>CAUEHS010000822.1:0-600000 GCA_958510865.1 Myrrha octodecimguttata | reverse complement strand
AACACTGTACTCACTAAGCATTATTGTATTCCAAAAGGTTGTCAGGAACAACAGACGCATACACATTGAACTGCACTACACTCAAAATTATATATCCGAGCACATTTTCACACAATCCCATCTCTAGGAGGGCAGGACTACAGATTACCACAACATTCTAGGAGTTTCCTGAATACTGTCAACATAACCCTTGCCTCAGAATCCTTGGTAAAACAATATTTATCTGTAAAAAGATACAAATTATACATATAATAGTTTAGATATAATCAATGAATTGCTTTACCTAGAGTTTCAATCATATTAATTTCCCAATGATTCACAACAAGAAGGCATTGATTAATTATTCCAACGAATTTGATCATCTTCGAAATCTTTGAATTATTTCAACAGAACTGAACCAATGTTGACATTCTCTGATGAGAAACTAAGGCAGAGCATTCAATTTCCAGGCCACAATATGAATAACTACAGTCGCATATATAATTTGATAGCTTGTCCAATATAATATTCCTGAAAATATAACAATAATTACAAAAATGCATCTGCAAATTGTGTGAAAGAGTAATACGTACAATGAATGTCTGCAAACCAAATTGGCATCTTTCTATTGGGAAATTTGCACTAAAATCTTTTCAATGTACGTAATTAGGATAAAAAACAACAGTGCCCTCTGATGGTTTCTGTATATGTTCCATTTGTCTGCGGAAAAGTAAAATTGTTAACATATGAATAAAATTCACGATATGGTATAATAAGAACGAAACAGGTGGTTAAAGGGTAGAAAAGGTTAGATGAAGTGGTATTTACCTTTGCATTAGATGGATTCCTCAAAATTCAAACCTCTGCATGTGAATTTCAGATCGTCAATCCAATTATCGTTTCAAGATTCCTAAAAAATATTATTGTTATCAAATGCTACATACACTTCTGATCACTTTACAGTACTTTTAAACTGATATAATTCAATAATACAGTTAATATTCTGATTTAGAAAGATACGCCGCTAACCAAACAAAAATGTTGTTTTGCATAGCCATCATAGAATACAAATATATAAGAAGTGTAAACTCCCTACTAATCTGTGGAAACAAAGTGGCGGCCATCTTAGATGGACATTCACTAGCGACACCAACGGCCAGATGGGGAACTAATTTTGGATGGAAAGCTCACTAGCGACCCTAACATGCAGAGTTGAAAGTATTTTGTTTGCGGCGGGAATATTTGAATTAACTGTTAGAGCTAGGTATAAGATCGAAGGTAATAGAAATTAACTTCATACTACATTTTATGTTTTCAAATGGAATTTTACTCTTTTTCAGTCATGAAAACCAAACCGACATGAAGTGAACTCAATTACATACCTATGTAATATGTGTTAATTATATTACGATTCTTCATTTATTTCTTCCATTTAAATATACAGAATCTACCAACATTATATGAAGGAATAACCAAAAGGTCATTTGCAATTCATTAACTATTAACATTAAAGAAATGATATGTTGAAAAGTTGAAAGAATAATAACAATATTAGCATTCAAGGATATGTCCAAAAGAGTCTTCCAGCAAAGGGTTGCTGAATCCACTTTATTTAATCCTTGGATCCTGGAGCAACTGGTGAAAACCTAGAAATCAAATATTCAAATTAATTCAAAATTGAAAACTTTAGGAAATCCTTTTTTTTCCAAGTGAAAAATGTTGCTATACAATATTGGTAGGCTTTCCTACATTAGAAATACAAGTGAAAATAATGAAAACTATTGGTAATGGAAACCAATTTCTCCTGCGTTACTGCATCAATACAGCGTTACAAACTTTGAAAAGTATGTACAACTCTGTTAACGCAGAGGCGATTTCTATAAACAATTTTAATTTTTTTTGCCTACTATTCATTTTGAGTTTGAATAATTTGAAAGATACGGTCTTCTATGAATTTAGTATAAGAACTGCTGCTCAACGGACAAATATGATTGAGAATCCTAATTTTCCTAAAAATACAGGTTTATTTTCAACTAAAAAGGAATTTTCATTTACCTATATAATTTTGGCAACTTCAGCACTAGAAGCAAAGCTTGTTGTATCAGGCCTTTCTACTGAAGGTTGATCAGATGTTGAAGGCATCAATGATTTTCTCAGAGTCATTACTGGAACTATTATAGCTGTCTTCGGAACTCAAATCATAAGATTCATATCTACATGATCATTCAGAACATATTCGGGAATTGCATCAATATTGAAGCCTTGTTACCAGGTTAAAAATCTAGAAGGATTCGTAGCAAAATCGAGAAAATGCAGGTTTTTTTGAGACCCTGTGATATTATCACAAACCTTTGACATTACTCGTATGGATTTTCATCTAAGGAAAACTTTCATGTGAACTTAAGTTTGATCGAGGAAGGTTTCCTTGATTTTTCAAATATTATTACAGGAGTTAAACGAGTAAAGAATACAAAAAACTGTATAGAAAATTTACGAACTATTAGCTTATCTAGCCAGTTCCCTCAGTAAACAACACCATTTTTATTTTACCGGCAAAAATACTATAAGTCAAATGTCATTTCGGATCATCCAGTCCCGACGGAGAAAGCTATACTTTCATATCTTCTATCTCCCTTAATCTCGAGTGGACAGTCACAGAAAATTGCTTCCCATATTCCACTAGGAGTTTCACCCCCCTGATAGCCATCTAACAAACAACATAGAACAGATCATAGAGTGGTCTGTGGTTTTGGCCTTCTCATAAAAATTTAATAATTGAAGAAAATTCAACTTTTATTAATTAATTAAAGTTATTCACACTTCGAGGGAAACGATTAGGCTGCATTAATTTTTCTATTCAATAAGACGTAATTATAATTAAAAAGAAATAATTTGGTCTATCAACGATTATATTCTATGATCATAGAGTCGAGCTAATTAAGAGAAAATTCAAATTTAACCCACTTTTCTAGATAAGTTTTTCAAGAAAACGAAACGAAATATCGATAAAAGAGCATCAGAAATTATCAACACTATCTTTAATCTTGGAAAAAGCATCAGAAAAAGCAACGTACCTTGTACACAACGATAGGATTCCAGTTGAATAGAAAGTTCCAGACCGATACAAAATATGCTTGAAATTTGGAAAAAACGTGAAAATGACGATGAAAGAGTTGAATAGAATCAGTACCAACCTCGAACCGACCTATTACAATGTATTTAATTGAATTATTTTGTCAACTTTGGAAACTTACAGTGTAACATCACTATGCCTATTAAAGAGAATTTTCTTTGAAAATCACTGGTTTCTCCATTCGTTCACCTGAAATCATTATTATGGCATTAATAATATTCGTTATTTCTTATGAATTTCTTTACCTTCAGAGATGAAAAGCTCCTCAAATCATTCTATCGAGTGTATTATATCTGCTAACGGTGAGAGATTAATGGCATTATTGTAGAAAACACTAATATCTAGCAGGAAATGTTTAGAAAAAGCTCGATCCCTACCTTTTCTAATAATTGTTAATCATTTTATCTCATCTGCAAGCCTCAAAACAACAGTTAAAAAGTTTTTGTTCAGAGATGCTGTTGACAGTTTGAACTTATGCTGGGATCTAAAAAATAACACAAAATTCACAATGAAAAAGTTGATGGGGATCAGAACCAACCTGTAATCGAGCAGTTGCGATGTAATTTATATTACATTTACGTCGATTTAGTTCGGTTCCATGTTAAAGTTCCGTTTCAGAGTTTCTCAGTGACATTGATGGAAGTTTTTCAGGGAAAAAACACTTATTTCTTCATCTCAAGGCTGGAAAACGATTACTTATGCTTATTTATTGCCATTTAATACAATTATTGTTAGTAATTCGTAGATATTAAATAATTTCCTTTACTTGAGTGAAATTTTCAAGTAACACTACGTAGCAATGTCAAAATGAAGAGGAAATATTTATTTAAAATCTATAAATTAGCAGAAAATGTTCGGGAAAACCTCGATCCCTACCTGTTCTAATACTTGTTGACCACTTTCAACATTTTATCTCATCCTCAAGCCTCAAAACTTATGACTGAAAAATGTTCATTCACAGTTCCTGTTTATAGTTTCGAGTTATGCTGTAATCTCGAAAATAACTTAAAGTTGTTGTTGAATTGGTTAATAGGGATCAGTACCAACCTGTATTCGACTCGTTTCGATATATTTCATGCCATATTTACGTCGATATCTTTCACTTCCATCATGAAGTTGGTTCGGAGAGTTCCTGCGGGTAATCAATGAGAGTTTTTTCTGGAAAAAAGTAACTATTTCTCCATTATATCGTTTGAAAACGACGAATCCTGCTTAGTTGTTGCCTTTTCATGCAATTTACGTCTGGAATTCGACGAACATGAACAATATTTTTCACTTTTGTGAAATTTTCAGGTGATGAAAGTAAACTAAGCTGGATTCTCGAAAATAAGTCAAAGTTAGTTTCAAAACGGTTTATAGGGATAAGAACAAACCTGTATTCTACCCATTTCGAAATATATTATTCCATATTATCGTCTATTCGCTTCGATTTCACTATAAACTTTTCTTAAGAGAGATGCTTCCAGCCGGTTGACAGATCAATAGAACTTCTTTCTGAAGAAGAGCCAATTTCTCGAATCTCCAGCTCGGAAACAATGTTATTTGCTTATTTTTTGCCATTTCCAGCAATTTTCATCGGTAATTCGTCGATTTTTAACAGATTTTCATCATCTTCGAGAATTGAATTACTCAACCGACAGCCGTGACAACAACAAACCCATATATCTTGTCTATGAACAAACCGTACTCGATCTCGATGGTCCGATATCGGAGAAAAGCAACAATATCGAGAAGAAAACCTCGAAATTTGACATATTTTTTCCCGATATCTCGAAAACTTATGATCGTATCGAACTGAAATTTGGTGCATTGCTGTGAAATTAGAAGGTCAAAGCGTGAGTATAATTTTTCAAGGATATGATAAATGGTTTCCGAAAAAAAAATTTTTTTGGAAAAAAATTTCGAAAAAATTTTTTTTTAAAAATAACCAACAATATAATCCTGTCGAAATTTGGCTCAAAGTTGCGCGTCGTTGTACTTCACCTAACCGCCAAGTTTGAATCCAATCGCTCAAGTAGTTTCTGAAATAAAAAATAAATAACTTCAAAACTTCAAATGCCTATAACTCCGAAACTATTCGATCGATTTGGCCCATTAACGAACTCAACCGCGGCATTCCAATGCGCGACCTACCCTGAAAGTTTCAAGTTGCTAGCTCACTTCGTTCGACAGTTATCGTGTCTACGGCCGGCCGGCCGGCCGGCCGGACAGAATCGATTTTGACACCGGATTCGTCATCAGTGAGTCCAACCTAGTCGATTGAGACCATTTTCGGCTCAATCATCCAAAATTACAGACATTTGATCAAAACGATAGCACGCTGTTCCCCTAGAACATGCGCGCAAAAATCAACGATATCGAGAAGAAAACCTCGAAATTTGACATATTTTTTCCCGATATCTCCAAAACTTATGATCGTATCGAGCTGAAATTTAGTACACTGCTGTGAAATTAGAAGGTCAAAGTGTGAGTATAATTTTTTTTGGATATGATGAATGGTTTCCGAAAAAAAAATTTTTTTGTAAAAAAATTTCGAAAAAAATTTTTTTTTAAATTTATCGACAATATGATCTTGACGAAATTTGGCTCAAAGTTGCGCATCGTTATACTCCACCAAACTGCCAAGTTTGAATCCAATCGCTCAAGTAGTTTCTGAAATAAAAAATAAATAACTTCAAAACTTCAAATGCCTATAACTCCGAAACTATTCGATCGATTTGGCCCATTAACGAACTTAACCGCGGCATTCCAATGCGCGACCTACCCTGAAAGTTTCAAGTCGCTAGCTCACTTCGTTCGACAGTTATCGTGTCTACGGCCGGCCGGCCGGCCGGCCGGACAGCTTTTACCCTTAAACTTACCCTTACCCTTACCCTTACCCTTAAGCTTACCCTTACCCTTACCCTTACCCTTACCCTTACCCTTATCCTTACCCTTACCCTTACCCTTACCCTTACCCTTACCCTTACCCTTACCCTTACCCTTACCCTTGCTTTTACCCTTAAGCTTACCCTTACCCTTACCCTTACCCTTACCCTTAAGCTTACCCTTACCCTTACCCTTACCCTTACCCTTACCCTTAACCTTACCCTTGCTTTTACCCTTAAGCTTACCCTTACCCTTACCCTTACCCTTACCCTTAAGCTTACCCTTACCCTTACCCTTACCCTTACCCTTACCCTTGCTTTTACCCTTAAGCTTACCCTTACCCTTACCCTTACCCTTACCCTTAAGCTTACCCTTACCCTTACCCTTACCCTTACCCTTACCCTTACCCTTACCCTTACCCTTACCCTTACCCTTACCCTTACCCTTGCTTTTACCCTTAAGCTTACCCTTACCCTTACCCTTACCCTTACCCTTACCCTTACCCTTACCCTTACCCTTACCCTTACCCTTACCGTTACCCTTGCTTTTACCCTTAAGCTTACCCTTACCCTTACCCTTACCCTTACCCTTACCCTTACCCTTACCCTTACCCTTACCCTTACCCTTACCCTTACCCTTACCCTTGCTTTTACCCTTAAGCTTACCCTTACCCTTACCCTTACCCTTACCCTTACCCTTACCCCTAAGCTTACCCTTACCCTTACCCTTACCCTTACCCTTACCCTTACCCTTACCCTTGCTTTTACCCTTAAGCTTACCCTTACCCTTACCCTTACCCTTACCCTTACCCTTACCCTTGCTTTTACCCTTACCCTTATCCTTACCCTTAAGCTTACCCTTACCCTTACCCTTACCCTTACCCTTACCCTTACCCTTGCTTTAACCCTTAAGCTTACCCTTACCCTTACCCTTACCCTTACCCTTACCCTTGCTTTTACCCTTAGGCTTACCCTTACCTTTACCCTTATCCTTACCCTTACCCTTACCCTTACCCTTACCCTTACCCTTACCCTTGCTTTTACCCTTAAGCTTACCCTTACCCTTACCCTTACCCTTACCCTTACCCTTACCCTTACCCTTACCCTCACCCTTACCCTCACCCTTGCTTTTACCTTTAAGCTTACCCTTACCCTTACCCTTACCCTTACCCTTACCCTTACCCTTACCCTTACCCTTACCCTTACCCTTACCCTTACCCTTACCCTTACCCTTACCCTTACCCTTACCCTTACCCTTACCCTTACCCTTACCCTTACCCTTACCCTTACCCTTACCCTTACCCTTACCCTTACCCTTACCCTTACCCTTACCCTTACCCTTGCTTTTACCCTTAAGCTTACCCTTACCCTTACCCTTACCCTTACCCTTACCCTTACCCTTACCCTTACCCTTACCCTTACCCTTACCCTTACCCTTACCCTTACCCTTACCCTTACCCTTACCCTTACCCTTACCCTTACCCTTGCTTTTACCCTTAGGCTTACCCTTACCTTTACCCTTACCCTTACCCTTACCCTTACCCTTACCCTTGCTTTTACCCTTAAGCTTACCCTTACCCTTACCCTTACCCTTACCCTTACCCTTACCCTTGCTTTTACCCTTAAGCTTACCCTTACCCTTACCCTTACCCTTACCCTTGCTTTTACCCTTAGGCTTACCCTTACCCTTACCCTTACCCTTACCCTTAAGCTTACCCTTACCCTTACCCTTACCCTAACCCTTACCCTTACCCTTACCCTTACCCTTACCCTTACCCTTACCCTTACCCTTACCCTTACCCTTACCCTTACCCTTGCTTTTACCCTTAAGCTTACCCTTACCCTTACCCTTATACTTACCCTTACCCTTACCCTTACCCTTACCCTTACCCTTACCCTAACCCTTACCCTTACCCTTGCTTTTACCCTTAGGCTTACCCTTACCTTTACCCTTACCCTTACCCTTACCCTTAAGCTTACCCTTACCCTTACCCTTACCCTTACCCTTACCCTTACCCTTACCCTCACCCTTACCCTTACCCTTACCCTTACCCTTGCTTTTACCCTTAAGCTTACCCTTACCCTTACCCTTACACTTACCCTTACCCTTACCCTTACCCTTACCCTTACCCTTACCCTTACCCTTACCCTTACCCTTACCCTTGCTTTTACCCTTAAGCTTACCCTTACCCTTACCCTTACCCTTACCCTTACCCTTACCCTTACCCTTACCCTTGCTTTTACCCTTAAGCTTACCCTTACCCTTACCCTTACCCTTACCCTCACCCTTACCCTTACCCTTACCCTCACCCTTACCCTTACCCTTACCCTTGCTTTTACCCTTAAGCTTACCCTTACCCTTACCCTTACCCTTACCCTTACCCTTACCCTTACCCTTACCCTTACCCTTACCCTTACCCTTACCCTTACCCTTACCCTTACCCTTACCCTTGCTTTTACCCTTAAGCTCACCCTTACCCTTACCCTTACCCTTACCCTTACCCTTACCCTTACCCTTACCCTTAACCTTACCCTTACCCTTACCCTTACCCTTACCCTTACCCTTGCTTTTACCCTTAGGCTTACCCTTACCTTTACCCTTACCCTTACCCTTACCCTTACCCTTGCTTTAACCCTTAAGCTTACCCTTACCCTCACCCTTACCCTTACCCTTACCCTTGCTTTTACTCTTAAGCTTACCCTTACCCTTACCCTTACCCTTACCCTTGTTTTACCCTTAGGCTTACCCTTACCCTTACCCTTACCCTTACCCTTGCTTTTACCCTTAAGCTTACCCTTACCCTTACCCTTACCCTTACCCTTACCCTTACCCTTACCCTTACCCTTACCCTTACCCTTACCTTTACCCTTACCCTTGCTTTTACCCTTAGGCTTACCCTAACCTTTACCCTTACCCTTACCCTTACCCTTACCCTTACCCTTACCCTTACCCTTACCCTTACCCTTACCCTTACCCTTACCCTTACCCTTGCTTTTACCCTTAAGCTTACCCTTACCCTTACCCTTACCCTTACCCTTACCCTTACCCTTACCCTTGCTTTTACCCTTAAGCTTACCCTTACCCTTACCCTTACCCTCACCCTTACCCTTACCCTTACCCTTGCTTATACCCTTAAGCTTTCCCTTACCCTTACCCTTACCCTTACCCTTACCCTTACCCTTACCCTTACCCTTACCCTTACCCTTACCCTTACCCTTACCCTTACCCTTACCCTTACCCTTACCCTTACACTTACCCTTGCTTTTACCCTTAGGCTTACCCTTACCTTTACCCTTACCCTTACCCTTACCCTTACCCTTGCTTTTACCCTCAAGCTTACCCTTACCCTTACCCTTACCCTTACCCTAACCCTTACCCTTGCTTTTACCCTTAAGCTTACCCTTACCCTTACCCTTACCCTTACCCTTACCCTTACCCTTACCCTTACCCTTACCCTTACCCTTACCCTTACCCTTACCCTTGCTTTTACCCTTAAGCTTACCCTTACCCTTACCCTTACCCTTACCCTTACCCTTACCCTTACCCTTACCCTTACCCTTACCCTTACCCTTGCTTTTACCCTTAAGCTTACCCTTACCCTTACCCTTACCCTTACCCTTACCCTTACCCTTACCCTTCTCCTTACCCTTACCCTTACCCTTACCCTTGCTTTTACCCTAAGGCTTACCCTTACCTTTACCCTTACCCTTACCCTTACCCTTGCTTTTTCAATTCAATTCAATTCAATTCAATTTATTCATCATAAAAAAATACACATCTGTTCAAAAGTAAACACATTGAGTTGCAGAACATGCAGTCTAAGTAAACTTGTATACTGTCACATTCCGCAACACTAATGATGAACACTCTCCTACGGAATAACAATCCTTCATAGATATCGAAACATAAATCGTCAACAAACCGAGAAAAAGAAAAAACCACATTGAAAAAAAAAAAAAGTTCAAAAAGCACTGCCGTGAAGGCAGCAACTTTTGCGCGCATGTTCAATGTAGATGACCGCTTCAGCAACGAATTTGAACGTGCGCGCGTACCAAATTTCAGTTCGATACGATCATAAGTTCTGGAGATATCGGGAAAAAATATGTCAAATTTCGAGGTTTTCTTCTCGATATCGTTGATTTTTTCGGTATTACTCGAGAAATACTGATTCAGTCCTGATTAAACTTCACAGCTAGTTTTAAGATGCTAAAAGACAACTTTATGCAAAATTTCGTGATAATCGTGTTGTTAGAACAATTTGAAAAAAAAAATTTATATGATTTTCTCATCATATCATCCTCATTAAATTCTGTATGAAACTTCGAACTGTTATTTTCGATGAAGTACTGAATTTCAATTCGATCTGATCTGTATTTTTGGAAACATTGGAAAAATAAAATTTTGATTGGGTATATCTACGGAATCATTGGGCGGATTTTACCCATTCACGAATTCGACCTTCGTAATTAAGCCCCAAACCTACTCTACAAATATCGAGTTTCTAAGTCGTTTCTTCCGGAAGTTATTGTGTTTACGGTCAGCCTAACGGCCGACTGCGTAAACACAATAACTTCCGAAAGAAACAACTTAGAAACTCGATATTTGTAGAGAAGGTTTGGACCTTAATTACGAAGGCCGAATTCGTGAATGGGTAAAATCCACCCAATGATTCCGTAGATATACCCAATCAAAATTTTATTTTTCCAATATTTCCAAAAATACAGACCAGATCGAATTAAAATCCAGTACTTCATCGAAAATAACAGTTCGAAGTTTCATACAGAATTTAATGAGGATGATATGATGAAAAAATCATATAAATTTTTTTTTTCAAATTGTTCTAATAACCCGATTATCACGAAATTTTGCACAAAGTTGTCTTTCAGCATCTTAAAACTAGCTGTGAAGTTTAATCAGGACTGAATCAGTATTTCTCGAGTAATACCAAAAAATTTCAAAAAGCACTGCCGTGAAGGCAGCAACTTTTGCGCGCATGTTCAATGTAGATGACCGCTTCAGCAACGAATTTGAACGTGCGCGCAAAAGCTGCTGCCTTCACGGCAGTGCTTTTTGAAATTTTTTCAATTATTCAATGTTATTTATTCTTCGAAAGGAAGTATTGAAAATAAGGTTAACAAATATGGATAAGTAATTTCAAACTATATACAAATGAGAATACATTATTATCATAGAGAAACTAATGCGAGTGACTATTGCTTGTCTATGTCTTTTACAGTAAAAAGAAGGTTTCTTAGTGGATAAATAGAGACAAATCTATACAGCTTGAGCAATTTTAGTAACAATCTATCTATCTGGCAGAATTTCGTTGAGGTCTGAAGATTGTTAATGAATAGAATAAGTAGTGTTTGATTCAGTAGATATTCTAACTTTCATCCGATATAATCCAACTGTCTGAATTAAGAGGTGGCTCCATCTTTCGGGTTAACTCATTAGCTTCACCGTATGAATAAAGAATGAAAATATAATTGCAGTAAACTATAAGGTTATTTAGATCAGAATGCCAACAGGTGGTACTAAGATCGCACTCAATTTAGGGTATTCACCTGTATTTACAGAATACAAAGAGACCTCAATATTTGTAATTATGATATGTCTAAGGTTCTGGATATTGATTTTACGTTTTTATTTCTGGATAGGATTTATAGGTACTATGAACTTCATGGTTCACTTGTTGTTGTGTTAGTCTATTGAATAATAACTAAAATGTATTATTATTTGGAACACTCTGCACTTTTAAATTGGAAGGTTCATTTTTCTCATAATTCTGTATATCAGAATATAAATAAGATATTGAGAAGAATTTATAGGATTAATAAATGACCCCACGTCCTTTCAAAATATAATTTATTTCATTAAAACATAGATATTTTGGAGTAGAAAAAATTTAAAGAACATTAGAATCATATATTTTATATCATGTTTAATTAATTCAACCTATTATGAAATTTATACAGATAAATTTTGAGGGATATAAAATATAAAATCAAAATAAGAAATAAAATTAACTGTGTGTTTGAATTTACAAATTTATCCGCTTATAGAAGTATATAAATATTTATATAAACTTAATTTAGTAACACCTTTCTCTCTTTGGGTTTTTCAAAGTAACAAAGTATTCAATATTCTACTCATGCAAATCAACACATATAATGAACATTCTCTAGTCTTTCCCCGTTGCCGCTAACGCACTGGCTTCGATGACGTTTTTTCCTTTGATTTTTCTTCGAAACCATATTGTTCCAATGCAGTTTTGGTCCTCTTCGTCTCGTTCACTCTCCCCTTCCATATCAGTTATGCGGGTGTGTTCTCTCCCATCCGTAGCGAGCGTCTTCATCATTCCATCGGTCTTTCTCCAACATAATCCTCCATTCTATGTTGAAAATTTTCCTAATAAATTTTTTGTAAAAATTAAGGCTCTATAGTGATGCAATTTGGACAACTTTAGTTCGTCCTCTATTGATTCACATACTGCTCGAATTGAAATCGTTCCTATTGATGATGTATGATCTGTAAAAAAGTACAACATATATTTTATTATAATGAAATCACTAAAATTTTACGTTTGCGAAACTTGAATTCATCATTTTGAGTATTCAGATTGGCCAATATTCAATATTGGCTGGCTCGAATAGCTGAGGATTTTGTTATATTTTGCCAATTATAGGTGAAACTCAGAAATATTCAATTGAACTATATATAGGAAAGAACATCTATATATCCTGTTACAAATATTTTAGGTCAAAATTTAAATAAATTTATTGATTGTAAAGAAAAGTGCACTAATAATATATATTTGTTCAGGGAACAGTTCCTATAGATGATATTCAGTATATTCATTAATTATTCATTTTGTTTTTGATTGATTCAGGTTATTTTCAGTGAAAACTAATTTACAAAAATACGCACTGAATTTATTTAATCATAATTACTTTAAGATGTTACCTTAAGAAAATCTTATTACGATCGTTTCCAATATACGATTATAGGATAGTTTACTTGTACCATATACAGCATATTTCATAATTCTGATTATAAGACTTCTCGAACTTGCTCTTGATCGGTTAACGCACTGGTATAAACTCGAATCATTCCACCTGAAACGTAATCATATATGAGAACAGCAAGTGAATACCTTGTATATACTTAGTAGTAATAAAATTATGTTGTTACCTTTGGGAAATTTTATCTTAGATATTTCCAATATCCAATAATTACAGGACGTTTTACTTCGACGACAAACAGTATACTCCCTAACTTTGAGTATTGGAAATCTTGAATTTGTTCTCCATTGGTTCGCAAACTGGTCAAAACTCTGGTCATTCTAAGTGAAAAGCAACCATATGGAAAAACTGTAAAGGATTTCTTGTAGTCATTCATTTATAATATCATCATGATGTCACCTTTGAGAAATTTTAATTTGATCACTTCCAATATCAAATTACAGAACATGTCATGTAGAAGATATACAGCATAATATTGAATTATGTGTATTTTGTTCCTCCTTGGCTTACATACTGGTACAGCTATTCTGACTGAAATGTAATCGTATATAAAACTGCATATATACATATTGTATTCACCTAATCATAATTAAAGTTATATGTTACCTCGGAAAAAATTTGTTCTAGCCACAGTCAATATCCGATTATAGGACATTGTGCTTCATCAAATACGACATACTTCATAAATCTGAATATTGGAAAATTTGGGTTTCTTTCTGATGGTTCACACATTGTTAAAAATTCAGTTGATTCCAATTCCAACTGAAAAGTGATGATATGTAATAAGAGCAAGGAAATATCTTGTATTCACTAAAATATAATAATACTATGATGTTACCTTTGGAAATTTTTATATTGGTCAGCAGTTTCAATATCCAATTACAGGACATTTTACTATGAAAATGTACAATACACCTACCTCATAGTTGGAAGCTCTTCTAAACTTTCAAATGTTTCAAAGCCAACTTTCTATAGAAATTATTTTCAATCATAGTACAAATTTCATATTTTCTATGCTACTGTACATCCATATCGGAGTATCCCGGATGGAGAGTAATAATCATAGAACCCCAATAGGTATATCAATTATACGATATATTTCCTATTGAAATTGTATTTTATATGGTAGTATATTATATTAATAGGATGTTCTGATTATGTCTAATTGATTTTTTATTTCTGATCATAGCTGTCTACTGAGAATTTTTTTTTCAGTTGGTTATCCTATATCTGTGGACATAGCCATAGTTTATCATATCTATGATTGCTAATGTCATTCGCTACATATTTGTATTCTGTGTTCGCTACCATAACCAAGATTATCTTCACAAAGTATATGAATAATTCATTCATTCGATATTCGATTGGAAATTGAAAATCACGATAACATTTTGAAGAAGCAGAAACAGGATATAAAAAAGTGCTATATAGATCAGCTCATTCCTATAGTAATCCTGATATACTGGAATCGATAATATAACATAATCTATTTAAAACTTTCGACGTATGTGAGTAAACACTGAAAACTCAACTATTAAACTTTATATCAATAGATGTTTGTTTTTTAGTTGTACTTTACTTCAATCAGGAAGAGTGGAATGGAAATGAGAGTTTCTTCTATTAGTGTATCAATAAATACACTGATTGAAGATATAGTATATTTTGAAAAAAAAAACTGTAACGTTATATTAGGCATTATAATTCGAAAATGGAACATCTTTCGATTGATACCATACTACCTTTGCGAAGGAATATAATGGAGGATGTATAAGGGGCACGTAGCGCTTTTTGCACACATGAAGATCTGAAAAGGTATCGCTTGGACGGCTGATTTTTTATCTCCCTCATGTTGCAGATATGGTTTCAAGATATTTTGTCAGTTTTCATCCAAAGAAAAAAGAGGAAATCATGTTCCAGAAATAATAGCATTTCGTTATGAATATATTAACCTATTCTTTGAATAAATTCCTACTATTACTCTACAATTATACAAAGAGACATTGTATATGCTCGAGGGGCTTATATTTGGGCTCTTATATTATATTTAGTAGTTTATGGTATCTTTTCAAATTTTTATTGTTAAAATTGTGATTTCTTCACACATGCTATATTGTCTAATCCGTCAAAGAATCTAATGCTTTTTCATAAATAAAATTTTATATAAGTAATGTTAGAAATGAATGTGTCTTATTGGCCAATAATTGAAGTTATTTATATTGAAAATTAATATTTAACCATTTCCTTAAGTGATTTAATGCCGATTGAAATAATAGTTAAATTTGTTATCAAGTTGTGAGACATAAAAAGTATATTCTTAGTTATTACTGAGAAACATTATGTGAAGAAATAACAGTAATATTCGTAATATTTAATGATTATATTGATAGTAATTGATTAATCCCATATAATAGAAGTTTTTACCTGTTCCCTTTCATGGGTGTAACCACGTTTATATTATCGTAGGAATTCTAATTACATGGAAATATAATTAATTCTATTAGATGATGTTAAAAAGCTATATTATATGCTGGCTCTACTCGTATGCCCAGGATATATTTATAACTTATGTGTGTCATTGTCTGCCATAAATAAATATTATTTTAATTGAATTTAATATTCATTTATTTTTTTTTTCCATTACATCTACTTCTGCTATTTTTTCTGCCTCTTCAGTTGGCTTTTCTTTCTCTTGAATGTGATCCATTTTTTTTCGTTTTTTTTGTTCTGAATAATGACATGATTATTATGAAATATTTCACAAAGTTGTTCATCAGCATTTCCAATTTAGATACCAAAATTTATAGTGATTAAATCAGTATTTTTTGAATAATTTCGACAAAAACAACTATTTCGAGGAAAAATATCACAACTACCGACGCATGTTAAATTTTTACCTACCTTAACAGTTTCACGTAGATAGGATTCTCCTTACGCTCGTAATGTTGCCCATGTCCGGCTAATCAGAATCGATATTAGCATCTGATTAATCATTAGAGAGTCCAACCATGTCTTATGAGATCACTTTCGAAAAAAAAATCCAAAATCAGACAATACGATAGCACTGTGTTTCCCAGTGTACGCAAAATTTTACCTTATTACAGGTCTTCTTTAGGATGGTAAAGCCTGTTGATGTCAACTTTTCACATTACTTTTTATAGGGTTTTAGTATTATCTGTATGTATATTTCCAATACCTACCTATAGTTGCATGGTATGATTCCAATCGCCTTCACCTTCACAGAGCTATTATATATGAATTTTCGCTGGATACATATTTCAATGAAATTTTTCAGCTTACATTTGCAATTTGCTATCAACTAATTTACCATTCATATACATACAGTATTTCAACATATAATTTGCTTGGTTTATTAATTATTTGATAATCGAAAGTGTTTGATTTTAACAAAAGTTTAGTTTCATTTAAATTATTTGGATATGAGAAAGAAATGAATGATTATTTTTAGAATAAAGGAGCACTCGATTCAGAGTTAAAATATGACGAAAGGGAAATAATGTAATGATTGAATTATTGATAATTAAATCATTCTTTTATAGAGTATTGAAATTCTGAAACTACCCTATTTGAATTGGGGTAGTGACAATTATATATTTGTTTTACGTTATGAATAAATATAATATTCCATTTATAAATAATTTATTTTTTTGTTATTGTACACCTCATTCAGATCGGACATATTATAAGTGTACCATAGACAGAAGTGGTAATTAGGTTGTTAGCAGAATATATCACTGGTTGCACTTGCTGATCTACATCTCCTCTTGCTTATTCTGATCCATAACAATTTGAATACCACTTATATGATATTTTCACTTCTAATATAATCCAATGTATCACTATGATGAGTTGGATGTAACTGAAAACAAAAAAAGGATATCAAGATTAAACAAAATAGATTCTCAAGAAAAAATTTAGAATTACCATTAATTTTGTAATATCACAAATTCAATATATTTGAGCGACAGTTGTTTCAAACTGGCCAAGAAATATTATTCTAATTTTTATGGAAAGGATAAACCATCATTTGTTGGATAATCCAATTAACAGTGCTGTTCCTAATGTGGCATACGAAATCAGTAACAATGCCTACATAGAAAAACAATATCCTATTAACTATGAATATATTCATTAACGAAGATAATTTTGAAAAATATTACTCCTCACCCAATATTTTTCGGATGGAAAATTTTCAGATTATAGAGATTTGAGAATGAAACAATTGAATAATCTGTGTATATTAGTAGGGATGTAAAGTTGAATAATAATCCTGTTGTATTCAACAGATACATCAGTCCGTGTAATATCTCATTTTGAAAAATGCAATAAATTTTGTAGAGAATCCTCAGATCATCTCAGTTTTTCTATAGGTGATATTGAAATTTATCATATTTGACAGGCAAATATCAACCCTCAAGGAAAATTTTCAATATACACAATATAATGTTTTATTTAGAAAGTTTATTTTTAACAAAGCTGTGACATCCCACTCCATGTTGCTATATTATATTGATCAGCTAATGAAAAACTATATAAATAAATATAGAACCACATGAAAGAATATTACTAAATCTGTATAACGTTAAATTTGTTTTCTTAGGATGAATCTCCAACGTTCCACCATGCCTATCACGCATCACCTATTATGAATTTCTAGGAGTTGGTATTCAATATAAACTAAACAGACAACAGTTGTACTTCTTTCACCAAATTCCAAACTGTCAAAATTAACAAATCTCAATTTTGAGCGGAGCTTTGTGGCTTTTACAGCTATAAGCACTTTTGCAATGTTGTATTGTTTTGATCCTATTATATCAACTTAATTCAATTTCATAAAACATCAATTATTCAGTGCATATAATTATTTGCAGCATATGCGTTGTTGTTGATAATATAAATAAATTGGGAACTTTCTTAGCTTTCAAGTAGTTTTCACTGTTACTCAATCTTATAGATTGTTAACAAACTTCCAGTTTTCTATGGAAAACCTTAACCAGCTTAGTTTTTTTCTGTGATGAGGCACCTGCAATTATTCATATTCGCGAATCAAATATCAGCTCTTTATCAATATGCACAAAATTGACGATATGCTTCGATTTTAGAAATTGAAGCGGCCTTAAAAATTGATGAATCATCATTCATAAAATGTATAAACATTTTTTGGACCAATACTGTTTATCCTAAGCATTGAAATCTAAAATTGTACTATTGTAATTATTGATTTTTATCGAGCTGTTCATATGATTGACTGACTGAACAATGATATATTGAATCTCAATCTCTTTCCCCATAAGGGATAGATAAAAAAAAATTTAAATTCACGATTGGTTCTCTTTCAATATTCAAATTTTGCTTGGATAATGAGTTGTTAGTATGTTTTGCCTCATAAAATATAAAGTTTTAAATGTAATACTTACTAATGGTTAAAATAACATTTTTCCAAATCAATATTGATCTCGTCTTTCTTGCTTCCTCATTTCGAACCATTATTATGATCCAAAAGGTTGGCAGGAAAAACACACGCATACACATTGAACTGCGCTACACTAAAAATCATATATTCGAGCACATTTTCAATCAATCTCATCTCTAGGAAGGCAGGACTACAGATTACCACAACATTCTAGGAGTTTCCTGAATACTGTCAACATAACCCTTGCCTCAGAATCCTCGGTAAAACAATATTTATCTGTAAAACGATACAAATAATCACGATTAAATATAAACAATTAAGTACATTATTCATTCAAATATCTCTGTTTTTTGATAACTTATGCGTTACTTTCAATTTCCTAGAGAAAACCCAAACCATCTTATTTATTCCTATGAGAAAGCACCTCGAATTAATCGTATCTGTGAGTCGAATTTCAGCTCCTAATCAATAATTACAAAATAGTAAAGATATGCTTTGAATTGAGAAATTGAAGCAGCTATATAATACTGATGAATCATGATTCATAAAATGTATACAAATTTTTTAGAGCAAAATAATTGGGCCAATACTGTTTATCTGAAGCATTGAAATTTCATTTTCACATCGTAGTGTTGAAATTATTGATTTTTATCAAGCTGTTCATTGATTGGAAAATGATATAATATATCACTATGTCGTTCATTTGGAATAGATAAAAAAAAATTCCACGATAGGTTTTCTTTCGATATTCAAATATTGCTTGGAAAATGAATTGTTAGGAGGTTCTTTCTCATAAAATATTAAGTTATAAACACTGTACTCACTAAGCATTATTGTATTCCAAAAGGTTGTCAGGAACAACAGACGCATACACATTGAACTGCACTACACTCAAAATTATATATCCGAGCACATTTTCACACAATCCCATCTCTAGGAGGGCAGGACTACAGATTACCACAACATTCTAGGAGTTTCCTGAATACTGTCAACATAACCCTTGCCTCAGAATCCTTGGTAAAACAATATTTATCTGTAAAAAGATACAAATTATACATATAATAGTTTAGATATAATCAATGAATTGCTTTACCTAGAGTTTCAATCATATTAATTTCCCAATGATTCACAACAAGAAGGCATTGATTAATTATTCCAACGAATTTGATCATCTTCGAAATCTTTGAATTATTTCAACAGAACTGAACCAATGTTGACATTCTCTGATGAGAAACTAAGGCAGAGCATTCAATTTCCAGGCCACAATATGAATAACTACAGTCGCATATATAATTTGATAGCTTGTCCAATATAATATTCCTGAAAATATAACAATAATTACAAAAATGCATCTGCAAATTGTGTGAAAGCGTAATACGTACAATGAATGTCTGCAAACCAAATTGGCATCTTTCTATTGGGAAATTTGCACTAAAATCTTTTCAATGTACGTAATTAGGATAAAAAACAACAGTGCCCTCTGATGGTTTCTGTATATGTTCCATTTGTCTGCGGAAAAGTAAAATTGTTAACATATGAATAAAATTCACGATATGGTATAATAAGAACGAAACAGGTGGTTAAAGGGTAGAAAAGGTTAGATGAAGTGGTATTTACCTTTGCATTAGATGGATTCCTCAAAATTCAAACCTCTGCATGTGAATTTCAGATCGTCAATCCAATTATCGTTTCAAGATTCCTAAAAAATATTATTGTTATCAAATGCTACATACACTTCTGATCACTTTACAGTACTTTTAAACTGATATAATTCAATAATACAGTTAATATTCTGATTTAGAAAGATACGCCGCTAACCAAACAAAAATGTTGTTTTGCATAGCCATCTAACAAACAACATAGAACAGATCATAGAGTGGTCTGTGGTTTTGGCCTTCTCATAAAAATTTAATAATTGAAGAAAATTCAACTTTTATTAATTAATTAAAGTTATTCACACTTCGAGGGAAACGATTAGGCTGCATTAATTTTTCTATTCAATAAGACGTAATTATAATTAAAAAGAAATAATTTGGTCTATCAACGATTATATTCTATGATCATAGAGTCGAGCTAATTAAGAGAAAATTCAAATTTAACCCACTTTTCTAGATAAGTTTTTCAAGAAAACGAAACGAAATATCGATAA
The DNA here is from genome assembly GCA_958510865.1 of Myrrha octodecimguttata. Lineage (NCBI taxonomy): Eukaryota > Metazoa > Arthropoda > Insecta > Coleoptera > Coccinellidae > Myrrha > Myrrha octodecimguttata. The sequence goes on along the minus strand of CAUEHS010000822.1, from coordinate 579,418 downwards.
AAGAGCATCAGAAATTATCAACACTATCTTTAATCTTGGAAAAAGCATCAGAAAAAGCAACGTACCTTGTACACAACGATAGGATTCCAGTTGAATAGAAAGTTCCAGACCGATACAAAATATGCTTGAAATTTGGAAAAAACGTGAAAATGACGATGAAAGAGTTGAATAGAATCAGTACCAACCTCGAACCGACCTATTACAATGTATTTAATTGAATTATTTTGTCAACTTTGGAAACTTACAGTGTAACATCACTATGCCTATTAAAGAGAATTTTCTTTGAAAATCACTGGTTTCTCCATTCGTTCACCTGAAATCATTATTATGGCATTAATAATATTCGTTATTTCTTATGAATTTCTTTACCTTCAGAGATGAAAAGCTCCTCAAATCATTCTATCGAGTGTATTATATCTGCTAACGGTGAGAGATTAATGGCATTATTGTAGAAAACACTAATATCTAGCAGGAAATGTTTAGAAAAAGCTCGATCCCTACCTTTTCTAATAATTGTTAATCATTTTATCTCATCTGCAAGCCTCAAAACAACAGTTAAAAAGTTTTTGTTCAGAGATGCTGTTGACAGTTTGAACTTATGCTGGGATCTAAAAAATAACACAAAATTCACAATGAAAAAGTTGATGGGGATCAGAACCAACCTGTAATCGAGCAGTTGCGATGTAATTTATATTACATTTACGTCGATTTAGTTCGGTTCCATGTTAAAGTTCCGTTTCAGAGTTTCTCAGTGACATTGATGGAAGTTTTTCAGGGAAAAAACACTTATTTCTTCATCTCAAGGCTGGAAAACGATTACTTATGCTTATTTATTGCCATTTAATACAATTATTGTTAGTAATTCGTAGATATTAAATAATTTCCTTTACTTGAGTGAAATTTTCAAGTAACACTACGTAGCAATGTCAAAATGAAGAGGAAATATTTATTTAAAATCTATAAATTAGCAGAAAATGTTCGGGAAAACCTCGATCCCTACCTGTTCTAATACTTGTTGACCACTTTCAACATTTTATCTCATCCTCAAGCCTCAAAACTTATGACTGAAAAATGTTCATTCACAGTTCCTGTTTATAGTTTCGAGTTATGCTGTAATCTCGAAAATAACTTAAAGTTGTTGTTGAATTGGTTAATAGGGATCAGTACCAACCTGTATTCGACTCGTTTCGATATATTTCATGCCATATTTACGTCGATATCTTTCACTTCCATCATGAAGTTGGTTCGGAGAGTTCCTGCGGGTAATCAATGAGAGTTTTTTCTGGAAAAAAGTAACTATTTCTCCATTATATCGTTTGAAAACGACGAATCCTGCTTAGTTGTTGCCTTTTCATGCAATTTACGTCTGGAATTCGACGAACATGAACAATATTTTTCACTTTTGTGAAATTTTCAGGTGATGAAAGTAAACTAAGCTGGATTCTCGAAAATAAGTCAAAGTTAGTTTCAAAACGGTTTATAGGGATAAGAACAAACCTGTATTCTACCCATTTCGAAATATATTATTCCATATTATCGTCTATTCGCTTCGATTTCACTATAAACTTTTCTTAAGAGAGATGCTTCCAGCCGGTTGACAGATCAATAGAACTTCTTTCTGAAGAAGAGCCAATTTCTCGAATCTCCAGCTCGGAAACAATGTTATTTGCTTATTTTTTGCCATTTCCAGCAATTTTCATCGGTAATTCGTCGATTTTTAACAGATTTTCATCATCTTCGAGAATTGAATTACTCAACCGACAGCCGTGACAACAACAAACCCATATATCTTGTCTATGAACAAACCGTACTCGATCTCGATGGTCCGATATCGGAGAAAAGCAACAATATCGAGAAGAAAACCTCGAAATTTGACATATTTTTTCCCGATATCTCGAAAACTTATGATCGTATCGAACTGAAATTTGGTGCATTGCTGTGAAATTAGAAGGTCAAAGCGTGAGTATAATTTTTCAAGGATATGATAAATGGTTTCCGAAAAAAAAATTTTTTTGGAAAAAAATTTCGAAAAAATTTTTTTTTAAAAATAACCAACAATATAATCCTGTCGAAATTTGGCTCAAAGTTGCGCGTTGTTGTACTTCACCTAACCGCCAAGTTTGAATCCAATCGCTCAAGTAGTTTCTGAAATAAAAAATAAATAACTTCAAAACTTCAAATGCCTATAACTCCGAAACTATTCGATCGATTTGGCCCATTAACAAACTTAACCGCGGCATTCCAATGCGCGACCTACCCTGAAAGTTTCAAGTTGCTAGCTCACTTCGTTCGACAGTTATCGTGTCTACGGCCGGCCGGCCGGCCGGCCGGACAGAATCGATTTTGACACCGGATTCGTCATCAGTGAGTCCAACCTAGTCGATTGAGACCATTTTCGGCTCAATCATCCAAAATTACAGACATTTGATCAAAACGATAGCACGCTGTTCCCCTAGAACATGCGCGCAAAAATCATATAAATTTTTTTTTTCAAATTGTTCTAATAACCCGATTATCACGAAATTTTGCACAAAGTTGTCTTTCAGCATCTTAAAACTAGCTGTGAAGTTTAATCAGGACTGAATCAGTATTTCTCGAGTAATACCAAAAAAATCAACGATATCGAGAAGAAAACCTCGAAATTTGACATATTTTTTCCCGATATCTCCAAAACTTATGATCGTATCGAGCTGAAATTTAGTACACTGCTGTGAAATTAGAAGGTCAAAGTGTGAGTATAATTTTTTTTGGATATGATGAATGGTTTCCGAAAAAAAAATTTTTTTGTAAAAAAATTTCGAAAAAAATTTTTTTTTAAATTTATTGACAATATGATCTTGACGAAATTTGGCTCAAAGTTGCGCATCGTTATACTCCACCAAACTGCCAAGTTTGAATCCAATCGCTCAAGTAGTTTCTGAAATAAAAAATAAATAACTTCAAAACTTCAAATGCCTATAACTCCGAAACTATTCGATCGATTTGGCCCATTAACGAACTTAACCGCGGCATTCCAATGCGCGACCTACCCTGAAAGTTTCAAGTCGCTAGCTCACTTCGTTCGACAGTTATCGTGTCTACGGCCGGCCGGCCGGCCGGCCGGACAGAATCGATTTTGACACCGGATTCGTCATCAGTGAGTCCAACCTAGTCGATTGAGACCATTTTCGGCTCAATCATCCAAAATTACAGACATTTGATCAAAACGATAGCACGCTGTTCCCCTAGAACATGCGCGCAAAAAGAAACACATATTATACAGAAAAAATAGCCTCAAATCTACTCGAATTCATCTTTATGTATGATTGAAGATGATTCCTACATACTCTAGATTTTATGTTGAATGATGCCCTGAGTTCATACGGAAGAAGATTATAAAATTTGGGACCATAGTACAAAAGGCTACACTGCAAATGTTTTTTGTGGAACAGTGGAACAACCAGATTTCTGTTCCGAACCTGCCTTGTTTGAACAGAATGCTGAACAACCTGTTTCTTTTTTTTCATCTGATTTAGTGTTACTTCATATATAAAAAGTTGTCTAATATTTAACTGCTCAGATTCCAAAAATAGTCTCTCAGTTTCAAACTTTTTACTCAATTTCATTATTATTTTCAGTACCGCCCTATGAACAACGTCCAATCCTCCCATATTATTGTCACTGACACAACCCCATATCACAATACCATACCTCAACAATGACAAAACTAGAGACTCGTACACCCGGAAACATTCCTTCCTCGAGAGAATATTACGTATATTATAAAATACATAATAAAGTTTTTTGATGCGTTTGACCAGATGAGCTGTGTGCTCACTCCACCTCAGATGTTGGTCGATGATTACTCCCAAATACTTTATCGACTCAGTTTTATTAATACCGTTACACTGACAACCCGACTGGTCACAATGATCTTCATGAAGAAGTATCGAATCAAACTCCGGCTGTTCAGACACTCTAAGGGAAAATGAAACAAATCTAGTCTTAGTCTTATTCAAACTCAACAAGGATACTGACAACAACCTGAAAACTGTTTCCAAACCCTTTACAGCATACCGATAGACCTCCTCCCATGTGTCACCCTCAAAAATTATGACGGTATCATCAGCATAGGCTATCATATTGAGTCTGGCAGCACGAAGCAACCAGTCAATGAAAACCAAAAAGAGGATAGGTCCAAGCACAGTTCCCTGCGGGATCCCAATGTCCACCCTCAATGGCGAGCTCAAAATACCCCCCATCTTAACACACTGAATCCGATTTTCCAAATAACTTCGAATCAAATTCGAGCTAACCCCCCTGGCCCCAAGATTTTCCAGTCTATCAATAAGTAAAGTGTGATTCACAGTGTCAAAAGCCTTAGCCAGATCTAAAAACACCGCCATTACTCTTTTATTCGCGTCCATGGGGTGAACGACATTTTCAATAAGTTCTTGAATCGCGTCAGTGGTTGACGTATTCTTACGGAAACCAAATTGTCTATCATTCAATAATTTATTATTTTCAAGATATGCGATTAATCTATCTTTTAGGCATTTTTCAAAGATTTTACCGAAGTTATTGATTACAGAGATAGGACGGTAGTTTGTCATCTCAGATCTATTTCCAGATTTGAAAACGCAAGTCACATGAGACTCCTTCCATTCTGTCGGCACTGCACCACCCGAGAAACACAAATTTATGAGATGTACTAGAGGCTTTAGAACGAATGCATGTATATGTTTAATGAGGCCGGAAGAAATCCCGTCAGGTCCCGGACCAGTTCCGTTTTTTAATGAGGCAATGGCGCAAACAATTTCATTTTCATCAACAGGTTTCAAATAAATAGAAGACCTAGTCGGGGAAAAATAAGAATCAGTAATAGTTGATCTTTTCATATCCTGTGCTAACCGCTTGCCGACATTGACAAAAAAATCATTGAATTTATCCGCTTTCTCCTTCAGCTCTGTAATAATACGACCTTCCTCATCACTTATTTCATTAGGTATACCGGATTTAACTTTATTCGTATTATTTAAATGATTCAAAGTTTTCCAAAATTTCCTTGTATCCCTTCCAGCTAGTTTAAACTGTTTCACATAATAAGATTCCTTAGCTTTCCTCAACAAATTATTTAGTGAATTTCTATAGGTTGTGAACTTGAGTTTATTTTCCGGATTGAAATTTTTCCTCAGCCATAGTTTCATTTTATCTCTTCGCTTAATAGATGTTACTAACCCCAATGTTATCCATGGCTGATTTCGTTTATAGGTTTTTAAATTCTCACTTTTATTATATGATGACTTCTTTATATGTTCTTTGAAGGTTCTCAAAAAGTTAGTACAAGCCGTCTGGGGATCAGAGTCATCCAAGACCTTTCGCCAGCTTTCATCCCTTAGGTAGGACACTAATTTATTTTTATCAAGAAAGGTTCGTTTCGATGGATTATTCTCACAATTAAAACCCTTAAGCTTACACTTACCCTTACCCTTACCCTTACCCTTACCCTTGCTTTTACCCTTAAGCTTACCCTTACCCTTACCCTCACCCTTACCCTTACCCTTACCCTTACCCTTACCCTTACCCTTACCCTTGCTTTTACCCTTACCCTTACCCTTGCTTTTACCCTTAGGCTTACCCTTACCCTTACCCTTACCCTTACCCTTACCCTTACCCTTACCCTTACCCTTACCCTTACCCTTGCTTTTACCCTTAAGCTTACCCTTACCCTTACCCTTACCCTTACCCTTACCCTTACCCTTACCCTTGCTTTTACCCTTAAGCTTACCCTTACCCTTACCCTTACCCTTACCCTTACCCTTACCCTTACCCTTACCCTTACCCTCACCCTTACCCTTACCCTTACCCTTGCTTTTACCCTTAAGCTTACCCTTACCCTTACCCTTACGCTTACCCTTACCCTTACCCTTACCCTTACCCTTACCCTTACCCTGAACCTTACCCTTAAGCTTACCCTTACCCTTACCCTTACCCTTACCCTTACCCTTACCCTTACCCTTACCCTTACCCTTACCCATACCCTTGCTTTTACCCTTAGGCTTACCCTCACCTTTACCCTTACCCTTACCCTTACCCTTACCCTTACCCTTACCCTTACCCTTACCCTTACCCTTACCCTTGCTTTTACCCTTAAGCTTACCCTTACCCTTACCCTTACCCTTACCCTTACCCTTACCCTTACCCTTACCCTTGCTTTTACCCTTAAGCTTACCCTTACCCTTACCCTTACCCTTACCCTTACCCTTGCTTTTACCCTTAGGCTTACCCTTACCCTTACCCTTACCCTTACCCTTACCCTTACCCTTACCCTTACCCTTACCCTTACCCTTACCCTCACCCTTGCTTTTACCCTTAAGCTTACCCTTACCCTTACCCTTACCCTTTCCCTTACCCTTACCCTTACCCTTACCCTTACCCTTACCCTTACCCTTACCCTTACCCTTGCTTTTACCCTTAGGCTTACCCTTACCTTTACCCTTACCCTTACCCTTACCCTTACCCTTACCCTTACCCTTACCCTTACCCTTACCCTTACCCTTACCCTTACCCTTACCCTTGCTTTTACCCTTAAGCTTACCCTTACCCTTACCCTTACCCTTACCCTTGCTTTTACCCTTAAGCTTACCCTTACCCTTACCCTTACCCTTACCCTTACCCTTACCCTTACCCTTACCCTTACCCTTGCTTTTACCCTTAAGCTTACCCTTACCCTTACCCTTACCCTTACCCTTACCCTTACCCTTACCCTTACCCTTACACTTACCCTTGCTTTTACCCTTAAGCTTACCCTTACCCTTACCCTTACCCTTACCCTTACCCTTACCCTTACCCTTACCCTTACCCTTACCCTTACCCTTACCCTTACCCTTACCCTTACCCTTACCCTTGCTTTTACCCTTAGGCTTACCCTTACCTTTACCCTTACCCTCACCCTTACCCTTACCCTTACCCTTACCCTTGCTTTTACCCTTAAGCTTACCCTTACCCTTACACTTACCCTTACCCTTACCCTTACCCTTGCTTTTACCCTTAAGCTTACCCTTACCCTTACCCTTACCCTTACCCTTACCCTTGCTTTTACCCTAAGGCTTACCCTTACCCTTACCCTTACCCTTACCCTTGCTTTTACCCTTAAGCTTACCCTTACACTTACCCTTACCCTTACCCTTACCCTTACCCTTACCCTTACCCTTACCCTTACCCTTACCCTTACCCTTACCCTTACCCTTACCCTTGCTTTTACCCTTAGGCTTACCCTTACCTTTACCCTTACCCTTACCCTTACCCTTACCCTTACCCTTACCCTTACCCTTACCCTTACCCTTGCTTTTACCCTTAGGCTTACCCTTACCTTTACCCTTACCCTTACCCTTACCCTTACCCTTACCCTTACCCTTACCCTTACCCTTACCCTTGCTTTTACCCTTAAGCTTACCCTTACCCTTACCCTTACCCTTACCCTTACCCTTGCTTTTACCCTTAGGCTTACCCTTACCCTTACCCTTACCCTTACCCTTGCTTTTACCCTTAAGCTTACCCTTACACTTACCCTTACCCTTACCCTTACCCTTACCCTTACCCTTACCCTTACCCTTACCCTTACCCTTACCCTTACCCTTACCCTTACCCTTACCCTTGCTTTTACCCTTAGGCTTACCCTTACCTTTACCCTTACCCTTACCCTTACCCTTACCCTTACCCTTACCCTTACCCTTACCCTTACCCTTGCTTTTACCCTTAGGCTTACCCTTACCTTTACCCTTACCCTTACCCTTACCCTTACCCTTACCCTTACCCTTACCCTTACCCTTACCCTTACCCTTACCCTTACCCTTACCCTTACCCTTACCCTTACCCTTACCCTTGCTTTTAACCTTAGGCTTACCCTTACCTTTACCCTTACCCTTACCCTTACCCTTACCCTTACCCTTACCCTTACCCTTACCCTTACCCTTACCCTTACCCTTACCCTTGCTTTTAACCTTAGGCTTACCCTTACCTTTACCCTTACCCTTACCCTTACCCTTACCCTTACCCTTACCCTTACCCTTACCCTTACCCTTACCCTTACCCTTACCCTTACCCTTGCTTTTACCCTTAAGCTTACCCTTACCCTTACCCTTACCCTTACCCTTACCCTTACCCTAACCCTTACCCTTGCTTTTACCCTTTAGCTTACCCTTACCCTTACCCTTACCCTTACCCTTACCCTTACCCTTACCCTTACCCTTACCCTTACCCTTACCCTTACCCTTGCTTTTACCCTTAAGCTTACCCTTACCCTTACCCTTACCCTTACCCTTACCCTTACCCTTACCCTTACCCTTACCCTTGCTTTTACCCTTAAGCTTACCCTTACCCTTACCCTTACCCTTACCCTTACCCTTGCTTTTACCCCTAGGCTTACCCTTACCTTTACCCTTACCCTTACCCTTACCCTTACCCTTACCCTTACCCTTACCCTTACCCTTACCCTTGCTTTTACCCTTAAGCTTACCCTTACCCTTACCCTTACCCTTACCCTTACCCTTACCCTTACCCTTACCCTTGCTTTTCCCTTAAGCTTACCCTTACCCTTACCCTTACCCTTACCCTTACCCTTGCTTTTACCCTTAGGCTTACCCTTACCCTTACCCTTACCCTTACCCTTGCTTTTACCCTTAAGCTTACCCTTACCCTTACCCTTACTCTTACCCTTACCCTTACCCTTACCCTTACCCTTACCCTTACCCTTACCCTTACCCTTACCCTTACCCTTACCCTTACCCTTACCCTTACCCTTGCTTTTACCCTAAGGCTTACCCTTACCTTTACCCTTACCCTTACCCTTACCCTTACCCTTACCCTTACCCTTACCCTTGCTTTTACCCTTAAGCTTACCCTTACCCTTACCCTTACCCTTACCCTTGCTTTTACACTTAAGCTTACCCTTACCCTTACCCTTACCCTTACCCTTACCCTTACCCTTACCCTTACCCTTACCCTTACCCTTACCCTTACCCTTACCCTTGCTTTTACCCTTAAGCTTACCCTTACCTTTACCCTTACCCTTACCCTTACCCTAACCCTTACCCTTGCTTTTACCCTTAAGCTTACCCTTACCCTTACCCTTACCCTTACCCTTACCCTTACCCTTACCTTTACCCTTACCCTTACCCTTACCCTTACCCTTACCCTTACCCTTACCCTTACCCTTACCCTTACCCTTATCCTTACCCTTACCCTTGCTTTTACCCTTAAGCTTACCCTTACCCTCACCCTTACCCTTACCCTTACCCTTACCCTTACCCTTACCCTTGCTTTTACCCTTAAGCTTACCCTTACCCTTACCCTTACCCTTACCCTTACCCTTACCCTTACCCTTGCTTTTACCCTTAGGCTTACCCTTACCTTTACCCTTACCCTTACCCTTACCCTTACCCTTACCCTTACCCTTACCCTTGCTTTTACCCTAAAGCTTACCCTTACCCTTACCCTTACACTTACCCTTACCCTTACCCTTGCTTTTACCCTTAAGCTTACCCTTACCCTTACCCTTACCCTTACCCTTACCCTTACCCTTGCTTTTACCCTTAGGCTTACCCTTACCCTTACCCTTACCCTTACCCTTGCTTTTACCCTTAAGCTTACCCTTACCCTTACCCTTACTCTTACCCTTACCCTTACCCTTACCCTTACCCTTACCCTTACCCTTACCCTTACCCTTACCCTTACCCTTACCCTTACCCTTACCCTTGCTTTTACCCTTAGGCTTACCCTTACCTTTACCCTTACCCTAACCCTTACCCTTACCCTTACCCTTACCCTTGCTTTTACCCTTAAGCTTACCCTTACCCTTACCCTTACCCTTACCCTTACCCTTACCCTTACCCTTACCCTTACCCTTACCCTTACCCTTGCTTTTAACCTTAAGCTTACCCTTACCCTTACCCTTACCCTTACCCTTACCCTTACCCTTACCCTTACCCTTACCCTTACCCTTATCCTTGCTTTTACCCTTAGGCTTAATCTTACCTTTACCCTTACCCTTACCCTTACCCTTACCCTTACCCTTGCTTTTACCCTTAAGCTTACCCTCACCCTTACCCTTACCCTTACCCTTAAGCTTACCCTTACCCTTACCCTTACCCTTACCCTTACCCTTACCCTTACACTTACCCTTACCCTTACCCTTACCCTTACCCTTGCTTTTACCCTTAAGCTTACCCTTACCCTTACCCTTACCCTTGCTTTTACCCTTAAGCTTACCCTTACCCTTACCCTTACCCTTACCCTTAAGCTTTCCCTTACCCTTACCCTTACCCTTACCCTTACCCTTACCCTTACCCTTACCCTTACCCTTACCCTTACCCTTACCCTTACCCTTACCCTTACCCTTACCCTTACCCTTACCCTTACCCTTGCTTTTACCCTTAAGCTTACCCTTACCCTTACCCTTACCCTTACCCTTAAGCTTACCCTTACCCTTACCCTTACCCTTACCCTCACCCTTACCCTTACCCTTGCTTTTACCCTTAAGCTTACCCTTACCCTTACCCTTACCCTTACCCTTAAGCTTACCCTTACCCTTACCCTTACCCTTACCCTTACCCTTACCCTTACCCTTACCCTTGCTTTTACCCTTAAGCTTACCCTTACCCTTACCCTTACCCTTACCCTTAAGCTTACCCTTACCCTTACCCTTACCCTTACCCTTACCCTTACCCTTACCCTTGCTTTTACCCTTTAGCTTACCCTTACCCTTACCCTTACCCTTTCCCTTACCCTTACCCTTGCTTTTACCCTTAAGCTTACCCTTACCCTTACCCTTACCCTTACCCTTAAGCTTACCCTTACCCTTACCCTTACCCTTACCCTTACCCTTACTCTTGCTTTTACCCTTAAGCTTACCCTTACCCTTACCCTTACCCTTACCCTTACCCTTGCTTTTACCCTTAGGCTTACCCTTACCCTTTCCCTTACCCTTACCCTTGCTTTTACCCTTAAGCTTACCCTTACCCTTACCCTTACCCTTACCCTTACCCTTACCCTTACCCTTACCCTTACCCTTACCCTTACCCTTACCCTTACCCTTACCCTTACCCTAACCCTTACCCTTACCCTTACCCTTACCCTTACCCTTGCTTTTACCCTTAGGCTTACCCTTACCTTTACCCTTACCCTTACCCTTACCCTTACCCTTACCCTTGCTTTTACCCTTAAGCTTACCCTTACCCTTACCCTTACCCTTACCCTTACCCTTACCCTTACCCTTACCCTTGCTTTTACCCTTAAGCTTACCCTTACCCTTACCCTTACCCTTACCCTTACCCTTACCCTTACCCTTACCCTTACCCTCACCCTTGCTTTTACCCTTAAGCATACCCTTACCCTTACCCTTACCCTTACCCTTGCTTTTACCCTTAAGCTTACACTTACCCTTACCCTTACCCTTACCCTTACCCTTGCTTTTACCCTTAGGATTACCCTTACCCTTACCCTTACCCTTACCCTTGCTTTTACCCTTAAGCTTACCCTTACCCTTACCCTTACCCTTACTCTTACCCTTACCCTTACCCTTACCCTTACCCTTGCTTTTACCCTTAGGCTTACCCTTACCTTTACCCTTACCCTTACCCTTACCCTTACCCTTACCTTTACCCTTACCCTTGCTTTTACCCTTAAGCTTACCCTTACCCTCACCCTTACCCTTACCCTTACCCTTACCCTTACCCTTACCCATGCTTTTACCCTTAAGCTTACCCTTACCCTTACCCTTACCCTTACCCTTACCCTTACCCTTACCCTTACCCTTACCCTTGCTTTTACCCTTAGGCTTACCCTTACCTTTACCCTTACCCTTACCCTTACCCTTACCCTTACCCTTACCCTTACCCTTACCCTTACCCTTACCCTTGCTTTTACCCTTAAGCTTACCCTTACCCTTATCCTTACCCTTACCCTTACCCTTACCCTTACCCTTGCTTTTACCCTTAAGCTTACCCTTACCCTTACCCTTACCCTTACCCTTACCCTTGCTTTTACCCTTAGGCTCACCCTTACCCTTACCCTTACCCTTACCCTTGCTTTTACCCTTAAGCTTACCTTACCCTTACCCTTACTCTTACCCTTACCGTTACCCTTACCCTTACCCTTACCCTTACCCTTACCCTTACCCTTACCCTTACCCTTGCTTTTACCCTTAGGCTTACCCTTACCTTTACCCTTACCCTAACCCTTACCCTTACCCTTACCCTTACCCTTACCCTTGCTTTTACCCTTAAGCTTACCCTTACCCTTACCCTTACCCTTACCCTTACCCTTACCCTTACCCTTACCCTTGCTTTTACCCTTAAGCTTACCCTTACCCTTACCCTTACCCTTACCCTTACCCTTACCCTTACCCTTACCCTTACCCTTACCCTTACCCTTGCTTTTACCCTTAAGCTTACCCTTACCCTTACCCTTACCCTTACCCTTACCCTTACCCTTACCCTTACCCTTACCCTTACCCTTACCCTTATCCTTGCTTTTACCCTTAGGCTTACCCTTACCTTTACCCTTACCCTTACCCTTACCCTTACCCTTACCCTTGCTTTTACCCTTAAGCTTACCCTTACCCTTACCCTTACCCTTACCCTTAAGCTTACCCTTACCCTTACCTTTACCCTTACCCTTACCCTTACCCTTACCCTTACCCTTACCCTTACCCTTACCCTTACCCTTGCTTTTACCCTTAAGCTTACCCTTACCCTTACCCTTACCCTTGCTTTTACCCTTAAGCTTACCCTTACCCTTACCCTTACCCTTACCCTTAAGCTTTCCCTTACCCTTACACTTACCCTTACCCTTACCCTTACCCTTACCCTTACCCTTACCCTTACCCTTACCCTTACCCTTACCCTTACCCTTACCCTTACCCTTGCTTTTACCCTTAAGCTTACCCTTACCCTTACCCTTACCCTTACCCTTAAGCTTACCCTTACCCTTACCCTTACCCTTACCCTCACCCTTACCCTTACCCTTGCTTTTACCCTTAAGCTTACCCTTACCCTTACCCTTACCCTTACCCTTAAGCTTACCCTTACCCTTACCCTTACCCTTACCCTTACCCTTACCCTTACCCTTGCTTTTACCCTTAAGCTTACCCTTACCCTTACCCTTACCCTTACCCTTAAGCTTACCCTTACCCTTACCCTTACCCTTACCCTTACCCTTACCCTTACCCTTACCCTTGCTTTTACCCTTCAGCTTACCCTTACCCTTACCCTTACCCTTACCCTTGCTTTTACCCTTAAGCTTACCCTTACCCTTACCCTTACCCTTACCCTTAAGCTTACCCTTACCCTTACCCTTACCCTTACCCTTACCCTTACCCTTACCCTTACCCTTACCCTTACCCTTACCCTTACCCTTACCTTTACCCTTACCCTTACCCTTACCCTTGCTTTTACCCTTAAGCTTACCCTTACCCTTACCCTTAACCTTACCCTTACCCTTACCCTTACCCTTACCCTTACCCTTACCCTTACCCTTACCCTTACCCTTACCCTTGCTTTTACCCTTAGGCTTACCCTTACCTTTACCCTTACCCTTACCCTTACCCTTACCCTTACCCTTACCCTTACCTTTACCCTTACCCTTGCTTTTACCCTTAAGCTTACCCTTACCCTTACCCTTACCCTTACCCTTACCCTTACTCTTGCTTTTACCCTTAAGCTTACCCTTACCCTTACCCTTACCCTTACCCTTACCCTTGCTTTTACCCTTAGGCTTACCCTTACCCTTTCCCTTACCCTTACCCTTGCTTTTACCCTTAAGCTTACCCTTACCCTTACCCTTACCCTTACCCTTACCCTTACCCTTACCCTTACCCTTACCCTTACCCTTACCCTTACCCTTACCCTAACCCTTACCCTTACCCTTACCCTTACCCTTACCCTTACCCTTGCTTTTACCCTTAGGCTTACCCTTACCTTTACCCTTACCCTTACCCTTACCCTTACCCTTACCCTTGCTTTTACCCTTAAGCTTACCCTTACCCTTACCCTTACCCTTGCTTTTACCCTTAAGCTTACCCTTACCCTTACCCTTACCCTTACCCTTACCCTTACCCTTACCCTTACCCTTACCCTTACCCTCACCCTTGCTTTTACCCTTAAGCTTACCCTTACCCTTACCCTTACCCTTACCCTTACCCTTACCCTTGCTTTTACCCTTAAGCTTACACTTACCCTTACCCTTACCCTTACCCTTACCCTTGCTTTTACCCTTAGGCTTACCCTTACCCTTACCCTTACCCTTACCCTTGCTTTTACCCTTAAGCTTACCCTTACCCTTACCCTTACCCTTACCCTTACCCTTACCCTTACCCTTACCCTTACCCTTACCCTTACCCTTGCTTTTACCCTTAAGCTAACCCTTACCCTTACCCTTACCCTTACCCTTACCCTTAACCTTACCCTTACCCTTGCCCTTGCTTTTACCCTTAAGCTAACCCTTACCCTTACCCTTACCCTTACCCTTACCCTTACCCTTACCCTCAACCTTACCCTTACCCTTGCTTTTACCCTTAAGCTCACCCATACCCTTACCCTTACCCTTACCCTTACACTTACCCTTACCCTGACCCTTACCCTTGCTTTTACCCTTAAGCTTACCCTTACCCTTACCCTCACCCTTACCCTTAAGCTTACCCTTACCCTTACCCTTACCCTTACCCTTACCCTTACCCTTACCCTTGCTTTTACCCTTAAGCTTACCCTTACCCTTACCCTTACCCTTACCCTTACCCTTGCTTTTACCCTTGAGCTTACCCTTACCCTTACCCTTACCCTTACCCTTAAGCTTACCCTTACCCTTACCCTTACCCTTACCCTTACCCTTACCCTTACCCTTACCCTTGCTTTTACCCTTAAGCTTACCCTTACCCTTACCCTTACCTTTACCCTAACCCTTACCCTTAACCTTACCCTTACCCTTACCCTTACCCTTACCCTTACCCTTACCCTTGCTTTTACTCTTAGGCTTACCCTTACCTTTACCCTTACCCTTACCCTTACCCTTACCATTACCCTTACCCTTACCCTTACCCTTGCTTTTACCCTTAAGCTTACCCTTACCCTTACCCTTACCCTTACCCTTACCCTTACCCTTACCCTTACCCTTACCCTTACCCTTACCCTTACCCTTACCCTTACCCTTACCCTTGCTTTTACCCTTTAGCTTACCCTTACCCTTACCCTTACTCTTACCCTTACCCTTACCCTTACCCTTACCCTTACCCTTGATTTTACCCTTAAGCTTACCCTTACCCTTACCTTTACCCTTACCCTTACCCTTACCCTTACCCTTACCCTTACCCTTACCCTTACCCTTACCCTTACCCTTACCCTTGCTTTTACCCTTAGGCTTACCCTTACCTTTAGCCTTACCCTTACCCTTACCCTTACCCTTACCCTTACCCTTACCCTTGCTTTTACCCTTAAGCTTACCCTTACCCTTACCCTTACCCTTACCCTTACCCTTACCCTTGCTTTTACCCTTAAGCTTACCCTTACCCTTACCCTAACCCTTACACTTACCCTTGCTTTTACCCTTAGGCTTACCCTTACCCTTACCCTTACCCTTACCCTTAAGCTTACCCTTACCCTTACCCTTACCCTTACCCTTACCCTTACCCTTACCCTTACCCTTACCCTTACCCTTGCTTTTACCCCTAAGCTTACCCTTACCCTTACCCTTACCCTTACCCTTACCCTTACCCTTACCCTTACCCTTGCTTTGACCCTTAGGCTTACCCTTACCTTTACCCTTACCCTTACCCTTACCCTTACCCTTACCCTTACCCTTACCCTTACCCTTACCCTTGCTTTTACCCTTAAGCTTACCCTTACCCTTACCCTTACCCTTACCCTTACCCTTACCCTTACCCTTGCTTTTACCCTTAAGCTTACCCTTACCCTTACCCTTACCCTTACCCTTACCCTTGCTTTTACCCTTAGGCTTACCCTCACCCTTACCCTTACCCTTACCCTTGCTTTTACCCTTAAGCTTACCCTTACCCTTACCCTTACCCTTACCCTTACCCTTACCCTTACCCTTACCCTTACCCTTACCCTCACCCTTACCCTTACCCTTACCCTTACCCTTACCCTTACCCTTACCCTTACCCTTACCCTTACCCTTACCCTTGCTTTTACCCTTAGGCTTAACCTTACCTTCACCCTTACCCTTACCCTTACCCTTACCCTTACCCTTACCCTTACCCTTACCCTTACCCTTACCCTTACCCTTACCCTTACCCTTACCCTTACCCTTACCCTTGCTTTTACCCTTAAGCTTACCCTTACCCTTACCCTTACCCTTACCCTTACCCTTACCCTTACCCTTACCCTTACCCTTACCCTTGCTTTTACCCTTAAGCTTACCCTTACCCTTACCCTTACCCTTACCCTCACCCTTACCCTTACCCTTACCCTTGCTTATACCCTTAGGCTTACCCTTACCTTTACCCTTACCCTTACCCTTACCCTTACCCTTACCCTTACCCTTACCCTTACCCTTACCCTTACCCTTACCCTTATCCTTACCCTTACCCTTGCTTTTACCCTTAAGCTTACCCTTACCCTCACCCTTACCCTTACCCTTACCCTTACCCTTACCCTTACCCTTGCTTTTACCCTTAAGCTTACCCTTACCCTTACCCTTACCCTTACCCTTACCCTTACCCTTACCCTTGCTTTTACCCTTAGGCTTACCCTTACCTTTACCCTTACCCTTACCCTTACCCTTACCCTTACCCTTACCCTTACCCTTGCTTTTACCCTAAAGCTTACCCTTACCCTTACCCTTACACTTACCCTTACCCTTACCCTTGCTTTTACCCTTAAGCTTACCCTTACCCTTACCCTTACCCTTACCCTTACCCTTACCCTTGCTTTTACCCTTAGGCTTACCCTTACCCTTACCCTTACCCTTACCCTTGCTTTTACCCTTAAGCTTACCCTTACCCTTACCCTTACTCTTACCCTTACCCTTACCCTTACCCTTACCCTTACCCTTACCCTTACCCTTACCCTTACCCTTACCCTTACCCTTACCCTTACCCTTGCTTTTACCCTTAGGCTTACCCTTACCTTTACCCTTACCCTAACCCTTACCCTTACCCTTACCCTTACCCTTGCTTTTACCCTTAAGCTTACCCTTACCCTTACCCTTACCCTTACCCTTACCCTTACCCTTACCCTTACCCTTACCCTTACCCTTACCCTTGCTTTTAACCTTAAGCTTACCCTTACCCTTACCCTTACCCTTACCCTTACCCTTACCCTTACCCTTACCCTTACCCTTACCCTTATCCTTGCTTTTACCCTTAGGCTTAATCTTACCTTTACCCTTACCCTTACCCTTACCCTTACCCTTACCCTTGCTTTTACCCTTAAGCTTACCCTCACCCTTACCCTTACCCTTACCCTTAAGCTTACCCTTACCCTTACCCTTACCCTTACCCTTACCCTTACCCTTACACTTACCCTTACCCTTACCCTTACCCTTACCCTTGCTTTTACCCTTAAGCTTACCCTTACCCTTACCCTTACCCTTGCTTTTACCCTTAAGCTTACCCTTACCCTTACCCTTACCCTTACCCTTAAGCTTTCCCTTACCCTTACCCTTACCCTTACCCTTACCCTTACCCTTACCCTTACCCTTACCCTTACCCTTACCCTTACCCTTACCCTTACCCTTACCCTTACCCTTACCCTTACCCTTACCCTTGCTTTTACCCTTAAGCTTACCCTTACCCTTACCCTTACCCTTACCCTTAAGCTTACCCTTACCCTTACCCTTACCCTTACCCTCACCCTTACCCTTACCCTTGCTTTTACCCTTAAGCTTACCCTTACCCTTACCCTTACCCTTACCCTTAAGCTTACCCTTACCCTTACCCTTACCCTTACCCTTACCCTTACCCTTACCCTTACCCTTGCTTTTACCCTTAAGCTTACCCTTACCCTTACCCTTACCCTTACCCTTAAGCTTACCCTTACCCTTACCCTTACCCTTACCCTTACCCTTACCCTTACCCTTGCTTTTACCCTTTAGCTTACCCTTACCCTTACCCTTACCCTTTCCCTTACCCTTACCCTTGCTTTTACCCTTAAGCTTACCCTTACCCTTACCCTTACCCTTACCCTTAAGCTTACCCTTACCCTTACCCTTACCCTTACCCTTACCCTTACTCTTGCTTTTACCCTTAAGCTTACCCTTACCCTTACCCTTACCCTTACCCTTACCCTTGCTTTTACCCTTAGGCTTACCCTTACCCTTTCCCTTACCCTTACCCTTGCTTTTACCCTTAAGCTTACCCTTACCCTTACCCTTACCCTTACCCTTACCCTTACCCTTACCCTTACCCTTACCCTTACCCTTACCCTTACCCTTACCCTTACCCTTACCCTAACCCTTACCCTTACCCTTACCCTTACCCTTACCCTTGCTTTTACCCTTAGGCTTACCCTTACCTTTACCCTTACCCTTACCCTTACCCTTACCCTTACCCTTGCTTTTACCCTTAAGCTTACCCTTACCCTTACCCTTACCCTTACCCTTACCCTTACCCTTACCCTTACCCTTGCTTTTACCCTTAAGCTTACCCTTACCCTTACCCTTACCCTTACCCTTACCCTTACCCTTACCCTTACCCTTACCCTCACCCTTGCTTTTACCCTTAAGCATACCCTTACCCTTACCCTTACCCTTACCCTTGCTTTTACCCTTAAGCTTACACTTACCCTTACCCTTACCCTTACCCTTACCCTTGCTTTTACCCTTAGGATTACCCTTACCCTTACCCTTACCCTTACCCTTGCTTTTACCCTTAAGCTTACCCTTACCCTTACCCTTACCCTTACTCTTACCCTTACCCTTACCCTTACCCTTACCCTTGCTTTTACCCTTAGGCTTACCCTTACCTTTACCCTTACCCTTACCCTTACCCTTACCCTTACCTTTACCCTTACCCTTGCTTTTACCCTTAAGCTTACCCTTACCCTCACCCTTACCCTTACCCTTACCCTTACCCTTACCCTTACCCATGCTTTTACCCTTAAGCTTACCCTTACCCTTACCCTTACCCTTACCCTTACCCTTACCCTTACCCTTACCCTTACCCTTGCTTTTACCCTTAGGCTTACCCTTACCTTTACCCTTACCCTTACCCTTACCCTTACCCTTACCCTTACCCTTACCCTTACCCTTGCTTTTACCCTTAAGCTTACCCTTACCCTTATCCTTACCCTTACCCTTACCCTTACCCTTACCCTTGCTTTTACCCTTAAGCTTACCCTTACCCTTACCCTTACCCTTACCCTTACCCTTGCTTTTACCCTTAGGCTCACCCTTACCCTTACCCTTACCCTTACCCTTGCTTTTACCCTTAAGCTTACCTTACCCTTACCCTTACTCTTACCCTTACCGTTACCCTTACCCTTACCCTTACCCTTACCCTTACCCTTACCCTTACCCTTACCCTTGCTTTTACCCTTAGGCTTACCCTTACCTTTACCCTTACCCTAACCCTTACCCTTACCCTTACCCTTACCCTTACCCTTGCTTTTACCCTTAAGCTTACCCTTACCCTTACCCTTACCCTTACCCTTACCCTTACCCTTACCCTTACCCTTGCTTTTACCCTTAAGCTTACCCTTACCCTTACCCTTACCCTTACCCTTACCCTTACCCTTACCCTTACCCTTACCCTTACCCTTACCCTTGCTTTTACCCTTAAGCTTACCCTTACCCTTACCCTTACCCTTACCCTTACCCTTACCCTTACCCTTACCCTTACCCTTACCCTTACCCTTATCCTTGCTTTTACCCTTAGGCTTACCCTTACCTTTACCCTTACCCTTACCCTTACCCTTACCCTTACCCTTGCTTTTACCCTTAAGCTTACCCTTACCCTTACCCTTACCCTTACCCTTAAGCTTACCCTTACCCTTACCTTTACCCTTACCCTTACCCTTACCCTTACCCTTACCCTTACCCTTACCCTTACCCTTACCCTTGCTTTTACCCTTAAGCTTACCCTTACCCTTACCCTTACCCTTGCTTTTACCCTTAAGCTTACCCTTACCCTTACCCTTACCCTTACCCTTAAGCTTTCCCTTACCCTTACACTTACCCTTACCCTTACCCTTACCCTTACCCTTACCCTTACCCTTACCCTTACCCTTACCCTTACCCTTACCCTTACCCTTACCCTTGCTTTTACCCTTAAGCTTACCCTTACCCTTACCCTTACCCTTACCCTTAAGCTTACCCTTACCCTTACCCTTACCCTTACCCTCACCCTTACCCTTACCCTTGCTTTTACCCTTAAGCTTACCCTTACCCTTACCCTTACCCTTACCCTTAAGCTTACCCTTACCCTTACCCTTACCCTTACCCTTACCCTTACCCTTACCCTTGCTTTTACCCTTAAGCTTACCCTTACCCTTACCCTTACCCTTACCCTTAAGCTTACCCTTACCCTTACCCTTACCCTTACCCTTACCCTTACCCTTACCCTTACCCTTGCTTTTACCCTTCAGCTTACCCTTACCCTTACCCTTACCCTTACCCTTGCTTTTACCCTTAAGCTTACCCTTACCCTTACCCTTACCCTTACCCTTAAGCTTACCCTTACCCTTACCCTTACCCTTACCCTTACCCTTACCCTTACCCTTACCCTTACCCTTACCCTTACCCTTACCCTTACCTTTACCCTTACCCTTACCCTTACCCTTGCTTTTACCCTTAAGCTTACCCTTACCCTTACCCTTAACCTTACCCTTACCCTTACCCTTACCCTTACCCTTACCCTTACCCTTACCCTTACCCTTACCCTTACCCTTGCTTTTACCCTTAGGCTTACCCTTACCTTTACCCTTACCCTTACCCTTACCCTTACCCTTACCCTTACCCTTACCTTTACCCTTACCCTTGCTTTTACCCTTAAGCTTACCCTTACCCTTACCCTTACCCTTACCCTTACCCTTACTCTTGCTTTTACCCTTAAGCTTACCCTTACCCTTACCCTTACCCTTACCCTTACCCTTGCTTTTACCCTTAGGCTTACCCTTACCCTTTCCCTTACCCTTACCCTTGCTTTTACCCTTAAGCTTACCCTTACCCTTACCCTTACCCTTACCCTTACCCTTACCCTTACCCTTACCCTTACCCTTACCCTTACCCTTACCCTTACCCTAACCCTTACCCTTACCCTTACCCTTACCCTTACCCTTACCCTTGCTTTTACCCTTAGGCTTACCCTTACCTTTACCCTTACCCTTACCCTTACCCTTACCCTTACCCTTGCTTTTACCCTTAAGCTTACCCTTACCCTTACCCTTACCCTTGCTTTTACCCTTAAGCTTACCCTTACCCTTACCCTTACCCTTACCCTTACCCTTACCCTTACCCTTACCCTTACCCTTACCCTCACCCTTGCTTTTACCCTTAAGCTTACCCTTACCCTTACCCTTACCCTTACCCTTACCCTTACCCTTGCTTTTACCCTTAAGCTTACACTTACCCTTACCCTTACCCTTACCCTTACCCTTGCTTTTACCCTTAGGCTTACCCTTACCCTTACCCTTACCCTTACCCTTGCTTTTACCCTTAAGCTTACCCTTACCCTTACCCTTACCCTTACCCTTACCCTTACCCTTACCCTTACCCTTACCCTTACCCTTACCCTTGCTTTTACCCTTAAGCTAACCCTTACCCTTACCCTTACCCTTACCCTTACCCTTAACCTTACCCTTACCCTTGCCCTTGCTTTTACCCTTAAGCTAACCCTTACCCTTACCCTTACCCTTACCCTTACCCTTACCCTTACCCTCAACCTTACCCTTACCCTTGCTTTTACCCTTAAGCTCACCCATACCCTTACCCTTACCCTTACCCTTACACTTACCCTTACCCTGACCCTTACCCTTGCTTTTACCCTTAAGCTTACCCTTACCCTTACCCTCACCCTTACCCTTAAGCTTACCCTTACCCTTACCCTTACCCTTACCCTTACCCTTACCCTTACCCTTGCTTTTACCCTTAAGCTTACCCTTACCCTTACCCTTACCCTTACCCTTACCCTTGCTTTTACCCTTGAGCTTACCCTTACCCTTACCCTTACCCTTACCCTTAAGCTTACCCTTACCCTTACCCTTACCCTTACCCTTACCCTTACCCTTACCCTTACCCTTGCTTTTACCCTTAAGCTTACCCTTACCCTTACCCTTACCTTTACCCTAACCCTTACCCTTAACCTTACCCTTACCCTTACCCTTACCCTTACCCTTACCCTTGCTTTTACTCTTAGGCTTACCCTTACCTTTACCCTTACCCTTACCCTTACCCTTACCATTACCCTTACCCTTACCCTTACCCTTGCTTTTACCCTTAAGCTTACCCTTACCCTTACCCTTACCCTTACCCTTACCCTTACCCTTACCCTTACCCTTACCCTTACCCTTACCCTTACCCTTACCCTTACCCTTACCCTTGCTTTTACCCTTTAGCTTACCCTTACCCTTACCCTTACTCTTACCCTTACCCTTACCCTTACCCTTACCCTTACCCTTGATTTTACCCTTAAGCTTACCCTTACCCTTACCTTTACCCTTACCCTTACCCTTACCCTTACCCTTACCCTTACCCTTACCCTTACCCTTACCCTTACCCTTACCCTTACCCTTGCTTTTACCCTTAGGCTTACCCTTACCTTTAGCCTTACCCTTACCCTTACCCTTACCCTTACCCTTACCCTTACCCTTGCTTTTACCCTTAAGCTTACCCTTACCCTTACCCTTACCCTTACCCTTACCCTTACCCTTGCTTTTACCCTTAAGCTTACCCTTACCCTTACCCTAACCCTTACACTTACCCTTGCTTTTACCCTTAGGCTTACCCTTACCCTTACCCTTACCCTTACCCTTAAGCTTACCCTTACCCTTACCCTTACCCTTACCCTTACCCTTACCCTTACCCTTACCCTTACCCTTACCCTTGCTTTTACCCCTAAGCTTACCCTTACCCTTACCCTTACCCTTACCCTTACCCTTACCCTTACCCTTACCCTTGCTTTGACCCTTAGGCTTACCCTTACCTTTACCCTTACCCTTACCCTTACCCTTACCCTTACCCTTACCCTTACCCTTACCCTTACCCTTGCTTTTACCCTTAAGCTTACCCTTACCCTTACCCTTACCCTTACCCTTACCCTTACCCTTACCCTTGCTTTTACCCTTAAGCTTACCCTTACCCTTACCCTTACCCTTACCCTTACCCTTGCTTTTACCCTTAGGCTTACCCTCACCCTTACCCTTACCCTTACCCTTGCTTTTACCCTTAAGCTTACCCTTACCCTTACCCTTACCCTTACCCTTACCCTTACCCTTACCCTTACCCTTACCCTTACCCTCACCCTTACCCTTACCCTTACCCTTACCCTTACCCTTACCCTTACCCTTACCCTTACCCTTACCCTTACCCTTGCTTTTACCCTTAGGCTTAACCTTACCTTCACCCTTACCCTTACCCTTACCCTTACCCTTACCCTTACCCTTACCCTTACCCTTACCCTTACCCTTACCCTTACCCTTACCCTTACCCTTACCCTTACCCTTGCTTTTACCCTTAAGCTTACCCTTACCCTTACCCTTACCCTTACCCTTACCCTTACCCTTACCCTTACCCTTACCCTTACCCTTGCTTTTACCCTTAAGCTTACCCTTACCCTTACCCTTACCCTTACCCTCACCCTTACCCTTACCCTTACCCTTGCTTATACCCTTAGGCTTACCCTTACCTTTACCCTTACCCTTACCCTTACCCTTACCCTTACCCTTACCCTTACCCTTACCCTTACCCTTACCCTTACCCTTACCCTTACCCTTACCCTTACCCTTACCCTTACCCTTGCTTTTACCCTTAGGCTTACCCTTACCTTTACCCTTACCCTTACCCTTACCCTTACCCTTACCCTTACCCTTGCTTTTACCCTTAAGCTTACCCTTACCCTTACCCTTACCCTTACCCTTACCCTAACCCTTACCCTTGCTTTTACCCTTAAGCTTACCCTTACCCTTACCCTTACCCTTACCCTTACCCTTACCCTTACCCTTACCCTTACCCTTGCTTTTACCCTTAAGCTTACCCTTACCCTTACCCTTACCCTTACCCTTACCCTTACCCTTACCCTTACCCTTATCCTTACCCTTGCTTTTACCCTTAAGCTTACCCTTACCCTTACCCTTACCCTTACCCTTACCCTTACCCTTACCCTTACCCTTGCTTTTACTCTTAGGCTTACCCTTACCTTTACCCTTACCCTTACCCTTACCCTTACCCTCACCCTTACCCTTACCCTTGCTTTTACCCTTAAGCTTACCCTTACCCTTACCCTTACCCTTACCCTTACCCTTGCTTTTACCCTTAAGCTTACCCTTACCCTTACCCTTAACCTTACCCTTACCCTTGCTTTTACCCTTAGGCTTACCCTTACCCTTACCCTCACCCTTACCCTTGCTTTTACCCTTAAGCTTACCCTTACCCTTACCCTTACTCTTACCCTTACCCTTACCCTTACCCTTACCCTTACCCTTACCCTTACCCTTACCCTTACCCTTACCCTTACCCTTACCCTTACCCTTGCTTTTACCCTTAGGCTTACCCTTACCTTTACCCTTACCCTAACCCTTACCCTTAGCCTTACCCTTACCCTTACCCTTGCTTTTACCCTTAAGCTTACCCTTACCCTTACCCTTACCCTTACCCTTACCCTTACCCTTACCCTTACCCTTACCCTTACCCTTACCCTTACCCTTACCCTTGCTTTTACCCTTAAGCTTACCCTTACCCTTACCCTTAACCTCACCCTTACCCTTACCCTGACCCTTACCCTTACCCTTACCCTTACCCTTACCCTTACCCTTACCCTTACCCTTGCTTTTACCCTTAAGCTTACCCTTACCCTCACCCTTACCCTTACCCTTACCCTTACCCTTACCCTTACCCTTACCCTTACCCTTACCCTTACCCTTACCCTTACCCTTGCTTTTACCCTTAGGCTTACCCTTACCTTTACCCTTACCCTTACCCTTACCCTTACCCTTACCCTTGCTTTTACCCTTAAGCTTACCCTTACCCTTACCCTTACCCTTAAGCTTACCCTTACCCTTACCCTTACCCTTACCCTTACCCTTACCCTTACCCTTACCCTTACCCTTACCCTTACCCTTGCTTTTACCCTTAAGCTTACCCTTACCCTTACCCTTACCCTTACCCTTACCCTTGCTTTTACCCTTAAGCTTACCCTTACCCTTACCCTTACCCTTAAGCTTACCCTTACCCTTACCCTTACCCTTACCCTTACCCTTACCCTTACCCTTACCCTTACCCTTACCCTTACCCTTACCCTTAACCTTACCCTTAAGCTTACCCTTACCCTTACCCTTACCCTTACCCTCACCCTTAACCTTACCCTTGCTTTTACCCTTAAGCTTACCCTTACCCTTACCCTTACCCTTACCCTTAAGCTTACCCTTACCCTTACCCTTACCCTTACCCTTACCCTTACCCTTGCTTTTACCCTTAAGCTTACCCTTACCCTTACCCTTACCCTTACCCTTAAGCTTACCCTTACCCTTACCCTTACCCTTACCCTTACCCTTACCCTTACCCTTACCCTTGCTTTTACCCTTAAGCTTACCCTTACCCTTACCCTTACCCTTACCCTTGCTTTTACCCTTAAGCTTACCCTTACCCTTACCCTTACCCTTAAGCATACCCTTACCCTTACCCTTACCCTTACCCTTACCCTTACCCTTACCCTTACCCTTACCCTTACCCTTGCTTTTACCCTTAAGCTTACCCTTACCCTTACCCTTACCCTTACCCTTACCCTTACCCTTACCCTTACCCTTACCCTTACCCTTACCCTTGCTTTTACCCTTAGGCTTACCCTTACCTTTACCCTTACCCTTACCTTTACCCTTACCCTTACCCTTACCCTTACCCTTGCTTTTACCCTTGAGCTTACCCTTACCCTTACCCTTACCCTTACCCTTACCCTTACCCTTGCTTTTACCCTTAAGCTTACCCTTACCCTTACCCTTACCCTTACCCTTACCCTTGCTTTTACCCTTAGGCTTACCCTTACCCTTACCCTTACCCTTACCCTTGCTTTTACCCTTAAGCTTACCCTTACCCTTACCCTTACCCTTACCCTTACCCTTACCCTTACCCTTACCCTTACCCTTACCCTTACCCTTACCCTTACCCTTACCCTTACCCTTACCCTTACCCTTACCCTTACCCTTACCCTTACCCTTACCCTTACCCTTGCTTTTACCCTTAGGCTTACCCTTACCTTTACCCTTACCCTTACCCTTACCCTTACCCTTACCCTTGCTTTTACCCTTAAGCTTACCCTTACCCTTACCCTTACCCTTACCCTTACCCTTACCCTTACCCTTACCCTTACCCTTACCCTTACCCTTACCCTTACCCTTGCTTTTACCCTTAAGCTTACCCTTACCCTTACCCTTACCCTTACCCTTACCCTTGCTTTTACTCTTAGGCTTACCCTTACCTTTACCCTTACCCTTACCCTTACCCTTACCCTCACCCTTACCCTTACCCTTGCTTTTACCCTTAAGCTTACCCTTACCCTTACCCTTACCCTTGCTTTTACCCTTAAGCTTACCCTTACCCTTACCCTTAACCTTACCCTTACCCTTGCTTTTACCCTTAGGCTTACCCTTACCCTTACCCTTACCCTTACCCTTGCTTTTACCCTTAAGCTTACCCTTACCCTTACCCTTACTCTTACCCTTACCCTTACCCTTACCCTTACCCTTACCCTTACCCTTACCCTTACCCTTACCCTTACCGTTGCTTTTACCCTTAGGCTTACCCTTACCTTTACCCTTACCCTAACCCTTACCCTTACCCTTACCCTTACCCTTACCCTTGCTTTTACCCTTAAGCTTACCCTTACCCTTACCCTTACCCTTACCCTTACCCTTACCCTTACCCTTACCCTTACCCTTACCCTTGCTTTTACCCTTAAGCTTACCCTTACCCTTACCCTTAACCTTACCCTTACCCTTACCCTTACCCTTACCCTTACCCTTACCCTTGCTTTTACCCTTAAGCTTACCCTTACCCTTACCCTTACCCTTACCCTTACCCTTACCCTTACCCTTACCCTTACCCTTACCCTTACCCTTACCCTTGCTTTTACCCTTAGGCTTACCCTTACCTTTACCCTTACCCTTACCCTTACCCTTACCCTTACCCTTGCTTTTACCCTTAAGCTTACCCTTACCCTTACCCTTACCCTTAAGCTTACCCTTAACCTTACCCTTACCCTTACCCTTACCCTTACCCTTACCCTTACCCTTACCCTTACCCTTACCCTTGCTTTTACCCTTAAGCTTACCCTTACCCTTACTCTTACCCTTACCCTTACCCTTGCTTTTACCCTTAAACTTACCCTTACCCTTACCCTTACCCTTAAGCTTACCCTTACCCTTACCCTTACCCTTACCCTTACCCTTACCCTTACCCTTACCCTTACCCTTACCCTTACCCTTACCCTTACCCTTACCCTTACCCTTACCCTTGCTTTTACCCTTAAGCTTACCCTTACCCTTACCCTTACCCTTACCCTTAAGCTTACCCTTACCCTTACCCTTACCCTTACCCTTACCCTTAACCTTACCCTTGCTTTAACCCTTAAGCTTACCCTTACCCTTACCCTTACCCTTAAGCTTACCCTTACCCTTACCCTTACCCTTACCCTTACCCTTACCCTTGCTTTTACCCTTAAGCTTACCCTTACTCTTACCCTTACCCTTACCCTTAAGCTTACCCTTACCCTTACCCTTACCCTTACCCTTACCCTCACCCTTACCCTTACCCTAGCTTTTACCCTTAAGCTTACCCTTACCCTTACCCTTACCCTTACCCTTGCTTTTACCCTTAAGCTTACCCTTACCCTTACCCTTACCCTTAAGCTTACCCTTACCCTTACCCTTACCCTTACCCTTACCCTTACCCTTACCCTTACCCTTACCCTTACCCTTGCTTTTACCCTTAAGCTTACCCTTACCCTTACCCTTACCCTTACCCTTACCCTTACCCTTGCTTTTACCCTTAGGCTTACCCTTACCTTTACCCTTACCCTTACCTTTACCCTTACCCTTACCCTTACCCTTACCCTTGCTTTTACCCTTGAGCTTACCCTTACCCTTACCCTTACCCTTACCCTTACCCTTACCCTTGCTTTTACCCTTAAGCTTACCCTTACCCTTACCCTTACCCTTACCCTTACCCTTGCTTTTACCCATAGGCTTACTCTACCCTTACCCTTACCCTTACCCTTGCTTTTACCCTTAAGCTTACCCTTACCCTTACCCTTACCCTTACCCTTACCCTTACCCTTACCCTTACCCTTACCCTTACCCTTACCCTTACCCTTACCCTTACCCTTACCCTTACCCTTACCCTTACCCTTACCCTTACCCTTACCCTTACCCTTACCCTTACCCTTACCCTTGCTTTTACCCTTAGGCTTACCCTTACCCTTACCCTTACCCTTACCCTTACCCTTGCTTTTACCCTTAAGCTTACCCTTACCCTTACCCTTACCCTTACCCTTACCCTTACCCTTACCCTTACCCTTACCCTTACCCTTACCCTTACCCTTACCCTTACCCTTGCTTTTACCCTTAAGCTTACCCTTACCCTTACCCTTACCCTTA
The DNA here is from genome assembly GCA_958510865.1 of Myrrha octodecimguttata. NCBI lineage: Eukaryota > Metazoa > Arthropoda > Insecta > Coleoptera > Coccinellidae > Myrrha > Myrrha octodecimguttata. The sequence continues at coordinate 550,628 of CAUEHS010000822.1, read as the reverse complement.
CCCTTACCCTTACCCTTACCCTTACCCTTACCCTTACCCTTACCCTCACCCTTGCTTTTACCCTTTAGCTTACCCTTACCCTTACCCTTACCCTTACCCTTACCCTTACCCTTACCCTTACCCTTACCCTTACCCTTACCCTTGCTTTTACCCTTAAGCTTACCCTTACCCTTACCCTTACCCTTACCCTTACCCTTACCCTTACCCTTACCCTTACCCTTACCCTCACCCTTGCTTTTACCCTTAAGCTTACCCTTACCCTTACCCTTACCCTTACTCTTACCCTTACCCTTACCCTTACCCTTACCCTTACCCTTGCTTTTACCCTTAGGCTTACCCTTACCTTTACCCTTACCCTTACCCTTACCCTTACCCTTACCCTTACCCTTACCCTTACCCTTACCCTTGCTTTTACCCTTAAGCTTACCCTTACCCTTACCCTTACCCTTACCCTTACCCTTACCCTTACCCTTACCCTTACCCTTGCTTTTACCCTTAAGCTCACCCTTACCCTTACCCTTACCCTTACCCTTACCCTTACCCTTACTCTTACCCTTACCCTTGCTTTTACCCTTAAGCTTACCCTTACCCTTACCCTTACCCTTACCCTTGCTTTTACCCTTAAGCTTACCCTTACCCTTACCCTTACCCTTAAGCTTACCCTTACCCTTACCCTTACCCTTACCCTTACCCTTACCCTTACCCTTACCCTTACCCTTACCCTTGCTTTTACCCTTAAGCTTACCCTTACCCTTACCCTTACCCTTACCCTTACCCTTACCCTTACCCTTACCCTTACCCTTGCTTTTACCCTTAGGCTTACCCTTACCTTTACCCTTACCCTTACCTTTACCCTTACCCTTACCCTTACCCTTACCCTTGCTTTTACCCTTGAGCTTACCCTTACCCTTACCCTTACCCTTACCCTTACCCTTACCCTTGCTTTTACCCTTAAGCTTACCCTTACCCTTACCCTTACACTTACCCTTACCCTTACCCTTGCTTTTACCCTTAGGCTTACCCTTACCCTTACCCTTACCCTTACCCTTACCCTTACCCTTGCTTTTACCCTTAAGCTTACCCTTACCCTTACCCTTACCCTTACCCTTACCCTTACCCTTACCCTTACCCTTACCCTTACCCTTACCCTTACCCTTACCCTTACCCTTACCCTTACCCTTACCCTTACCCTTACCCTTACCCTTACCCTTACCCTTACCCTTACCCTTACCCTTACCCTTACCCTTACCCTTACCCTTACCCTTACCCTTGCTTTTACCCTTAGGCTTACCCTTACCTTTACCCTTACCCTTACCCTTACCCTTACCCTTACCCTTGCTTTTACCCTTAAGCTTACCCTTACCCTTACCCTTACCCTTACCCTTACCCTTACCCTTACCCTTACCCTTACCCTTGCTTTTACCCTTAAGCTTACCCTTACCCTTACCCTTACCCTTACCCTTACCCTTACCCTTACCCTTACCCTTACCCTCACCCTTGCTTTTACCCTTAAGCTTACCCTTACCCTTACCCTTACCCTTACCCTTACCCTTACCCTTGCTTTTACCCTTAAGCTTACCCTTACCCTTACCCTTACCCTTACCCTTACCCTTGCTTTTACCCTTAGGCTTACCCTTACCCTTACCCTTACCCTTACCCTTGCTTTTACCCTTAAGCTTACCCTTACCCTTACCCTTACCCTTACTCTTACCCTTACCCTTACCCTTACCCTTACCCTTACCCTTGCTTTTACCCTTAGGCTTACCCTTACCTTTACCCTTACCCTTACCCTTACCCTTACCCTTACCCTTACCCTTACCCTTACCCTTACCCTTACCCTTACCCTTACCCTTGCTTTTACCCTTAAGCTTACCCTTACCCTTACCCTTACCCTTACCCTTACCCTTACCCTTACCCTTACCCTTACCCTTGCTTTTACCCTTAAGCTCACCCTTACCCTTACCCTTACCCTTACCCTTACCCTTACCCTTACTCTTACCCTTACCCTTGCTTTTACCCTTAAGCTTACCCTTACCCTTACCCTTACCCTTACCCTTAAGCTTACCCTTACCCTTACCCTTACCCTTACCCTTACCCTTACCCTTACCCTTGCTTTTACCCTTAAGCTTACCCTTACCCTTACCCTTACCCTTACCCTTACCCTTGCTTTTACCCTTAAGCTTACCCTTACCCTTACCCTTAAGCTTACCCTTACCCTTACCCTTACCCTTACCCTTACCCTTACCCTTACCCTTGATTTTACCCTTAAGCTTACCCTTACCCTTACCCTTACCCTTACCCTTACCCTTACCCTTACCCTTACCCTTACCCTTACCCTTACCCTTACCCTTACCCTTACCCTTACCCTTGCTTTTACCCTTAGGCTTACCCTTACCTTTACCCTTACCATTACCCTTACCCTTACCCTTACCCTTACCCTTACCCTTACCCTTACCCTTGCTTTTACCCTTAAGCTTACCCTTACCCTTACCCTTACCCTTACCCTTACCCTTACCCTTACCCTTACCCTTACCCTTACCCTTACCCTTACCCTTACCCTTACCCTTACCCTTACCCTTACCCTTACCCTTACCCTTGCTTTTACCCTTAAGCTTACCCTTACCCTTACCCTTACCCTTACCCTTACCCTTACCCTTGCTTTTACCCTTAAGCTTACCCTTACCCTTACTCTTACCCCTACCCTTACCCTTACCCTTACCCTTACCCTTACCCTTACCCTTACCCTTACCCTTACCCTTGCTTTTACCCTTAAGCTTACCCTTACCCTTACCCTTACCCTTACCCTTAGCCTTACCCTTACCCTTGCTTTTACCCTTAAGCTTACCCTTACCCTTACCCTGACCCTTACCCTTACCCTTACCCTTACCCTTACCCTTACCCTTACCCTTACCCTTACCCTTACCCTTACCCTTACCATTGCTTTTACCCTTAAGCTTACCCTTACCCTTACCCTTACCCTTACCCTTACCCTTACCCTTACCCTTACCCTTACCCTTGCTTTTACCCTTAAGCTTACCCTTACCCTTACCCTTACACTTACCCTTACCCTTACCCTTACCCTTACCCTTACCCTTACCCTTACCCTTACCCTTACCCTTACCCTTACCCTTACCCTTACCCTTACCCTTACCCTTACCCTTACTTAGGGTAAGGGTTAGGGTAAGCTTAAGGGTAAAAGCAAGGGTAAGGGTAAGGGTAAGGGTAAGGGTAAGGGTAAGTTTTAGGGTAAGGGTAAGGGTAAGCTTAAGGGTAAGGGTAAGGGTAAGGGTAAGGGTAAGGGTAAGCTTAAGGGTAAAAGCAAGGGTAAGGGTAAGGGTAAGGGTAAGGGTAAGGGTAAGCTTAAGCGTAAGGGTAAGGGTAAGGGTAAGGGTAAGCTTAAGGGTAAAAGCAAGGGTAAGGTTAAGGGTAAGGGTAAGGGTAAGGGTAAGGGTAAGGGTAAGCTTAAGGGTAAGGGTAAGGGTAAGGGTAAGGGTAAGCTTAAGGGTAAAAGCAAGGGTAAGGGTAAGGGTAAGGGTAAGGGTGAGGGTAAGGGTAAGGGTAAGGGTAAGGGTAAGGGTAAGGGTAAGGGTAAGGGTAAGGGTAAGCTTAAGGGTAAGGGTAAGGGTAAGGGTAAGCTTAAGGGTAAAAGCAAGGGTAAGGGTAAGGGTAAGGGTAAGGGTAAGGGTAAGCTTAAGGGTAAAAGCAAGAGTAAGGGTAAGGGTAAGGGTAAGGGTAAGGGTAAGGGTAAGGGTAAGGGTAAGGGTAAGGGTAAGGGTAAGGGTAAGGGTAAGGGTAAGGGTAAGGGTAAGGGTAAGCTTAAGGGTAAGGGTAAGGGTAAGGGTAAGCTTAAGGGTAAAAGCAAGGGTAAGGGTAAGGGTAAGGGTAAGGGTAAGGGTAAAGGTAAGGGTAAGCCTAAGGGTAAAAGCAAGGGTAAGGGTAAGGGTAAGGGTAAGGGTAAGGGTAAGGGTAAGGGTAAGGGTAAGGGTAAGGGTAAGGGTAAGGGTAAGCTTAAGGGTAAAAGCAAGGGTAAGGGTAAGGGTAAGGGTAAGGGTAAGGGTAAGGGTAAGGGTAAGGGTAAGGGTAAGCTTAAGGGTAAAAGCAAGGGTAAGGGTAAGGGTAAGGGTAAGGGTAAGGGTAAGGGTAAGGGTAAGGGTAAGTGTAAGGGTAAGCTTAAGGGTAAAAGCAAGGGTAAGGGTAAGGGTAAGGGTAAGGGTAAGGGTTAGGGTAAGGGTAAAGGTAAGGGTAAGCCTAAGGGTAAAAGCAAGGGTAAGGGTAAGGGTAAGGGTAAGGGTAAGGGTAAGGGTAAGGGTAAGGGTAAGGGTTAGAGTAAGGGTAAGGGTAAGGGTAAGCTTAAGGGTAAAAGCAAGGGTAAGGGTAAGGGTAAGGGTAAGGGTAAGCCTAAGGGTAAAAGCAAGGGTAAGGGTAAGGTTAAGGGTAAGGGTAAGGGTAAGCTTAAGGGTAAAAGCAAGGGTAAGGGTAAGGGTAAGGGTAAGGGTAAGGGTAAGGGTAAAGGTAAGGGTAAGCCTAAGAGTAAAAGCAAGGGTAAGGGTAAGGGTAAGGGTAAGGGTAAGGGTAAAGGTAAGGGTAAGGGTAAGGGTAAGGGTAAGGGTAAGGGTAAGGGTAAGCTTAAGGGTAAAAGCAAGGGTAAGGATAAGGGTAAGGGTAAGGGTAAGGGTAAGGGTAAGGGTAAGGGTAAGGGTAAGGGTAAGCTTAAGGGTAAAAGCAAGGTTAAGGGTAAGGGAAAGGGTAAGGGTAAGGGTAAGGGTAAGGGTAAGGGTAAGGGTAAGGGTAAGGGTAAGCTTAAGGGTAAAAGCAAGGGTAAGGGTTAGGGTAAGGGTAAGGGTAAGGGTAAGGGTAAGGGTAAGCTTAAGGGTAAAAGCAAGGGTAAGGGTAAGGGTAAGGGTAAGGGTAAGGGTAAGGGTAAGGGTAAGGGTAAAAGTAAGGGTAAGCCTAAGGGTAAAAGCAAGGGTAAGGGTAAGGGTAAGGGTAAGGGTAAGGGTAAGGGTAAGGGTAAGGGTAAGGGTAAGGGTAAGGGTAAGGGTAAGGGTAAGGGTAAGGGTAAGGGTAAGCTTAAGGGTATAAGCAAGGGTAAGGGTAAGGGTAAGGGTGAGGGTAAGGGTAAGGGTAAGGGTAAGGGTAAGCTTAAGGGTAAAAGCAAGGGTAAGGGTAAGGGTAAGGGTAAGGGTAAGGGTAAGGGTAAGGGTAAGCTTAAGGGTAAAAGCAAGGGTAAGGGTAAGGGTAAGGGTAAGGGTAAGGGTAAGGGTAAGGGTAAGGGTAAGGGTAAGGGTAAGGGTAAGGGTAAGGGTAAGGGTAAAGGTAAGGTTAAGCCTAAGGGTAAAAGCAAGGGTAAGGGTAAGGGTAAGGGTAAGGGTAAGGGTAAGGGTAAGGGTAAGGGTAAGGGTAAGGGTAAGGGTAAGGGTAAGGGTAAGGGTAAGGGTAAGGGTAAGGGTAAGCTTAAGGGTAAAATCAAGGGTAAGGGTAAGGGTAAGGGTAAGGGTAAGCCTAAGGGTAAAAGCAAGGGTAAGGGTAAGGGTAAGGGTAAGGGTAAGGGTAAGCTTAAGGGTAAAAGCAAGGGTAAGGGTAAGGGTAAGGGTAAGCTTAAGGGTAAAAGCAAGGGTAAGGGTAAGGGTAAGGGTAAGGGTAAGGGTAAGGGTAAGGATAAGGGTAAGGGTAAGGGTAAAGGTAAGGGTAAGCCTAAGGGTCAAAGCAAGGGTAAGGGTTAGGGTAAGGGTAAGGGTAAGGGTAAGGGTAAGGGTAAGGGTAAGGGTAAGGGTAAGGGTAAGGGTAAGGGTAAGGGTAAGGGTAAGCTTAAGGGTAAAAGCAAGGGTAAGGGTAAGGGTAAGGGTAAGGGTAAGGGTGAGGGTAAGGGTAAGGGTAAGGGTAAGGGTAAGGGTAAGCTTAAGGGTAAGGGTAAGGGTAAGGATAAGGGTAAGCCTAAGGGTAAAAGCAAGAAGCTTACCCTTACCCTTACCCTTACCCTTACCCTTGCTTTTACCCTTGAGCTTACCCTTACACTTACCCTTACCCTTACCCTTACCCTTACCCTTACCCTTACCCTTACCCTTACCCTTACCCTTACCCTTACCCTTGCTTTTACCCTTAAGCTTACCCTTACCCTTACCCACACCCTTTCACCCTTACCCTTCCCTTACCCTTACCCTTACCCTTACCCTTACCCTTATCCTTGCTTTTACCCTTAGGCTTACCCTTACCTTTACCCTTACCCTTACCCTTACCCTTACCCTTGCTTTTACCCTTAAGCTTACCCTTACCCTTACCCTTACCCTTACCCTTAAGCTTACCCTTACCCTTACCTTTACCCTTACCCTTACCCTTACCCTTACCCTTACCCTTACCCTTACCCTTACCCTTACCCTTGCTTTTACCCTTAAGCTTACCCTTACCCTTACCCTTACCCTTGCTTTTACCCTTAAGCTTACCCTTACCCTTACCCTTACCCTTACCCTTACCCTTACCCTTAAGCTTTCCCTTACCCTTACCCTTACCCTTACCCTTACCCTTACCCTTACCCTTACCCTTACCCTTACCCTTGCTTTCACCCTTAAGCTTACCCTTACCCTTACCCTTACCCTTATCCTTAAGCTTACCCTTACCCTTACCCTTACCCTTACCCTCACCCTTACCCTTACCCTTGCTTTTACCCTTAAGCTTACCCTTACCCTTACCCTTACCCTTACCCTTAAGCTTACCCTTACCCTTACCCTTACCCTTACCCTTGCCCTTACCCTTACCCTTGCTTTTACCCTTAAGCTTACCCTTACCCTTACCCTTACCCTTACCCTTAAGCTTACCCTTACCCTTACCCTTACCCTTACCCTTACCCTTACCCTTACCCTTACCCTTACCCTTACCCTTACCCTTGCTTTTACCCTTTAGCTTACCCTTACCCTTACCCTTACCCTTACCCTTGCTTTTACCCTTAAGCTTACCCTTACCCTTACCCTTACCCTTAAGCTTACCCTTACCCTTACCCTTACCCTTACCCTTACCCTTACCCTTACCCTTACCCTTACCCTTACCCTTACCCTTACCCTTACCCTCACCCTTACCCTCACCCTTGCTTTTACCCTTAAGCTTACCCTTACCCTTACCCTTAACCTTACCCTTACCCTTACCCTTACCCTTACCCTTACCCTTACCCTTACCCTTACCCTTGCTTTTACCCTTAGGCTTACCCTTACCTTTACCCTTACCCTTACCCTTACCCTTACCCTTACCCTTACCCTTACCCTTACCCTTACCTTTACCCTTACCCTTGCTTTTACCCTTAAGCTTACCCTTACCCTTACCCTTACCCTTACCCTTACCCTTACTCTTGCTTTTACCCTTAAGCTTACCCTTACCCTTACCCTTACCCTTACCCTTACCCTTGCTTTTACCCTTAGGCTTACCCTTACCCTTTCCCTTACCCTTACCCTTGCTTTTACCCTTAAGCTTACCCTTACCCTTACCCTTACCCTTACCCTTACCCTTACCCTTACCCTTACCTTTACCCTTACCCTTACCCTTACCCTTACCCTAACCCTTACCCTTACCCTTACCCTTACCCTTACCCTTGCTTTTACCCTTAGGCTTACCCTTACCTTTACCCTTACCCTTACCCTTACCCTTACCCTTACCCTTGCTTTTACCCTTAAGCTTACCCTTACCCTTACCCTTACCCTTGCTTTTACCCTTAAGCTTACCCTTACCCTTACCCTTACCCTTACCCTTACCCTTACCCTTACCCTTACCCTTACCCTTACCCTTACCCTTACCCTTACCCTCACCCTTGCTTTTACCCTTAAGCTTACCCTTACCCTTACCCTTACCCTTACCCTTACCCTTACCCTTGCTTTTACCCTTAAGCTTACACTTACCCTTACCCTTACCTTTACCATTGACCCTTGCTTTTACCCTTAGGCTTACCCTTACCCTTACCCTTACCCTTACCCTTGCTTTTACCCTTAAGCTTACCCTTACCCTTACCCTTACCCTTACCCTTACCCTTACCCTTACCCTTACCCTTACCCTTACCCTTACCCTTACCCTTGCTTTTACCCTTAAGCTAACCCTTACCCTTACCCTTACCCTTACCCTTACCCTTAACCTTACCCTTACCCTTGCCCTTGCTTTTACCCTTAAGCTAACCCTTACCCTTACCCTTACCCTTACCCTTACCCTTAACCTTACCCTTACCCTTGCTTTTACCCTTAAGCTCACCCATACCCTTACCCTTACCCTTACCCTTACACTTACCCTTACCCTGACCCTTACCCTTGCTGTTACCCTTAAGCTTACCCTTACCCTTACCCTCACCCTTACCCTTAAGCTTACCCTTACCCTTACCCTTACCCTTACCCTTACCCTTACCCTTACCCTTGCTTTTACCCTTAAGCTTACCCTTACCCTTACCCTTACCCTTACCCTTACCCTTGCTTTTACCCTTAAGCTTACCCTTACCCTTACCCTTACCCTTACCCTTAAGCTTACCCTTACCCTTACCCTTACCCTTACCCTTACCCTTACCCTTACCCTTGCTTTTACCCTTAAGCTTACCCTTACCCTTACCCTTACCCTTACCCTAACCCTTACCCTTAACCTTACCTTACCCTTACCCTTACCCTTACCCTTACCCTTGCTTTTACTCTTAGGCTTACCCTTACCTTTACCCTTACCCTTACCCTTACCCTTACCCTTACCCTTACCCTTACCCTTACCCTTACCCTTACCCTTGCTTTTACCCTTAAGCTTACCCTTACCCTTACCCTTACCCTTACCCTTACCCTTACCCTTACCCTTACCCTTACCCTTACCTTACCCTTACCCTTGCTTTTACCCTTTAGCTTACCCTTACCCTTACCCTTACTCTTACCCTTACCCTTACCCTTACCCTTACCCTTGCTTTTACCCTTAAGCTTACCCTTACCCTTACCTTTACCCTTACCCTTACCCTTACCCTTACCCTTACCCTTACCCTTACCCTTACCCTTACCCTTACCCTTACCCTTACCCTTACCCTTGCTTTTACCCTTAGGCTTACCCTTTCCTTTAGCCTTACCCTTACCCTTACCCTTACCCTTACCCTTACCCTTACCCTTGCTTTTACCCTTAGCTTACCCTTACCCTTACCCTTACCCTTACCCTTACCCTTACCCTTACCCTTGCTTTTACCCTTAAGCTTACCCTTACCCTTACCCTTACCCTTACACTTACCCTTGCTTTTACCCTTAGGCTTACCCTTACCCTTACCCTTACCCTTACCCTTAAGCTTACCCTTACCCTTACCCTTACCCTTACCCTTACCCTTACCCTTACCCTTACCCTTACCCTTACCCTTACCCTTGCTTTTACCCTTAAGCTTACCCTTACCCTTACCCTTACCCTTACCCTTACCCTTACCCTTACCTTACCCTTACCCTTACCCTTACCCTTACCCTTACCCTTACCCTTACCCTTGCTTTTACCCTTAAGCTTACCCTTACCCTTACTCTTACCCTTACCCTTACCCTTACCCTTACCCTTACCCTTACCCTTACCCTTACCCTTACCCTTACCCTTACCCTTGCTTTTACCCTTAGGCTTACCCTTACCTTTACCCTTACCCTAACCTTACCCTTACCCTTACCCTTACCCTTACCCTTACCCTTACCCTTGCTTTTACCCTTAAGCTTACCCTTACCCTTACCCTTACCCTTACCCTTACCCTTACCCTTACCCTTACCCTTACCCTTGCTTTTACCCTTAAGCTTACCCTTACCCTTACCCTTACCCTTACCCTTACCCTTACCCTTACCCTTACCCTTACCCTTGCTTTTACCCTTAAGCTTACCCTTACCCTTACCCTTACCCTTACCCTTACCCTTACTCTTACCCTTACCCTTACGCTTACCCTTACCCTTGCTTTTACCCTTAGGCTTACCCTTACCTTTACCCTTACCCTTGCTTTTACCCTTAAGCTTACCCTTACCCTTACCCTTACCCTTACCCTTAAGCTTACCCTTACCCTTACCCTTACCCTTACCCTTACCCTTACCCTTGCTTTTACCCTTAAGCTTACCCTTACCCTTACCCTTACCCTTACCCTTAAGCTTACCCTTACCCTTACCCTTACCCTTACCCTTACCCTTGCTTTAACCCTTAAGCTTACCCTTACCCTTACCCTTACCCTTACCCTTGCTTTTACCCTTAAGCTTACCCTTACCTTTACCCTTACCCTTACCCTTACACTTACCCTTACCCTTGCTTTTACCCTTAAGCTTACCCTTACCCTTACCCTTACCCTTACCCTTACCCTTACCCTTACCCTTACCCTTACCCTTGCTTTTACCCTTAGGCTTACCCTTACCTTTACCCTTACCCTTACCCTTACCCTTACCCTTACCCTTGCTTTTACCCTTAAGCTTACCCTTACCCTTACCCTTACCCTTACCCTTACCCTTACCCTTACCCTTGCTTTTACCCTTAAGCTTACCCTTACCCTTACCCTTACCCTTACCCTTACCCTTGCTTTTACCCTTAGGCTTACCCTTACCCTTACCCTTACCCTTACCCTTGCTTTTACCCTTAAGCTTACCCTTACCCTTACCCTTACCCTTACCCTTACCCTTACCCTTACCCTTACCCTTACCCTTACCCTTACCCTTACCCTTACCCTTACCCTTACCCTTACCCTACCCTTACCCTTACCCTTACCCTTACCCTTACCCTTACCCTTACCCTTGCTTTTACCCTTAGGCTTACCCTTACCTTTACCCTTACCCTTACCCTTACCCTTACCCTTACCCTTGCTTTTACCCTTAAGCTTACCCTTACCCTTACCCTTACCCTTACCCTTACCCTTACCCTTACCCTTACCCTTACCCTTACCCTTGCTTTTACCCTTAAGCTTACCCTTACCCTTACCCTTACCCTTACCCTTACCCTTACCCTTACCCTTACCCTTACCCTTACCCTTACCCTCACCTTGCTTTTACCCTTAAGCTTACCCTTACCCTTACCCTTACCCTTACCCTTACCCTTACCCTTGCTTTTACCCTTAAGCTTACCTCACCCTTACCCTTACCCTTACCCTTACCCTTGCTTTTACCCTTAGGCTTACCCTTACCCTAACCCTTACCCTTACCCTTGCTTTTACCCTTAAGCTTACCCTTACCCTTACCCTTACCCTTACTCTTACCCTTACCCTTACCCTTACCCTTACCCTTACCCTTGCTTTTACCCTTAGGCTTACCCTTACCTTTACCCTTACCCTTACCCTTACCCTTACCCTTACCCTTACCCTTACCCTTACACTTACCCTTGCTTTTACCCTTAAGCTTACCCTTACCTTACCCTTACCCTTACCCTTACCCTTACCCTTACCCTTACCCTTACCCTTGCTTTTACCCTTAAGCTCACCCTTACCCTTACCCTTACCCTTACCCTTACCCTTACCCTTACTCTTACCTTTACCCTTGCTTTTACCCTTAAGCTTACCCTTACCCTTACCCTTACCCTTACCCTTAAGCTTACCCTTACCCTTACCCTTACCCTTACCTTACCCTTACCCTTGCTTTTACCCTTAAGCTTACCCTTACCCTTACCCTTACCCTTACCCTTACCCTTGCTTTTACCCTTACGCTTACCCTTACCCTTACCCTTACCCTTACCCTTGAGCTTACCCTTACCCTTACCCTTACCCTTACCCTTACCCTTACCCTTACCCTTACCCTTGCTTTTACCCTTAAGCTTACCCTTACCCTTACCCTTACCCTTACCCTTACCTTTACCCTTACCCTTACCCTTACCCTTACCCTTACCCTTGCTTTTACCCTTAGGCTTACCCTTACCTTTAACCTTACCATTACCCTTACCCTTACCCTTACCCTTACCCTTACCCTTACCCTTACCCTTGCTTTTACCCTTAAGCTTACCCTTACCCTTACCCTTATACCCTTACCCTTACCCTTACCCTTACCCTTACCCTTACCCTTACCCTTACCCTTACCCTTACCCTTACCCTTACCCTTACCCTTACCCTTACCCTTACCCTTACCCTTACCCTTGCTTTTACCCTTAAGCTTACCCTTACCCTTACCCTTACCCTTACCCTTATCCTTACCCTTACCCTTGCTTTTACCCTTAAGCTTACCCTTACCCTTACTCTTACCCCTACCCTTACCCTTACCCTTACCCTTACCCTTACCCTTACCCTTACCCTTACCCTTACCCTTACCCTTACCCTTACCCTTGCTTTTACCCTTAGGCTTACCCTCACATTTACCCTTACCCTTACCCTTACCCTTACCCTTACCCTTACCCTTGCTTTTACCCTTAAGCTTACCCTTACCCTTACCCTTACCCTTACCCTTAGCCTTACCCTTACCCTTGCTTTTACCCTTAAGCTTACCCTTACCCTTACCCTTACCCTTACCCTTGCTTTTACCCTTAGGCTTACCCTTACCCTTACCCTTACCCTTACCCTTAAGCTTACCCTTACCCTTACCCTTACCCTTACCCTTACCCTTACCCTTACCCTTACCCTTACCCTTACCCTTACCCTTACCCTTGCTTTTACCCTTAAGCTTACCCTTACCCTTACCCTTACCCTTACCCTTACCCTTACCCTTACCCTTACCCTTACCCTCACCCTTACCCTTACCCTTACCCTTACCCTTACCCTTACTTAGGGTAAGGGTAAGGGTAAGCTTAAGGGTAAAAGCAAGGTAAGGGTAAGGGTAAGGGTAAGGGTAAGGGTAAGGGTAAGGGTAAGGGTAAGCTTAAGGGTAAGGGTAAGGGTAAGGGTAAGGGTAAGCTTAAGGGTAAAAGCAAGGGTAAGGGTAAGGGTAAGGGTAAGGGTAAGGGTAAGCTTAAGGGTAAGGGTAAGGGTAAGGGTAAGGGTAAGCTTAAGGGTAAAAGCAAGGGTAAGGTTAAGGGTAAGGGTAAGGGTAAGGGTAAGGGTAAGCTTAAGGGTAAGGGTAAGGGTAAGGGTAAGGGTAAGCTTAAGGGTAAAAGCAAGGGTAAGGGTAAGGGTAAGGGTAAGGGTAAGGGTAAGGGTAAGGGTAAGGGTAAGGGTAAGGGTAAGGGTAAGGGTAAGGGTAAGGGTAAGCTTAAGGGTAAGGGTAAGGGTAAGGGTAAGCTTAAGGGTAAAAGCAAGGGTAAGGGTAAGGGTAAGGGTAAGGGTAAGCTTAAGGGTAAAAGCAAGGGTAAGGGTAAGGGTAAGGGTAAGGGTAAGGGTAAGGGTAAGGGTAAGGGTAAGGGTAAGCTTAAGGGTAAGGGTAAGGGTAAGGGTAAGCTTAGGGGTAAAAGCAAGGGTAAGGGTAAGGGTAAGGGTAAGGGTAAGGGTAAAGGTAAGGGTAAGCCTAAGGGTAAAAGCAAGGGTAAGGGTAAGGGTAAGGGTAAGGGTAAGGGTAAGGGTAAGGGTAAGGGTAAGGGTAAGTGTAAGGGTAAGCTTAAGGGTAAAAGCAAGGGTAAGGGTAAGGGTAAGGGTAAGGGTAAGGGTAAGGGTAAGGGTAAGGGTAAGGGTAAGCTTAAGGGTAAAAGCAAGGGTAAGGGTAAGGGTAAGGGTAAGGGTAAGGGTAAGGGTAAGGGTTAGGGTAAGGGTAAGGGTAAGCTTAAGGGTAAAAGCAAGGGTAAGGGTAAGGGTAAGGGTAAGGGTAAGGGTTAGGGTAAGGGTAAAGGTAAGGGTAAGCCTAAGGGTAAAAGCAAGGGTAAGGGTAAGGGTAAGGGTAAGGGTAAGGGTAAGGGTAAGGGTAAGGGTAAGGGTAAGAGTAAGGGTAAGGGTAAGGGTAAGCTTAAGGGTAAAAGCAAGGGTAAGGGTAAGGGTAAGGGTAAGGGTAAGCCTAAGGGTAAAAGCAAGGGTAAGGGTAAGGTTAAGGGTAAGGGTAAGGGTAAGCTTAAGGGTAAAAGCAAGGGTAAGGGTAAGGGTAAGGGTAAGGGTAAGGGTAAGCTTAAGGGTAAAAGCAAGGGTAAGGGTAAGGGTGAGGGTAAGGGTAAGGGTAAGGGTAAGGGTAAGGGTAAGGGTAAAGGTAAGGGTAAGCCAAAGAGTAAAAGCAAGGGTAAGGGTAAGGGTAAGGGTAAGGGTAAGGGTAAGGGTAAGGGTAAGGGTAAGGGTAAGGGTAAGGGTAAGCTTAAGGGTAAAAGCAAGGGTAAGGATAAGGGTAAGGGTAAGGGTAAGGGTAAGGGTAAGGGTAAGGGTAAGGGTAAGGGTAAGCTTAAGGGTAAAAGCAAGTGTTAGGGTAAGGGTAAGGGTAAGGGTAAGGGTAAGGGTAAGGGTAAGGGTGAGGGTAAGGGTAAGGGTAAGCTTAAGGGTAAAAGCAAGGGTAAGGGTTAGGGTAAGGGTAAGGGTAAGGGTAAGGTAGGTAAGGGTAAGCTTAAGGGTAAAAGCAAGGGTAAGGGTAAGGGTAAGGGTAAGGGTAAGGGTAAGGGTAAGGGTAAGGGTAAGGGTAAGGGTAAGGGTAAAGGTAAGAGTAAGCCTAAGGGTAAAAGCAAGGGTAAGGGTAAGGGTAAGGGTAAGGGTAAGGGTAAGGGTAAGGGTGAGGGTAAGGGTAAGGGTAAGGGTAAGGGTAAGGGAAAGGGTAAGGGTAAGGGTAAGGGTAAGCTTAAGGGTATAAGCAAGGGTAAGGGTAAGGGTAAGGGTGAGGGTAAAGGTAAGGGTAAGGGTAAGGGTAAGCTTAAGGGTAAAAGCAAGGGTAAGGGTAAGGGTAAGGGTAAGGGTAAGGGTAAGGGTAAGCTTAAGGGTAAAAGCAAGGGTAAGGGTAAGGGTAAGGGTAAGGGTAAGGGTAAGGGTAAGGGTAAGGGTAAAGGTAAGGTTAAGCCTAAGGGTAAAAGCAAGGGTAAGGGTAAGGGTAAGGGTAAGGGTAAGGGTAAGGGTAAGGTTAAGGGTAAGGGTAAGGGTAAGGGTAAGGGTAAGGGTAAGGGTAAATGTAAGCTTAAGGGTAAAAGCAAGGGTAAGGGTAAGGGTAAGGGTAAGGGTAAGCCTAAGGGTAAAAGCAAGGGTAAGGGTAAGGGTAAGGGTAAGGGTAAGGGTAAGCTTAAGGGTAAAAGCAAGGGTAAGGGTAAGGGTAAGGGTAAGGGTAAGGGTAAGGGTAAGGGTAAGCTTAAGGGTAAAAGCAAGGGTAAGGGTAAGGGTAAGGGTAAGGGTAAGGGTAAGGGTAAGGGTAAGGGTAAGGGTAAGGGTAAGGGTAAGGGTGAGGATAAAGGTAAGGGTAAGCCTAAGGGTCAAAGCAGGGGTAAGGGTAAGGGTAAGAGTAAGGGTAAGGGTAAGGGTAAGGGTAAGGTTAAGGGTAAGGGTAAGCTTAAGGGTAAAAGCAAGGGTAAGGGTAAGGGTAAGGGTAAGGGTAAGGGTAAGGGTAAGGGTGAGGGTAAGTGTAAGGGTAAGCTTAAGGGTAAGGGTAAGGGTAAGGGTAAGGGTAAGCCTAAGGGTAAAAGCAAGGGTAAGTGTAAGGGTAAGGGTAAGGGTAAGGGTAAGCTTACCCTCACCCTTACCCTTACCCTTACCCTTACCCTTGCTTTTACCCTTAAGCTTACCCTTACCCTTACCCTTACCCTTACCTTTACCCTTACCCTTACCCTTACCCTTACCCTTATCCTTACCCTTGCTTTTACCCTTAAGCTCACCCTTACCCTTACCCTTACCCTTACCCTTACCCTTACCCTTACCCTTACCCTTACCCTTACCCTTACCCTTGCTTTTACTCTTAGGCTTACCCTTACCTTTACCCTTACCCTTACCCTCACCCTTACCCTCACCCTTACCCTTACCCTTGCTTTTACCCTTAAGCTTACCCTTACCCTTACCCTTACCCTTACCCTTACCCTTACCCTTGCTTTTACCCTTAAGCTTACCCTTACCCTTACCCTTAACCTTACCCTTACCCTTGCTTTTACCCTTAGGCTTACCCTTACCCTTACCCTTACCCTTACCCTTGCTTTTACCCTCAAGCTTACCCTTACCCTTACCCTTACTCTTACCCTTACCCTTACCCTTACCCTTACCCTTACCCTTACCCTTACCCTTACCCTTACCCTTACCCTTGCTTTTACCCTTAGGCTTACCCTTACCTTTACCCTTACCCTAACCCTTACCCTTACCCTTACCCTTACCCTCACCCTTGCTTTTACCCTTAAGCTTACCCTTACCCTTACCCTTACCCTTACCCTTACCCTTACCCTTACCCTTACCCTTACCCTTACCCTTACCCTTACCCTTACCCTTGCTTTTACCCTTAAGCTTACCCTTACCCTTACCCTTACCCTTACCCTTACCCTTACCCTTACCCTTACCCTTACCCTTGCTTTTACCCTTAAGCTTACCCTTACCCTTACCCTTACCCTTACCCTTACCCTTACCCTTACCCTTACCCTTACCCTTACCCTTACCCTTACCCTTGCTTTTACCCTTAGGCTTACCCTTACCTTTACCCTTACCCTTACCCTTACCCTCACCCTTACCCTTGCTTTTACCCTTAAGCTTACCCTTACCCTTACCCTTACCCTTAAGCTTACCCTTACCCTTACCCTTACCCTTACCCTTACCCTTACCCTTACCCTTACCCTTACCCTTACCCTTACCCTTACCCTTGCTTTTACCCTTAAGCTTACCCTTACCCTTACCCTTACCCTTACCCTTACCCTTGCTTTTACCCTTAAGCTTACCCTTACCCTTACCCTTACCCTTAAGCTTACCCTTACCCTTACCCTTATCCTTACCCTTACCCTTACCCTTACCCTTAACCTTACCCTTACCCTTACCCTTACCCTTGCTTTTACCCTTAAGCTTACCCTTACCCTTTCCCTTACCCTTACCCTTAAGCTTACCCTTACCCTTACCCTTACCCTTACCCTTACCCTTAACCTTACCCTTGCTTTTACCCTTAAGCTTACCCTTACCCTTACCCTTACCCTTACCCTTACCCTTAAGCTTACCCTTACCCTTACCCTTACCCTTACCCTTACCCTTGCTTTTACCCTTAAGCTTACCCTTACCCTTACCCTTACCCTTACCCTTACCCTTAAGCTTACCCTTACCCTTACCCTTACCCTTACCCTTACCCTTACCCTTACCCTTACCCTTACCCTTGCTTTTACCCTTAAGCTTACCCTTACCCTTACCCTAAGTAAGGGTAAGGGTAAGGGTAAGGGTAAGGGTAAGGGTAAGGGTAAGGGTAAGGGTAAGGGTAAGGGTAAGGGTAAGGGTAAGGGTAAGGGTAAGCTTAAGGGTAAGGGTAAGGGTAAGGGTAAGGGTAAGCCTAAGGGTAAAAGCAAGGGTAAGGGTAAGGGTAAGGGTAAGGGTAAGGGTAAGCTTAAGGGTAAAAGCAAGGGTAAGGGTAAGGCTAAGGGTAAGGGTAAGGGTAAGGGTAAGGGTAAGCTTAAGGGTAAAAGCAAAGGTAAGGGTAAGGGTAAGGGTAAGGGTAAGGGTAAGGGTAAGGGTAAAGGTGAGGGTAAGCCTAAGGGTAAAAGCAAGGGTAAGGGTAAGGGTAAGGGTAAGGGTAAGGGTAAGGGTAAGGGTAGGGGTAAGAGTAAGGGTAAGGGTAAGCTTAAGGGTAAAAGCAAGGGTAAGGGTAAGGGTAAGGGTAAGCTTAAGGGTAAAAGCAAGGGTAAGGGTAAGGGTAAGGGTAAGGGTAAGGGTAAGGGTAAGGGTAAGGGTAAGGGTAAGGGTAAGGGTAAGGGTAAGGGTAAGGGTAAGGGTAAGGGTAAGGGTAAGGGTAAGGGTAAGGGTAAGGGTAAGGGTAAGGGTAAGGGTAAGGGTAAGGGTAAGGGTAAGGGTAAGGGTAAGGGTAAGGGTAAGGGTAAGGGTAAGCTTAAGGGTAAAAGCAAGGGTAAGGGTAAGGGTAAGGGTAAGGGTAATGGTAAGGGTAAAGGTAAGGGTAAGCCTAAGGGTAAAAGCAAGGGTAAGGGTAAGGGTAAGGGTAAGGGTAAGGGTAAGGGTAAGGGTAAGGGTAAGGGTAAGGGTAAGGGTAAGCTTAAGGGTAAAAGCAAGGGTAAGGGTAAGGGTAAGGGTAAGGGTAAGGGTAAGGGTAAGGGTAAGCTTAAGGGTAAGGGTAAGGGTAAGGGTAAGGGTAAGCTTAAGGGTAAAAGCAAGGGTAAGGGTAAGGGTAAGGGTAAGGGTAAGGGTAAGCTTAAGGGTAAAAGCAAGGGTAAGGGTAAGGGTAAGGGTAAGGGTAAGGGTAAGGGTAAGGGTAAGCTTAAGGGTAAGGGTAAGGGTAAGGGTAAGGGTAAGCTTAAGGGTAAAAGCAAGGGTAAGGGTAAGAGTAAGGGTAAGGGTAAGGGTAAGGGTAAGGGTAAGGGTAAGGGTGAGCTTAAGGGTAAAAGCAAGGGTAAGGGTAAGGGTAAGGGTAAGGGTAAGGGTTAGGGTAAGGGTAAGGGTAAGGGTAAGGGTAAGGGTAAGGGTAAGGGTAAGCTTAAGGGTAAAAGCAAGGGTAAGGGTAAGGGTAAGGGTAAGGGTAAGGGTAAGGGTAAGGGTAAGCCTAAGGGTAAAAGCAAGGGTAAGGGTAAGGGTAAGGGTAAGGGTAAGAGTAAGGGTAAGGGTAAGGGTAAGGGTAAGCTTAAGGGTAAAAGCAAGGGTAAGGGTAAGGGTAAGGGTAAGGGTAAGCCTAAGGGTAAAAGCAAGGGTAAGGGTAAGGGTAAGGGTAAGTGTAAGGGTAAGGGTAAGCTTAAGGGTAAAAGCAAGGGTGAGGGTAAGGGTAAGGGTAAGGGTAAGGGTAAGGGTAAGGGTAAGGGTAAGGGTAAGGGTAAGCTTAAGGGTAAGGGTAAGGGTAAGCTTAAGGGTAAAAGCAAGGGTAAGGGTAAGGGTAAGGGTAAGGGTAAGGGTAAGGGTAAGGGTAAGGGTAAGGGTAAGCTTAAGGGTAAAAGCAAGGGTAAGGGTAAGGGTAAGGGTAAGGGTAAGGGTAAAGGTAAGGGTAAGCCTAAGGGTAAAAGCAAGGGTAAGGGTAAGCCTAAGGGTAAAAGCAAGGGTAAGGGTAAGGGTAAGGGTAAGGGTAAGGGTAAGGGTAAGGGTAAGGGTGAGGGTAAGGGTAAGGATAAGGGTAAGGGTAAGGGTAAGGGTAAGGGTAAGGGTAAGGGTAAGGGTAAGGGTAAGGGTAAGGGTAAGGGTAAGGGTAAGGGTAAGGGTAAGGGTAAGGGTAAGGGTAAGGGTAAGCTTAAGGGTAAAAGCAAGGGTAAGGGTAAGGGTAAGGGTAAGGGTAAGCCTAAGGGTAAAAGCAAGGGTAAGGGTAAGGGTAAGGGTAAGGGTAAGGGTAAGCTTAAGGGTAAAAGCAAGGGTAAGGGTAAGGGTAAGGGTAAGGGTAAAGGTAAGGGTAAGCCTAAGGGTAAAAGCAAGGGTAAGGGTAAGGGTAAGGGTAAGGGTAAGGGTAAGGGTAAGCTTAAGGGTAAAAGCAAGGGTAAGGGTAAGGGTAAGGGTAAGGGTAAGGGTAAGAATAAGGGTAAGGGTAAGGGTAAAGGTAAGGGTAAGCCTAAGGGTAAAAGCAAGGGTAAGGGTAAGGGTAAGGGTAAGGGTAAGAGTAAGGGTAAGGGTAAGGGTAAGGGTAAGCTTAAGGGTAAAAGCAAGGGTAAGGGTAAGGGTAAGGGTAAGGGTAAGCCTAAGGGTAAAAGCAAGGGTAAGGGTAAGGGTAAGGGTAAGGGTAAGGGTAAGGGTAAGCTTAAGGGTAAAAGCAAGGGTGAGGGTAAGGGTAAGGGTAAGGGTAAGGGTAAGGGTAAGGGTAAGGGTAAGGGTAAGGGTAAGCTTAAGGGTAAAAGCAAGGGTAAGGGTAAGGGTAAGGGTAAGGGTAAGGGTAAGGGTAAGGGTAAGCTTAAGGGTAAAAGCAAGGGTAAGGGTAAGGGTAAGGGTAAGGGTAAGGGTAAAGGTAAGGGTAAGCCTAAGGGTAAAAGCAAGGGTAAGGGTAAGGGTAAGGGTAAGGGTAAGGGTAAGGGTAAGGGTAAGGGTAAGGGTAAGGGTAAGGGTAAGGGTAAGGGTAAGGGTAAGGGTAAGGGTAAGGGTAAGGGTAAGGGTAAGGGTAAGGGTAAGGGTAAGGGTAAGGGTAAGGGTAAGGGTAAGGGTAAGGGTAAGCTTAAGGGTAAAAGCAAGGGTAAGGGTAAGAGTAAGCCTAAGGGTAAAAGCAAGGGTAAGGGTAAGGGTAAGGGTAAGGGTAAGGGTAAGCTTATGGGTAAAAGCAAGGGTAAGGGTAAGGGTAAGGGTAAGGGTAAGGGTAAGGGTAAGCTTAAGGGTAAAAGCAAGGGTAAGGGTAAGGGTAAGGGTAAGGGTAAGGGTAAAGGTAAGGGTAAGCCTAAGGGTAAAAGCAAGGGTAAGGGTAAGGGTAAGGGTAAGGGTAAGGGTAAGGGTAGGGGTAAGCTTAAGGGTAAAAGCAAGGGTAAGGGTAAGGGTAAGGGTAAGGGTAAGGGTAAGGGTAAGGGTAAGGGTAAGGGTAAGGGTAAGGGTAAGGGTAAGGGTAAGCTTAAGGGTAAGGGTAAGGGTAAGGGTAAGGGTAAGCTTAAGGGTAAAAGCAAGGTTAAGGGTAAGGGTAAGGGTAAGGGTAAGGGTAAGGGTAAGGGTAAGGGTAAGGGTAAGCTTAAGGGTAAGGGTAAGGGTAAGGGTAAGGGTAAGCTTAAGGGGAAAAGCAAGGGTAAGGGTAAGGGTAAGGGTAAGGGTAAGGGTAAGCTTAAGGGTAAGGGTAAGGGTAAGGGTAAGGGTAAGCTTAAGGGTAAAAGCAAGGGTAAGGTTAAGGGTAAGGGTAAGGGTAAGGGTAAGGGTAAGGGTAAGCTTAAGGGTAAGGGTAAGGGTAAGGGTAAGGGTAAGCTTAAGGGTAAAAGCAAGGGTAAGGGTAAGGTTAAGGGTAAGGGTAAGGGTAAGGGTAAGGGTAAGGGTAAGGGTAAGGGTAAGGGTAAGGGTAAGGGTAAGGGTAAGGGTAAGGGTAAGGGTAAGGGTAAGCTTAAGGGTAAGGGTAAGGGTAAGGGTAAGCTTAAGGGTAAAAGCAAGGGTAAGGGTGAGGGTAAGGGTAAGGGTAAGGGTAAGCTTAAGGGTGAAAGCAAGGGTAAGGGTAAGGGTAAGGGTAAGGGTAAGGGTAAGGGTAAGGGTAAGGTTAAGGGTAAGGGTAAGGGTAAGGGTAAGCTTAAGGGTAAGGGTAAGGGTAAGGGTAAGCTTAAGGGTAAAAGCAAGGGTAAGGGTAAGGGTAAGGGTAAGGGTGAGGGTAAAGGTAAGGGTAAGCCTAAGGGTAAAAGCAAGGGTAAGGGTAAGGGTAAGGGTAAGGGTAAGGGTAAGGGTAAGGGTAAGGGTAAGGGTAAGGGTAAGGGTAAGGGTAAGGGTAAGGGTAAGCTTAAGGGTAAAAGCAAGGGTAAGGGTAAGGGTAAGGGTAAGGGTAAGGGTAAGGGTAAGGGTAAGGGTAAGGGTAAGGGTAAGCTTAAGGATAAAAGCAAGGGTAAGGGTAAGGGTAAGGGTAAGGGTAAGGGTAAGGGTAAGGGTAAGGGTAAGGGTAAGGGTAAGGGTAAGGGTAAGCTTAAGGGTAAAAGCAAGGGTAAGGGTAAGGGTAAGGGTAAGGGTAAGGGTTAGGGTAAGGGTAAAGGTAAGGGTAAGCCTAAGGGTAAAAGCAAGGGTAAGAGTAAGGGTAAGGGTAAGGGTAAGGGTAAGGGTAAGGGTAAGGGTAAGGGTAAGAGTAAGGGTAAGGGTTAGGGTAAGCTTAAGGGTAAAAGCAAGGGTAAGGGTAAGGGTAAGGGTAAGGGTAAGCCTAAGGGTAAAAGCAAGGGTAAGGGTAAGGTTAAGGGTAAGGGTAAGGGTAAGCTTAAGGGTAAAAGCAAGGGTAAGGGTAAGGGTAAGGGTAAGGGTAAGCTTAAGGGTAAAAGCAAGGGTAAGGGTGAGGGTGACGGTAAGGGTAATTGTAAGGGTAAGGGTAAAGGTAAGGGTAAGCCTAGGGATAAAAGCAAGGGTAAGGGTAAGGGTAAGGGTAAGGGTAAGGGTAAGGGTAAGGGTAAGGGTAAGGGTAAGCTTAAGGGTAAAAGCAAGGGTAAGGATAAGGGTAAGGGTAAGGGTAAGGGTAAGGGTAAGGGTAAGCTTAAGGGTAAAAGCAAGGGTAAGGGTAAGGGTAAGGGTAAGGGTAAGGGTAAGGGTAAGGGTAAGGGTAAGGGTAAGGGTAAGCTTAAGGGTAAAAGCAAGGGTAAGGGTTAGGGTAAGGGTAAGGGTAAGGGTAAGGGTAAGGGTAAGCTTAAGGGTAATAGCAAGGGTAAGGGTAAGGGTAAGGGTAAGGGTAAGGGTAAGGGTAAAGGTAAGGGTAAGCCTAAGGGTAAAAGCAAGGGTAAGGGTAAGGGTAAGGGTAAGGGTAAGGGTAAGGGTAAGGGTAAGGGTAAGGGTAAGGGTAAGGGTAAGGGTAAGGGTAAGGGTAAGGGTAAGCTTAAGGGTATATGCAAGGGTAAGGGTAAGGGTAAGGGTGAGGGTGAGAGTAAGGGTAAGGGTAAGGGTAAGCTTAAGGGTAAAAGCAAGGGTAAGGGTAAGGGTAAGGGTAAGGGTAAGGGTAAGGGTAAGGGTAAGCTTAAGGGTAAAAGCAAGGGTAAAGGTAAGGGTAAGGGTAAGGGTAAGGGTAAGGGTAAGGGTAAGGGTAAGGGTAAGGGTAAGGGTAAGGGTAAGGGTAAAGGTAAGGTTAAGCCTAAGGGTAAAAGCAAGGGTAAGGGTAAGGGTAAGGGTAAGGGTAAGGGTAAGGGTAAGGGTAAGGGTAAGGGTAAGGGTAAGGGTAAGGGTAAGCTTAAGGGTAAAAGCAAGGGTAAGGGTAAGGGTAAGGGTAAGGGTAATCCTAAGGGTAAAAGCAAGGGTAAGAGTAAGGGTAAGGGTAAGGGTAAGGGTAAGCTTAAGGGTAAAAGCAAGGGTAAGGGTAAGGGTAAGGGTAAGGGTAAGGGTAAGGGTAAGGGTAAGGGTAAGCTTAAGGGTAAAAGCAAGGGTAAGGGTAAGGGTAAGGGTAAGGGTAAGGGTAAGGGTAAGGGTAAGGGTAAGGGTAAAGGTAAGGGTAAGCCTAAGGGTCAAAGCAAGGGTAAGGGTAAGGGTAAGGGTAAGGGTAAGGGTAAGGGTAAGGGTAAGGGTAAGGGTAAGGGTAAGGGTAAGGGTAAGGGTAAGGGTAAGCTTAAGGGTAAAAGCAAGGGTAAGGGTAAGGGTAAGGGTAAGGGTAAGGGTAAGGGTAAGGGTAAGGGTAAGGGTAAGGGTAAGGGTAAGGGTAAGGGTAAGCTTAAGGGTAAGGGTAAGGGTAAGGGTAAGGGTAAGCCTAAGGGTAAAAGCAAGGGTAAGTGTAAGGGTAAGGGTAAGGGTAAGGGTAAGCTTAAGGGTAAAAGCAAGGGTAAGGGTAAGGGTAAGGGTAAGGGTAAGCTTAAGGGTAAAAGCAAGGGTAAGGGTAAGGGTAAGGGTAAGGGTAAGGGTAAGGGTAAGGGTAAGGCTAAAGGTAAGGGTAAGCCTAAGGGTAAAAGCAAGGGTAAGGGTAAGGGTAAGAGTAAGGGTAAGGGTAAGGGTAAGGGTAAGGGTAAGGGTAAGGGTAAGGGTAAAGGTAAGGGTAAGGGTAAGCTTAAGGGTAAAAGCAAGGGTAAGGGTAAGGGTAAGGGTAAGGGTAAGAGTAAGGGTAAGGGTAAGGGTAAGCTTAAGGGTAAAAGCAAGGGTAAGGGTAAGGGTAAGGGTAAGGGTAAGGGTAAGGGTAAGGGTAAGGGTAAGGGTAAGGGTAAGGGTAAGGGTAAGGGTAAGGGTAAGGGTAAGCTTAAGGGTAAAAGCAATGGTAAGGGTAAGGGTAAGGGTAAGGGTAAGGGTAAGGGTAAGGGTAAGGGTAAGGGTAAGGGTAAGCTTAAGGGTAAAAGCAAGGGTAAGGGTAAGGGTAAGGGTAAGGGTAAGGGTAATGGTAAGGGTAAAGGTAAGGGTAAGCCTAAGGGTAAAAGCAAGTGTAAGGGTAAGGGTAAGGGTAAGGGTAAGGGTAAGGTTAAGGGTAAGGGTTAGGGTAAGGGTAAGGGTAAGGGTAAGGGTAAGCTTAAGGGTAAAAGCAAGGGTAAGGGTAAGGGTAAGGGTAAGTGTAAGGGTAAGGGTAAGGGTAAGGGTAAGGGTAAGGGTAAGGGTAAGCTTAAGGGTAAGGGTAAGGGTAAGGGTAAGGGTAAGGGTAAGCTTAAGGGTAAAAGCAAGGGTAAGGGTAAGGGTAAGGGAAAGGGTAAGGGTAAGCTTAAGGGTAAAAGCAAGGGTAAGGGTAAGGGTAAGGGTAAGGGTAAGGGTTAGGGTAAGGGTAAGCTTAAGGGTAAGGGTAAGGGTAAGGGTAAGGGTAAGCTCAAGGGTAAAAGCAAGGGTAAGGGTCAGGGTAAGGGTAAGTGTAAGGGTAAGGGTAAGGGTAAGGGTAAGGGTGAGCTTAAGGGTAAAAGCAAGGGTAAGGGTAAGGTTAAGGGTAAGGGTAAGGGTAAGGGTAAGGGTAAGGGTTAGCTTAAGGGTAAAAGCAAGGGTAAGGGTAAGGGTAAGGGTAAGGGTAAGGGTAAGGGTAAGGGTAAGGGTAAGGGTAAGGGTAAAGGTAAGGGTAAGCCTAAGGGTAAAAGCAAGGGTAAGGGTAAGGGTAAGGGTAAGGGTAAGAGTAAGGGAAAGGGTAAGGGTAAGGGTAAGCTTAAGGGTAAAAGCAAGGGTAAGGGTAAGGGTAAGCCTAAGGGTAAAAGCAAGGGTAAGGGTAGGGTAAGCTTAAGGGTAAAAGCAAGGGTAAGGGTAAGGGTAAGGGTAAGGGTAAGGGTAAGGGTAAGCTTAAGGGTAAAAGCAAGGGTGGTGGTAAGGGTAAGGGTAAGGGTAAGGGTAAGGGTAAGGGTAAGGGTAAGCTTAAGGGTAAAAGCAAGGATAAGGGTAAGGGTAAGGGTAAGGGTAAGGGTAAGGGTAAGGGTAAGGGTAAGGGTAAGGGTAAGGGTAAGGGTAAGCTTAAGGGTAAAAGCAAGGGTAAGGGTAAGGGTAAGGGTAAGGGTAAGGGTAAAGGTAAGGGTAAGCCTAAGGGTAAAAGCAAGGGTAAGGGTAAGGGTAAGGGTAAGGGTAAGGGTTAGGGTAAGGGTAAGGGTAAGGGTAAGGGTAAGGGTAAGGGTAAGGGTAAGGGTAAGGGTAAGGGTAAGGGTAAGGGTAAGGGTAAGGGTAAGCTCAAGGGTAAAAGCAAGGGTAAGGGTAAGGGAAAGGGTAAGGGTAAGCCTAAGGGTAAAAGCAAGGGTAAGGGTAAGGGTAAGGGTAAGGGTAAGGGTATGCTTAAGGATAAAAGCAAGAGTAAGGGTAAGGGTAAGGGTAAGGGTAAGGGTAAGGGTAAGCTTAAGGGTAAAAGCAAGGGTAAGGGTAAAGGTAAGGGTAAGGGTAAGGGTAAGGGTAAGGGTAAGGGTAAGGGTAAGGGTAAGGGTAAAGGTAAGGGTAAGCCTAAGGGTAAAAGCAAGGGTAAGGGTAAGGGTAAGGGTAAGGGTAAGGGTAAGGGTAAGGGTAAGGTGAAGGGTAAGGGTGAGGGTAAGCTTAAGGGTAAAAGCAAGGGTAAGGGTAAGGGTAAGGGTAAGGGTAAGGGTAAGGGTAAGGGTAAGGGTAAGGGTAAGGGTAAGGGTAAGGGTAAGGGTAAGGGTAAGCTTAAGGGTAAGGGTAAGGGTAAGGGTAAGCTTAAGGGTAAAAGCAAGGGTAAGGGTAAGGGTAAGGGTAAGGGTAAGCTTAAGGGTAAAAGCAAGGGTAAGGGTAAGGGTAAGGGTAAGGGTAAGGGTAAGGGTAAGGGTAAGGGTAAGGGTAAGGGTAAGGGTAAGGGTAAGGGTAAGCTTAAGGGTAAGGGTAAGGGTAAGGGTAAGGGTAAGCTTAAGGGTAAAAGCAAGGGTAAGGGTAAGGGTAAGGGTAAGGGTAAGGGTAAGGGTAAGCTTAAGGGTAAGGGTAAGGGTAAGCTTAAGGGTAAAAGCAAGGGTAAGGGTGAGGGTGAGGGTAAGGGTAAGGGTAAGGGTAAGGGTAAGGGTAAAGGTAAGGGTAAGCCTAAGGGTAAAAGCAAGGGTAAGGGTAAGGGTAAGGGTAAGGGTAAGGGTAAGGTTAAGGGTAAGGGTTAGGGTAAGGGTAAGGGTAAGGGTAAGGGTAAGCTTAAGGGTAAAAGCAAGGGTAAGGGTAAGGGTAAGGGTAAGTGTAAGGGTAAGGGTAAGGGTAAGGGTAAGGGTAAGGGTAAGGGTAAGGGTAAGGGTAAGGGTAAGCTTAAGGGTAAAAGCAATGGTAAGGGTAAGGGTAAGGGTAAGGGTAAGGGTAAGGGTAAGGGTAAGGGTAAGGGTAAGGGTAAGCTTAAGGGTAAAAGCAAGGGTAAGGGTAAGGGTAAGGGTAAGGGTAAGGGTAATGGTAAGGGTAAAGGTAAGGGTAAGCCTAAGGGTAAAAGCAAGGGTAAGGGTAAGGGTAAGGGTAAGGGTAAGGGTAAGGTTAAGGGTAAGGGTTAGGGTAAGGGTAAGGGTAAGGGTAAGCTTAAGGGTAAAAGCAAGGGTAAGGGTAAGGGTAAGGGTAAGTGTAAGGGTAAGGGTAAGGGTAAGGGTAAGGGTAAGGGTAAGGGTAAGGGTAAGCTTAAGGGTAAGGGTAAGGGTAAGGGTAAGGGTAAGGGTAAGCTTAAGGGTAAAAGCAAGGGTAAGGGTAAGGGTAAGGGAAAGGGTAAGGGTAAGCTTAAGGGTAAAAGCAAGGGTAAGGGTAAGGGTAAGGGTAAGGGTAAGGGTTAGGGTAAGGGTAAGCTTAAGGGTAAGGGTAAGGGTAAGGGTAAGCTTAAGGGTAAAAGCAAGGGTAAGGGTCAGGGTAAGGGTAAGTGTAAGGGTAAGGGTAAGGGTAAGGGTAAGGGTGAGCTTAAGGGTAAAAGCAAGGGTAAGGGTAAGGTTAAGGGTAAGGGTAAGGGTAAGGGTAAGGGTAAGGGTTAGCTTAAGGGTAAAAGCAAGGGTAAGGGTAAGGGTAAGGGTAAGGGTAAGGGTAAGGGTAAGGGTAAGGGTAAGGGTAAAGGTAAGGGTAAGCCTAAGGGTAAAAGCAAGGGTAAGGGTAAGGGTAAGGGTAAGGGTAAGAGTAAGGGAAAGGGTAAGGGTAAGGGTAAGCTTAAGGGTAAAAGCAAGGGTAAGGGTAAGGGTAAGCCTAAGGGTAAAAGCAAGGGTAAGGGTAGGGTAAGCTTAAGGGTAAAAGCAAGGGTAAGGGTAAGGGTAAGGGTAAGGGTAAGGGTAAGGGTAAGCTTAAGGGTAAAAGCAAGGGTGGGGGTAAGGGTAAGGGTAAGGGTAAGGGTAAGGGTAAGGGTAAGGGTAAGGGTAAGCTTAAGGGTAAAAGCAAGGGTAAGGGTAAGGGTAAGGGTAAGGGTAAGGGTAAGGGTAAGGGTGAGGGTAAGGGTAAGGGTAAGGGTAAGGGTAAGCTTAAGGGTAAAAGCAAGGGTAAGGGTAAGGGTAAGGGTAAGGGTAAGGGTAAAGGTAAGGGTAAGCCTAAGGGTAAAAGCAAGGGTAAGGGTAAGGGTAAGGGTAAGGGTAAGGGTTAGGGTAAGGGTAAGGGTAAGGGTAAGGGTAAGGGTAAGGGTAAGGGTAAGGGTAAGGGTAAGGGTAAGGGTAAGGGTAAGGGTAAGCTTAAGGGTAAAAGCAAGGGTAAGGGTAAGGGAAAGGGTAAGGGTAAGCCTAAGGGTAAAAGCAAGGGTAAGGGTAAGGGTAAGGGTAAGGGTAAGGGTAAGCTTAAGGGTAAAAGCAAGAGTAAGGGTAAGGGTAAGGGTAAGGGTAAGGGTAAGGGTAAGCTTAAGGGTAAAAGCAAGGGTAAGGGTAAAGGTAAGGGTAAGGGTAAGGGTAAGGGTAAGGGTAAGGGTAAGGGTAAGGGTAAGGGTAAGGGTAAAGGTAAGGGTAAGCCTAAGGGTAAAAGCAAGGGTAAGGGTAAGGGTAAGGGTAAGGGTAAGGGTAAGGGTAAGGTGAAGGGTAAGGGTGAGGGTAAGCTTAAGGGTAAAAGCAAGGGTAAGGGTAAGGGTAAGGGTAAGGGTAAGGGTAAGGGTAAGGGTAAGGGTAAGGGTAAGGGTAAGGGTAAGGGTAAGCTTAAGGGTAAGGGTAAGGGTAAGGGTAAGCTTAAGGGTAAAAGCAAGGGTAAGGGTAAGGGTAAGGGTAAGGGTAAGCTTAAGGGTAAAAGCAAGGGTAAGGGTAAGGGTAAGGGTAAGGGTAAGGGTAAGGGTAAGGGTAAGGGTAAGGGTAAGGGTAAGGGTAAGGGTAAGGGTAAGGGTAAGCTTAAGGGTAAGGGTAAGGGTAAGGGTAAGGGTAAGCTTAAGGGTAAAAGCAAGGGTAAGGGTAAGGGTAAGGGTAAGGGTAAGGGTAAGGGTAAGCTTAAGGGTAAGGGTAAGGGTAAGGGTAAGGGTAAGGGTAAGCTTAAGGGTAAAAGCAAGGGTAAGGGTGAGGGTGAGGGTAAGGGTAAGGGTAAGGGTAAGGGTAAGGGTAAGCTTAAGGGTAAGGGTAAGGGTAAGGGTAAGGGTAAGCTTAAGGGTAAAAGCAAGGGTAAGGGTAAGGGTAAGGGTAAGGGTAAGGGTAAGGGTAAGGGTAAGGGTAAGGGTAAGGGTAAGGGTAAGGGTAAGGGTAAGGGTAAGGGTAAGGGTAAGGGAAAGCTTAAGGGTAAGGGTAAGGGTAAGGGTAAGGGTAAGCTTAAGGGTAAAAGCAAGGGTAAGGTTAAGGGTAAGGTTAAGGGTAAGGGTAAGGGTAAGGGTAAGCTTAAGGGTAAAAGCAAGGGTAAGGGTAAGGGTAAGGGTAAGGGTAAGGGTAAGGGTAAGGGTAAGGGTAAGGGTAAGGGTAAGCTTAAGGGTAAGGGTAAGGGTAAGGGTAAGGGTAAGCTTAAGGGTAAAAGCAAGGGTAAGGGTAAGGGTAAGGGTAAGGGTAAGGGTAAAGGTAAGGGTAAGCCTAAGGGTAAAAGCAAGGATAAGGGTAAGGGTAAGGGTAAGGGTAAGGGTAAGGGTAAGGGTAAGGGTAAGGGTAAGCTTAAGGGTAAAAGCAAGGGTAAGGGTAAGGGTAAGGGTAAGGGTAAGGGTAAGGGTAAGGGTAAGGGTAAGGGTAAGGGTAAGGGTAAGCTTAAGGGTAAAAGCAAGGGTAAGGGTAAGGGTGAGGGTAAGGGTAAGGGTAATGGTAAGCTTAAGGGTAAAAGCAAGGGTAAGGGTAAGGGTAAGGGTAAGGGTAAGGGTTAGGGTAAGGGTAAAGGTAAGGGTAAGCCTAAGGGTAAAAGCAAGGGTAAGGGTAAGGGTAAGGGTAAGGGTAAGGGTAAGGGTAAGGGTAAGGGTAAGGGTAAGGGTAAGGGTAAGAGTAAGGGTAAGGGTAAGGGTAAGCTTAAGGGTAAAAGCAAGGGTAAGGGTAAGGGTAAGGGTAAGGGTAAGCCTAAGGGTAAAAGCAAGGGTAAGGGTTAGGGTAAGGGTAAGGGTAAGGGTAAGCTTAAGGGTAAAAGCAAGGGTAAGGGTAAGGGTAAGGGTAAGGGTAAGGGTAAGCTTAAGGGTAAAAGCAAGGGTAAGGGTAAGGGTAAGGGTAAGGGTAAGGGTAAGGGTAAGGGTAAAGGTAAGGGTAAGCCTAAGGGTAAAAGCAAGGGTAAGGGTAAGGGTAAGGGTAAGGGTAAGGGTAAGGGTAGGCTTAAGGGTAAAAGCAAGGGTAAGGGTAAGGGTAAGGGTAAGGGTAAGGGTAAGGGTAAGGGTAAGGGTAAGGGTAAGCTTAAGGGTAAAAGCAAGGGTAAGGGTAAGGGTAAGGGTAAGGGTAAGGGTAAGGGTAAGGGTAAGGGTAAGGGTAAAGGTAAGGGTAAGGGTAAGGGTAAGGGTAAGGGTAAGGGTAAGGGTAAGGGTAAGGGTAAGCTTAAGGGTAAAAGCAAGGGTAAGGGTTAGGGTAAGGGTAAGGGTAAGGGTAAGGGTAAGGGTAAGGGTAAGCTTAAGGGTAAAAGCAAGGGTAAGGGTAAGGGTAAGGGTAAGGGTAAGGGTAAGGGTAAGGGTAAGGGTAAGGGTAAGGGTAAGGGTAAGGGTAAGGGTAAGGGTAAGGGTAAGGGTAAGCTTAAGGGTAAAAGCAAGGGTAAGGGTAAGGGTAAGGGTAAGGGTAAGGGTGAGGGTAAGCTTAAGGGTAAAAGCAAGGGTAAGGGTAAGGGTAAGGGTAAGGGTAAGGGTTAGGGTAAGGGTAAAGGTAAGGGTAAGCCTAAGGGTAAAAGCAAGGGTAAGGGTAAGGGTAAGGGTAAGGGTAAGGGTAAGGGTAAGGGTAAGGGTAAGGGTAAGAGTAAGGGTAAGGGTAAGGGTAAGCTTAAGGGTGAAAGCAAGGGTAAGGGTAAGGATAAGGGTAAGGGTAAGCCTAAGGGTAAAAGCAAGGGTAAGGGTAAGGGTAAGGGTAAGGGTAAGGGTAAGGGTAAGCTTAAGGGTAAAAGCAAGGGTAAGGGTAAGGGTAAGGGTAAGGGTAAGGGTAAGGGTAAGGGTAAAAGCAAGTGTTAGGGTAAGGGTAAGGGTAAGGGTAAGGGTAAGGGTAAGGGTAAGGGTAAGGGTAAGGGTAAGGGTAAGGGTAAGCCTAAGGGTAAAAGCAAGGGTAAGGGTAAGGGTAAGGGTAAGGGTAAGCCTAAGGGTAAAAGCAAGGGTAAGGGTAAGGGTAAGGGTAAGGGTAAGGGTAAGCTTAAGGGTAAAAGCAAGGGTAAGGGTAAGGGTAAGGGTAAGGATAAGGGTAAGGGTAAGGGTAAGCTTAAGGGTAAAAGCAAGGGTAAGGGTAAGGGTAAGGGTAAGGGTAAGGGTAAGGGTAAGGGTAAGGGTAAGGGTAAGGGTAAGGGTAAGGGTAAGGGTAAGGGTAAGGGTAAGCTTAAGGGTAAAAGCAAGGGTAAGGGTAAGGGTGAGGGTAAGGGTAAGCCTAAGGGTAAAAGCAAGGGTAAGGGTAAGGGTAAGGGTAAGGGCAAGGGTAAGCTTAAGGGTAAAAGCAAGGGTAAGGGTAAGGGTAAGGGTAAGGGTAAGGGTAAGGGTAAGGGTAAGCTTAAGGGTAAAAGCAAGGGTAAGGGTAAGGGTAAGGGTAAGGGTAAGGGTAAAGGTAAGGGTAAGCCTAAGGGTAAAAGCAAGGGTAAGGGTAAGGGTAAGGGTAAGGGTAAGGGTAAGGGTAAGGGTAAGCTTAAGGGTAAAAGCAAGGTTAAGGGTAAGTGTAAGGGTAAGGGTAAGGGTAAGGGTATGGGTAAGGGTAAGCTTAAGGGTAAGGGTAAGGGTAAGGGTAAGGGTAAGCTTAAGGGTAAAAGCAAGGGTAAGGGTAAGGGTAAGGGTAAGGGTAAGCTTAAGGGTTAAAGCAAGGGTAAGGGTAAGGGTAAGGGTAAGGGTAAGGGTAAGCTTAAGGGTAAGGGTAAGGGTAAGGGTAAGGGTAAGCTTAAGGGTAAAAGCAAGGGTAAGGGTAAGGGTAAGGGTAAGGGTAAGGGTAAGGGTAAGCTTAAGGGTAAGGGTAAGGGTAAGGGTAAGGGTAAGCTTAAGGGTAAAAGCAAGGGTAAGGTTAAGGGTAAGGGTAAGGGT
Source organism: Myrrha octodecimguttata (assembly GCA_958510865.1). Taxonomy (NCBI): domain Eukaryota; kingdom Metazoa; phylum Arthropoda; class Insecta; order Coleoptera; family Coccinellidae; genus Myrrha; species Myrrha octodecimguttata. The sequence continues at coordinate 519,255 of CAUEHS010000822.1, read as the reverse complement.
AAGGGTAAGGGTAAGGGTAAGGGTAAGCTTAAGGGTAAGGTTAAGGGTAAGGGTAAGGGTAAGCTTAAGGGTAAAAGCAAGGGTAAGGGTAAGGGTAAGGGTAAGGGTAAGGGTAAGGGTAAGGGTAAGGGTAAGGGTAAGGGTAAGGGTAAGGGTAAGGGTAAGGGTAAGCTTAAGGGTAAGGGTAAGGGTAAGGGTAAGCTTAAGGGTAAAAGCAAGGGTAAGGGTAAGGGTAAGGGTAAGGGTAGGGTAAGCTTAAGGGTAAAAGCAAGGGTAAGGGTAAGGGTAAGGGTAAGGGTAAGGGTAAAGGTAAGGGTAAGCCTAAGGGTAAAAGCAAGGGTAAGGGTAAGCGTAAGGGTAAGGGTAAGGGTAAGGGTAAGGGTAAGGGTGAGGGTAAGGGTAAGGGTAAGCTTAAGGGTAAAAGCAAGGGTAAGGGTAAGGGTAAGGGTAAGGGTAAGGGTAAGGGTAAGGGTAAGGGTAAGGGTAAGCTTAAGGGTAAAAGCAAGGGTAAGGGTAAGGGTAAGGGTAAGGGTAAGGGTAAGGGTAAGGGTAAGGGTAAGGGTAAGGGTAAGGGTAAGCTTAAGGGTAAAAGCAAGGGTAAGGGTAAGGGTAAGGGTAAGGGTAAGGGTTAGGGTAAGGGTAAAGGTAAGGGTAAGCCTAAGGGTAAAAGCAAGGGTAAGGGTAAGGGTAAGGGTAAGGGTAAGGGTAAGGGTAAGGGTAAGGGTAAGGGTAAGGGTAAGGGTAAGAGTAAGGGTAAGGGTAAGGGTAAGCTTAAGGGTAAAAGCAAGGGTAAGGGTAAGGGTAAGGGTAAGGGTAAGCCTAAGGGTAAAAGCAAGGGTAAGGGTAAGGTTAAGGGTAAGGGTAAGGGTAAGCTTAAGGGTAAAAGCAAGGGTAAGGGTAAGGGTAAGGGTAAGGGTAAGGGTAAGCTTAAGGGTAAAAGCAAGGGTAAGGGTAAGGGTGAGGGTGAGGGTAAGGGTAAGGGTAAGGGTAAAGGTAAGGGTAAGCCTAAGAGTAAAAGCAAGGGTAAGGGTAAGGGTAAGGGTAAGGGTAAGGGTAAGGGTAAGGGTAAGGGTAAGGGTAAGGGTAAGGGTAAGGGTAAGGGTAAGGGTAAGGGTAAGGGTAAGCTTAAGGGTAAAAGCAAGGGTAAGGATAAGGGTAAGGGTAAGGGTAAGGGTAAGGGTAAGGGTAAGGGTAAGGGTAAGGGTAAGGGTAAGCTTAAGGGTAAAAGCAAGGGTAAGGGTAAGGGTAAGGGTAAGGGTAAGGGTAAGGGTAAGGGTAAGGGTAAGGGTAAGGGTAAGGGTAAGGGTAAGCTTAAGGGTAAAAGCAAGGGTAAGGGTTAGGGTAAGGGTAAGGGTAAGGGTAAGGGTAAGGGTAAGCTTAAGGGTAAAAGCAAGGGTAAGGGTAAGGGTAAGGGTAAGGGTAAGGGTAAGGGTAAAGGTAAGGGTAAGCTTAAGGTTAAAAGCAAGGGTAAGGGTAAGGGTAAGGGTAAGGGTAAGGGTAAGGGTAAGGGTAAGGGTAAGGGTAAGGGTAAGGGTAAGGGTAAGGGTAAGCTTAAGGGTAAAAGCAAGGGTAAGGGTAAGGGTAAGGGTAAGGGTAAGGGTAAGAGTAAGGGTAAGGGTAACGGTAAGGGTAAGGGTAAGGGTAAGGGTAAGGGTAAGGGTAAGGGTAAGCTTGAGGGTAAGGGTAAGGGTAAGGGTAAGGGTAAGCCTAAGGGTAAAAGCAAGGGTAAGGGTAAGGGTAAGGGTAAGGGTAAGCTTAAGGGTAAAAGCAAGGGTAAGGGTAAGGCTAAGGGTAAGGGTAAGGGTAAGGGTAAGGGTAAGCTTAAGGGTAAAAGCAAGGGTAAGGGTAAGGGTAAGGGTAAGGGTAAGGGTAAGGGTAAAGGTGAGGGTAAGCCTAAGGGTAAAAGCAAGGGTAAGGGTAAGGGTAAGGGTAAGGGTAAGGGTAAGGGTATAGGTAAGGGTAGGGGTAAGAGTAAGGGTAAGGGTAAGCTTAAGGGTAAAAGCAAGGGTAAGGGTAAGGGTAAGGGTAAGGGTAAGGGTAAGCTTAAGGGTAAAAGCAAGGGTAAGGGTAAGGGTAAGGGTAAGGGTAAGGGTAAGGGTAAGGGTAAGGGTAAGGGTAAGGGTAAGGGTAAGGGTAAGGGTAAGGGTAAGGGTAAGGGTAAGGGTAAGGGTAAGCTTAAAGGTAAAAGCAAGGGTAAGAGTAAGGGTAAGGGTAAGGGTAAGGGTAATGGTAAGGGTAAAGGTAAGGGTAAGCCTAAGGGTAAAAGCAAGGGTAAGGGTAAGGGTAAGGGTAAGGGTAAGGGTAAGGGTAAGGGTAAGGGTAAGGGTAAGGGTAAGGGTAAGCTTAAGGGTAAAAGCAAGGGTAAGGGTAAGGGTAAGGGTAAGGGTAAGGGTAAGGGTAAGGGTAAGGGTAAGGGTAAGGGTAAGGGTAAGGGTAAGGGTAAGCTTAAGGGTAAGGGTAAGGGTAAGGGTAAGGGTAAGCGTAAGGGTAAAAGCAAGGGTAAGGGTAAGGGTAAGGGTAAGGGTAAGGGTAAGCTTAAGGGTAAAAGCAAGGGTAAGGGTAAGGGTAAGGGTAAGGGTAAGGGTAAGGGTAAGGGTAAGGGTAAGCTTAAGGGTAAGGGTAAGGGTAAGGGTAAGGGTAAGCTTAAGGGTAAAAGCAAGGGTAAGGGTAAGAGTAAGGGTAAGGGTAAGGGTAAGGGTAAGGGTAAGGGTAAGGGTGAGCTTAAGGGTAAAAGCAAGGGTAAGGGTAAGGGTAAGGGTAAGGGTAAGGGTAAGGGTAAGGGTAAGGGTGAGGGTAAGCTTAAGGGTAAAAGCAAGGGTAAGGGTAAGGGTAAGGGTAAGGGTAAGGGTAAGGGTAAGGGTAAGGGTAAGGGTAAGGGTAAGGGTAAGGGTAAGGGTAAAGGTAAGGGTAAGCCTAAGGGTAAAAGCAAGGGTAAGGGTAAGGGTAAGGGTAAGGGTAAGAGTAAGGGTAAGGGTAAGGGTAAGGGTAAGCTTAAGGGTAAAAGCAAGGGTAAGGGTAAGGGTAAGGGTAAGCCTAAGGGTAAAAGCAAGGGTAAGGGTAAGGGTAAGGGTAAGGGTAAGGGTAAGGGTAAGCTTAAGGGTAAAAGCAAGGGTAAGGGTAAGGGTAAGGGTAAGGGTAAGGGTAAGCTTAAGGGTAAAAGCAAGGGTGAGGGTAAGGGTAAGGGTAAGGGTAAGGGTAAGGGTAAGGGTAAGGGTAAGGGTAAGGGTAAGGGTAAGGGTAAGCTTAAGGGTAAAAGCAAGGGTAAGGGTAAGGGTAAGGGTAAGGGTGAGGGTAAGGGTAAGGGTAAGGGTAAGGGTAAGGGTAAGCTTAAGGGTAAAAGCAAGGGTAAGGGTAAGGGTAAGGGTAAGGGTAAGGGTAAAGGTAAGGGTAAGCCTAAGGGTAAAAGCAAGGGTAAGGGTAAGGGTAAGGGTAAGGGTAAGGGTAAGGGTAAGGGTAAGGGTAAGGGTAAGGGTAAGGGTAAGGGTAAGGGTAAGGGTAAGGGTAAGGGTAAGGGTAAGGGTAAGGGTAAGGGTAAGGGTAAGGGTAAGGGTAAGGGTAAGGGTAAGGGTAAGGGTAAGGGTAAGGGTAAGGGTAAGCTTAAGGGTAAAAGCAAGGGTAAGGGTAAGGGTAAGGGTAAGGGTAAGCCTAAGGGTAAAAGCAAGGGTAAGGGTAAGGGTAAGGGTAAGGGTAAGGGTAAGCTTAAGGGTAAAAGCAAGGGTAAGGGTAAGGGTAAGGGTAAGGGTAAGGGTAAGGGTAAGGGTAAGGGTAAGCTTAAGGGTAAAAGCAAGGGTAAGGGTAAGGGTAAGGGTAAGGGTAAGGGTAAGGGTAAGGGTAAGGGTAAGGTAAGGGTAAGCCTAAGGGTAAAAGCAAGGGTAAGGGTAAGGGTAAGGGTAAGGGTAAGGGTAAGGGTAAGGGTAAGGGTAAGGGTAAGGGTAAGGGTAAGGGTAAGCTTAAGGGTAAAAGCAAGGGTAAGGGTAAGGGTAAGGGTAAGGGTAAGGGTAAGGGTAAGGGTAAGGGTAAGGGTAAGGGTAAGGGTAAGCTTAAGGGTAAGGGTAAGGGTAAGGGTAAGGGTAAGCTTAAGGGTAAAAGCAAGGGTAAGGGTAAGGGTAAGGGTAAGGGTAAGCTTAAGGGTAAAAGCAAGGGTAAGGGTAAGGGTAAGGGTAAGGGTAAGGGTAAGGGTAAGGGTAAGCTTAAGGGTAAGGGTAAGGGTAAGGGTAAGGGTAAGCTTAAGGGTAAAAGCAAGGGTAAGGGTAAGGGTAAGGGTAAGGGTAAGGGTAAGCTTAAGGGTAAGGGTAAGGGTAAGGGTAAGGGTAAGCTTAAGGGTAAAAGCAAGGGTAAGGTTAAGGGTAAGGGTAAGGGTAAGGGTAAGGGTAAGGGTAAGGGTAAGCTTAAGGGTAAGGGTAAGGGTAAGGGTAAGGGTAAGCTTAAGGGTAAAAGCAAGGGTAAGGGTAAGGGTAAGGGTAAGGGTAAGGGTAAGGGTAAGGGTAAGGGTAAGGGTAAGGGTAAGGGTAAGGGTAAGGGTAAGGGTAAGGGTAAGCTTAAGGGTAAGGGTAAGGGTAAGGGTAAGCTTAAGGGTAAAAGCAAGGGTAAGGGTAAGGGTAAGGGTAAGGGTAAGGGTAAGCTTAAGGGTAAAAGCAAGGGTAAGGGTAAGGGTAAGGGTAAGGGTAAGGGTAAGGGTAAGGGTAAGGGTAAGGGTAAGGGTAAGGGTAAGGGTAAGGGTAAGGGTAAGGGTAAGCTTAAGGGTAAGGGTAAGGGTAAGGGTAAGCTTAAGGGTAAAAGCAAGGGTAAGGGTAAGGGTAAGGGTAAGGGTAAGGGTAAAGGTAAGGGTAAGCCTTAGGGTAAAAGCAAGAGTAAGGGTAAGGGTAAGGGTAAGGGTAAGGGTAAGGGTAAGGGTAAGGGTAAGGGTAAGGGTTAGCTTAAGGGTAAAAGCAAGGGTAAGGGTAAGGGTAAGGGTAAGGGTAAGGGTAAGGGTAAGATTAAGCTTAAGGGTAAAAGCAAGGGTATGGGTAAGGGTAAGGGTAAGGGTAAGGGTAAGGGTAAGGGTAAGGGTAAGGGTAAGGGTAAGGGTAAGGGTAAGCTTAAGGGTAAAAGCAAGGGTAAGGGTAAGGGTAAGGGTAAGGGTAAGGGTTAGGGTAAGGGTAAGGGTAAGGGTAAGGGTAAGGGTAAGGGTAAGGGTGAGGGTAAGGGTAAGGGTAAGGGTAAGCTTAAGGGTAAAAGCAAGGGTAAGGGTAAGGGTAAGGGTAAGGGTAAGGGTAAGGGTAAGGGTAAGGGTAAGGGTAAGGGTAAGCTTAAGGGTAAAAGCAAGGGTAAGGGTAAGGGTAAGGGTAAGGGTAAGGGTTAGGGTAAGGGTAAGGGTAAGGGTAAGGGTAAGGGTAAGGATAAGGGTAAGGGTAAGGGTAAGGGTAAGGGTAAGGGTAAGCTTAATGGTAAAAGCAAGGGTAAGGGTAAGGGTAAGGGTAAGGGTAAGGGTAAGGGTAAGGGTAAGGGTAAGGGTAAGGGTAAGGGTAAGGGTGAGCTTAAGGGTAAAAGCAAGGGTAAGGGTTAGGGTAAGGGTAAGGGTGAGGGTAAGGGTAAGGGTAAGGGTAAGCTTAAGGGTAAAAGCAAGGGTAAGGGTAAGGGTAAGGGTAAGGGTAAGGGTAAGGGTAAGGGTAAGGGTAAGGGTAAGCTTAAGGGTAAAAGCAAGGGTAAGGGTAAGGGTAAGGGTAAGGGTAAGGGTAAGGATAAGGGTAAGGGTAAGGGTAAGGGTAAGGGTAAGAGTAAGGGTAAGGGTAAGCTTAAGGGTAAGGGTAAGGGTAAGGGTAAGGGTAAGCGTAAGGGTAAAAGCAAGGGTAAGGGTAAGGGTAAGGGTAAGGGTAAGGGTAAGGGTAAGGGTAAGCTTAAGGGTAAAAGCAAGGGTAAGGGTAAGGGTAAGGGTAAGGGTAAGGGTAAGCTTAAGGGTAAGGGTAAGGGTAAGGGTAAGGGTAAGCTTAAGGGTAAAAGCAAGGGTAAGGGTAAGAGTAAGGGTAAGGGTAAGGGTAAGGGTAAGGGTAAGGGTAAGGGTGAGCTTAAGGGTAAAAGCAAGGGTAAGGGTAAGGGTAAGGGTAAGGGTAAGGGTAAGGGTAAGGGTAAGGGTAAGGGTAAGGGTAAGCTTAAGGGTAAAAGCAAGGGTAAGGGTAAGGGTAAGGGTAAGGGTAAGGGTAAGGGTAAAGGTAAGGGTAAGCCTAAGGGTAAAAGCAAGGGTAAGGGTAAGGGTAAGGGTAAGGGTAAGAGTAAGGGTAAGGGTAAGAGTAAGGGTAAGCTTAAGGGTAAAAGCAAGGGTAAGGGTAAGGGTAAGGGTAAGGGTAAGCCTAAGGGTAAAAGCAAGGGTAAGGGTAAGGGTAAGGGTAAGGGTAAGGATAAGCTTAAGGGTAAAAGTAAGGGTAAGGGTAAGGGTAAGGGTAAGGGTAAGGGTAAGGGTAAGCTTAAGGGTAAAAGCAAGGGTGAGGGTAAGGGTAAGGGTAAGGGTAAGGGTAAGGGTAAGGGTAAGGGTAAGGGTAAGGGTAAGGGTAAGCTTAAGGGTAAAAGCAAGGGTAAGGGTAAGGGTAAGGGTAAGGGTAAGGGTAAGGGTAAGGGTAAGGGTAAGGGTAAGGGTAAATGTAAGCTTAAGGGTAAAAGCAAGGGTAAGGGTAAGGGTAAGGGTAAGGGTAAGCCTAAGGGTAAAAGCAAGGGTAAGGGTAAGGGTAAGGGTAAGGGTAAGGGTAAGCTTAAGGGTAAAAGCAAGGGTAAGGGTAAGGGTAAGGGTAAGGGTAAGGGTAAGGGTAAGGGTAAGCTTAAGGGTAAAAGCAAGAGTAAGGGTAAGGGTAAGGGTAAGGGTAAGGGTAAGGGTAAGGGTAAGGGTAAGGGTAAGGGTAAAGGTAAGGGTAAGCCTAAGGGTCAAAGCAAGGGTAAGGGTAAGGGTAAGGGTAAGGGTAAGGGTAAGGGTAAGGGTAAGGGTAAGGTTAAGGGTAAGGGTAAGCTTAAGGGTAAAAGCAAGGGTAAGGGTAAGGGTAAGGGTAAGGGTAAGGGTAAGGGTAAGGGTGAGGGTAAGTGTAAGGGTAAGCTTAAGGGTAAGGGTAAGGGTAAGGGTAAGGGTAAGCCTAAGGGTAAAAGCAAGGGTAAGTGTAAGGGTAAGGGTAAGGGTAAGGGTAAGCTTACCCTTACCCTTACCCTTACCCTTACCCTTACCCTTACCCTTGCTTTTACCCTTAAGCTTACCCTTACCCTTACCCTTACCCTTACCCTTACCCTTACCCTTACCCTTACCCTTATCCTTACCCTTGCTTTTACCCTTAAGCTCACCCTTACCCTTACCCTTACCCTTACCCTTACCCTTACCCTTACCCTTACCCTTACCCTTACCCTTGCTTTTACTCTTAGGCTTACCCTTACCTTTACCCTTACCCTTACCCTCACCCTTACCCTCACCCTTACCCTTACCCTTGCTTTTACCCTTAAGCTTACCCTTACCCTTACCCTTACCCTTACCCTTACCCTTACCCTTGCTTTTACCCTTAAGCTTACCCTTACCCTTACCCTTAACCTTACCCTTACCCTTGCTTTTACCCTTAGGCTTACCCTTACCCTTACCCTTACCCTTACCCTTGCTTTTACCCTTAAGCTTACCCTTACCCTTACCCTTACTCTTACCCTTACCCTTACCCTTACCCTTACCCTTACCCTTACCCTTACCCTTACCCTTGCTTTTACCCTTAGGCTTACCCTTACCTTTACCCTTACCCTAACCCTTACCCTTACCCTTACCCTTACCCTCACCCTTGCTTTTACCCTTAAGCTTACCCTTACCCTTACCATAACCCTTACCCTTACCCTTACCCTTACCCTTACCCTTACCCTTACCCTTGCTTTTACCCTTAAGCTTACCCTTACCCTTACCCTTACCCTTACCATTACCCTTACCCTTACCCTTACCCTTACCCTTACCCTTGCTTTTACCCTTAAGCTTACCCTTACCCTTACCCTTACCCTTACCCTTACCCTTACCCTTACCCTTGCTTTTACCCTTAGGCTTACCCTTACCTTTACCCTTACCCTTACCCTTACCCTTACCCTTACCCTTGCTTTTACCCTTAAGCTTACCCTTACCCTTACCCTTACCCTTAAGCTTACCCTTACCCTTACTCTTACCCTTACCCTCACCCTTACCCTTACCCTTACCCTTACCCTTACCCTTACCCTTACCCTTGCTTTTACCCTTAAGCTTACCCTTACCCTTACCCTTACCCTTACCCTTACCCTTGCTTTTACCCTTAATCTTACCCTTACCCTTACCCTTACCCTTAAGCTTACCCTTACCCTTACCCTTATCCTTACCCTTACCCTTACCCTTACCCTTACCCTTAACCTTAGCCTTACCCTTACCCTTGCTTTTACCCTTAAGCTTACCCTTACCCTTACCCTTACCCTTACCCTTAAGCTTACCCTTACCCTTACCCTTACCCTTACCCTTACCCTTAACCTTACCCTTGCTTTTACCCTTAAGCTTACCCTTACCCTTACCCTTACCCTTACCCTTAAGCTTACCCTTACCCTTACCCTTACCCTTACCCTTACCCTTGCTTTTACCCTTAAGCTTACCCTTACCCTTACCCTTACCCTTACCCTTACCCTTAAGCTTACCCTTACCCTTACCCTTACCCTTACCCTTACCCTTACCCTTACCCTTACCCTTGCTTTTACCCTTAAGCTTACCCTTACCCTTACCCTAAGTAAGGGTAAGGGTAAGGGTAAGGGTAAGGGTAAGGGTAAGGGTAAGGGTAAGGGTAAGGGTAAGGGTAAGGGTAAGGGTAAGGGTAAGGGTAAGGGTATGCTTAAGGGTAAGGGTAAGGGTAAGGGTAAGGGTAAGCCTAAGGGTAAAAGCAAGGGTAAGGGTAAGGGTAAGGGTAAGCTTAAGGGTAAAAGCAAGGGTAAGGGTAAGGCTAAGGGTAAGGGTAAGGGTAAGGGTAAGGGTAAGCTTAAGGGTAAAAGCAAAGGTAAGGGTAAGGGTAAGGGTAAGGGTAAGGGTAAGGGTAAGGGTAAGGGTAAGGGTAAGGGTAAAGGTGAGGGTAAGCCTAAGGGTAAAAGCAAGGGTAAGGGTAAGGGTAAGGGTAAGAGTAAGGGTAAGGGTAAGGGTAGGGGTAAGAGTAAGGGTAAGGGTAAGCTTAAGGGTAAAAGCAAGGGTAAGGGTAAGGGTAAGGGTAAGGGTAAGCTTAAGGGTAAAAGCAAGGGTAAGGGTAAGGGTAAGGGTAAGGGTAAGGGTAAGGGTAAGGGTAAGGGTAAGGGTAAGGGTAAGGGTAAGGGTAAGGGTAAGGGTAAGGGTAAGGGTAAGGGTAAGGGTAAGGGTAAGGGTAAGGGTAAGGGTAAGGGTAAGGGTAAGGGTAAGGGTAAGCTTAAGGGTAAAAGCAAGGGTAAGGGTAAGGGTAAGGGTAAGGGTAATGGTAAGGGTAAAGGTAAGGGTAAGCCTAAGGGTAAAAGCAAGGGTAAGGGTAAGGGTAAGGGTAAGGGTAAGGGTAAGGGTAAGGGTATGGGTAAGGGTAAGGGTAAGGGTAAGGGTAAGCTTAAGGGTAAAAGCAAGGGTAAGGGTAAGGGTAAGGGTAAGGGTAAGGGTAAGGGTAAGGGTAAGCTTAAGGGTAAGGGTAAGGGTAAGGGTAAGGGTAAGCTTAAGGGTAAAAGCAAGGGTAAGGGTAAGGGTAAGGGTAAGGGTAAGGGTAAGCTTAAGGGTAAAAGCAAGGGTAAGGGTAAGGGTAAGGGTAAGGGTAAGGGTAAGGGTAAGGGTAAGGGTAAGCTTAAGGGTAAGGGTAAGGGTAAGGGTAAGGGTAAGCTTAAGGGTAAAAGCAAGGGTAAGGGTAAGAGTAAGGGTAAGGGTAAGGGTAAGGGTAAGGGTAAGGGTAAGGGTGAACTTAAGGGTAAAAGCAAGGGTAAGGGTAAGGGTAAGGGTAAGGGTAAGGGTAAGGGTAAGGGTAAGGGTAAGGGTAAGGGTAAGGGTAAGGGTAAGGGTAAGCTTAAGGGTAAAAGCAAGGGTAAGGGTAAGGGTAAGGGTAAGGGTAAGGGTAAGGGTAAGGGTAAGGGTAAAGGTAAGGGTAAGCCTAAGGGTAAAAGCAAGGGTAAGGGTAAGGGTAAGGGTAAGGGTAAGAGTAAGGGTAAGGGTAAGGGTAAGGGTAAGCTTAAGGGTAAAAGCAAGGGTAAGGGTAAGGGTAAGGGTAAGCCTAAGGGTAAAAGCAAGGGTAAGGGTAAGGGTAAGGGTAAGGGTAAGCTTAAGGGTAAAAGCAAGGGTGAGGGTAAGGGTAAGGGTAAGGGTAAGGGTAAGGGTAAGGGTAAGGGTAAGGGTAAGGGTAAGGGTAAGGGTAAGGGTAAGCTTAAGGGTAAAAGCAAGGGTAAGGGTAAGGGTAAGGGTAAGGGTAAGCCTAAGGGTAAAAGCAAGGGTAAGGGTAAGGGTAAGGGTAAGGGTAAGGGTAAGCTTAAGGGTAAAAGCAAGGGTAAGGGTAAGGGTAAGGGTAAGGGTAAAGGTAAGGGTAAGCCTAAGGGTAAAAGCAAGGGTAAGGGTAAGGGTAAGGGTAAGGGTAAGGGTAAGGGTAAGCTTAAGGGTAAAAGCAAGGGTAAGGGTAAGGGTAAGGGTAAGGGTAAGGGTAAGGGTAAGGGTAAGGGTAAGGGTAAAGGTAAGGGTAAGCCTAAGGGTAAAAGCAAGGGTAAGGGTAAGGGTAAGGGTAAGGGTAAGAGTAAGGGTAAGGGTAAGGGTAAGGGTAAGCTTAAGGGTAAAATCAAGGGTAAGGGTAAGGGTAAGGGTAAGGGTAAGCCTAAGGGTAAAAGCAAGGGTAAGGGTAAGGGTAAGGGTAAGGGTAAGGGTAAGGGTAAGCTTAAGGGTAAAAGCAAGGGTGAGGGTAAGGGTAAGGGTAAGGGTAAGGGTAAGGGTAAGGGTAAGGGTAAGGGTAAGGGTAAGCTTAAGGGTAAAAGCAAGGGTAAGGGTAAGGGTAAGGGTAAGGGTAAGGGTAAGGGTAAGGGTAAGGGTAAGGGTAAGGGTAAGGGTAAGCTTAAGGGTAAAAGCAAGGGTAAGGGTAAGGGTAAGGGTAAGGGTAAGGGTAAAGGTAAGGGTAAGCCTAAGGGTAAAAGCAAGGGTAAGGGTAAGGGTAAGGGTAAGGGTAAGGGTAAGGGTAAGGGTAAGGGTAAGGGTAAGGGTAAGGGTAAGGGTAAGGGTAAGGGTAAGGGTAAGGGTAAGGGTAAGGGTAAGGGTAAGGGTAAGGGTAAGGGTAAGGGTAAGGGTAAGGGTAAGGGTAAGGGTAAGGGTAAGGGTAAGGGTAAGGGTAAGGGTAAGGGTAAGGGTAAGGGTAAGGGTAAGCTTAAGGGTAAAAGCAAGGGTAAGGGTAAGGGTAAGGGTAAGGGTAAGCCTGAGGGTAAAAGCAAGGGTAAGGGTAAGGGTAAGGGTAAGGGTAAGGGTAAGCTTAAGGGTAAAAGCAAGGGTAAGGGTAAGGGTAAGGGTAAGGGTAAGGGTAAGGGTAAGCTTAAGGGTAAAAGCAAGGGTAAGGGTAAGGGTAAGGGTAAAGGTAAGGGTAAGCCTAAGGGTAAAAGCAAGGGTAAGGGTAAGGGTAAGGGTAAGGGTAAGGGTAAGGGTAAGGGTAAGGGTAAGGGTAAGGGTAAGGGTAAGCTTAAGGGTAAAAGCAAGGGTAAGGGTAAGGGTAAGGGTAAGGGTAAGGGTAAGGGTAAGGGTAAGGGTAAGGGTAAGGGTAAGGGTAAGGGTAAGCTTAAGGGTAAGGGTAAGGGTAAGGGTTAGGGTAAGCTTAAGGGTAAAAGCAAGGTTAAGGGTAAGGGTAAGGGTAAGGGTAAGGGTAAGGGTAGGGGTAAGGGTAAGCTTAAGGGTAAGGGTAAGGGTAAGGGTAAGGGTAAGCTTAAGGGTAAAAGCAAGGGTAAGGGTAAGGGTAAGGGTAAGGGTAAGGGTAAGCTTAAGGGTAAGGGTAAGGGTAAGGGTAAGGGTAAGCTTAAGGGTAAAAGCAAGGGTAAGGTTAAGGGTAAGGGTAAGGGTAAGGGTAAGTGTAAGGGTAAGCTTAAGGGTAAGGGTAAGGGTAAGGGTAAGGGTAAGCTTAAGGGTAAAAGCAAGGGTAAGGGTAAGGTTGAGGGTAAGGGTAAGGGTAAGGGTAAGGGTAAGGGTAAGGGTAAGGGTAAGGGTAAGGGTAAGGGTAAGGGTAAGGGTAAGGGTAAGGGTAAGGGTAAGGGTAAGGGTAAGCTTAAGGGTAAGGGTAAGGGTAAGGGTAAGCTTAAGGGTAAAAGCAAGGGTAAGGGTAAGGGTAAGGGTAAGGGTAAGGGTAAGCTTAAGGGTGAAAGCAAGGGTAAGGGTAAGGGTAAGGGTAAGGGTAAGGGTAAGGGTAAGGTTAAGGGTAAGGGTAAGGGTAAGGGTAAGCTTAAGGGTAAGGGTAAGGGTAAGGGTAAGCTTAAGGGTAAAAGCAAGGGTAAGGGTAAGGGTAAGGGTAAGGGTGAGGGTAAAGGTAAGGGTAAGCCTAAGGGTAAAAGCAAGGGTAAGGGTAAGGGTAAGGGTAAGGGTAAGGGTAAGGGTAAGGGTAAGGGTAAGGGTAAGGGTAAGGGTAAGGGTAAGGGTAAGGGTAAGCTTAAGGGTAAAAGCAAGGGTAAGGGTAAGGGTAAGGGTAAGGGTAAGGGTTAGGGTAAGGGTAAGGGTAAGGGTAAGCTTAAGGGTAAAAGCAAGGGTAAGGGTAAGGGTAAGGGTAAGGGTAAGGGTAAGGGTAAGGGTAAGGGTAAGGGTAAGGGTAAGGGTAAGGGTAAGCTTAAGGGTAAAAGCAAGGGTAAGGGTAAGGGTAAGGGTAGGGGTAAGGGTTAGGGTAAGGGTAAAGGTAAGGGTAAGCCTAAGGGTAAAAGCAAGGGTAAGGGTAAGGGTAAGGGTAAGGGTAAGGGTAAGGGTAAGGGTAAGGGTAAGGGTAAGAGTAAGGGTAAGGGTTAGGGTAAGCTTAAGGGTAAAAGCAAGGGTAAGGGTAAGGGTAAGGGTAAGGGTAAGCCTAAGGGTAAAAGCAAGGGTAAGGGTAAGGTTAAGGGTAAGGGTAAGGGTAAGGGTAAGGGTAAGGGTAAGGGTAAGCTTAAGGGTAAAAGCAAGGGTAAGGGTAAGGGTGAGGGTAAGGGTAATTGTAAGGGTAAGGGTAAAGGTAAGGGTAAGCCTAAGAGTAAAAGCAAGGGTAAGGGTAAGGGTAAGGGTAAGGGTAAGGGTAAGGGTAAGGGTAAGGGTAAGGGTAAGCTTAAGGGTAAAAGCAAGGGTAAGGATAAGGGTAAGGGTAAGGGTAAGGGTAAGGGTAAGCTTAAGGGTAAAAGCAAGGGTAAGGGTAAGGGTAAGGGTAAGGGTAAGGGTAAGGGTAAGGGTAAGGGTAAGGGTAAGGGTAAGGGTAAGGGTAAGGGTAAGCTTAAGGGTAAAAGCAAGGGTAAGGGTTAGGGTAAGGGTAAGGGTAAGGGTAAGGGTAAGGGTAAGCTTAAGGGTAATTGCAAGGGTAAGGGTAAGGGTAAGGGTAAGGGTAAGGGTAAGGGTAAAGGTAAGGGTAAGCCTAAGGGTAAAAGCAAGGGTAAGGGTAAGGGTAAGGGTAAGGGTAAGGGTAAGGGTAAGGGTAAGGGTAAGGGTAAGGGTAAGGGTAAGGGTAAGGGTAAGGGTAAGGGTAAGCTTAAGGGTATATGCAAGGGTAAGGGTAAGGGTAAGGGTGAGGGTAAGGGTAAGGGTAAGGGTAAGGGTAAGCTTAAGGGTAAAAGCAAGGGTAAGGGTAAGGGTAAGGGTAAGGGTAAGGGAAAGGGTAAGGGTAAGCTTAAGGGTAAAAGCAAGGGTAAAGTTAAGGGTAAGGGTAAGGGTAAGGGTAAGGGTAAGGGTAAGGGTAAGGGTAAGGGTAAAGGTAAGGTTAAGCCTAAGGGTAAAAGCAAGGGTAAGGGTAAGGGTAAGGGTAAGGGTAAGGGTAAGGGTAAGGGTAAGGGTAAGGGTAAGGGTAAGCTTAAGGGTAAAAGCAAGGGTAAGGGTAAGGGTAAGGGTAAGGGTAAGGGTAAGGGTAAGGGTAAGCCTAAGGGTAAAAGCAAGGGTAAGAGTAAGGGTAAGGGTAAGGGTAAGGGTAAGCTTAAGGGTAAAAGCAAGGGTAAGGGTAAGGGTAAGGGTAAGGGTAAGGGTAAGGGTAAGGGTAAGGGTAAGCTTAAGGGTAAAAGCAAGGGTAAGGGTAAGGGTAAGGGTAAGGGTAAGGGTAAGGGTAAAGGTAAGGGTAAGCCTAAGGGTCAAAGCAAGGGTAAGGGTAAGGGTAAGGGTAAGGGTAAGGGTAAGGGTAAGGGTAAGGGTAAGGGTAAGGGTAAGGGTAAGCTTAAGGGTAAAAGCAAGGGTAAGGGTAAGGGTAAGGGTAAGGGTAAGGGTAAGGGTAAGGGTAAGGGTAAGGGTAAGGGTAAGGGTAAGGGTAAGGGTAAGGGTAAGCTTAAGGGTAAGGGTAAGGGTAAGGGTAAGGGTAAGCCTAAGGGTAAAAGCAAGGGTAAGTGTAAGGGTAAGGGTAAGGGTAAGGGTAAGCTTAAGGGTAAAAGCAAGGGTAAGGGTAAGGGTAAGGGTAAGGGTAAGCTTAAGGGTAAAAGCAAGGGTAAGGGTAAGGGTAAGGGTAAGGGTAAGGCTAAAGGTAAGGGTAAGCCTAAGGGTAAAAGCAAGGGTAAGGGTAAGCTTAAGGGTAAAAGCAATGGTAAGGGTAACGGTAAGGGTAAGGGTAAGGGTAAGGGTAAGGGTAAGGGTAAGGGTAAGGGTAAGGGTAAGCTTAAGGGTAAAAGCAAGGGTAAGGGTAAGGGTAAGGGTAAGGGTAAGGGTAAGGGTAAGGGTAATGGTAAGGGTAAAGGTAAGGGTAAGCCTAAGGGTAAAAGCAAGGGTAAGGGTAAGGGTAAGGGTAAGGGTAAGGGTAAGGTTAAGGGTAAGGGTTAGGGTAAGGGTAAGGGTAAGGGTAAGGGTGAGCTTAAGGGTAAAAGCAAGGGTAAGGGTAAGGGTAAGGGTAAGGGTAAGGGTAAGGGTAAGGGTAAGGGTAAGGGTAAGCTTAAGGGTAAGGGTAAGGGTAAGGGTAAGGGTAAGCTTAAGGGTAAAAGCAAGGGTAAGGGTAAGGGTAAGGGAAAGGGTAAGGGTAAGCTTAAGGGTAAAAGCAAGGGTAAGGGTAAGGGTAAGGGTAAGGGTAAGGGTTAGGGTAAGGGTAAGCTAAAGGGTAAGGGTAAGGGTAAGGGAAAGGGTAAGCTTAAGGGTAAAAGCAAGGGTAAGGGTCAGGGTAAGGGTAAGTGTAAGGGTAAGGGTAAGGGTAAGGGTAAGGGTGAGCTTAAGGGTAAAAGCAAGGGTAAGGGTAAGGTTAAGGGTAAGGGTAAGGGTAAGGGTAAGGGTAAGGGTTAGCTTAAGGGTAAAAGCAAGGGTAAGGGTAAGGGTAAGGGTAAGGGTAAGGGTAAGGGTAAGGGTAAGGGTAAGGGTAAGGGTAAGGGTAAAGGTAAGGGTAAGCCTAAGGGTAAAAGCAAGGGTAAGGGTAAGGGTAAGGGTAAGGGTAAGAGTAAGGGTAAGGGTAAGGGTAAGGGTAAGCTTAAGGGTAAAAGCAAGGGTAAGGGTAAGGGTAAGGGTAAGGGTAAGCCTAAGGGTAAAAGCAAGGGTAAGGGTAAGGGTAAGCTTAAGGGTAAAAGCAAGGGTAAGGGTAAGGGTAAGGGTAAGGGTAAGGGTAAGGGTAAGCTTAAGGGTAAAAGCAAGGGTGGGGGTAAGGGTAAGGGTAAGGGTAAGGGTAAGGGTAAGGGTAAGGGTAAGGGTAAGCTTAAGGGTAAAAGCAAGGGTAAGGGTAAGGGTAAGGGTAAGGGTAAGGGTAAGGGTAAGGGTAAGGGTAAGGGTAAGGGTAAGGGTAAGCTTAAGGGTAAAAGCAAGGGTAAGGGTAAGGGTAAGGGTAAGGGTAAGGGTAAAGGTAAGGGTAAGCCTAAGGGTAAAAGCAAGGGTAAGGGTAAGGGTAAGGGTAAGGGTAAGGGTTAGGGTAAGGGTAAGGGTAAGGGTAAGGGTAAGGGTAAGGGTAGGGGTAAGGGTAAGGGTAAGGGTAAGGGTAAGGGTAAGGGTAAGCTTAAGGGTAAAAGCAAGGGTAAGGGTAAGGGAAAGGGTAAGGGTAAGCCTAAGGGTAAAAGCAAGGGTAAGGGTAAGGGTAAGGGTAAGGGTAAGGGTAAGCTTAAGGGTAAAAGCAAGAGTAAGGGTAAGGGTAAGGGTAAGGGTAAGGGTAAGGGTAAGCTTAAGGGTAAAAGCAAGGGTAAGGGTAAAGGTAAGGGTAAGGGTAAGGGTAAGGGTAAGGGTAAGGGTAAGGGTAAGGGTAAGGGTAAAGGTAAGGGTAAGCCTAAGGGTAAAAGCAAGGGTAAGGGTAAGGGTAAGGGTAAGGGTAAGGGTAAGGGTAAGGTGAAGGGTAAGGGTGAGGGTAAGCTTAAGGGTAAAAGCAAGGGTAAGGGTAAGGGTAAGGGTAAGGGTAAGGGTAAGGGTAAGGGTAAGGGTAAGGGTAAGGGTAAGGGTAAGGGTAAGCTTAAGGGTAAGGGTAAGGGTAAGGGTAAGCTTAAGGGTAAAAGCAAGGGTAAGGGTAAGGGTAAGGGTAAGGGTAAGCTTAAGGGTAAAAGCAAGGGTAAGGGTAAGGGTAAGGGTAAGGGTAAGGGTAAGGGTAAGGGTAAGGGTAAGGGTAAGGGTAAGGGTAAGGGTAAGGGTAAGCTTAAGGGTAAGGGTAAGGGTAAGGGTAAGGGTAAGCTTAAGGGTAAAAGCAAGGGTAAGGGTAAGGGTAAGGGTAAGGGTAAGGGTAAGGGTAAGCTTAAGGGTAAGGGTAAGGGTAAGGGTAAGGGTAAGGGTTAGCTTAAGGGTAAAAGCAAGGGTAAGGGTGAGGGTGAGGGTAAGGGTAAGGGTAAGGGTAAGGGTAAGGGTAAGCTTAAGGGTAAGGGTAAGGGTAAGGGTAAGGGTAAGCTTAAGGGTAAAAGCAAGGGTAAGGGTAAGGGTAAGGGTAAGGGTAAGGGTAAGGGTAAGGGTAAGGGTAAGGGTAAGGGTAAGGGTAAGGGTAAGGGTAAGGGAAAGCTTAAGGGTAAGGGTAAGGGTAAGGGTAAGGGTAAGCTTAAGGGTAAAAGCAAGGGTAAGGTTAAGGGTAAGGTTAAGGGTAAGGGTAAGGGTAAGGGTAAGCTTAAGGGTAAAAGCAAGGGTAAGGGTAAGGGTAAGGGTAAGGGTAAGGGTAAGGGTAAGGGTAAGGGTAAGGGTAAGGGTAAGCTTAAGGGTAAGGGTAAGGGTAAGGGTAAGGGTAAGCTTAAGGGTAAAAGCAAGGGTAAGGGTAAGGGTAAGGGTAAGGGTAAAGGTAAGGGTAAGCCTAAGGGTAAAAGCAAGGATAAGGGTAAGGGTAAGGGTAAGGGTAAGGGTAAGGGTAAGGGTAAGGGTAAGGGTAAGCTTAAGGGTAAAAGCAAGGGTAAGGGTAAGGGTAAGGGTAAGGGTAAGGGTAAGGGTAAGGGAAAGGGTAAGGGTAAGGGTAAGCTTAAGGGTAAAAGCAAGGGTAAGGGTAAGGGTAAGGGTAAGGGTAAGGGTAATGGTAAGCTTAAGGGTAAAAGCAAGGGTAAGGGTAAGGGTAAGGGTAAGGGTAAGGGTTAGGGTAAGGGTAAAGGTAAGGGTTAGCCTAAGGGTAAAAGCAAGGGTAAGGGTAAGGGTAAGGGTAAGGGTAAGGGTAAGGGTAAGGGTAAGGGTAAGGGTAAGGGTAAGGGTAAGGGTAAGAGTAAGGGTAAGGGTAAGGGTAAGCTTAAGGGTAAAAGCAAGGGTAAGGGTAAGGGTAAGGGTAAGGGTAAGCCTAAGGGTAAAAGCAAGGGTAAGGGTTAGGGTAAGGGTAAGGGTAAGGGTAAGCTTAAGGGTAAAAGCAAGGGTAAGGGTAAGGGTAAGGGTAAGGGTAAGGGTAAGGGTAAGCTTAAGGGTAAAAGCAAGGGTAAGGGTAAGGGTAAGGGTAAGGGTAAGGGTAAGGGTAAGGGTAAAGGTAAGGGTAAGCCTAAGGGTAAAAGCAAGGGTAAGGGTAAGGGTAAGGGTAAGGGTAAGGGTAAGCTTAAGGGTAAAAGCAAGGGTAAGGGTAAGGGTAAGGGTAAGGGTAAGGGTAAGGGTAAGGGTAAGGGTAAGGGTAAGGGTAAGCTTAAGGGTAAAAGCAAGGGTAAGGGTAAGGGTAAGGGTAAGGGTAAGGGTAAGGGTAAGGGTAAGGGTAAGGGTAAGGGTAAAGGTAAGGGTAAGGGTAAGGGTAAGGGTAAGGGTAAGGGTAAGGGTAAGGGTAAGGGTAAGGGTAAGCTTAAGGGTAAAAGCAAGGGTAAGGGTTAGGGTAAGGGTAAGGGTAAGGGTAAGGGTATGGGTAAGCTTAAGGGTAAAAGCAAGGGTAAGGGTAAGGGTGAGGGTAAGGGTAAGGGTAAGGGTAAGGGTAAGGGTAAGGGTAAGGGTAAGGGTAAGGGTAAGGGTAAGGGTAAGCTTAAGGGTAAAAGCAAGGGTAAGGGTAAGGGTAAGGGTAAGGGTAAGGGTAAGGGTGAGGGTAAGCTTAAGGGTAAAAGCAAGGGTAAGGGTAAGGGTAAGGGTAAGGGTAAGGGTTAGGGTAAGGGTAAAGGTAAGGGTAAGCCTAAGGGTAAAAGCAAGGGTAAGGGTAAGGGTAAGGGTAAGGGTAAGGGTAAGGGTAAGGGTAAGGGTAAGAGTAAGGGTAAGGGTAAGGGTAAGCTTAAGGGTGAAAGCAAGGGTAAGGGTGAGGATAAGGGTAAGGGTAAGCCTAAGGGTAAAAGCAAGGGTAAGGGTAAGGGTAAGGGTAAGGGTTAGCTTAAGGGTAAAAGCAAGGGTAAGGGTAAGGGTAAGGGTAAGGGTAAGGGTAAGGGTAAGCTTAAGGGTAAAAGCAAGTGTAAGGGTAAGGGTAAGGGTAAGGGTAAGGGTAAGGGTAAGGGTAAGGGTAAGGGTAAGGGTAAAGGTAAGGGTAAGCTTAAGGGTAAAAGCAAGGGTAAGGGTAAGGGTAAGGGTAAGGGTAAGGGTAAGGGTAAGGGTAAGGGTAAGGGTAAAGGTAAGGGTAAGCCTAAGGGTAAAAGCAAGGGTAAGGGTAAGGGTAAGGGTAAGGGTAAGGGTAAGGGTAAGGGTAAGGGTAAGGGTAAGGGTAAGGGTAAGGGTAAGGGTAAGGGTAAGGGTAAGCTTAAGGGTATAAGCAAGGGTAAGGGTAAGGGTAAGGGTGAGGGTAAGGGTAAGGGTAAGGGTAAGGGTTAGGGTAAGGGTAAAGGTAAGGGTAAGCCTAAGGGTAAAAGCAAGGGTAAGGGTAAGGGTAAGGGTAAGGGTAAGGGTAAGGGTAAGGGTAAGGGTAAGAGTAAGGGTAAGGGTAAGGGTAAGCTTAAGGGTGAAAGCAAGGGTAAGGGTAAGGATAAGGGTAAGGGTAAGCCTAAGGGTAAAAGCAAGGGTAAGGGTAAGGGTAAGGGTAAGGGTAAGCTTAAGGGTAAAAGCAAGGGTAAGGGTAAGGGTAAGGGTAAGGGTAAGGGTAAGGGTAAGCTTAAGGGTAAAAGCAAGTGTAAGGGTAAGGGTAAGGGTAAGGGTAAGGGTAAGGGTAAGGGTAAGGGTAAGGGTAAAGGTAAGGGTAAGCCTAAGGGTAAAAGCAAGGGTAAGGGTAAGGGTAAGGGTAAGGGTAAGCTTAAGGGTAAAAGCAAGGGTAAGGGTAAGGGTAAGGGTAAGGGTAAAGGTAAGGGTAAGGGTAAGGGTAAGGGTAAGCTTAAGGGTAAAAGCAAGGGTAAGGGTAAGGGTAAGGGTAAGGGTAAGGGTAAGGGTAAGGGTAAGGGTAAGGGTAAGGGTAAGGGTAAGGGTAAGGGTAAGGGTAAGGGTAAGGGTAAGGGTAAGGGTAAGCTAAAGGGTAAAAGCAAGGGTAAGGGTTAGGGTAAGGGTAAGGGTAAGGGTAAGGGTAAGGGTAAGCTTAAGGGTAAAAGCAAGGGTAAGGGTAAGGGTAAGGGTAAGGGTAAGGGTAAGGGTAAGGGTAAGGGTAAGGGTAAGGGTAAGGGTAAAGGTAAGGGTAAGCCTAAGGGTAAAAGCAAGGGTAAGGGTAAGGGTAAGGGTAAGGGTAAGGGTAAGGGTAAGGGTAAGGGTAAGGGTAAGGGTAAGGGTAAGGGTAAGGGTAAGGGTAAGGGTAATCTTAAGGGTATAAGCAAGGGTAAGGGTGAGGGTAAGGGTGAGGGTAAGGGTAAGGGTAAGGGTAAGGGGAAGGGTAAGCTTAAGGGTAAAAGCAATGGTAAGGGTAAGGGTAAGGGTAAGGGTAAGGGTAAGCTTAAGAGTAAAAGCAAGGGTAAGGGTAAGGGTAAGGGTAAGGGTAAGGGTAAGGGTAAGGGTAAGGGTAAGGGTAAGGGTAAGGGTAAGGGTAAAGGTAAGGGTAAGCCTAAGGGTAAAAGCAAGGGTAAGGGTAAGGGTAAGGGTAAGGGTAAGGGTAAGGGTAAGGGTAAGGGTAAGGGTAAGGGTAAGTGTAAGGGTAAGCTTAAGGGTAAAAGCAAGGGTAAGGGTAAGGGTAAGGGTAAGGGTAAGCCTAAGGGTAAAAGCAAGGGTAAGGGTAAAGGTAAGGGTAAGGGTAAGGGTAAGCTTAAGGGTAAAAGCAAGGGTAAGGGTAAGGGTAAGGGTAAGGGTAAGGGTAAGGGTAAGGGTAAGGGTAAGCTTAAGGGTAAAAGCAAGGGTAAGGGTAAGGGTAAGGGTAAGGGTAAGGGTAAGGGTAAAGGTAAGGGTAAGCCTAAGGGTAAAAGCAAGGGTAAGGGTAAGGGTAAGGGTAAGGGTAAGGGTAAGGGTAAGGGTAATGGTAAGGGTAAGGGTAAGGGTAAGGGTAAGGGTAAGGGTAAGGGTAAGGGTAAGGGTAAGGGTAAGGGTAAGCTTAAGGGTAAAAGCAAGGGTAAGGGTAAGGGTAAGGGTAAGGGTAAGGGTAAGGGTAAGGGTAAGGGTAAGCTTAAGGGTAAAAGCAAGGGTAAGGGTAAGGGTAAGGGTAAGGGTAAGGGTAAGGGTAAGGGTAAGGGTAAGGGTAAGGGTAAGCTTAAGGGTAAAAGCAAGGGTAAGGGTAAGGGTAAGGGTAAGGGTAAGCTTAAGGGTAAAAGCAAGGGTAAGGGTAAGGGTAAGGGTAAGGGTAAGGGTAAGGGTAAGGGTAAAGGTAAGGGTAAGCCTAAGGGTAAAAGCAAGGGTAAGGGTAAGGGTAAGGGTAAGGGTAAGGGTAAGGGTAATGGTAAGGGTAAGGGTAAGGGTAAGGGTAAGGGTAAGGGTAAGGGTAAGCTTAAGGGTAAAAGCAAGGGTGAGGGTAAGGGTAAGGGTAAGGGTAAGGGTAAGGGTAAGGGTAAGGGTAAGGGTAAGGGTAAGGGTAAGGGTAAGGGTAAGGGTAAGGGTAAGGGTAAGGGTAAGGGTAAGGGTAAGGGTAAGGGTAAGCCTAAGGGTAAAAGCAAGGGTAAGGGTAAGGGTAAGGGTAAGGGTAAGGGTAAGCTTAAGGGTAAAAGCAAGGGTAAGGGTAAGGGTAAGGGTAAGGGTAAGGGTAAGGGTAAGCTTAAGGGTAAAAGCAAGGGTAAGGGTAAGGGTAAGGGTAAGGGTAAGGGTAAGGGTAAGGGTAAGGGTAAGGGTAAGGGTAAGGGTAAGGGTAGGGGTAAGGGTAAGGGTAAGGGTAAGGGTAAGCTAAAGGGTAAAAGCAAGGGTAAGGGTTAGGGTAAGGGTAAGGGTAAGGGTAAGGGTAAGGGTAAGCTTAAGGGTAAAAGCAAGGGTAAGGGTAAGGGTAAGGGTAAGGGTAAGGGTAAGGGTAAGGGTAAAGGTAAGGGTAAGCCTAAGGGTAAAAGCAAGGGTAAGGGTAAGGGTAAGGGTAAGGGTAAGCTTAAGGGTAAAAGCAAGGGTAAGGGTAAGGGTAAGGGTAAGGGTAAAGGTAAGGGTAAGGGTAAGGGTAAGGGTAAGCTTAAGGGTAAAAGCAAGGGTAAGGGTAAGGGTAAGGGTAAGGGTAAGGGTAAGGGTAAGGGTAAGGGTAAGGGTAAGGGTAAGGGTAAGGGTAAGGGTAAGGGTAAGCTAAAGGGTAAAAGCAAGGGTAAGGGTTAGGGTAAGGGTAAGGGTAAGGGTAAGGGTAAGGGTAAGCTTAAGGGTAAAAGCAAGGGTAAGGGTAAGGGTAAGGGTAAGGGTAAGGGTAAGGGTAAGGGTAAGGGTAAGGGTAAGGGTAAGGGTAAGGGTAAAGGTAAGGGTAAGCCTAAGGGTAAAAGCAAGGGTAAGGGTAAGGGTAAGGGTAAGGGTAAGGGTAAGGGTAAGGGTAAGGGTAAGGGTAAGGGTAAGGGTAAGGGTAAGGGTAAGGGTAAGCTTAAGGGTATAAGCAAGGGTAAGGGTAAGGGTAAGGGTGAGGGTAAGGGTAAGGGTAAGGGTAAGGGGAAGGGTAAGCTTAAGGGTAAAAGCAATGGTAAGGGTAAGGGTAAGGGTAAGGGTAAGGGTAAGCTTAAGAGTAAAAGCAAGGGTAAGGGTAAGGGTAAGGGTAAGGGTAAGGGTAAGGGTAAGGGTAAGGGTAAGGGTAAAGGTAAAGGTAAGGGTAAGCCTAAGGGTAAAAGCAAGGGTAAGGGTAAGGGTAAGGGTAAGGGTAAGGGTAAGGGTAAGGGTAAGGGTAAGGGTAAGTGTAAGGGTAAGCTTAAGGGTAAAAGCAAGGGTAAGGGTAAGGGTAAGGGTAAGGGTAAGCCTAAGGGTAAAAGCAAGGGTAAGGGTAAAGGTAAGGGTAAGCCTAAGGGTAAAAGCAAGGGTAAGGGTAAGGGTAAGGGTAAGGGTAAGGGTAAGGGTAAGGGTAAGGGTAAGGGTAAGGGTAAGGGTAAGGGTAAGGGTAAGGGTAAGGGTGAGGGTAAGGGTAAGGGTAAGGGTAAGGGTAAGCTTAAGGGTAAAAGCAAGGGTGAGGGTAAGGGTAAGGGTAAGGGTAAGGGTAAGGGTAAGGGTAAGGGTAAGGGTAAGGGTAAGGGTAAGGGTAAGGGTAAGGGTAAGGGTAAGGGTAAGGGTAAGGGTAAGGGTAAGGGTAAGCCTAAGGGTAAAAGCAAGGGTAAGGGTAAGGGAAAGGGTAAGGGTAAGGGTAAGGGTGAGGGTAAGCTTAAGGGTAAAAGCAAGGGTAAGGGTTAGGGTAAGGGTAAGGGTAAGGGTAAGGGTATGGGTAAGCTTAAGGGTAAAAGCAAGGGTAAGGGTAAGGGTAAGGGTAAGGGTAAGGGTAAGGGTAAGGGTAAGGGTAAGGGTAAGGGTAAAGGTAAGGGTAAGGGTAAGGGTAAGGGTAAGCTTAAGGGTAAAAGCAAGGGTAAGGGTAAGGGTAAGGGTAAGGGTAAGGGTAAGGGTAAGGGTAAGGGTAAGGGTAAGGGTAAAGGTAAGGGTAAGGGTAAGGGTAAGGGTAAGGGTAAGGGTAAGGGTAAGGGTAAGGGTAAGGGTAAGCTTAAGGGTAAAAGCAAGGGTAAGGGTTAGGGTAAGGGTAAGGGTAAGGGTAAGGGTATGGGTAAGCTTAAGGGTAAAAGCAAGGGTAAGGGTAAGGGTGAGGGTAAGGGTAAGGGTAAGGGTAAGGGTAAGGGTAAGGGTAAGGGTAAGGGTAAGGGTAAGGGTAAGGGTAAGCTTAAGGGTAAAAGCAAGGGTAAGGGTAAGGGTAAGGGTAAGGGTAAGGGTAAGGGTGAGGGTAAGCTTAAGGGTAAAAGCAAGGGTAAGGGTAAGGGTAAGGGTAAGGGTAAGGGTTAGGGTAAGGGTAAAGGTAAGGGTAAGCCTAAGGGTAAAAGCAAGGGTAAGGGTAAGGGTAAGGGTAAGGGTAAGGGTAAGGGTAAGGGTAAGGGTAAGAGTAAGGGTAAGGGTAAGGGTAAGCTTAAGGGTGAAAGCAAGGGTAAGGGTGAGGATAAGGGTAAGGGTAAGCCTAAGGGTAAAAGCAAGGGTAAGGGTAAGGGTAAGGGTAAGGGTTAGCTTAAGGGTAAAAGCAAGGGTAAGGGTAAGGGTAAGGGTAAGGGTAAGGGTAAGGGTAAGCTTAAGGGTAAAAGCAAGTGTAAGGGTAAGGGTAAGGGTAAGGGTAAGGGTAAGGGTAAGGGTAAGGGTAAGGGTAAGGGTAAAGGTAAGGGTAAGCTTAAGGGTAAAAGCAAGGGTAAGGGTAAGGGTAAGGGTAAGGGTAAGGGTAAGGGTAAGGGTAAGGGTAAGGGTAAGGGTAAAGGTAAGGGTAAGCCTAAGGGTAAAAGCAAGGGTAAGGGTAAGGGTAAGGGTAAGGGTAAGGGTAAGGGTAAGGGTAAGGGTAAGGGTAAGGGTAAGGGTAAGGGTAAGGGTAAGGGTAAGGGTAAGCTTAAGGGTATAAGCAAGGGTAAGGGTAAGGGTAAGGGTGAGGGTAAGGGTAAGGGTAAGGGTAAGGGTTAGGGTAAGGGTAAAGGTAAGGGTAAGCCTAAGGGTAAAAGCAAGGGTAAGGGTAAGGGTAAGGGTAAGGGTAAGGGTAAGGGTAAGGGTAAGGGTAAGAGTAAGGGTAAGGGTAAGGGTAAGCTTAAGGGTGAAAGCAAGGGTAAGGGTAAGGATAAGGGTAAGGGTAAGCCTAAGGGTAAAAGCAAGGGTAAGGGTAAGGGTAAGGGTAAGGGTAAGCTTAAGGGTAAAAGCAAGGGTAAGGGTAAGGGTAAGGGTAAGGGTAAGGGTAAGGGTAAGCTTAAGGGTAAAAGCAAGTGTAAGGGTAAGGGTAAGGGTAAGGGTAAGGGTAAGGGTAAGGGTAAGGGTAAGGGTAAAGGTAAGGGTAAGCCTAAGGGTAAAAGCAAGGGTAAGGGTAAGGGTAAGGGTAAGGGTAAGCTTAAGGGTAAAAGCAAGGGTAAGGGTAAGGGTAAGGGTAAGGGTAAAGGTAAGGGTAAGGGTAAGGGTAAGGGTAAGCTTAAGGGTAAAAGCAAGGGTAAGGGTAAGGGTAAGGGTAAGGGTAAGGGTAAGGGTAAGGGTAAGGGTAAGGGTAAGGGTAAGGGTAAGGGTAAGGGTAAGGGTAAGGGTAAGGGTAAGGGTAAGGGTAAGGGTAAGCTAAAGGGTAAAAGCAAGGGTAAGGGTTAGGGTAAGGGTAAGGGTAAGGGTAAGGGTAAGGGTAAGCTTAAGGGTAAAAGCAAGGGTAAGGGTAAGGGTAAGGGTAAGGGTAAGGGTAAGGGTAAGGGTAAGGGTAAGGGTAAGGGTAAGGGTAAAGGTAAGGGTAAGCCTAAGGGTAAAAGCAAGGGTAAGGGTAAGGGTAAGGGTAAGGGTAAGGGTAAGGGTAAGGGTAAGGGTAAGGGTAAGGGTAAGGGTAAGGGTAAGGGTAAGGGTAAGGGTAATCTTAAGGGTATAAGCAAGGGTAAGGGTGAGGGTAAGGGTGAGGGTAAGGGTAAGGGTAAGGGTAAGGGGAAGGGTAAGCTTAAGGGTAAAAGCAATGGTAAGGGTAAGGGTAAGGGTAAGGGTAAGGGTAAGCTTAAGAGTAAAAGCAAGGGTAAGGGTAAGGGTAAGGGTAAGGGTAAGGGTAAGGGTAAGGGTAAGGGTAAGGGTAAGGGTAAGGGTAAGGGTAAAGGTAAGGGTAAGCCTAAGGGTAAAAGCAAGGGTAAGGGTAAGGGTAAGGGTAAGGGTAAGGGTAAGGGTAAGGGTAAGGGTAAGGGTAAGGGTAAGTGTAAGGGTAAGCTTAAGGGTAAAAGCAAGGGTAAGGGTAAGGGTAAGGGTAAGGGTAAGCCTAAGGGTAAAAGCAAGGGTAAGGGTA
This sequence comes from Myrrha octodecimguttata, assembly GCA_958510865.1. Lineage (NCBI taxonomy): Eukaryota > Metazoa > Arthropoda > Insecta > Coleoptera > Coccinellidae > Myrrha > Myrrha octodecimguttata. Next base: position 493,627 of record CAUEHS010000822.1, on the reverse strand, counting down.
AAGGTAAGGGTAAGGGTAAGGGTAAGCTTAAGGGTAAAAGCAAGGGTAAGGGTAAGGGTAAGGGTAAGGGTAAGGGTAAGGGTAAGGGTAAGGGTAAGCTTAAGGGTAAAAGCAAGGGTAAGGGTAAGGGTAAGGGTAAGGGTAAGGGTAAGGGTAAAGGTAAGGGTAAGCCTAAGGGTAAAAGCAAGGGTAAGGGTAAGGGTAAGGGTAAGGGTAAGGGTAAGGGTAAGGGTAATGGTAAGGGTAAGGGTAAGGGTAAGGGTAAGGGTAAGGGTAAGGGTAAGGGTAAGGGTAAGGGTAAGGGTAAGCTTAAGGGTAAAAGCAAGGGTAAGGGTAAGGGTAAGGGTAAGGGTAAGGGTAAGGGTAAGGGTAAGGGTAAGCTTAAGGGTAAAAGCAAGGGTAAGGGTAAGGGTAAGGGTAAGGGTAAGGGTAAGGGTAAGGGTAAGGGTAAGGGTAAGGGTAAGCTTAAGGGTAAAAGCAAGGGTAAGGGTAAGGGTAAGGGTAAGGGTAAGCTTAAGGGTAAAAGCAAGGGTAAGGGTAAGGGTAAGGGTAAGGGTAAGGGTAAGGGTAAGGGTAAAGGTAAGGGTAAGCCTAAGGGTAAAAGCAAGGGTAAGGGTAAGGGTAAGGGTAAGGGTAAGGGTAAGGGTAATGGTAAGGGTAAGGGTAAGGGTAAGGGTAAGGGTAAGGGTAAGGGTAAGCTTAAGGGTAAAAGCAAGGGTGAGGGTAAGGGTAAGGGTAAGGGTAAGGGTAAGGGTAAGGGTAAGGGTAAGGGTAAGGGTAAGGGTAAGGGTAAGGGTAAGGGTAAGGGTAAGGGTAAGGGTAAGGGTAAGGGTAAGGGTAAGGGTAAGCCTAAGGGTAAAAGCAAGGGTAAGGGTAAGGGTAAGGGTAAGGGTAAGGGTAAGCTTAAGGGTAAAAGCAAGGGTAAGGGTAAGGGTAAGGGTAAGGGTAAGGGTAAGGGTAAGCTTAAGGGTAAAAGCAAGGGTAAGGGTAAGGGTAAGGGTAAGGGTAAGGGTAAGGGTAAGGGTAAGGGTAAGGGTAAGGGTAAGGGTAAGGGTAGGGGTAAGGGTAAGGGTAAGGGTAAGGGTAAGCTAAAGGGTTAAAGCAAGGGTAAGGGTTAGGGTAAGGGTAAGGGTAAGGGTAAGGGTAAGGGTAAGCTTAAGGGTAAAAGCAAGGGTAAGGGTAAGGGTAAGGGTAAGGGTAAGGGTAAGGGTAAGGGTAAGGGTAAGGGTAAGGGTAAAGGTAAGGGTAAGCCTAAGGGTAAAAGCAAGGGTAAGGGTAAGGGTAAGGGTAAGGGTAAGCTTAAGGGTAAAAGCAAGGGTAAGGGTAAGGGTAAGGGTAAGGGTAAAGGTAAGGGTAAGGGTAAGGGTAAGGGTAAGCTTAAGGGTAAAAGCAAGGGTAAGGGTAAGGGTAAGGGTAAGGGTAAGGGTAAGGGTAAGGGTAAGGGTAAGGGTAAGGGTAAGGGTAAGGGTAAGGGTAAGGGTAAGCTAAAGGGTAAAAGCAAGGGTAAGGGTTAGGGTAAGGGTAAGGGTAAGGGTAAGGGTAAGGGTAAGCTTAAGGGTAAAAGCAAGGGTAAGGGTAAGGGTAAGGGTAAGGGTAAGGGTAAGGGTAAGGGTAAGGGTAAGGGTAAGGGTAAGGGTAAGGGTAAAGGTAAGGGTAAGCCTAAGGGTAAAAGCAAGGGTAAGGGTAAGGGTAAGGGTAAGGGTAAGGGTAAGGGTAAGGGTAAGGGTAAGGGTAAGGGTAAGGGTAAGGGTAAGGGTAAGGGTAAGCTTAAGGGTATAAGCAAGGGTAAGGGTAAGGGTAAGGGTGAGGGTAAGGGTAAGGGTAAGGGTAAGGGGAAGGGTAAGCTTAAGGGTAAAAGCAATGGTAAGGGTAAGGGTAAGGGTAAGGGTAAGGGTAAGCTTAAGAGTAAAAGCAAGGGTAAGGGTAAGGGTAAGGGTAAGGGTAAGGGTAAGGGTAAGGGTAAGGGTAAGGGTAAAGGTAAAGGTAAGGGTAAGCCTAAGGGTAAAAGCAAGGGTAAGGGTAAGGGTAAGGGTAAGGGTAAGGGTAAGGGTAAGGGTAAGGGTAAGGGTAAGGGTAAGTGTAAGGGTAAGCTTAAGGGTAAAAGCAAGGGTAAGGGTAAGGGTAAGGGTAAGGGTAAGCCTAAGGGTAAAAGCAAGGGTAAGGGTAAAGGTAAGGGTAAGCCTAAGGGTAAAAGCAAGGGTAAGGGTAAGGGTAAGGGTAAGGGTAAGGGTAAGGGTAAGGGTAAGGGTAAGGGTAAGGGTAAGGGTAAGGGTAAGGGTAAGGGTAAGGGTGAGGGTAAGGGTAAGGGTAAGGGTAAGGGTAAGCTTAAGGGTAAAAGCAAGGGTGAGGGTAAGGGTAAGGGTAAGGGTAAGGGTAAGGGTAAGGGTAAGGGTAAGGGTAAGGGTAAGGGTAAGGGTAAGGGTAAGGGTAAGGGTAAGGGTAAGGGTAAGGGTAAGGGTAAGGGTAAGCCTAAGGGTAAAAGCAAGGGTAAGGGTAAGGGAAAGGGTAAGGGTAAGGGTAAGCTTAAGGGTAAAAGCAAGGGTAAGGGTAAGGGTAAGGGTAAGGGTAAGGGTAAGGGTAAGGGTAAGCTTAAGGGTAAAAGCAAGGGTAAGGGTAAGGGTAAGGGTAAGGGTAAGGGTAAGGGTAAGGGTAAAGGTAAGGGTAAGCCTAAGGGTAAAAGCAAGGGTATGGGTAAGGGTAAGGGTAAGGGTAAGGGTAAGGGTAAGGGTAAGGGTAAGGGTAAGGGTAAGGGTAAGGGTAAGCTTAAGGGTAAAAGCAAGGGTAAGGGTAAGGGTAAGGGTAAGGGTAAGGGTAAGGGTAAGGGTAAGGGTAAGGGTAAGGGTAAGGGTAAGGGTAAGCTTAAGGGTAAAAGCAAGGGTAAGGGTAAGGGTAAGGGTAAGGGTAAGGGTAAGGGTAAGGGTAAGGGTAAAGGTAAGGGTAAGGGTAAGGGTAAGGGTAAGGGTAAGGGTAAGGGTAAGGGTAAGCTTAAGGGTAAAAGCAAGGGTAAGGGTAAGGGTAAGGGTAAGGGTAAGGGTAAGGGTAAGGGTAAGGGTAAGGGTAAGGGTAAGGGTAAGCTTAAGGGTAAAAGCAAGGGTAAGGGTAAGGGTAAGGGTAAGGGTAAGGGTAAGGGTAAGCCTAAGGGTAAAAGCAAGGGTAAGGGTAAGGGTAAAAGCAAGGGTAAGGGTAAGGGTAAGGGTAAGGGTAAGGGTAAGGGTAAGGGTAAGGGTAAGGGTAAGGGTAAGGGTAAGGGTAAGGGTAAGGGTAAGGGTAAGGGTAAGGGTAAGCTTAAGGGTAAAAGCAAGGGTAAGGGTAAGGGTAAGGGTAAGGGTAAGGGTAAGGGTAAGGGTAAGGGTAAGGGTAAGGGTAAGGGTAAGGGTAAGGGTAAGGGTAAGTGTAAGGGTAAGCTTAAGGGTAAAAGCAAGGGTAAGGGTAAGGGTAAGGGTAAGGGTAAGGGTAAGGGTAAGGGTAAGGGTAAGCTTAAGGGTAAAAGCAAGGGTAAGGGTAAGGGTAAGGGTAAGGGTAAGGGTAAGGGTAAGCCTAAGGGTAAAAGCAAGGGTAAGGGTAAGGGTAAAAGCAAGGGTAAGATAAGGGTAAGGGTAAGGGTAAGTGTAAGCTTAAGGGTAAAAGCAAGGGTAAGGGTAAGGGTAAAGGTAAGGGTAAGCCTTAGGGTAAAAGCAAGGGTAAGGGTAAGGGTAAGGGTAAGGGTAAGGGTAAGGGTAAGGGTAAGCTTAAGGGTAAAAGCAAGGGTAAGGGTAAGGGTAAGGGTAAGGGTAAGGGTAAGGGTAAGGGTAAGGGTAAGGGTAAGGGTAAGGGTAAGGGTAAGGGTAAGGGTAAGGGTAAGGGTAAGGGTAAGCTTAAGGGTAAAAGCAAGGTTAAGGGTAAGGGTAAGGGTAAGGGTAAGGGTAAGGGTAAGGGTAAGGGAAAGCTTAAGGGTTAAAGCAAGGGTAAGGGTTAGGGTAAGGGTAAGGGTAAGGGTAAGGGTAAGCTAGAGGGTAAAAGCAAGGGTAAGGGTAAGGGTAAGGGTAAGGGTAAAGGTAAGGGTAAGCCTAAGGGTAAAAGCAAGGGTAAGGGTAAGGGTAAGGGTAAGGGTAAGGGTAAGGGTAAGGGTAAGGGTAAGGGTAAGGGTAAGCTTAAGGGTATAAGCAAGGGTAAGGGTAAGGGTAAGGGTGAGGGTAAGGGTAAGGGTAAGGGTAAGCTTAAGGGTAAAAGCAAGGGTAAGGTTAAGGGTAAGGGTAAGGGTAAGGGTAAGGGTAAGGGTAAGCTTAAGGGTAAAAGCAAGGGTAAGGGTATGGGTAAGGGTAAGGGTAAGGGTAAGGGTTAGGGTAAGGGTAAGGGTAAGGGTAAAGGTAAGGGTAAGCCTAAGGGTAAAAGCAAGGGTAAGGGTAAAGGTAAGGGTAAGGGTAAGGGTAAGGGTAAGGGTAAGGGTAAGGGTAAGGGTAAGGGTAAGGGTAAGGGTAAGGGTAAGGGTAAGGGTAAGGGTAAGCTTAAGGGTAAAAGCAAGGGTAAGGGTAAGGGTAAGGGTAAGCCTAAGGGTAAAACAAGGGTAAGGGTAAGGGTAAGGGTAAGGGTAAGCTTAAGGGTAAAAGCAAGGGTAAGGGTAAGGGTAAGGGTGAGGGTAAGGGTAAGCTTAAGGGTTAAAGCAAGGGTAAGGGTAAGGGTAAGGGTAAGGGTAAGGGTAAGGGTAAGGGTAAGGGTAAGGGTAAAGGTAAGGGTAAGGGTAAGGGTAAGGGTAAGGGTAAGGGTAAGCTTAAGGGTAAAAGCAAGGGTAAGGGTAAGGGTAAGGGTAAGGGTAAGGGTAAGGGTAAGGGTAAGGGTAAGGGTAAGGGTAAGCTTAAGGGTAAGGGTAAGGGTAAGGGTAAGGGTAAGCTTAAGGGTAAAAGCAAGGGTAAGGGTAAGGGTAAGGGTAAGGGTAAGGGTAAGGGTAAGGGTAAGCTTAAGGGTAAGGGTAAGGGTAAGGGTAAGGGTAAGCTTAAGGGTAAAAGCAAGGGTAAGGGTAAGAGTAAGGGTAAGGGTAAGGGTAAGCTTAAGGGTAAGGGTAAGGGTAAGGGTAAGGGTAAGCTTAAGGGTAAAACCAAGGGTAAGGGTAAGGGTAAGGGTAAGGGTAAGGGTAAGGGTAAGGGTAAGGGTAAGGGTAAGGGTAAGGGTAAGGGTAAGGGTAAGGGTAAGGGTAAGGGTAAGGGTAAGGGTAAGGGTAAGCTTAAGGGTAAGGGTAAGGGTAAGGGTAAGGGTAAGCTTAAGGGTAAAAGCAAGGGTAAGGGTAAGGGTAAGGGTAAGGGTAAGGGTAAGGGTTAGGGTAAGCTTAAGGGTAAAAGCAAGGGTAAGGGTAAGGGTAAGGGTAAGGGTAAGGGTAAGGGTAAGGGTAAGGGTAAGGGTAAAGGTAAGGGTAAGCCTAAGGGTAAAAGCAAGGGTAAGGGTAAGGGTAAGGGTAAGGGTAAGGGTAAGGGTAAGGGTAAGGGTAAGGGTAAGGGTAAGGGTAAGGGTAAGCTTAAGGGTAAAAGCAAGGGTAAGGGTAAGGGTAAGGGTAAGGGTAAGGGTAAGGGTAAGCCTAAGGGTAAAAGCAAGGGTAAGGGTGAGGGTAAGGGTAAGGGTAAGGGTAAGGGTAAGGGAAAGCTTAAGGGTAAAAGCAAGGGTAAGGGTAAGGGTAAGGGTAAGGGTAAGGGTAAGGGTAAGCTTAAGGGTAAAAGCAAGGGTGAGGGTAAGGGTGAGGGTAAGGGTAAGGGTAAGGGTAAGGGTAAGGGTAAGGGTAAGGGTAAGCTTAAGGGTAAAAGCAAGGGTAAGGGTGAGGGTAAGGGTAAGGGTAAGGGTAAGCTTAAGGGTAAAAGCAAGGGTAAGGGTAAGGGTAAGGGTTAAGGCAAGGGTAAGGGTAAGGGTAAAGGTAAGGGTAAGCCTAAGGGTAAAAGCAAGGGTAAGGGTAAGGGTAAGGGTAAGGGTAAGGGTAAGGGTAAGGGTAAGGGTAAGGGTAAGGGTAAGGGTAAGGGTAAGGGTAAGGGTAAGGGTAAGGGTAAGGGTAAGGGTAAGGGTAAGGGTAAGGGTAAGGGTAAGGGTAAGGGTAAGGGTAAGGGTAAGGGTAAGCTTAAGGGTAAAAGCAAGGGTAAGGGTAAGGGTAAGGGTAAGCCTAAGGGTAAAAGCAAGGGTAAGGGTAAGGGTAAGGGTAAGGGTAAGGGTAAGCTTAAGGGTAAAAGCAAGGGTAAGGGTAAGGGTAAGGGTAAGGGTAAGGGTAAGGGTAAGCTTAAGGGTAAAAGCAAGGGTAAGGGTAAGGGTAAGGGTAAGGGTAAGGGTAAGGGTAAGGGTAAGGGTAAGGGTAAAGGTAAGGGTAAGCCTAAGGGTAAAAGCAAGGGTAAGGGTAAGGGTAAGGGTAAGGGTAAGGGAAAGGGTAAGGGTAAGGGTAAGGGTAAGGGTAAGGGTAAGGGTAAGGGTAAGCTTAAGGGTAAAAGCAAGGGTAAGGGTAAGGGTAAGGGTAAGGGTAAGGGTAAGGGTCAGGGTAAGGGTAAGGGTAAGGGTAAGGGTAAGGGTAAGGGTAAGGGTAAGGGTAAGCTTTAGGGTAAAAGCAAGGGTAAGGGTAAGGGTAAGGGTAAGGGTAAGGGTAAGGGTAAGCTTAAGGGTAAAAGCAAGGGTAAGGGTAAGGGTAAGGGTAAGGGTAAGGGTAAGGGTAAGGGTAAGGGTAAGGGTAAGGGTAAGGGTAAGGGTAAGGGTAAAGGTAAGGGTAAGCCTGAGGGTAAATGCAAGGGTAAGGGTAAGGGTAAGGGTAAGGGTAAGGGTAAGTGTAAGGGTAAGGGTAAGGGTAAGGGTAAGAGTAAGCTTAAGGGTAAAAGCAAGGGTAAGGGTAAGGGTAAGGGTAAGGGTAAGGGTAAGGTTAAGCTTAAGGGTAAGGCAAAGGGTAAGGGTAAGGGTAAGCTTAAGGGTAAAAGCAAGGGTAAGGGTAAGGGTAAGGGTAAGGGTAAGCTTAAGGGTAAAAGCAAGGGTAAGGGTAAGGGTAAGGGTAAGGGTAAGGGTAAGGGTAAGGGTAAGCTTAAGGGTAAAAGCAAGGGTAAGGGTAAGGGTAAGGGTAAGGGTAAGGGTAAGGGTAAGGGTAAGGGTAAGGGTAAGGGTAAGGGTAAGGGTAAGGGTAAGGGTAAGGGTAAGGGTAAGGGTAAGGGTAAGGGTGAGGGTAAGGGTAAGGGTAAGCTTAAGGGTAAAAGCAAGGGTAAGGGTAAGGGTAAGGGTAAGGGTAAAGGTAAGGGTAAGGGTAAGGGTAAGGGTAAGCTTAAGGGTAAAAGCAAGGGAAAGGGTAAGGGTAAAGGTAAGGGAAAGGGTAAGGGTAAGGGTAAGGGTAAGGTAAGCTTAAGGGTAAAAGCAAGGGTAAGGGTAAGGGTAAGGGTAAGGGTAAGGGTGAGGGTAAAGGTAAGGGTAAGCCTAAGGGTAAAAGCAAGGGTAAGGGTAAGGGTAAGGGTAAGGGTAAGGGTAAGGGTAAGCTTAACGGTGAAAGCAAGGGTAAGGGTAAGGGTAAGGGTAAGGGTAAGGGTAAGGGTAAAGGTAAAGGTAAGGGTAAGCCTAAGGGTAAAAGCAAGGGTAAGGGTAAGGGTAAGGGTAAGGTTAAGGGTAAGGGTAAGGGTAAGGGTAAGGGTAAGGGTAAGCTTAAGGGTAAAAGCAAGGGTAAGGGTAAGGGTAAGGGTAAGGGTAAGGGTAAGGGTAAGGGTAAGCTTAAGGGTAAGGGTAAGGCCAAGGGTAAGCTTAAGGGTAAAAGCAAGGGTAAGGGTAAGGGTAAGGGTAAGGGTAAGGGTAAGGGTAAGGGTAAGGGTAAGGGTAAGGGTAAGCTTAAGGGTAAGGGTAAGGGTAAGGGTAAGGGTAAGCTTAAGAGTAAAAGCAAGGGTTAGGGTAAGGGTAAGAGTAAGGGTAAGGGTAAGGGTAAGGGTAAGGGTAAGGGTAAGCTTAAGGGTAAAAGCAAGGGTAAGGGTGAGGGTAAGGGTAAGGGTAAAAGCAAGGGTAAGGGTAAGGGTAAGGGTAAGGGTAAGGGTAAGGGTAAGGGTAAGGGTAAGCTTAAGGGTAAAAGCAAGGGTAAGGGTAAGGGTAAGGGTAAGGGTAAGGGTAAGGGTAAGGGTAAGCTTAAGGGTAAAAGCAAGGGTAAGGGTAAGGGTAAGGGTAAGCGTAAGGGTAAGGGTAAGGTTAAGCTTAAGGGTAAAAGCAAGGGTAGGGGTAAGGGTAAGGGTAAGGGTAAGGGTAAGGGTAAGGGTAAGGGTAAGCTTAAGGGTAAAAGCAAGGGTAAGGGTAAGGGTAAGGGTAAGGGTAAGGGTAAGGGTAAGGGTAAGGGTAAGGGTAAGGGTAAGGGTGAGGGTAAGGGTAAGGGTAAGCTTAAGGGTAAAAGCAAGGGTAAGGGTAAGGGTAAGGGTAAGGGTAAGGGTAAGGGTAAGGATAAGGGTAAAGGTAAGGGTAAGCCTAAGGGTAAAAGCAAGGGTAAGGGTAAGGGTAAGGGTAAGGTTAAGGGTAAGGGTAAGGGTAAGGGTAAGGGTAAGGGTAAGGGTAAGCTTAAGGGTAAAAGCAAGGGTAAGGGTAAGGGTAAGGGTAAGGGTAAGGGTAAGGGTAAGGGTAAGGGTAAGGGTAAGGGTAAGGGTAAGGGTAAGGGTAAGGGTAAGGGTAAGGGTAAGGGTAAGGGTAAGGGTAAGGGTAAGGGTAAGCTTAAGGGTAAGCTTAAGGGTAAAAGCAAGGGTAAGGGTAAGGGTAAGGGTAAGGGTAAGGGTAAGGGTAAGGGTAAGGGTAAAGGTAAGGGTAAGCCTAAGGGTAAAAGCAAGGGTAAGGGTAAGGGTAAGGGTAAGGGTAAGGGTAAGGGTAAGGGTAAGGGTAAGGGTAAGGGTAAGGGTAAGGGTAAGGGTAAGGGTAAGGGTAAGGGTAAGGGTAAGGGTAAGGGTAAGGGTAAGGGTAAGGGTAAGGGTAAGGGTAAGGGTAAGGGTAAGGGTAAGGGTAAGGGTAAGGGTAAGGGTAAGGGTAAGGGTAAGGGTATGCTTAAGGGTAAAAGCAAGGGTAAAGGTAAGGGTAAGGGTAAGGGTAAGCCTAAGGGTAAAAGCAAGGGTAAGGGTAAGGGTAAGGGTAAGGGTAAGGGTAAGCTTAAGGGTAAAAGCAAGGGTAAGGGTTAGGGTAAGGGTAAGGGTAAGGGTAAGGGTAAGGGTAAGCTTAAGGGTAAAAGCAAGGGTAAGGGTAAGGGTAAGGGTAAGGGTAAGGGTAAGGGTAAGGGTAAGGGTAAAGGTAAGGGTAAGCCTAAGGGTAAAAGCAAGGGTAAGGGTAAGGGTAAGGGTAAGGGTAAGGGTAAGGGTAAGGGTAAGGGTAAGGGTAAGGGTAAGGGTAAGGGTAAGGGTAAGGGTAAGGGTAAGCTTAAGGGTAAAAGCAAGGGTAAGGGTAAGGGTAAGGGTAAGGGTAAGGGTAAGGGTAAGGGTAAGGGTAAGGGTAAGGGTAAGGGTAAGGGTAAGCTTAAGGGTAAAAGCAAGGGTAAGGGTAAGGGTTAGGGTAAGGGTAAGGGTAAGGGTAAGGGTAAGGGTAAGCTTTAGGGTAAAAGCAAGGGTAAGGGTAAGGGTAAGGGTAAGGGTAAGGGTAAGGGTAAGGCTAAGCTTAAGGGTAAAAGCAAGGGTAAGGGTAAGGGTAAGGGTAAGGGTAAGGGTAAGGGTAAGGGTAAGGGTAAGGGTAAGGGTAAGGGTAAGGGTAAAGGTAAGGGTAAGCCTAAGGGTAAGTGCAAGGGTAAGGGTAAGGGTAAGGGTAAGGGTAAGGGTAAGTGTAAGGGTAAGGGTAAGGGTAAGGGTAAGGGTAAGCTTAAGGGTAAAAGCAAGGGTAAGGGTAAGGGTAAGGGTAAGGGTAAGGGTAAGGGTAAGGGTAAGGTTAAGCTTAAGGGTAAGGAAAAGGGTAAGGGTAAAGGTAAGCTTAAGGGTAAAAGCAAGGGTAAGGGTAAGGGTAAGGGTAAGGGTAAGGGTAAGGGTAAGGGTAAGCTTAAGGGTAAAAGCAAGGGTAAGGGTAAGGGTAAGGGTAAGGGTAAGGGTAAGGGTAAGGGTAAGGGTAAGGGTAAGGGTAAGGTTAAGGGTAAGGGTAAGGGTAAGGGTAAGGGTAAGGGTAAGCTTAAGGGTAAAAGCAAGGGTAAGGGTAAGGGTAAGGGTAAGGGTAAGGGTAAAGGTAAGGGTAAGGGTAAGGGTAAGGGTAAGCTTAAGGGTAAAAGCAAGGGAAAGGGTAAGGGTAAAGGTAAGGGAAAGGGTAAGGGTAAGGGTAAGGGTAAGGGTAAGGGTAAGCTTAAGGGTAAAAGCAAGGGTAAGGGTAAGGGTAAGGGTAAGGGTAAGGGTAAGGTTGAGGGTAAAGGTAAGGGTAAGCCTAAGGGTAAAAGCAAGGGTAAGGGTAAGGGTAAGGGTAAGTAAGGGTAAGGGTAAGGGTAAGGGTAAGGGTAAGGGTAAGGGTAAGGGTAAGGGTAAGCTCAAGGGTAAAAGCAAGGGTAAGGGTAAGGGTAAGGGTAAGGGTAAGGGTAAGGGTAAGGGTAAGGGTAAGCTTAAGGGTAAAAGCAAGGGTAAGGGTAAGGGTAAGGGTAAGGGTAAGGGTAAGGGTAAGGGTAAGGGTAAGGGTAAGGGTAAGGGTAAGGGTAAGGGTAAGGGTAAGCTTAAGGGTAAAAGCAAGGGTAAGGGTAAGGGTAAGGGTAAGGGTAAGGGTAAGGGTAAGGGTAAGGGTAAGGGTAAAGGTAAGGGTAAGCCTAAGGGTAAAAGCAAGGGTAAGGGTAAGGGTAAGGGTAAGGTTAAGGATAAGGGTAAGGGTAAGGGTAAGGGTAAGGGTAAGGGTAAGCTTAAGGGTAAAAGCAAGGGTAAGGGTAAGGGTAAGGGTAAGGGTAAGGGTAAGGGTAAGGGTAAGGGTAAGCTTAAGGGTAAGGGTAAGGCCAAGGGTAAGCTTAAGGGTAAAAGCAAGGGTAAGGGTAAGGGTAAGAGTAAGGGTAAGGGTAAGGGTAAGGGTAAGGGTAAGGGTAAGGGTAAGCTTAAGGGTAAGGGTGAGGGTAAGTGTAAGGGTAAGCTTAAGGGTAAAAGCAAGGGTTAGGGTAAGGGTAAGAGTAAGAAGGGTAACCTCTATTCTTACTCTTACCCTTACCCTTACCCTTGCTTTTACCCTTAGGCTTACCCTTTCCTTTACCCTTACCCTTACCCTTACCCTTACCCTTACCCTTACCCTTGCTTTTACCCTTAAGCTTACCCTTACCCTTACCCTTACCCTTACCCTTACCCTTACCCTTACCCTTATTCTTACCCTTACCCTTACCCTTACCCTTACCCTTACCCTTACCCTTACCCTTACCCTTACCCTTACCCTTACCCTTACCCTTACCCTTACCCTTATTCTTACTCTTACCCTTACATTTACCCTTGCTTTTACCCTTAAGCTTACCCTTGCCCTTACCCTTACCCTTACCCTTACCCTTACCCTTACCCTTACCCTTACCCTTACCCTTACCCTTACCCTTGCTTTTACCCTTAAGCTTACCCTTACCCTTACCCTTACCCTTACCCTTACCCTTACCCTTACCCTTACCCTTACCCTTACCCTTACCCTTACCCTTACCCTTACCCTTACCCTTACCCTTACCCTTGCTTTTACCCTTAAGCTTACCCTTACCCTTACCCTTACCCTTACCCTTACCCTTACCCTTACCCTTACCCTTACCCTTACCCTTACCCTTGCTTTTACCCTTGAGCTTACCCTTACCCTTACCCTTACCCTTACCCTTACCCTTACCCTTACCCTTACCCTTACCCTTACCCTTGCTTTTACCCTTAGGCTTACCCTTACCTTTACCCTCACCCTTACCCTTACCCTTACCCTTACCCTTACCCTTACCCTTACCCTTACCCTTGCTTTTACTCTTAAGCTTACCCTTACCCTTACCCTTACCCTTACCCTTACCCTTTCCCTTACCTTTACCCTTACCCTTTCCCTTGCTTTTACCCTTAAGCTTACCCTTACCCTTACCCTTACCCTTACCCTTACCCTTACCCTTACCCTTACCCTTGCTTTTACCCTTAAGCTTACCCTTACCCTTACCCTTACCCTTACCCTTACCCTTACCCTTACCCTTACCCTTGCTTTTACCCTTAAGCTTACCCTTACCCTTACCCTTACCCTTACCCTTACCCTTGCTTTTACCCTTAAGCTTACCTTTACCCTTACCCTTTTCCTTACCCTTAAGCTTAACCTTACCCTTACCCTTACCCTTACCCTTACCCTTACCCTTACCCTTGCTTTTACCCTTAAGCTTACCCTTACCCTTACCCTTACCCTTACCCTTACACTTACCCTTACCCTTACCCCTACCCTTACCCTTACCCTTGCACTTACCCTTAGGCTTACCCTTACCTTTACCCTTACCCTTACCCTTACCCTTACCCTTACCCTTACCCTTACCCTTACCCTTACCCTTACCCTTACCCTTACCCTTGCTTTTACCCTTAAGCTTAGCCTTACCCTTACCCTTACCCTTACCCTTACCCTTACCCTTACCCTTGCTTTTACCCTAAAGCTTACCCTTACCCTTACCCTTACCCTTACCCTTACCCTTACCCTTACCCTAACCCTTACCCTTACCCTTGCTTTTACCCTTAAGCTTACCCTTACCCTTACCCTTACCCTTACCCTTACCCTTACCCTTACCCTTACCCTTACCCTTACCCTTGCTTTTACCCTTAAGCTTACCCTTACCCTTACCCTTACCCTTACCCTTACCCTTACCCTTACCCTTACCCTTACCCTTACCCTTACCCTTACCCTTACCCTTACCCTTACCCTTGCTTTTACCCTTAGGCTTACCCTTACCTTTACCCTTACCCTTACCCTTACCCTTACCCTTACCCTTACCCTTACCCTTACCCTTACCCTTGCTTTTGCCCTTAAGCTTACCCTTACCCTTACCCTTACCCTTACCCTTACCCTAACCCTTACCCTTGCTTTTACCCTTAAGCTTACCCTTACCCTTACCCTTACCCTTACCCTTACCCTTGCTTTTACCCTTAGGCTTACCCTTACCCTTACCCTTACCCTTACCCTTGCTTTTACCCTTAAGCTTACCCTTACCCTTACCCTTACCCTTACCCTTACCCTTACCCTTACCCTTACCCTTACCCTTACCCTTACCCTTACCCTTGCTTTTACCCTAAGGCTTACCCTTACCTTTACCCTTACCCTTACCCTTACCCTTACCCTTACCCTTACCCTTACCCTTACCCTTACCCTTACCCTTACCCTTACCCTTGCTTTTACCCTAAGGCTTACCCTTACCTTTACCCTTACCCTTACCCTTACCCTTACCCTCACCCTTACCCTTACCCTTGCTTTTACCCTTAAGCTTACCCTTAAGCTTACCCTTACCCTTACCCTTACCCTTACCCTTACCCTTACCCTTACCCTTACCCTTACCCTTACCCTTACCCTTACCCTTACCCTTACCCTTACCCTTACCCTTACCCTTACCCTTACCCTTACCCTTACCCTTACCCTTACCCTTACCCTTACCCTTACCCTTACCCTTACCCTTACCCTTACCCTTACCCTTACCCTTGCTTTTACCCTTAAGCTTACCCTTACCCTTACCCTTACCCTTACCCTTACCCTTAACCTTACCCTTACCCTTACCCTTACCCTTGCTTTTACCCTTAGGCTTACCCTTACCTTTACCCTTATCCTTACCCTTACCCTTACCCTTACCCTTACCCTTACCCTTACCCTTGCTTTTACCCTTAAGCTTACCCTTACCCTTACCCTCACCCTTACCCTTACCCTTACCCTTACCCTTACCCTTACCCTTACCCTTACCCTTACCCTTACCCTTACCCTTGCTTTTACCCTTAAGCTTACCCTTACCCTTACCCTTACCCTTACCCTTACCCTTACCCTTACCCCTACCCTTGCTTTTACCCTTAAGCTTAACCTTACCCTTACCCTTACCCTTACCCTTACCCTTACCCTTACCCTTGCTTTTACCCTTAAGCTTACCCTTACCCTTACCCTTACCCTTACCCTTACCCTTACCCTTACCCTTGCTTTTACCCTTAAGCTTACCCTTACCCTTACCCTTACCCTTACCCTTACCCTTACCCTTACCCTTGCTTTTACCCTTACCCTTACCCTCACCCTTACCCTTGCTTTTACCCTTAAGCTTACCCTTACCCTTACCCTTACCCTTACCCTTACCCTTACCCTTACCCTTACCCTTACCCTTACTCTTACCCTTACCCTAACCTTTGCTTTTACCCTTAAGCTTACCCTTACCCTTACCCTTACCCTTACCCTTACCCTTAAGCTTACCCTTACCCTTACCCTTACCCTTACCCTTACCCTTACCCTTACCCTTACCCTTACCCTTGCCCTTACCCTTGCTTTTACCCTTAAGCTTACCCTTGGCCTTACCCTTACCCTTAAGCTTACCCTTACCCTTACCCTTACCCTTACCCTTACCCTTACCCTTACCCTTGCTTTTACCCTTAAGCTTACCCTTACCCTTACCCTTACCCTTACCCTTACCCTTAACCTTACCCTTACCCTTACCCTTACCCTTGCTTTTACCCTTAGGCTTACCCTTACCTTTACCTTTACCCTTACCCTTACCCTTACCCTTACCCTTACCCTTACCCTTGCTTTTACCGTTAAGCTTACCCTTACCCTTACCCTTACCCTTACCCTTACCCTTACCCTTACCCTTACCCTTACCCTTACCCTTACCCTTACCCTTGCTTTTACCCTTAGGCTTACCCTTACCTTTACCCTCACCCTTACCCTTACCCTTACCCTTACCCTTACCCTTACCCTTGCTTTTACCCTTAAGCTTACCCTTACCCTTACCCTTACCCTTATCCTTTCCCTTACCTTTACCCTTACCCTTTCCCTTGCTTTTACCCTTAAGCTTACCCTTACCCTTACCCTTACCCTTACCTTTACCCTTACCCTTACCCTTACCCTTACCCTTACCCTTACCCTTATTCTTACTCTTACCCTTACATTTACCCTTGCTTTTACCCTTAAGCTTACCCTTGCCCTTACCCTTACCCTTACCCTTACCCTTACCCTTACCCTTACCCTTACCCTTACCCTTACCCTTACCCTTACCCTTGCTTTTACCCTTAGGCTTAAGGGTAAAATCAAGGGTAAGGGTAAGGGTAAAGGTAAGGGTAAGGGTAAGGGTAAGGGTAAGGGTAAGGGTAAGGGTAAGGGTAAGGGTAAGCTTAAGGGTAAAAGCAAGGGTAAGGGTAAGGGTGAGGGTGAGGGTAAGGGTAAGGGTAAGGGTAAAGGTAAGGGTAAGCCTAAGAGTAAAAGCAAGGGTAAGGGTAAGGGTAAGGGTAAGGGTAAGGGTAAGGGTAAGGGTAAGGGTAAGGGTAAGGGTAAGGGTAAGGGTAAGGGTAAGGGTAAGGGTAAGGGTAAGCTTAAGGGTAAAAGCAAGGGTAAGGATAAGGGTAAGGGTAAGGGTAAGGGTAAGGGTAAGGGTAAGGGTAAGGGTAAGGGTAAGGGTAAGCTTAAGGGTAAAAGCAAGGGTAAGGGTAAGGGTAAGGGTAAGGGTAAGGGTAAGGGTAAGGGTAAGGGTAAGGGTAAGGGTAAGGGTAAGGGTAAGCTTAAGGGTAAAAGCAAGGGTAAGGGTTAGGGTAAGGGTAAGGGTAAGGGTAAGGGTAAGGGTAAGCTTAAGGGTAAAAGCAAGGGTAAGGGTAAGGGTAAGGGTAAGGGTAAGGGTAAGGGTAAGGGTAAGGGTAAGGGTAAAGGTAAGGGTAAGCTTAAGGGTAAAAGCAAGGGTAAGGGTAAGGGTAAGGGTAAGGGTAAGGGTAAGGGTAAGGGTAAGGGTAAGGGTAAGGGTAAGGGTAAGGGTAAGGGTAAGCTTAAGGGTAAAAGCAAGGGTAAGGGTAAGGGTAAGGGTAAGGGTAAGGGTAAGAGTAAGGGTAAGGGTAACGGTAAGGGTAAGGGTAAGGGTAAGGGTAAGGGTAAGGGTAAGGGTAAGCTTAAGGGTAAGGGTAAGGGTAAGGGTAAGGGTAAGCCTAAGGGTAAAAGCAAGGGTAAGGGTAAGGGTAAGGGTAAGGGTAAGCTTAAGGGTAAAAGCAAGGGTAAGGGTAAGGCTAAGGGTAAGGGTAAGGGTAAGGGTAAGGGTAAGCTTAAGGGTAAAAGCAGGGGGAAGGGTAAGGGTAAGGGTAAGGGTAAGGGTAAGGGTAAAGGTGAGGGTAAGCCTAAGGGTAAAAGCAAGGGTAAGGGTAAGGGTAAGGGTAAGGGTAAGGGTAAGGGTATAGGTAAGGGTAGGGGTAAGAGTAAGGGTAAGGGTAAGCTTAAGGGTAAAAGCAAGGGTAAGGGTAAGGGTAAGGGTAAGGGTAAGGGTAAGCTTAAGGGTAAAAGCAAGGGTAAGGGTAAGGGTAAGGGTAAGGGTAAGGGTAAGGGTAAGGGTAAGGGTAAGGGTAAGGGTAAGGGTAAGGGTAAGGGTAAGGGTAAGGGTAAGGGTAAGGGTAAGGGTAAGGGTAAGCTTAAGGGTAAAAGCAAGGGTAAGAGTAAGGGTAAGGGTAAGGGTAAGGGTAAGGGTAATGGTAAGGGTAAAGGTAAGGGTAAGCCTAAGGGTAAAAGCAAGGGTAAGGGTAAGGGTAAGGGTAAGGGTAAGGGTAAGGGTAAGGGTAAGGGTAAGGGTAAGGGTAAGGGTAAGGGTAAGCTTAAGGGTAAAAGCAAGGGTAAGGGTAAGGGTAAGGGTAAGGGTAAGGGTAAGGGTAAGGGTAAGGGTAAGGGTAAGGGTAAGGGTAAGGGTAAGGGTAAGGGTAAGCTTAAGGGTAAGGGTAAGGGTAAGGGTAAGGGTAAGCGTAAGGGTAAAAGCAAGGGTAAGGGTAAGGGTAAGGGTAAGGGTAAGGGTAAGCTTAAGGGTAAAAGCAAGGGTAAGGGTAAGGGTAAGGGTAAGGGTAAGGGTAAGGGTAAGGGTAAGGGTAAGCTTAAGGGTAAGGGTAAGGGTAAGGGTAAGGGTAAGCTTAAGGGTAAAAGCAAGGGTAAGGGTAAGAGTAAGGGTAAGGGTAAGGGTAAGGGTAAGGGTAAGGGTAAGGGTGAGCTTAAGGGTAAAAGCAAGGGTAAGGGTAAGGGTAAGGGTAAGGGTAAGGGTAAGGGTAAGGGTAAGGGTAAGGGTAAGGGTAAGGGTAAGGGTAAGGGTAAGGGTAAGCTTAAGGGTAAAAGCAAGGGTAAGGGTAAGGGTAAGGGTAAGGGTAAGGGTAAGGGTAAGGGTAAGGGTAAGGGTAAGGGTAAGGGTAAGGGTAAGGGTAAAGGTAAGGGTAAGCCTAAGGGTAAAAGCAAGGGTAAGGGTAAGGGTAAGGGTAAGGGTAAGAGTAAGGGTAAGGGTAAGGGTAAGGGTAAGCTTAAGGGTAAAAGCAAGGGTAAGGGTAAGGGTAAGGGTAAGCCTAAGGGTAAAAGCAAGGGTAAGGGTAAGGGTAAGGGTAAGGGTAAGGGTAAGGGTAAGCTTAAGGGTAAAAGCAAGGGTAAGGGTAAGGGTAAGGGTAAGGGTAAGGGTAAGGGTAAGCTTAAGGGTAAAAGCAAGGGTGAGGGTAAGGGTAAGGGTAAGGGTAAGGGTAAGGGTAAGGGTAAGGGTAAGGGTAAGGGTAAGGGTAAGGGTAAGGGTAAGCTTAAGGGTAAAAGCAAGGGTAAGGGTAAGGGTAAGGGTAAGGGTGAGGGTAAGGGTAAGGGTAAGGGTAAGGGTAAGGGTAAGCTTAAGGGTAAAAGCAAGGGTAAGGGTAAGGGTAAGGGTAAGGGTAAGGGTAAAGGTAAGGGTAAGCCTAAGGGTAAAAGCAAGGGTAAGGGTAAGGGTAAGGGTAAGGGTAAGGGTAAGGGTAAGGGTAAGGGTAAGGGTAAGGGTAAGGGTAAGGGTAAGGGTAAGGGTAAGGGTAAGGGTAAGGGTAAGGGTAAGGGTAAGGGTAAGGGTAAGGGTAAGGGTAAGGGTAAGGGTAAGGGTAAGGGTAAGGGTAAGCTTAAGGGTAAAAGCAAGGGTAAGGGTAAGGGTAAGGGTAAGGGTAAGCCTAAGGGTAAAAGCAAGGGTAAGGGTAAGGGAAAGGGTAAGGGTAAGGGTAAGCTTAAGGGTAAAAGCAAGGGTAAGGGTAAGGGTAAGGGTAAGGGTAAGGGTAAGGGTAAGGGTAAGGGTAAGCTTAAGGGTAAAAGCAAGGGTAAGGGTAAGGGTAAGGGTAAGGGTAAGGGTAAGGGTAAGGGTAAAGGTAAGGGTAAGCCTAAGGGTAAAAGCAAGGGTAAGGGTAAGGGTAAGGGTAAGGGTAAGGGTAAGGGTAAGGGTAAGGGTAAGGGTAAGGGTAAGGGTAAGCTTAAGAGTAAGGGTAAGGGTAAGGGTAAGGGTAAGCTTAAGGGTAAAAGCAAGGGTAAGGGTAAGGGTAAGGGTAAGGGTAAGCTTGAGGGTAAAAGCAAGGGTAAGGGTAAGGGTAAGGGTAAGGGTAAGGGTAAGGGTAAGGGTAAGCTTAAGGGTAAGGGTAAGGGTAAGGGTAAGGGTAAGCTTAAGGGTAAAAGCAAGGGTAAGGGTAAGGGTAAGGGTAAGGGTAAGGGTAAGCTTAAGGGTAAGGGTAAGGGTAAGGGTAAGGGTAAGCTTAAGGGTAAAAGCAAGGGTAAGGTTAAGGGTAAGGGTAAGGGTAAGGGTAAGGGTAAGGGTAAGGGTAAGCTTAAGGGTAAGGGTAAGGGTAAGGGTAAGGGTAAGCTTAAGGGTAAAAGCAAGGGTAAGGGTAAGGGTAAGGGTAAGGGTAAGGGTAAGGGTAAGGGTAAGGGTAAGGGTAAGGGTAAGGGTAAGGGTAAGGGTAAGGGTAAGGGTAAGGGTAAGGGTAAGGGTAAGGGTAAGCTTAAGGGTAAAAGCAAGGGTAAGAGTAAGGGTAAGGGTAAGGGTAAGGGTAAGGGTAATGGTAAGGGTAAAGGTAAGGGTAAGCCTAAGGGTAAAAGCAAGGGTAAGGGTAAGGGTAAGGGTAAGGGTAAGGGTAAGGGTAAGGGTAAGGGTAAGGGTAAGGGTAAGGGTAAGGGTAAGCTTAAGGGTAAAAGCAAGGGTAAGGGTAAGGGTAAGGGTAAGGGTAAGGGTAAGGGTAAGGGTAAGGGTAAGGGTAAGGGTAAGGGTAAGGGTAAGGGTAAGCTTAAGGGTAAGGGTAAGGGTAAGGGTAAGGGTAAGCGTAAGGGTAAAAGCAAGGGTAAGGGTAAGGGTAAGGGTAAGGGTAAGGGTAAGCTTAAGGGTAAAAGCAAGGGTAAGGGTAAGGGTAAGGGTAAGGGTAAGGGTAAGGGTAAGGGTAAGGGTAAGCTTAAGGGTAAGGGTAAGGGTAAGGGTAAGGGTAAGCTTAAGGGTAAAAGCAAGGGTAAGGGTAAGAGTAAGGGTAAGGGTAAGGGTAAGGGTAAGGGTAAGGGTAAGGGTGAGCTTAAGGGTAAAAGCAAGGGTAAGGGTAAGGGTAAGGGTAAGGGTAAGGGTAAGGGTAAGGGTAAGGGTAAGGGTAAGGGTAAGGGTAAGGGTAAGGGTAAGCTTAAGGGTAAAAGCAAGGGTAAGGGTAAGGGTAAGGGTAAGGGTAAGGGTAAGGGTAAGGGTAAGGGTAAGGGTAAGGGTAAGGGTAAGGGTAAGGGTAAAGGTAAGGGTAAGCCTAAGGGTAAAAGCAAGGGTAAGGGTAAGGGTAAGGGTAAGGGTAAGAGTAAGGGTAAGGGTAAGGGTAAGGGTAAGCTTAAGGGTAAAAGCAAGGGTAAGGGTAAGGGTAAGGGTAAGCCTAAGGGTAAAAGCAAGGGTAAGGGTAAGGGTAAGGGTAAGGGTAAGGGTAAGGGTAAGCTTAAGGGTAAAAGCAAGGGTAAGGGTAAGGGTAAGGGTAAGGGTAAGGGTAAGGGTAAGCTTAAGGGTAAAAGCAAGGGTGAGGGTAAGGGTAAGGGTAAGGGTAAGGGTAAGGGTAAGGGTAAGGGTAAGGGTAAGGGTAAGGGTAAGGGTAAGGGTAAGCTTAAGGGTAAAAGCAAGGGTAAGGGTAAGGGTAAGGGTAAGGGTGAGGGTAAGGGTAAGGGTAAGGGTAAGGGTAAGGGTAAGCTTAAGGGTAAAAGCAAGGGTAAGGGTAAGGGTAAGGGTAAGGGTAAGGGTAAAGGTAAGGGTAAGCCTAAGGGTAAAAGCAAGGGTAAGGGTAAGGGTAAGGGTAAGGGTAAGGGTAAGGGTAAGGGTAAGGGTAAGGGTAAGGGTAAGGGTAAGGGTAAGGGTAAGGGTAAGGGTAAGGGTAAGGGTAAGGGTAAGGGTAAGGGTAAGGGTAAGGGTAAGGGTAAGGGTAAGCTTAAGGGTAAAAGCAAGGGTAAGGGTAAGGGTAAGGGTAAGGGTAAGCCTAAGGGTAAAAGCAAGGGTAAGGGTAAGGGAAAGGGTAAGGGTAAGGGTAAGCTTAAGGGTAAAAGCAAGGGTAAGGGTAAGGGTAAGGGTAAGGGTAAGGGTAAGGGTAAGGGTAAGGGTAAGCTTAAGGGTAAAAGCAAGGGTAAGGGTAAGGGTAAGGGTAAGGGTAAGGGTAAGGGTAAGGGTAAAGGTAAGGGTAAGCCTAAGGGTAAAAGCAAGGGTAAGGGTAAGGGTAAGGGTAAGGGTAAGGGTAAGGGTAAGGGTAAGGGTAAGGGTAAGGGTAAGGGTAAGCTTAAGGGTAAAAGCAAGGGTAAGGGTAAGGGTAAGGGTAAGGGTAAGGGTAAGGGTAAGGGTAAGGGTAAGGGTAAGGGTAAGGGTAAGGGTAAGGGTAAGGGTAAGGGTAAGCTTAAGGGTAAGGGTAAGGGTAAGGGTAAGGGTAAGCTTAAGGGTAAAAGCAAGGGTAAGGGTAAGGGTAAGGGTAAGGGTAAGCTTAAGGGTAAAAGCAAGGGTAAGGGTAAGGGTAAGGGTAAGGGTAAGGGTAAGGGTAAGGGTAGGCTTAAGGGTAAGGGTAAGGGTAAGGGTAAGGGTAAGCTTAAGGGTAAAAGCAAGGGTAAGGGTAAGGGTAAGGGTAAGGGTAAGGGTAAGCTTAAGGGTAAGGGTAAGGGTAAGGGTAAGGGTAAGCTTAAGGGTAAAAGCAAGGGTAAGGTTAAGGGTAAGGGTAAGGGTAAGGGTAAGGGTAAGGGTAAGGGTAAGCTTAAGGGTAAGGGTAAGGGTAAGGGTAAGGGTAAGCTTAAGGGTAAAAGCAAGGGTAAGGGTAAGGGTAAGGGTAAGGGTAAGGGTAAGGGTAAGGGTAAGGGTAAGGGTAAGGGTAAGGGTAAGGGTAAGGGTAAGGGTAAGGGTAAGGGTAAGGGTAAGCTTAAGGGTAAGGGTAAGGGTAAGGGTAAGCTTAAGGGTAAAAGCAAGGGTAAGGGTAAGGGTAAGGGTAAGGGTAAGGGTAAGCTTAAGGGTAAAAGCAAGGGTAAGGGTAAGGGTAAGGGTAAGGGTAAGGGTAAGGGTAAGGGTAAGGGTAAGGGTAAGGGTAAGGGTAAGGGTAAGGGTAAGGGTAAGCTTAAGGGTAAGGGTAAGGGTAAGGGTAAGCTTAAGGGTAAAAGCAAGGGTAAGGGTAAGGGTAAGGGTAAGGGTAAGGGTAAAGGTAAGGGTAAGCCTAAGGGTAAAAGCAAGGGTAAGGGTAAGGGTAAGGGTAAGGGTAAGGGTAAGGGTAAGGGTAAGGGTAAGGGTAAGGGTAAGGGTAAGGGTAAGCTTAAGGGTAAAAGCAAGGGTAAGGGTAAGGGTGAGGGTAAGGGTAAGGGTAAGGGTAAGGGTAAGCTTAAGGGTAAAAGCAAGGGTAAGGGTAAGGGTAAGGGTAAGGGTAAGGGTAAGGGTAAGGGTAAGGGTAAGGGTAAGGGTAAGGGTAAGGGTAAGGGTAAGCTTAAGGGTAAAAGCAAGGGTAAGGGTAAGGGTAAGGGTAAGGGTAAGGGTAAGGGTTAGGGTAAGGGTAAAGGTAAGGGTAAGCCTAAGGGTAAAAGCAAGGGTAAGGGTAAGGGTAAGGGTAAGGGTAAGGGTAAGGGTAAGGGTAAGGGTAAGGGTAAGGGTAAGAGAGTAAGGGTAAGGGTAAGGGTAAGCTTAAGGGTAAAAGCAAGGGTAAGGGTAAGGGTAAGGGTAAGGGTAAGCCTAAGGGTAAAAGCAAGGGTAAGGGTAAGGTTAAGGGTAAGGGTAAGGGTAAGCTTAAGGGTAAAAGCAAGGGTAAGGGTAAGGGTAAGGGTAAGGGTAAGGGTAAGCTTAAGGGTAAAAGCAAGGGTAAGGGTAAGGGTGAGGGTGAGGGTAAGGGTAAGGGTAAGGGTAAAGGTAAGGGTAAGCCTAAGAGTAAAAGCAAGGGTAAGGGTAAGGGTAAGGGTAAGGGTAAGGGTAAGGGTAAGGGTAAGGGTAAGGGTAAGGGTAAGGGTAAGGGTAAGGGTAAGGGTAAGCTTAAGGGTAAAAGCAAGGGTAAGGATAAGGGTAAGGGTAAGGGTAAGGGTAAGGGTAAGGGTAAGGGTAAGGGTAAGGGTAAGCTTAATGGTAAAAGCAAGGGTAAGGGTAAGGGTAAGGGTAAGGGTAAGGGTAAGGGTAAGGGTAAGGGTAAGGGTAAGGGTAAGGGTAAGCTTAAGGGTAAAAGCAAGGGTAAGGGTTAGGGTAAGGGTAAGGGTGAGGGTAAGGGTAAGGGTAAGGGTAAGCTTAAGGGTAAAAGCAAGGGTAAGGGTAAGGGTAAGGGTAAGGGTAAGGGTAAGGGTAAGGGTAAGCTTAAGGGTAAAAGCAAGGGTAAGGGTAAGGGTAAGGGTAAGGGTAAGGGTAAGGATAAGGGTAAGGGTAAGGGTAAGGGTAAGGGTAAGAGTAAGGGTAAGGGTAAGCTTAAGGGTAAGGGTAAGGGTAAGGGTAAGGGTAAGCGTAAGGGTAAAAGCAAGGGTAAGGGTAAGGGTAAGGGTAAGGGTAAGGGTAAGGGTAAGCTTAAGGGTAAAAGCAAGGGTAAGGGTAAGGGTAAGGGTAAGGGTAAGGGTAAGGGTAAGGGTAAGCTTAAGGGTAAGGGTAAGGGTAAGGGTAAGGGTAAGCTTAAGGGTAAAAGCAAGGGTAAGGGTAAGAGTAAGGGTAAGGGTAAGGGTAAGGGTAAGGGTAAGGGTAAGGGTGAGCTTAAGGGTAAAAGCAAGGGTAAGGGTAAGGGTAAGGGTAAGGGTAAGGGTAAGGGTAAGGGTAAGGGTAAGGGTAAGGGTAAGCTTAAGGGTAAAAGCAAGGGTAAGGGTAAGGGTAAGGGTAAGGGTAAGGGTAAGGGTAAGGGTAAGGGTAAGGGTAAGGGTAAGGGTAAAGGTAAGGGTAAGCCTAAGGGTAAAAGCAAGGGTAAGTTTAAGGGTAAGGGTAAGGGTAAGAGTAAGGGTAAGGGTAAGAGTAAGGGTAAGCTTAAGGGTAAAAGCAAGGGTAAGGGTAAGGGTAAGGGTAAGGGTAAGCCTAAGGGTAAAAGCAAGGGTAAGGGTAAGGGTAAGGGTAAGGGTAAGGGTAAGCTTAAGGGTAAAAGCAAGGGTAAGGGTAAGGGTAAGGGTAAGGGTAAGGGTAAGGGTAAGCTTAAGGGTAAAAGCAAGGGTGAGGGTAAGGGTAAGGGTAAGGGTAAGGGTAAGGGTAAGGGTAAGGGTAAGGGTAAGGGTAAGGGTAAGGGTAAGGGTAAGGGTAAGCTTAAGGGTAAAAGCAAGGGTAAGGGTAAGGGTAAGGGTAAGGGTAAGGGTAAGGGTAAGGGTAAGGGTAAGGGTAAGGGTAAATGTAAGCTTAAGGGTAAAAGCAAGGGTAAGGGTAAGGGTAAGGGTAAGCCTAAGGGTAAAAGCAAGGGTAAGGGTAAGGGTAAGGGTAAGGGTAAGGGTAAGCTTAAGGGTAAAAGCAAGGGTAAGGGTAAGGGTAAGGGTAAGGGTAAGGGTAAGGGTAAGGGTAAGCTTAAGGGTAAAAGCAAGAGTAAGGGTAAGGGTAAGGGTAAGGGTAAGGGTAAGGGTAAGGGTAAGGGTAAGGGTAAGGGTAAAGGTAAGGGTAAGCCTAAGGGTCAAAGCAAGGGTAAGGGTAAGGGTAAGGGTAAGGGTAAGGGTAAGGGTAAGGGTAAGGGTAAGGTTAAGGGTAAGGGTAAGCTTAAGGGTAAAAGCAAGGGTAAGGGTAAGGGTAAGGGTAAGGGTAAGGGTAAGGGTAAGGGTAAGGGTGAGGGTAAGTGTAAGGGTAAGCTTAAGGGTAAGGGTAAGGGTAAGGGTAAGGGTAAGCCTAAGGGTAAAAGCAAGGGTAAGTGTAAGGGTAAGGGTAAGGGTAAGGGTAAGCTTACCCTTACCCTTACCCTTACCCTTACCCTTACCCTTACCCTTGCTTTTACCCTTAAGCTTACCCTTACCCTTACCCTTACCCTTACCCTTACCCTTACCCTTACCCTTACCCTTACCCTTACCCTTATCCTTACCCTTGCTTTTACCCTTAAGCTCACCCTTACCCTTACCCTTACCCTTACCCTTACCCTTACCCTTACCCTTACCCTTACCCTTACCCTTACCCTTGCTTTTACTCTTAGGCTTACCCTTACCTTTACCCTTACCCTTACCCTCACCCTTACCCTCACCCTTACCCTTACCCTTGCTTTTACCCTTAAGCTTACCCTTACCCTTACCCTTACCCTTACCCTTGCTTTTACCCTTAAGCTTACCCTTACCCTTACCCTTAACCTTACCCTTACCCTTGCTTTTACCCTTAGGCTTACCCTTACCCTTACCCTTACCCTTACCCTTGCTTTTACCCTTAAGCTTACCCTTACCCTTACCCTTACTCTTACCCTTACCCTTACCCTTACCCTTACCCTTACCCTTACCCTTACCCTTACCCTTGCTTTTACCCTTAGGCTTACCCTTACCTTTACCCTTACCCTAACCCTTACCCTTACCCTTACCCTTACCCTCACCCTTGCTTTTACCCTTAAGCTTACCCTTACCCTTACCATTACCCTTACCCTTACCCTTACCCTTACCCTTACCCTTACCCTTACCCTTGCTTTTACCCTTAAGCTTACCCTTACCCTTACCCTTACCCTTACCCTTACCCTTACCCTTACCCTTACCCTTACCCTTACCCTTGCTTTTACCCTTAAGCTTACCCTTACCCTTACCCTTACCCTTACCCTTACCCTTACCCTTACCCTTGCTTTTACCCTTAGGCTTACCCTTACCTTTACCCTTACCCTTACCCTTACCCTTACCCTTACCCTTGCTTTTACCCTTAAGCTTACCCTTACCCTTACCCTTACCCTTAAGCTTACCCTTACCCTTACCCTTACCCTTACCCTCACCCTTACCCTTACCCTTACCCTTACCCTTACCCTTACCCTTACCCTTACCCTTGCTTTTACCCTTAAGCTTACCCTTACCCTTACCCTTACCCTTACCCTTACCCTTGCTTTTACCCTTAATCTTACCCTTACCCTTACCCTTACCCTTAAGCTTACCCTTACCCTTACCCTTATCCTTACCCTTACCCTTACCCTTACCCTTAACCTTACCCTTACCCTTACCCTTACCCTTGCTTTTACCCTTAAGCTTACCCTTACCCTTACCCTTACCCTTACCCTTAAGCTTACCCTTACCCTTACCCTTACCCTTACCCTTACCCTTAACCTTACCCTTGCTTTTACCCTTAAGCTTACCCTTACCCTTACCCTTACCCTTACCCTTAAGCTTACCCTTACCCTTACCCTTACCCTTACCCTTACCCTTGCTTTTACCCTTAAGCTTACCCTTACCCTTACCCTTACCCTTACCCTTACCCTTAAGCTTACCCTTACCCTTACCCTTACCCTTACCCTTACCCTTACCCTTACCCTTGCTTTTACCCTTAAGCTTACCCTTACCCTTACCCTAAGTAAGGGTAAGGGTAAGGGTAAGGGTAAGGGTAAGGGTAAGGGTAAGGGTAAGGGTAAGGGTAAGGGTAAGGGTAAGGGTAAGGGTAAGGGTAAGGGTAAGCTTAAGGGTAAGGGTAAGGGTAAGGGTAAGGGTAAGCCTAAGGGTAAAAGCAAGGGTAAGGGTAAGGGTAAGGGTAAGCTTAAGGGTAAAAGCAAGGGTAAGGGTAAGGCTAAGGGTAAGGGTAAGGGTAAGGGTAAGGGTAAGCTTAAGGGTAAAAGCAAAGGTAAGGGTAAGGGTAAGGGTAAGGGTAAGGGTAAGGGTAAGGGTAAAGGTGAGGGTAAGCCTAAGGGTAAAAGCAAGGGTAAGGGTAAGGGTAAGGGTAAGAGTAAGGGTAAGGGTAAGGGTAGGGGTAAGAGTAAGGGTAAGGGTAAGCTTAAGGGTAAAAGCAAGGGTAAGGGTAAGGGTAAGGGTAAGGGTAAGCTTAAGGGTAAAAGCAAGGGTAAGGGTAAGGGTAAGGGTAAGGGTAAGGGTAAGGGTAAGGGTAAGGGTAAGGGTAAGGGTAAGGGTAAGGGTAAGGGTAAGGGTAAGGGTAAGGGTAAGGGTAAGGGTAAGGGTAAGGGTAAGGGTAAGGGTAAGGGTAAGGGTAAGGGTAAGGGTAAGGGTAAGGGTAAGGGTAAGGGTAAGCTTAAGGGTAAAAGCAAGGGTAAGGGTAAGGGTAAGGGTAAGGGTAATGGTAAGGGTAAAGGTAAGGGTAAGCCTAAGGGTAAAAGCAAGGGTAAGGGTAAGGGTAAGGGTAAGGGTAAGGGTAAGGGTAAGGGTAAGGGTAAGGGTAAGGGTAAGGGTAAGGGTAAGGGTAAGCTTAAGGGTAAAAGCAAGGGTAAGGGTAAGGGTAAGGGTAAGGGTAAGGGTAAGGGTAAGGGTAAGCTTAAGGGTAAGGGTAAGGGTAAGGGTAAGGGTAAGCTTAAGGGTAAAAGCAAGGGTAAGGGTAAGGGTAAGGGTAAGGGTAAGGGTAAGGGTAAGCTTAAGGGTAAAAGCAAGGGTAAGGGTAAGAGTAAGGGTAAGGGTAAGGGTAAGGGTAAGGGTAAGGGTAAGGGTGAACTTAAGGGTAAAAGCAAGGGTAAGGGTAAGGGTAAGGGTAAGGGTAAGGGTAAGGGTAAGGGTAAGGGTAAGGGTAAGGGTAAGGGTAAGGGTAAGGGTAAGGGTAAGCTTAAGGGTAAAAGCAAGGGTAAGGGTAAGGGTAAGGGTAAGGGTAAGGGTAAGGGTAAGGGTAAGGGTAAAGGTAAGGGTAAGCCTAAGGGTAAAAGCAAGGGTAAGGGTAAGGGTAAGGGTAAGGGTAAGAGTAAGGGTAAGGGTAAGGGTAAGGGTAAGCTTAAGGGTAAAAGCAAGGGTAAGGGTAAGGGTAAGGGTAAGCCTAAGGGTAAAAGCAAGGGTAAGGGTATGGGGAAGGGTAAGGGTAAGGGTAAGGGTAAGCTTAAGGGTAAAAGCAAGGGTGAGGGTAAGGGTAAGGGTAAGGGTAAGGGTAAGGGTAAGGGTAAGGGTAAGGGTAAGGGTAAGGGTAAGCTTAAGGGTAAAAGCAAGGGTAAGGGTAAGGGTAAGGGTAAGGGTAAGGGTAAGGGTAAGGGTAAGGGTAAGCTTAAGGGTAAAAGCAAGGGTAAGGGTAAGGGTAAGGGTAAGGGTAAGGGTAAAGGTAAGGGTAAGCCTAAGGGTAAAAGCAAGGGAAAGGGTAGGCCTAAGGGTAAAAGCAAGGGTAAGGGTAAGGGTAAGGGTAAGGGTAAGGGTAAGGGTAAGGGTAAGGGTAAGGGTAAGGGTAAGGGTAAGGGTAAGGGTAAGGGTAAGGGTAAGGGTAAGGGTAAGGGTAAGGGTAAGGGTAAGGGTAAGGGTAAGGGTAAGGGTAAGGGTAAGGGTGAGGGTAAGGGTAAGGGTAAGGGTAAGGGTAAGGGTAAGGGTAAGGGTAAGGGTAAGGGTAAGGGTAAGGGTAAGGGTAAGGGTAAGCTTAAGGGTAAAAGCAAGGGTAAGGGTAAGGGTAAGGGTAAGGGTAAGCCTAAGGGTAAAAGCAAGGGTAAGGGTAAGGGTAAGGGTAAGGGTAAGGGTAAGCTTAAGGGTAAAAGCAAGGGTAAGGGTAAGGGTAAGGGTAAGGGTAAAGGTAAGGGTAAGCCTAAGGGTAAAAGCAAGGGTAAGGGTAAGGGTAAGGGTAAGGGTAAGGGTAAGGGTAAGCTTAAGGGTAAAAGCAAGGGTAAGGGTAAGGGTAAGGGTAAGGGTAAGGGTAAGGGTAAGGGTAAGGGTAAGGGTAAAGGTAAGGGTAAGCCTAAGGGTAAAAGCAAGGGTAAGGGTAAGGGTAAGGGTAAGGGTAAGAGTAAGGGTAAGGGTAAGGGTAAGGGTAAGCTTAAGGGTAAAATCAAGGGTAAGGGTAAGGGTAAGGGTAAGGGTAAGCCTAAGGGTAAAAGCAAGGGTAAGGGTAAGGGTAAGGGTAAGGGTAAGGGTAAGGGTAAGCTTAAGGGTAAAAGCAAGGGTGAGGGTAAGGGTAAGGGTAAGGGTAAGGGTAAGGGTAAGGGTAAGGGTAAGGGTAAGGGTAAGGGTAAGCTTAAGGGTAAAAGCAAGGGTAAGGGTAAGGGTAAGGGTAAGGGTAAGGGTAAGGGTAAGGGTAAGGGTAAGGGTAAGGGTAAGGGTAAGCTTAAGGGTAAAAGCAAGGGTAAGGGTAAGGGTAAGGGTAAGGGTAAGGGTAAAAGTAAGGGTAAGCCTAAGGGTAAAAGCAAGGGTAAGGGTAAGGGTAAGGGTAAGGGTAAGGGTAAGGGTAAGGGTAAGGGTAAGGGTAAGGGTAAGGGTAAGGGTAAGGGTAAGGGTAAGGGTAAGGGTAAGGGTAAGGGTAAGGGTAAGGGTAAGGGTAAGGGTAAGGGTAAGGGTAAGGGTAAGGGTAAGGGTAAGGGTAAGGGTAAGGGTAAGGGTAAGGGTAAGGGTAAGGGTAAGGGTAAGGGTAAGGGTAAGGGTAAGGGTAAGCTTAAGGGTAAAAGCAAGGGTAAGGGTAAGGGTAAGGGTAAGGGTAAGCCTGAGGGTAAAAGCAAGGGTAAGGGTAAGGGTAAGGGTAAGGGTAAGGGTAAGCTTAAGGGTAAAAGCAAGGGTAAGGGTAAGGGTAAGGGTAAGGGTAAGGGTAAGGGTAAGCTTAAGGGTAAAAGCAAGGGTAAGGGTAAGGGTAAGGGTAAAGGTAAGGGTAAGCCTAAGGGTAAAAGCAAGGGTAAGGGTAAGGGTAAGGGTAAGGGTAAGGGTAAGGGTAAGGGTAAGGGTAAGGGTAAGGGTGAGGGTAAGCTTAAGGGTAAAAGCAAGGGTTAGGGTAAGGGTAAGGGTAAGGGTAAGGGTAAGGGTAAGGGTAAGGGTAAGGGTAAGGGTAAGGGTAAGGGTAAGGGTAAGGGTAAGCTTAAGGGTAAGGGTAAGGGTAAGGGTTAGGGTAAGCTTAAGGGTAAAAGCAAGGTTAAGGGTAAGGGTAAGGGTAAGGGTAAGGGTAAGGGTAGGGGTAAGGGTAAGCTTAAGGGTAAGGGTAAGGGTAAGGGTAAGGGTAAGCTTAAGGGTAAAAGCAAGGGTAAGGGTAAGGGTAAGGGTAAGGGTAAGGGTAAGCTTAAGGGTAAGGGTAAGGGTAAGGGTAAGGGTAAGCTCAAGGGTAAAAGCAAGGGTAAGGTTAAGGGTAAGGGTAAGGGTAAGGGTAAGGGTAAGGGTAAGCTTAAGGGTAAGGGTAAGGGTAAGGGTAAGGGTAAGCTTAAGGGTAAAAGCAAGGGTAAGGGTAAGGTTGAGGGTAAGGGTAAGGGTAAGGGTAAGGGTAAGGGTAAGGGTAAGGGTAAGGGTAAGGGTAAGGGTAAGGGTAAGGGTAAGGGTAAGGGTAAGGGTAAGGGTAAGCTTAAGGGTAAGGGTAAGGGTAAGGGTAAGCTTAAGGGTAAAAGCAAGGGTAAGGGTAAGGGTAAGGGTAAGGGTAAGGGTAAGCTTAAGGGTGAAAGCAAGGGTAAGGGTAAGGGTAAGGGTAAGGGTAAGGGTAAGGGTAAGGGTAAGGGTAAGGTTAAGGGTAAGGGTAAGGGTAAGGGTAAGCTTAAGGGTAAGGGTAAGGGTAAGGGTAAGCTTAAGGGTAAAAGCAAGGGTAAGGGTAAGGGTAAGGGTAAGGGTGAGGGTAAAGGTAAGGGTAAGCCTAAGGGTAAAAGCAAGGGTAAGGGTAAGGGTAAGGGTAAGGGTAAGGGTAAGGGTAAGGGTAAGGGTAAGGGTAAGGGTAAGGGTAAGGGTAAGGGTAAGGGTAAGGGTAAGCTTAAGGGTAAAAGCAAGGGTAAGGGTAAGGGTAAGGGTAAGGGTAAGGGTTAGGGTAAGGGTAAGGGTAAGGGTGAGCTTAAGGGTAAAAGCAAGGGTAAGGGTAAGGGTAAGGGTAAGGGTAAGGGTAAGGGTAAGGGTAAGGGTAAGGGTAAGGGTAAGGGTAAGGGTAAGCTTAAGGGTAAAAGCAAGGGTAAGGGTAAGGGTAAGGGTAGGGGTAAGGGTTAGGGTAAGGGTAAAGGTAAGGGTAAGCCTAAGGGTAAAAGCAAGGGTAAGGGTAAGGGTAAGGGTAAGGGTAAGGGTAAGGGTAAGGGTAAGGGTAAGGGTAAGAGTAAGGGTAAGGGTTAGGGTAAGCTTAAGGGTAAAAGCAAGGGTAAGGGTAAGGGTAAGGGTAAGGGTAAGCCTAAGGGTAAAAGCAAGGGTAAGGGTAAGGTTAAGGGTAAGGGTAAGGGTAAGGGTAAGGGTAAGGGTAAGGGTAAGCTTAAGGGTAAAAGCAAGGGTAAGGGTAAGGGTGAGGGTAAGGGTAATTGTAAGGGTAAGGGTAAAGGTAAGGGTAAGCCTAAGAGTAAAAGCAAGGGTAAGGGTAAGGGTAAGGGTAAGGGTAAGGGTAAGGGTAAGGGTAAGGGTAAGGGTAAGCTTAAGGGTAAAAGCAAGGGTAAGGATAAGGGTAAGGGTAAGGGTAAGGGTAAGGGTAAGCTTAAGGGTAAAAGCAAGGGTAAGGGTAAGGGTAAGGGTAAGGGTAAGGGTAAGGGTAAGGGTAAGGGTAAGGGTAAGGGTAAGCTTAAGGGTAAAAGCAAGGGTAAGGGTTAGGGTAAGGGTAAGGGTAAGGGTAAGGGTAAGGGTAAGCTTAAGGGTAATAGCAAGGGTAAGGGTAAGGGTAAGGGTAAGGGTAAGGGTAAGGGTAAAGGTAAGGGTAAGCCTAAGGGTAAAAGCAAGGGTAAGGGTAAGGGTAAGGGTAAGGGTAAGGGTAAGGGTAAGGGTAAGGGTAAGGGTAAGGGTAAGGGTAAGGGTAAGGGTAAGGGTAAGGGTAAGGGTAAGGGTAAGCTTAAGGGTATATGCAAGGGTAAGGGTAAGGGTAAGGGTGAGGGTAAGGGTAAGGGTAAGGGTAAGGGTAAGCTTAAGGGTAAAAGCAAGGGTAAGGGTAAGGGTAAGGGTAAGGGTAAGGGTAAGGGTAAGGGTAAGCTTAAGGGTAAAAGCAAGGGTAAAGTTAAGGGTAAGGGTAAGGGTAAGGGTAAGGGTAAGGGTAAGGGTAAGGGTAAGGGTAAGGGTAAAGGTAAGGTTAAGCCTAAGGGTAAAAGCAAGGGTAAGGGTAAGGGTAAGGGTAAGGGTAAGGGTAAGGGTAAGGGTAAGGGTAAGGGTAAGGGTAAGCTTAAGGGTAAAAGCAAGGGTAAGGGTAAGGGTAAGGGTAAGGGTAAGCCTAAGGGTAAAAGCAAGGGTAAGAGTAAGGGTAAGGGTAAGGGTAAGGGTAAGCTTAAGGGTAAAAGCAAGGGTAAGGGTAAGGGTAAGGGTAAGGGTAAGGGTAAGGGTAAGCTTAAGGGTAAAAGCAAGGGTAAGGGTAAGGGTAAGGGTAAGGGTAAGGGTAAGGGTAAAGGTAAGGGTAAGCCTAAGGGTCAAAGCAAGGGTAAGGGTAAGGGTAAGGGTAAGGGTAAGGGTAAGGGTAAGGGCAAGGGTAAGGGTAAGGGTAAGGGTAAGCTTAAGGGTAAAAGCAAGGGTAAGGGTAAGGGTAAGGGTAAGGGTAAGGGTAAGGGTAAGGGTAAGGGTAAGGGTAAGGGTAAGGGTAAGGGTAAGCTTAAGGGTAAGGGTAAGGGTAAGGGTAAGGGTAAGGGTAAGCCTAAGGGTAAAAGCAAGGGTAAGTGTAAGGGTAAGGGTAAGGGTAAGGGTAAGCTTAAGGGTAAAAGCAAGGGTAAGGGTAAGGGTAAGGGTAAGGGTAAGCTTAAGGGTAAAAGCAAGGGTAAGGGTAAGGTTAAGGGTAAGGGTAAGGCTAAAGGTAAGGGTAAGCCTAAGGGTAAAAGCAAG
Source organism: Myrrha octodecimguttata (assembly GCA_958510865.1). Lineage (NCBI taxonomy): Eukaryota > Metazoa > Arthropoda > Insecta > Coleoptera > Coccinellidae > Myrrha > Myrrha octodecimguttata. The sequence goes on along the minus strand of CAUEHS010000822.1, from coordinate 461,635 downwards.
GGTAAGGGTAAGCTTAAGGGTAAAAGCAATGGTAAGGGTAAGGGTAAGGGTAAGGGTAAGGGTAAGGGTAAGGGTAAGGGTAAGGGTAAGGGTAAGGGTAAGGGTAAGCTTAAGGGTAAAAGCAAGGGTAAGGGTAAGGGTAAGGGTAAGGGTAAGGGTAAGGGTAATGGTAAGGGTAAAGGTAAGGGTAAGCCTAAGGGTAAAAGCAAGGGTAAGGGTAAGGGTAAGGGTAAGGGTAAGGGTAAGGTTAAGGGTAAGGGTTAGGGTAAGGGTAAGGGTAAGGGTAAGGGTGAGCTTAAGGGTAAAAGCAAGGGTAAGGGTAAGGGTAAGGGTAAGGGTAAGGGTAAGGGTAAGGGTAAGGGTAAGGGTAAGCTTAAGGGTAAGGGTAAGGGTAAGGGTAAGGGTAAGCTTAAGGGTAAAAGCAAGGGTAAGGGTAAGGGTAAGGGAAAGGGTAAGGGTAAGCTTAAGGGTAAAAGCAAGGGTAAGGGTAAGGGTAAGGGTAAGGGTAAGGGTTAGGGTAAGGGTAAGCTAAAGGGTAAGGGTAAGGGTAAGGGTAAGGGTAAGCTTAAGGGTAAAAGCAAGGGTAAGGGTCAGGGTAAGGGTAAGTGTAAGGGTAAGGGTAAGGGTAAGGGTAAGGGTGAGCTTAAGGGTAAAAGCAAGGGTAAGGGTAAGGTTAAGGGTAAGGGTAAGGGTAAGGGTAAGGGTAAGGGTTAGCTTAAGGGTAAAAGCAAGGGTAAGGGTAAGGGTAAGGGTAAGGGTAAGGGTAAGGGTAAGGGTAAGGGTAAGGGTAAAGGTAAGGGTAAGCCTAAGGGTAAAAGCAAGGGTAAGGGTAAGGGTAAGGGTAAGGGTAAGAGTAAGGGTAAGGGTAAGGGTAAGGGTAAGCTTAAGGGTAAAAGCAAGGGTAAGGGTAAGGGTAAGGGTAAGGGTAAGCCTAAGGGTAAAAGCAAGGGTAAGGGTAAGGGTAAGCTTAAGGGTAAAAGCAAGGGTAAGGGTAAGGGTAAGGGTAAGGGTAAGGGTAAGGGTAAGCTTAAGGGTAAAAGCAAGGGTGGGGGTAAGGGTAAGGGTAAGGGTAAGGGTAAGGGTAAGGGTAAGGGTAAGGGTAAGCTTAAGGGTAAAAGCAAGGGTAAGGGTAAGGGTAAGGGTAAGGGTAAGGGTAAGGGTAAGGGTAAGGGTAAGGGTAAGGGTAAGGGTAAGGGTAAGCTTGAGGGTAAAAGCAAGGGTAAGGGTAAGGGTAAGGGTAAGGGTAAGGGTAAAGGTAAGGGTAAGCCTAAGGGTAAAAGCAAGGGTAAGGGTAAGGGTAAGGGTAAGGGTAAGGGTTAGGGTAAGGGTAAGGGTAAGGGTAAGGGTAAGGGTAAGGGTAAGGGTAAGGGTAAGGGTAAGTGTAAGGGTAAAAGTAAGGGTAAGGGTAAGCTTAAGGGTAAAAGCAAGGGTAAGGGTAAGGGAAAGGGTAAGGGTAAGCCTGAGGGTAAAAGCAAGGGTAAGGGTAAGGGTAAGGGTAAGGGTAAGGGTAAGCTTAAGGGTAAAAGCAAGAGTAAGGGTAAGGGTAAGGGTAAGGGTAAGGGTAAGGGTAAGCTTAAGGGTAAAAGCAAGGGTAAGGGTAAAGGTAAGGGTAAGGGTAAGGGTAAGGGTAAGGGTAAGGGTAAGGGTAAGGGTAAGGGTAAAGGTAAGGGTAAGCCTAAGGGTAAAAGCAAGGGTAAGGGTAAGGGTAAGGGTAAGGGTAAGGGTAAGGGTAAGGTGAAGGGTAAGGGTGAGGGTAAGCTTAAGGGTAAAAGCAAGGGTAAGGGTAAGGGTAAGGGTAAGGGTAAGGGTAAGGGTAAGGGTAAGGGTAAGGGTAAGGGTAAGGGTAAGGGTAAGCTTAAGGGTAAGGGTAAGGGTAAGGGTAAGCTTAAGGGTAAAAGCAAGGGTAAGGGTAAGGGTAAGGGTAAGGGTAAGCTTAAGGGTAAAAGCAAGGGTAAGGGTAAGGGTAAGGGTAAGGGTAAGGGTAAGGGTAAGGGTAAGGGTAAGGGTAAGGGTAAGGGTAAGCTTAAGGGTAAGGGTAAGGGTAAGGGTAAGGGTAAGCTTAAGGGTAAAAGCAAGGGTAAGGGTAAGGGTAAGGGTAAGGGTAAGGGTAAGGGTAAGCTTAAGGGTAAGGGTAAGGGTAAGGGTAAGGGTAAGGGTTAGCTTAAGGGTAAAAGCAAGGGTAAGGGTGAGGGTGAGGGTAAGGGTAAGGGTAAGGGTAAGGGTAAGGGTAAGCTTAAGGGTAAGGGTAAGGGTAAGGGTAAGGGTAAGCTTAAGGGTAAAAGCAAGGGTAAGGGTAAGGGTAAGGGTAAGGGTAAGGGTAAGGGTAAGGGTAAGGGTAAGGGTAAGGGTAAGGGTAAGGGTAAGGGTAAGGGTAAGGGAAAGCTTAAGGGTAAGGGTAAGGGTAAGGGTAAGGGTAAGCTTAAGGGTAAAAGCAAGGGTAAGGTTAAGGGTAAGGTTAAGGGTAAGGGTAAGGGTAAGGGTAAGCTTAAGGGTAAAAGCAAGGGTAAGGGTAAGGGTAAGGGTAAGGGTAAGGGTAAGGGTAAGGGTAAGGGTAAGGGTAAGGGTAAGCTTAAGGGTAAGGGTAAGGGTAAGGGTAAGGGTAAGCTTAAGGGTAAAAGCAAGGGTAAGGGTAAGGGTAAGGGTAAGGGTAAGGGTAAAGGTAAGGGTAAGCCTAAGGGTAAAAGCAAGGATAAGGGTAAGGGTAAGGGTAAGGGTAAGGGTAAGGGTAAGGGTAAGGGTAAGGGTAAGCTTAAGGGTAAAAGCAAGGGTAAGGGTAAGGGTAAGGGTAAGGGTAAGGGTAAGGGTAAGGGAAAGGGTAAGGGTAAGGGTAAGCTTAAGGGTAAAAGCAAGGGTAAGGGTAAGGGTAAGGGTAAGGGTAAGGGTAATGGTAAGCTTAAGGGTAAAAGCAAGGGTAAGGGTAAGGGTAAGGGTAAGGGTAAGGGTTAGGGTAAGGGTAAAGGTAAGGGTAAGCCTAAGGGTAAAAGCAAGGGTAAGGGTAAGGGTAAGGGTAAGGGTAAGGGTAAGGGTAAGGGTAAGGGTAAGGGTAAGGGTAAGGGTAAGGGTAAGAGTAAGGGTAAGGGTAAGGGTAAGCTTAAGGGTAAAAGCAAGGGTAAGGGTAAGGGTAAGGGTAAGCCTAAGGGTAAAAGCAAGGGTAAGGGTTAGGGTAAGGGTAAGGGTAAGGGTAAGCTTAAGGGTAAAAGCAAGGGTAAGGGTAAGGGTAAGGGTAAGGGTAAGGGTAAGGGTAAGCTTAAGGGTAAAAGCAAGGGTAAGGGTAAGGGTAAGGGTAAGGGTAAGGGTAAGGGTAAGGGTAAAGGTAAGGGTAAGCCTAAGGGTAAAAGCAAGGGTAAGGGTAAGGGTAAGGGTAAGGGTAAGGGTAAGTTTAAGGGTAAAAGCAAGGGTAAGGGTAAGGGTAAGGGTAAGGGTAAGGGTAAGGGTAAGGGTAAGGGTAAGGGTAAGGGTAAGCCTAAGGGTAAAAGCAAGGGTAAGGGTAAGGGTAAGGGTAAGGGTAAGGGTAAGGGTAAGGGTAAGGGTAAGGGTAAGGGTAAAGGTAAGGGTAAGGGTAAGGGTAAGGGTAAGGGTAAGGGTAAGGGTAAGGGTAAGGGTAAGGGTAAGCTTAAGGGTAAAAGCAAGGGTAAGGGTTAGGGTAAGGGTAAGGGTAAGGGTAAGGGTATGGGTAAGCTTAAGGGTAAAAGCAAGGGTAAGGGTAAGGGTGAGGGTAAGGGTAAGGGTAAGGGTAAGGGTAAGGGTAAGGGTAAGGGTAAGGGTAAGGGTAAGGGTAAGGGTAAGGGTAAGCTTAAGGGTAAAAGCAAGGGTAAGGGTAAGGGTAAGGGTAAGGGTAAGGGTAAGGGTAAGGGTTAGGGTAAGGGTAAAGGTGAGGGTAAGCCTAAGGGTAAAAGCAAGGGTAAGGGTAAGGGTAAGGGTAAGGGTAAGGGTAAGGGTAAGGGTAAGGGTAAGGGTAAGAGTAAGGGTAAGGGTAAGGGTAAGCTTAAGGGTGAAAGCAAGGGTAAGGGTAAGGATAAGGGTAAGGGTAAGCCTAAGGGTAAAAGCAAGGGTAAGGGTAAGGGTAAGGGTAAGGGTTAGCTTAAGGGTAAAAGCAAGGGTAAGGGTAAGGGTAAGGGTAAGGGTAAGGGTAAGGGTAAGGGTAAGCTTAAGGGTAAAAGCAAGTGTAAGGGTAAGGGTAAGGGTAAGGGTAAGGGTAAGGGTAAGGGTAAGGGTAAGGGTAAGGGTAAGGGTAAAGGTAAGGGTAAGCCTAAGGGTAAAAGCAAGGGTAAGGGTAAGGGTAAGGGTAAGGGTAAGCTTAAGGGTAAAAGCAAGGTTAAGGGTAAGGGTAAGGGTAAGGGTAAAGGTAAGGGTAAGGGTAAGGGTAAGGGTAAGCTTAAGGGTAAAAGCAAGGGTAAGGGTAAGGGTAAGGGTAAGGGTAAGGGTAAGGGTAAGGGTAAGGGTAAGGGTAAGGGTAAGGGTAAGGGTAAGGGTAAGGGTAAGGGTAAGGGTAAGGGTAAGGGTAAGGGTAAGGGTAAGCTAAAGGGTAAAAGCAAGGGTAAGGGTTAGGGTAAGGGTAAGGGTAAGGGTAAGGGTAAGGGTAAGCTTAAGGGTAAAAGCAAGGGTAAGGGTAAGGGTAAGGGTAAGGGTAAGGGTAAGGGTAAGGGTAAGGGTAAGGGTAAAGGTAAGGGTAAGCCTAAGGGTAAAAGCAAGGGTAAGGGTAAGGGTAAGGGTAAGGGTAAGGGTAAGGGTAAGGGTAAGGGTAAGGGTAAGGGTAAGGGTAAGGGTAAGGGTAAGGGTAAGGGTAAGCTTAAGGGTATAAGCAAGGGTAAGGGTAAGGGTAAGGGTGAGGGTAAGGGTAAGGGTAAGGGTAAGGGTTAGGGTAAGGGTAAAGGTAAGGGTAAGCCTAAGGGTAAAAGCAAGGGTAAGGGTAAGGGTAAGGGTAAGGGTAAGGGTAAGGGTAAGGGTAAGGGTAAGAGTAAGGGTAAGGGTAAGGGTAAGCTTAAGGGTGAAAGCAAGGGTAAGGGTAAGGATAAGGGTAAGGGTAAGCCTAAGGGTAAAAGCAAGGGTAAGGGTAAGGGTAAGGGTAAGGGTAAGGGTAAGCTTAAGGGTAAAAGCAAGGGTAAGGGTAAGGGTAAGGGTAAGGGTAAGGGTAAGGGTAAGCTTAAGGGTAAAAGCAAGTGTAAGGGTAAGGGTAAGGGTAAGGGTAAGGGTAAGGGTAAGGGTAAGGGTAAGGGTAAGGGTAAGGGTAAGGGTAAAGGTAAGGGTAAGCCTAAGGGTAAAAGCAAGGGTAAGGGTAAGGGTAAGGGTAAGGGTAAGCTTAAGGGTAAAAGCAAGGGTAAGGGTAAGGGTAAGGGTAAGGGTAAAGGTAAGGGTAAGGGTAAGGGTAAGGGTAAGCTTAAGGGTAAAAGCAAGGGTAAGGGTAAGGGTAAGGGTAAGGGTAAGGGTAAGGGTAAGGGTAAGGGTAAGGGTAAGGGTAAGGGTAAGGGTAAGGGTAAGGGTAAGGGTAAGGGTAAGGGTAAGGGTAAGGGTAAGGGTAAGCTAAAGGGTAAAAGCAAGGGTAAGGGTAAGGGTAAGGGTAAGGGTAAGGGTAAAGGTAAGGGTAAGCCTAAGGGTAAAAGCAAGGGTAAGGGTAAGGGTAAGGGTAAGGGTAAGGGTAAGGGTAAGGGTAAGGGTAAGGGTAAGGGTAAGGGTAAGGGTAAGGGTAAGGGTAAGGGTAAGGGTAAGCTTAAGGGTATAAGCAAGGGTAAGGGTGAGGGTAAGGGTGAGGGTAAGGGTAAGGGTAAGGGTAAGGGGAAGGGTAAGCTTAAGGGTAAAAGCAATGGTAAGGGTAAGGGTAAGGGTAAGGGTAAGGGTAAGCTTAAGAGTAAAAGCAAGGGTAAGGGTAAGGGTAAGGGTAAGGGTAAGGGTAAGGGTAAGGGTAAGGGTAAGGGTAAGGGTAAAGGTAAGGGTAAGCCTAAGGGTAAAAGCAAGGGTAAGGGTAAGGGTAAGGGTAAGGGTAAGGGTAAGGGTAAGGGTAAGGGTAAGGGTAAGGGTAAGTGTAAGGGTAAGCTTAAGGGTAAAAGCAAGGGTAAGGGTAAGGGTAAGGGTAAGGGTAAGCCTAAGGGTAAAAGCAAGGGTAAGGGTAAAGGTAAGGGTAAGGGTAAGGGTAAGCTTAAGGGTAAAAGCAAGGGTAAGGGTAAGGGTAAGGGTAAGGGTAAGGGTAAGGGTAAGGGTAAGCTTAAGGGTAAAAGCAAGGGTAAGGGTAAGGGTAAGGGTAAGGGTAAGGGTAAGGGTAAAGGTAAGGGTAAGCCTAAGGGTAAAAGCAAGGGTAAGGGTAAGGGTAAGGGTAAGTGTAAGGGTAAGGGTAAGGGTAAGGGTAAGGGTAAGGGTAAGGGTAAGGGTAAGGGTTAGGGTAAGGGTAAGGGTAAGGGTAAGGGTAAGGGTAAGGGTAAGGGTAAGCTTAAGGGTAAAAGCAAGGGTAAGGGTAAGGGTAAGGGTAAGGGTAAGGGTAAGGGTAAGGGTAAGCTTAAGGGTAAAAGCAAGGGTAAGGGTAAGGGTAAGGGTAAGGGTAAGGGTAAGGGTAAGGGTAAGGGTAAGGGTAAGGGTAAGCTTAAGGGTAAAAGCAAGGGTAAGGGTAAGGGTAAGGGTAAGGGTAAGCTTAAGGGTAAAAGCAAGGGTAAGGGTAAGGGTAAGGGTAAGGGTAAGGGTAAGGGTAAGGGTAAAGGTAAGGGTAAGCCTAAGGGTAAAAGCAAGGGTAAGGGTAAGGGTAAGGGTAAGGGTAAGGGTAAGGGTAAGGGTAAGGGTAATGGTAAGGGTAAGGGTAAGGGTAAGGGTAAGCTTAAGGGTAAAAGCAAGGGTGAGGGTAAGTGTAAGGGTAAGGGTAAGGGTAAGGGTAAGGGTAAGGGTAAGGGTAAGGGTAAGGGTAAGGGTAAGGGTAAGGGTAAGGGTAAGGGTAAGGGTAAGGGTAAGGGTAAGGGTAAGGGTAAGCCTAAGGGTAAAAGCAAGGGTAAGGGTAAGGGTAAGGGTAAGGGTAAGGGTAAGCTTAAGGGTAAAAGCAAGGGTAAGGGTAAGGGTAAGGGTAAGGGTAAGGGTAAGGGTAAGCTTAAGGGTAAAAGCAAGTGTAAGGGTAAGGGTAAGGGTAAGGGTAAGGGTAAGGGTAAGGGTAAGGGTAAGGGTAAGGGTAAGGGTAAGGGTAAAGGTAAGGGTAAGCCTAAGGGTAAAAGCAAGGGTAAGGGTAAGGGTAAGGGTAAGGGTAAGCTTAAGGGTAAAAGCAAGGGTAAGGGTAAGGGTAAGGGTAAGGGTAAAGGTAAGGGTAAGGGTAAGGGTAAGGGTAAGCTTAAGGGTAAAAGCAAGGGTAAGGGTAAGGGTAAGGGTAAGGGTAAGGGTAAGGGTAAGGGTAAGGGTAAGGGTAAGGGTAAGGGTAAGGGTAAGGGTAAGGGTAAGGGTAAGGGTAAGGGTAAGGGTAAGCTAAAGGGTAAAAGCAAGGGTAAGGGTTAGGGTAAGGGTAAGGGTAAGGGTAAGGGTAAGGGTAAGCTTAAGGGTAAAAGCAAGGGTAAGGGTAAGGGTAAGGGTAAGGGTAAGGGTAAGGGTAAGGGTAAGGGTAAGGGTAAGGGTAAGGGTAAGGGTAAGGGTAAAGGTAAGGGTAAGCCTAAGGGTAAAAGCAAGGGTAAGGGTAAGGGTAAGGGTAAGGGTAAGGGTAAGGGTAAGGGTAAGGGTAAGGGTAAGGGTAAGGGTAAGGGTAAGGGTAAGGGTAAGGGTAAGGGTAAGGGTAAGGGTAAGGGTAAGGGTAAGGGTAAGGGTAAGGGTAAGCTTAAGGGTATAAGCAAGGGTAAGGGTAAGGGTAAGGGTGAGGGTAAGGGTAAGGGTAAGGGTAAGGGGAAGGGTAAGCTTAAGGGTAAAAGCAATGGTTAGGGTAAGGGTAAGGGTAAGGGTAAGGGTAAGCTTAAGAGTAAAAGCAAGGGTAAGGGTAAGGGTAAGGGTAAGGGTAAGGGTAAGGGTAAGGGTAAGGGTAAGGGTAAGGGTAAAGGTAAAGGTAAGGGTAAGCCTAAGGGTAAAAGCAAGGGTAAGGGTAAGGGTAAGGGTAAGGGTAAGGGTAAGGGTAAGGGTAAGGGTAAGGGTAAGTGTAAGGGTAAGCTTAAGGGTAAAAGCAAGGGTAAGGGTAAGGGTAAGGGTAAGGGTAAGCCTAAGGGTAAAAGCAAGGGTAAGGGTAAAGGTAAGGGTAAGCCTAAGGGTAAAAGCAAGGGTAAGGGTAAGGGTAAGGGTAAGGGTAAGGGTAAGGGTAAGGGTAAGGGTAAGGGTAAGGGTAAGGGTGAGGGTAAGGGTAAGGGTAAGGGTAAGGGTAAGCTTAAGGGTAAAAGCAAGGGTGAGGGTAAGGGTAAGGGTAAGGGTAAGGGTAAGGGTAAGGGTAAGGGTAAGGGTAAGGGTAAGGGTAAGGGTAAGGGTAAGGGTAAGGGTAAGGGTAAGGGTAAGGGTAAGCCTAAGGGTAAAAGCAAGGGTAAGGGTAAGGGAAAGGGTAAGGGTAAGGGTAAGCTTAAGGGTAAAAGCAAGGGTAAGGGTAAGGGTAAGGGTAAGGGTAATGGTAAGGGTAAGGGTAAGCTTAAGGGTAAAAGCAAGGGTAAGGGTAAGGGTAAGGGTAAGGGTAAGGGTAAGGGTAAGGGTAAGGGTAAGGGTAAAGGTAAGGGTAAGCCTAAGGGTAAAAGCAAGGGTATGGGTAAGGGTAAGGGTAAGGGTAAGGGTAAGGGTAAGGGTAAGGGTAAGGGTAAGGGTAAGGGTAAGGGTAAGCTTAAGGGTAAAAGCAAGGGTAAGGGTAAGGGTAAGGGTAAGGGTAAGGGTAAGGGTAAGGGTAAGGGTAAGGGTAAGGGTAAGGGTAAGGGTAAGCTTAAGGGTAAAAGCAAGGGTAAGGGTAAGGGTAAGGGTAAGGGTAAGGGTAAGGGTAAGGGTAAGGGTAAGGGTAAGGGTAAGGGTAAGGGTAAGGGTAAGGGTAAGGGTAAGGGTAAGCTTAAGGGTAAAAGCAAGGGTAAGGGTAAGGGTAAGGGTAAGGGTAAGGGTAAGGGTAAGGGTAAGGGTAAGCTTAAGGGTAAAAGCAAGGGTAAGGGTAAGGGTAAGGGTAAGGGTAAGGGTAAGGGTAAGCCTAAGGGTAAAAGCAAGGGTAAGGGTAAGGGTAAAAGCAAGGGTAAGGGTAAGGGTAAGGGTAAGGGTAAGGGTAAGGGTAAGGGTAAGGGTAAGGGTAAGGGTAAGGGTAAGGGTAAGGGTAAGGGTAAGGGTAAGGGTAAGGGTAAGCTTAAGGGTAAAAGCAAGGGTAAGGGTAAGGGTAAGGGTAAGGGTAAGGGTAAGGGTAAGGGTAAGGGTAAGGGTAAGGGTAAGGGTAAGGGTAAGGGTAAGGGTAAGTGTAAGGGTAAGCTTAAGGGTAAAAGCAAGGGTAAGGGTAAGGGTAAGGGTAAGGGTAAGGGTAAGGGTAAGGGTAAGGGTAAGGGTAAGGGTAAGCTTAAGGGTAAAAGCAAGGGTAAGGGTAAGGGTAAGGGTAAGGGTAAGGGTAAGGGTAAGCCTAAGGGTAAAAGCAAGGGTAAGGGTAAGGGTAAAAGCAAGGGTAAGGGTAAGGGTAAGGGTAAGGGTAAGTGTAAGCTTAAGGGTAAAAGCAAGGGTAAGGGTAAGGGTAAAGGTAAGGGTAAGCCTTAGGGTAAAAGCAAGGGTAAGGGTAAGGGTAAGGGTAAGGGTAAGGGTAAGGGTAAGGGTAAGCTTAAGGGTAAAAGCAAGGGTAAGGGTAAGGGTAAGGGTAAGGGTAAGGGTAAGGGTAAGGGTAAGGGTAAGGGTAAGGGTAAGGGTAAGGGTAAGGGTAAGGGTAAGGGTAAGGGTAAGCTTAAGGGTAAAAGCAAGGGTAAGGGTAAGGGTAAGGGTAAGGGTAAGGGTAAGGGTAAGGGTAAGGGAAAGCTTAAGGGTTAAAGCAAGGGTAAGGGTTAGGGTAAGGGTAAGGGTAAGGGTAAGGGTAAGCTAGAGGGTAAAAGCAAGGGTAAGGGTAAGGGTAAGGGTAAGGGTAAAGGTAAGGGTAAGCCTAAGGGTAAAAGCAAGGGTAAGGGTAAGGGTAAGGGTAAGGGTAAGGGTAAGGGTAAGGGTAAGGGTAAGGGTAAGGGTAAGCTTAAGGGTATAAGCAAGGGTAAGGGTAAGGGTAAGGGTGAGGGTAAGGGTAAGGGTAAGGGTAAGCTCAAGGGTAAAAGCAAGGGTAAGGTTAAGGGTAAGGGTAAGGGTAAGGGTAAGGGTAAGGGTAAGGGTAAGCTTAAGGGTAAAAGCAAGGGTAAGGGTATGGGTAAGGGTAAGGGTAAGGGTAAGGGTTAGGGTAAGGGTAAGGGTAAGGGTAAAGGTAAGGGTAAGCCTAAGGGTAAAAGCAAAGGTAAGGGTAAAGGTAAGGGTAAGGGTAAGGGTAAGGGTAAGGGTAAGGGTAAGGGTAAGGGTAAGGGTAAGGGTAAGGGTAAGCTTAAGGGTAAAAGCAAGGGTAAGGGTAAGGGTAAGGGTAAGGGTAAGCCTAAGGGTAAAACAAGGGTAAGGGTAAGGGTAAGGGTAAGGGTAAGCTTAAGGGTAAAAGCAAGGGTAAGGGTAAGGGTAAGGGTGAGGGTAAGGGTAAGCTTAAGGGTTAAAGCAAGGGTAAGGGTAAGGGTAAGGGTAAGGGTAAGGGTAAGGGTAAGGGTAATGGTAAGGGTAAAGGTAAGGGTAAGGGTAAGGGTAAGGGTAAGGGTAAGCTTAAGGGTAAAAGCAAGGGTAAGGGTAAGGGTAAGGGTAAGGGTAAGGGTAAGGGTAAGGGTAAGGGTAAGGGTAAGCTTAAGGGTAAGGGTAAGGGTAAGGGTAAGGGTAAGCTTAAGGGTAAAAGCAAGGGTAAGGGTAAGGGTAAGGGTAAGGGTAAGGGTAAGGGTAAGGGTAAGCTTAAGGGTAAGAGTAAGGGTAAGGGTAAGGGTAAGCTTAAGGGTAAAAGCAAGGGTAAGGGTAAGGGTAAGGGTAAGGGTAAGGGTAAGCTTAAGGGTAAGGGTAAGGGTAAGGGTAAGGGTAAGCTTAAGGGTAAAACCAAGGGTAAGGGTAAGGGTAAGGGTAAGGGTAAGGGTAAGGGTAAGGGTAAGGGTAAGGGTAAGGGTAAGGGTAAGGGTAAGGGTAAGGGTAAGGGTAAGGGTAAGGGTAAGCTTAAGGGTAAGGGTAAGGGTAAGGGTAAGGGTAAGCTTAAGGGTAAAAGCAAGGGTAAGGGTAAGGGTAAGGGTAAGGGTAAGGGTAAGGGTTAGGGTAAGCTTAAGGGTAAAAGCAAGGGTAAGGGTAAGGGTAAGGGTAAGGGTAAGGGTAAGGGTAAGGGTAAAGGTAAGGGTAAGCCTAAGGGTAAAAGCAAGGGTAAGGGTAAGGGTAAGGGTAAGGGTAAGGGTAAGGGTAAGGGTAAGGGTAAGGGTAAGGGTAAGGGTAAGGGTAAGCTTAAGGGTAAAAGCAAGGGTAAGGGTAAGGGTAAGGGTAAGGGTAAGGGTAAGGGTAAGCCTAAGGGTAAAAGCAAGGGTAAGGGTGAGGGTAAGGGTAAGGGTAAGGGTAAGGGTAAGGGTAAGCTTAAGGGTAAAAGCAAGGGTAAGGGTAAGGGTAAGGGTAAGGGTAAGGGTAAGGGTAAGCTTAAGGGTAAAAGCAAGGGTGAGGGTAAGGGTGAGGGTAAGGGTAAGGGTAAGGGTAAGGGTAAGGGTAAGGGTAAGGGTAAGGGTAAGGGTAAGGGTAAGGGTAAGCTTAAGGGTAAAAGCAAGGGTAAGGGTGAGGGTAAGGGTAAGGGTAAGGGTAAGGGTAAGCTTAAGGGTAAAAGCAAGGGTAAGGGTAAGGGTAAGGGTAAAGGTAAGGGTAAGGGTAAGGGTAAAGGTAAGGGTAAGCCTAAGGGTAAAAGCAAGGGTAAGGGTAAGGGTAAGGGTGAGGGTAAGGGTAAGGGTAAGGGTAAGGGTAAGGGTAAGGGTAAGGGTAAGGGTAAGGGTAAGGGTAAGGGTAAGGGTAAGGGTAAGGGTAAGGGTAAGGGTAAGGGTAAGGGTAAGGGTAAGGGTAAGGGTAAGGGTAAGGGTAAGCTTAAGGGTAAAAGCAAGGGTAAGGGTAAGGGTAAGGGTAAGCCTAAGGGTAAAAGCAAGGGTAAGGGTAAGGGTAAGGGTAAGGGTAAGGGTAAGCTTAAGGGTAAAAGCAAGGGTAAGGGTAAGGGTAAGGGTAAGGGTAAGGGTAAGGGTAAGCTTAAGGGTAAAAGCAAGGGTAAGGGTAAGGGTAAGGGTAAGGGTAAGGGTAAGGGTAAGGGTAAGGGTAAGGGTAAGGGTAAAGGTAAGGGTAAGCCTAAGGGTAAAAGCAAGGGTAAGGGTAAGGGTAAGGGTAAGGGTAAGGGAAAGGGTAAGGGTAAGGGTAAGGGTAAGGGTAAGGGTAAGGGTAAGGGTAAGCTTAAGGGTAAAAGCAAGGGTAAGGGTAAGGGTAAGGGTAAGGGTAAGGGTAAGGGTAAGGGTAAGGGTAAGGGTAAGGGAAAGGGGAAGGGTAAGGGTAAGGGTAAGCTTTAGGGTAAAAGCAAGGGTAAGGGTAAGGGTAAGGGTAAGGGTAAGGGTAAGGGTAAGCTTAAGGGTAAAAGCAAGGGTAAGGGTAAGGGTAAGGGTAAGGGTAAGGGTAAGGGTAAGGGTAAGGGTAAGGGTAAGGGTAAGGGTAAAGGTAAGGGTAAGCCTAAGGGTAAATGCAAGGGTAAGGGTAAGGGTAAGGGTAAGGGTAAGGGTAAGTGTAAGGGTAAGGGTAAGGGTAAGGGTAAGAGTAAGCTTAAGGGTAAAAGCAAGGGTAAGGGTAAGGGTAAGGGTAAGGGTAAGGGTAAGGTTAAGCTTAAGGGTAAGGCAAAGGGTAAGGGTAAGGGTAAGCTTAAGGGTAAAAGCAAGGGTAAGGGTAAGGGTAAGGGTAAGGGTAAGCTTAAGGGTAAAAGCAAGGGTAAGGGTAAGGGTAAGGGTAAGGGTAAGGGTAAGGGTAAGCTTAAGGGTAAAAGCAAGGGTAAGGGTAAGGGTAAGGGTAAGGGTAAGGGTAAGGGTAAGGGTAAGGGTAAGGGTAAGGGTAAGGGTAAGGGTAAGGGTAAGGGTAAGGGTAAGGGTAAGGGTAAGGGTAAGGGTAAGGGTAAGGGTAAGCTTAAGGGTAAAAGCAAGGGTAAGGGTAAGGGTAAGGGTAAGGGTAAAGGTAAGGGTAAGGGTAAGGGTAAGGGTAAGCTTAAGGGTAAAAGCAAGGGAAAGGGTAAGGGTAAAGGTAAGGGAAAGGGTAAGGGTAAGGGTAAGGGTAAGGTAAGCTTAAGGGTAAAAGCAAGGGTAAGGGTAAGGGTAAGGGTAAGGGTAAGGGTAAGGGTGAGGGTAAAGGTAAGGGTAAGCCTAAGGGTAAAAGCAAGGGTAAGGGTAAGGGTAAGGGTAAGGGTAAGGGTAAGGGTAAGGGTAAGGGTAAGGGTAAGGGTAAGCTTAACGGTAAAAGCAAGGGTAAGGGTAAGGGTAAGGGTAAGGGTAAGGGTAAGGGTAAAGGTAAAGGTAAGGGTAAGCCTAAGGGTAAAAGCAAGGGTAAGGGTAAGGGTAAGGGTAAGGTTAAGGGTAAGGGTAAGGGTAAGGGTAAGGGTAAGGGTAAGCTTAAGGGTAAAAGCAAGGGTAAGGGTAAGGGTAAGGGTAAGGGTAAGGGTAAGGGTAAGGGTAAGCTTAAGGGTAAGGGTAAGGCCAAGGGTAAGCTTAAGGGTAAAAGCAAGGGTAAGGGTAAGGGTAAGGGTAAGGGTAAGGGTAAGGGTAAGGGTAAGGGTAAGGGTAAGGGTAAGGGTAAGGGTAAGGGTAAGCTTAAGGGTAAGGGTAAGGGTAAGGGTAAGGGTAAGCTTAAGGGTAAAAGCAAGGGTTAGGGTAAGGGTAAGAGTAAGGGTAAGGGTAAGGGTAAGGGTAAGGGTAAGGGTAAGCTTAAGGGTAAAAGCAAGGGTAAGGGTGAGGGTAAGGGTAAGGGTAAAAGCAAGGGTAAGGGTAAGGGTAAGGGTAAGGGTAAGGGTAAGGGTAAGGGTAAGGGTAAGGGTAAGCTTAAGGGTAAAAGCAAGGGTAAGGGTAAGGGTAAGGGTAAGGGTAAGGGTAAGGGTAAGGGTAAGCTTAAGGGTAAAAGCAAGGGTAAGGGTAAGGGTAAGGGTAAGGGTAAGGGTAAGGGTAAGGTTAAGCTTAAGGGTAAAAGCAAGGGTAGGGGTAAGGGTAAGGGTAAGGGTAAGGGTAAGGGTAAGGGTAAGGGTAAGCTTAAGGGTAAAAGCAAGGGTAAGGGTAAGGGTAAGGGTAAGGGTAAGGGTAAGGGTAAGGGTAAGGGTAAGGGTAAGGGTAAGGGTGAGGGTGAGGGTAAGGGTAAGCTTAAGGGTAAAAGCAAGGGTAAGGGTGAGGGTAAGGGTAAGGGTAAGGGTAAGGGTAAGGATAAGGGTAAAGGTAAGGGTAAGCCTAAGGGTAAAAGCAAAGGTAAGGGTAAGGGTAAGGGTAAGGTTAAGGGTAAGGGTAAGGGTAAGGGTAAGGGTAAGGGTAAGGGTAAGCTTAAGGGTAAAAGCAAGGGTAAGGGTAAGGGTAAGGGTAAGGGTAAGGGTAAGGGTAAGGGTAAGGGTAAGGGTAAGGGTAAGGGTAAGGGTAAGGGTAAGGGTAAGGGTAAGGGTAAGGGTAAGGGTAAGGGTAAGGGTAAGCTTAAGGGTAAGCTTAAGGGTAAAAGCAAGGGTAAGGGTAAGGGTAAGGGTAAGGGTAAGGGTAAGGGTAAGGGTAAGGGTAAAGGTAAGGGTAAGCCTAAGGGTAAAAGCAAGGTTAAGGGTAAGGGTAAGGGTAAGGGTAAGGGTAAGGGTAAGGGTAAGGGTAAGGGTAAGGGTAAGGGTAAGGGTAAGGGTAAGGGTAAGGGTAAGGGTAAGGGTAAGGGTAAGGGTAAGGGTAAGGGTAAGGGTAAGGGTAAGGGTAAGGGTAAGGGTAAGGGTAAGGGTAAGGGTAAGGGTAAGGGTAAGGGTATGCTTAAGGGTAAAAGCAAGGGTAAGGGTAAGGGTAAGGGTAAGGGTAAGCCTAAGGGTAAAAGCAAGGGTAAGGGTAAGGGTAAGGGTAAGGGTAAGGGTAAGCTTAAGGGTAAAAGCAAGGGTAAGGGTTAGGGTAAGGGTAAGGGTAAGGGTAAGGGTAAGGGTAAGCTTAAGGGTAAAAGCAAGGGTAAGGGTAAGGGTAAGGGTAAGGGTAAGGGTAAGGGTAAGGGTAAGGGTAAAGGTAAGGGTAAGCCTAAGGGTAAAAGCAAGGGTAAGGGTAAGGGTAAGGGTAAGGGTAAGGGTAAGGGTAAGGGTAAGGGTAAGGGTAAGGGTAAGGGTAAGGGTAAGGGTAAGGGTAAGCTTAAGGGTAAAAGCAAGGGTAAGGGTAAGGGTAAGGGTAAGGGTAAGGGTAAGGGTAAGGGTAAGGGTAAGGGTAAGGGTAAGCTTAAGGGTAAAAGCAAGGGTAAGGGTAAGGGTTAGGGTAAGGGTAAGGGTAAGGGTAAGGGTAAGGGTAAGCTTTAGGGTAAAAGCAAGGGTAAGGGTAAGGGTAAGGGTAAGGGTAAGGGTAAGGGTAAGGCTAAGCTTAAGGGTAAAAGCAAGGGTAAGGGTAAGGGTAAGGGTAAGGGTAAGGGTAAGGGTAAGGGTAAGGGTAAGGGTAAGGGTAAGGGTAAGGGTAAGGGTAAAGGTAAGGGTAAGCCTAAGGGTAAGTGCAAGGGTAAGGGTAAGGGTAAGGGTAAGGGTAAGGGTAAGTGTAAGGGTAAGGGTAAGGGTAAGGGTAAGGGTAAGCTTAAGGGTAAAAGCAAGGGTAAGGGTAAGGGTAAGGGTAAGGGTAAGGGTAAGGGTAAGGGTAAGGTTAAGCTTAAGGGTAAGGAAAAGGGTAAGGGTAAAGGTAAGCTTAAGGGTAAAAGCAAGGGTAAGGGTAAGGGTAAGGGTAAGGGTAAGGGTAAGCTTAAGGGTAAAAGCAAGGGTAAGGGTAAGGGTAAGGGTAAGGGTAAGGGTAAGGGTAAGGGTAAGCTTAAGGGTAAAAGCAAGGGTAAGGGTAAGGGTAAGGGTAAGGGTAAGGGTAAGGGTAAGGGTAAGGGTAAGGGTAAGGGTAAGGTTAAGGGTAAGGGTAAGGGTAAGGGTAAGGGTAAGGGTAAGCTTAAGGGTAAAAGCAAGGGTAAGGGTAAGAGTAAGGGTAAGGGTAAGGGTAAAGGTAAGGGTAAGGGTAAGGGTAAGGGTAAGCTTAAGGGTAAAAGCAAGGGAAAGGGTAAGGGTAAAGGTAAGGGAAAGGGTAAGGGTAAGGGTAAGGGTAAGGGTAAGGGTAAGCTTAAGGGTAAAAGCAAGGGTAAGGGTAAGGGTAAGGGTAAGGGTAAGGGTAAGGGTGAGGGTAAAGGTAAGGGTAAGCCTAAGGGTAAAAGCAAGGGTAAGGGTAAGGGTAAGGGTAAGTAAGGGTAAGGGTAAGGGTAAGGGTAAGGGTAAGGGTAAGGGTAAGGGTAAGGGTAAGCTCAAGGGTAAAAGCTTACCCTTACCCTTATTCTTACCCTTACCCTTACCCTTACCCTTACCCTTACCCTTACCCTTACCCTTACCCTTACCCTTACCCTTACCCTTACCCTTACCCTTACCCTTACCCTTACCCTTACCCTTACCCTTATTCTTACTCTTACCCTTACATTTACCCTTGCTTTTACCCTTAAGCTTACCCTTGCCCTTACCCTTACCCTTACCCTTACCCTTACCCTTACCCTTACCCTTACCCTTACCCTTACCCTTACCCTTACCCTTGCTTTTACCCTTAAGCTTACCCTTACCCTTACCCTCACCCTTACCCTTACCCTTACCCTTACCCTTACCCTTACCCTTACCCTTACCCTTACCCTTACCCTTACCCTTACCCTTACCCTTACCCTTACCCTTACCCTTACCCTTGCTTTTACCCTTAAGCTTACCCTTACCCTTACCCTTACACTTACCCTTACCCTTACCCTTACCCTTACCCTTACCCTTGCTTTTACCCTTGAGCTTACCCTTTCCTTTACCCTTACCCTTACCCTTACCCTTACCCTTACCCTTACCCTTACCCTTACCCTTGCTTTTACCCTTAGGCTTACCCTTACCTTTACCCACACCCTTACCCTTACCCTTACCCTTACCCTTACCCTTACCCTTACCCTTGCTTTTACTCTTAAGCTTACCCTTACCCTTACCCTTACCCTTACCCTTACCCTTTCCCTTACCTTTACCCTTACCCTTTCCCTTGCTTTTACCCTTAAGCTTACCCTTACCCTTACCCTTACCCTTACCCTTACCCTTACCCTTACCCTTACCCTTGCTTTTACCCTTAAGCTTACCCTTACCCTTACCCTTACCCTTACCCTTACCCTTACCCTTACCCTTACCCTTGCTTTTACCCTTAAGCTTACCCTTACCCTTACCCTTACCCTTACCCTTACCCTTGCTTTTACCCTTAAGCTCACCTTTACCCTTACCCTTTTCCTTACCCTTAAGCTTAACATTACCCTTACCCTTACCCTTACCCTTACCCTTACCCTTACCCTTGCTTTTACCCTTAAGCTTACCCTTACCCTTACCCTTACCCTTACCCTTACACTTACCCTTACCCTTACCCCTACCCTTACCCTTACCCTTGCACTTACCCTAAGGCTTACCCTTACCTTTACCCTTACCCTTATCCTTACCCTTACCCTTACCCTTACCCTTACCCTTACCCTTACCCTTACCCTTACCCTTACCCTTGCTTTTACCCTTAAGCTTAGCCTTACCCTTACCCTTACCCTTACCCTTACCCTTACCCTTACCCTTGCTTTTACCCTAAAGCTTACCCTTACCCTTATCCTTACCCTTACCCTTACCCTTACCCTTACCCTTACCCTAACCCTTACCCTTACCCTTGCTTTTACCCTTAAGCTTACCCTTACCCTTACCCTTACCCTTACCCTTACCCTTACCCTTACCCTTACCCTTGCTTTTACCCTTAAGCTTACCCTTACCCTTACCCTTACCCTTACCCTTACCCTTACCCTTACCCTTACCCTTACCCTTACCCTTACCCTTACCCTTACCCTTACCCTTACCCTTGCTTTTACCCTTAGGCTTACCCTTACCTTTACCCTTACCCTTACCCTTACCCTTACCCTTACCCTTACCCTTACCCTTACCCTTACCCTTGCTTTTACCCTTAAGCTTACCCTTACCCTTACCCTTACCCTTACCCTTACCCTAACCCTTACCCTTGCTTTTACCCTTAAGCTTACCCTTACCCTTACCCTCACCCTTACCCTTACCCTTGCTTTTACCCTTAGGCTTACCCTTACCCTTACCCTTACCCTTACCCTTGCTTTTACCCTTAAGCTTACCCTTACCCTTACCCTTACCCTTACCCTTACCCTTACCCTTACCCTTACCCTTACCCTTACCCTTACCCTTACCCTTACCCTTGCTTTTACCCTAAGGCTTACCCTTACCTTTACCCTTACCCTTACCCTTACCCTTACCCTTACCCTTACCCTTACCCTTACCCTTACCCTTACCCTTACCCTTACCCTTGCTTTTACCCTAAGGCTTACCCTTACCTTTACCCTTACCCTTACCCTTACCCTTACCCTCACCCTTACCCTTACCCTTGCTTTTACCCTTAAGCTTACCCTTAAGCTTACCCTTACCCTTAGCCTTACCCTTACCCTTACCCTTACCCTTACCCTTACCCTTACCCTTACCCTTACCCTTACCCTTACCCTTACCCTTACCCTTACCCTTACCCTTACCCTTACCCTTACCCTTACCCTTACCCTTACCCTTACCCTTACCCTTACCCTTACCCTTACCCTTACCCTTACCCTTGCTTTTACCCTTAAGCTTACCCTTACCCTTACCCTTACCCTTACCCTTACCCTTAACCTTACCCTTACCCTTACCCTTACCCTTGCTTTTACCCTTAGGCTTACCCTTACCTTTACCCTTATCCTTACCCTTACCCTTACCCTTACCCTTACCCTTACCCTTACCCTTACCCTTGATTTTACCCTTAAGCTTACCCTTACCCTTACCCTCACCCTTACCCTTACCCTTACCCTTACCCTTACCCTTACCCTTACCCTTACCCTTACCCTTACCCTTACCCTTACCCTTACCCTTACCCTTACCCTTACCCTTACCCTTGCTTTTACCCTTAAGCTTACCCTTACCCTTACCCTTACCCTTACCCTTACCCTTACCCTTACCCTTACCCTTACCCCTACCCTTGCTTTTACCCTTAAGC
Source organism: Myrrha octodecimguttata (assembly GCA_958510865.1). Lineage (NCBI taxonomy): Eukaryota > Metazoa > Arthropoda > Insecta > Coleoptera > Coccinellidae > Myrrha > Myrrha octodecimguttata. Next base: position 442,442 of record CAUEHS010000822.1, on the reverse strand, counting down.
TTAACCTTACCCTTACCCTTACCCTTACCCTTACCCTTACCCTTACCCTTACCCTTGCTTTTACCCTTAAGCTTACCCTTACCCTTACCCTTACCCTTACCCTTACCCTTACCCTTACCCTTGCTTTTACCCTTAAGCTTACCCTTACCCTTACCCTTACCCTTACCCTTACCCTTACCCTTACCCTTGCTTTTACCCTTACCCTTACCCTCACCCTTACCCTTGCTTTTACCCTTAAGCTTACCCTTACCCTTACCCTTACCCTTACCCTTACCCTTACCCTTACCCTTACCCTTACCCTTACTCTTACCCTTACCCTAACCCTTGCTTTTACCCTTAAGCTTACCCTTACCCTTACCCTTACCCTTACCCTTAAGCTTACCCTTACCCTTACCCTTACCCTTACCCTTACCCTTACCCTTACCCTTACCCTTACCCTTGCCCTTACCCTTGCTTTTACCCTTAAGCTTACCCTTTGCCTTACCCTTACCCTTAAGCTTACCCTTACCCTTACCCTTACCCTTACCCTTACCCTTGCTAAGGGTAAGGGTAAGGGTAAGGGTAAGGGTAAGGGTAAGGGTAAGGGTAAGAATAAGAGTAAGGGTAAGGGTAAGGGTAAGCTTAAGGGTAATGGTAAGGGTAAGGGTAAGGGTAAGGGTAAGGGTAAGGGTAAGGGTAAGGGTAAGGGTAAGGGTAAGGGTAAGGGTAAGGGTAAGGGTAAGGGTAGGGGTAAGGGTAAGAGTAAGGGTAAGGGTAAGGGTAAGGGTAAAGGTAAGGGTAAGCCTGAGGGTAAAAGTAAGGGTAAGGGTAAGGGTAAGGGTAAGGGTAAGGGTAAGGGTAAGGGTAAGGGTAAGGGTAAGGGAAAAGGTAAGGGTAAGCCTAAGGGTAAAAGCAAGGGTAAGGGTAAGGGTAAGGGTAAGGGTAAGGGTAAGGGTAAGGGTAAGGGTAAGGGTAAGGGTAAGGGTAAGGGTAAGGGTAAGGGTAAGGGTAAGGGTAAGGGTAAGGGTAAGGGTAAGGGTAAGGGTAAGGGTAAGGGTAAGGGTAAGGGTAAGCTTAAGGGTAAAAGCAAGGGTAAGGGTAAGAGTAAGGGTAAGGGTAAGGGTAAGGGTAAGGGTAAGGGTAAGGGTAAGGGTAAGGGTAAGTGTAAGAATAAGGGTAAGGGTAAGGGTAAGGGTAAGGGTAAGGGTAAGGGTAAGGGTAAGGGTAATGGTAAGGGTAAGGGTAAGGGTAAGGGTAAGGGTAAGGGTAAGGGTAAGGGTAAGGGTAAGGGTAAGGGTAAGTATAAGGGTAAGGGTAAGAGTAAGGTTAAGAGTAAGCCTAAGGGTAAAAGCAAGGTTAAGGGTAAGGGTAAGGGTAAGGGTAAGGGTAAGGGTAAGGGTAAGGGTAAGGGCAAGGGTAAGCTTAAGGGTAAAAGCAAGGGTAAGGGTAAGGGTAAGGGTAAGGGTAAGGGTAAGGGTGAGGGAAAGGGTAAGGGTAAGGGTAAGCTTAAGGGTTTACCCTTACCCTCACCCTTACCCTTACCCTTACCCTTACCCTTGCTTTTACCCTTAAGCTTACCCTTACCCTTACCCTTACCCTTACCCTTACCCTTACCCTTACCCTTACCCTTGCTTTTACCCTTAAGCTTACCCTTACCCTTACCCTTACCCTTACCCTTACCCTTACCCTTACCCTTACCCTTACCCTTGCTTTTACCCTTAAGCTTACCCTTACCCTTATCCTTACCCTTACCCTTACCCTTACCCTTACCCTTACCCTTACCCTTACCCTTACCCTTACCCTTACCCTTACCCTTACCCTTGCTTTTACCCTTAGGCTTACCCTTACCTTTACCCTCACCCTTACCCTTACCCTTACCCTTACCCTTACCCTTGCTTTTACCCTTAGGCTTACCCTTACCTTTACCCTTACCCTTACCCTTACCCTTACCCTTGCTTTTACCCTCAAGCTTACCCTTACCCTTACCCTTACCCTTACCCTAACCCTTACCCTTGCTTTTACCCTTAAGCTTACCCTTACCCTTACCCTTACCCTTACCCTTACCCTTACCCTTACCCTTACCCTTACCCTTACCCTTACCCTTGCTTTTACCCTTAAGCTTACCCTTACCCTTACCCTTACCCTTACCCTTACCCTTACCCTTACCCTTACCCTTACCCTTACCCTTACCCTTGCTTTTACCCTTAAGCTTACCCTTACCCTTACCCTTACCCTTACCCTTACCCTTACCCTTACCCTTACCCTTACCCTTACCCTTGCTTTTACCCTAAGGCTTACCCTTACCTTTACCCTTACCCTTACCCTTACCCTTGCTTTTACCCTTAAGCTTACACTTACCCTTACCCTTACCCTTACCCTTACCCTTACCCTTGCTTTTACCCTTAAGCTTACCCTTACCCTTACCCTTACCCTTACCCTTACCCTTACCCTTACCCTTACCCTTACCCTTGCTTTTACCCTTACACTTACCCTTGCTTTTACCCTTAGGCTTACCCTTACCCTTACCCTTACCCTTACCCTTACCCTTACCCTTACCCTTACCCTTGCTTTTACCCTTAAGCTTACCCTTACCCTTACCCTTACCCTTACCCTTACCCTTACCCTTACCCTTACCCTTACCCTTACCCTTACCCTTACCCTTGCTTTTACCCTTAAGCTTACCCTTAACCTTACCCTTACCCTTACCCTTACCCTTACCCTTACCCTTACCCTTACCCTTACCCTTACCCTTACCCTTACCCTTGCTTTTACCCTTAAGCTTACCCTTACCCTTACCCTTACCCTTACCCTTACCCTTACCCTTACCCTTACCCTTACCCTTGCTTTTACACTTAAGCTTACCCTTACCCTTACCCTTACCCTTACCCTTACCCTTACCCTTACCCTTACCCTTACCCTTACCCTTACCCTTACCCTTACCCTTACCCTTACCCTTACCCATACCCTTGCTTTTACCCTTAGGCTTACCCTTACCTTTACCCTTACCCTTACCCTTACCCTTACCCTTACCCTTACCCTTGCTTTTACCCTTAAGCTTACCCTTACCCTTACCCTTACCCTTACCCTTACCCTTACCCTTGCTTTTACCCTCAAGCTTACCCTTACCCTTACCCTTACCCTTACCCTTACCCTTGCTTTTACCCTTAGGCTTACCCTTACCCTTACCCTTACCCTTACCCTTACCCTTACCCTTACCCTTACCCTTACCCTTACCCTTACCCTTACCCTTACCCTTACCCTCACCCTTGCTTTTACCCTTAAGCTTACCCTTACCCTTACCCTTACCCTTACCCTTACCCTTACCCTTACCCTTACCCTTACCCTTACCCTTACCCTTACCCTTACCCTTACCCTTACCCTTGCTTTTACCCTTAGGCTTACCCTTACCTTTACCCTTACCCTTACCCTTACCCTTACCCTTACCCTTACCCTTACCCTTACCCTTGCTTTTACCCTTAAGCTTACCCTTACCCTTACCCTTACCCTTACCCTTGCTTTTACCCTTAAGCTTACCCTTACCCTTACCCTTACCCTTACCCTTACCCTTACCCTTACCCTTACCCTTACCCTTGCTTTTACCCTTAAGCTTACCCTTACCCTTACCCTTACCCTTACCCTTACCCTTACCCTTACCCTTACCCTTGCTTTTACCCTTAAGCTCACCCTTACCCTTACCCTTACCCTTACCCTTACCCTTACCCTTACCCTTACCCTTACCCTTACCCTTACCCTTACCCTTACCCTTACCCTTACCCTTGCTTTTACCCTTAGGCTTACCCTTACCTTTACCCTTACCCTTACCCTTACCCTTACCCTTACCCTTACCCTTGCTTTTACCCTTAAGCTTACCCTTACCCTTACCCTTACCCTTACCCTTACCCTTACCCTTGCTTTTACCCTTAAGCTTACCCTTACCCTTACCCTTACCCTTACCCTTACCCTTGCTTTTACCCTTAGGCTTACCCTTACCCTTACCCTTACCCTTACCCTTACCCTTACCCTTACCCTTACCCTTACCCTTACCCTTACCCTTACCCTTACCCTTACCCTTACCCTTACCCTTACCCTTGCTTTTACCCTTAGGCTTACCCTTACCCTTACCCTTACCCTTACCCTTACCCTTACCCTTACCCTTACCCTTACCCTTACCCTTACCCTTACCCTTACCCTTGCTTTTACCCTTAAGCTTACCCTTACCCTTACCCTTACCCTTACCCTTACCCTTACCCTTACCCTTACCCTTACCCTTGCTTTTACACTTAAGCTTACCCTTACCCTTACCCTTACCCTTACCCTTACCCTTACCCTTACCCTAACCCTTACCCTTACCCTTACCCTTACCCTTGCTTTTACCCTTAAGCTTACCCTTAAGCTTACCCTTACCCTTACCCTTACCCTTACCCTTACCCTTACCCTTACCCTTACCCTTACCCTTACCCTTACCCTTACCCTTACCCTTACCCTAACCCTTACCCTTGCTTTTACCCTTAAGCTTACCCTTACCCTTACCCTTACCCTTACCCTTACCCTTACCCTTACCCTTACCCTTGCTTTTACACTTAAGCTTACCCTTACCCTTACCCTTACCCTTACCCTTACCCTTACCCTTACCCTTACCCTTACCCTTACCCATACCCTTGCTTTTACCCTTAGGCATACCCTTACCTTTACCCTTACCCTTACCCTTACCCTTACCCTTACCCTCACCCTTACCCTTACCCTTGCTTTTACCCTTAAGCTTACCCTTACCCTTACCCTTACCCTTACCCTTACCCTTACCCTTGCTTTTACCCTTAAGCTTACCCTTACCCTTACCCTTACCCTTACCCTTACCCTTGCTTTTACCCTTAGGCTTACCCTTACCCTTACCCTTACCCTTACCCTTACCCTTACCCTTACCCTTACCCTTACCCTTACCCTTACCCTTACCCTTACCCTTACCCTTACCCTTACCCTTACCCTCACCCTTGCTTTTACCCTTAAGCTTACCCTTACCCTTACCCTTACCCTTACCCTTACCCTTACCCTTACCCTTACCCTTACCCTTACCCTTACCCTTACCCTTACCCTTACCCTTACCCTTACCCTTACCCTTGCTTTTACCCTTAGGCTTACCCTTACCTTTACCCTTACCCTTACCCTTACCCTTACCCTTACCCTTACCCTTACCCTTACCCTTGCTTTTACCCTTAAGCTTACCCTTACCCTTACCCTTACCCTTACCCTTGCTTTTACCCTTAAGCTTACCCTTACCCTTACCCTTACCCTTACCCTTACCCTTACCCTTACCCTTACCCTTACCCTTACCCTTACCCTTACCCTTGCTTTTACCCTTAAGCTTACCCTTACCCTTACCCTTACCCTTACCCTTACCCTTACCCTTACCCTTACCCTTGCTTTTACCCTTAAGCTTACCCTTACCCTTACCCTTACCCTTACCCTTACCCTTACCCTTACCCTTACCCTTACCCTTACCCTTACCCTTACCCTTACCCTTACCCTTACCCTTACCCTTACCCTTACCCTTGATTTTACCCTTAGGCTTACCCTTACCTTTACCCTTACCCTTACCCTTACCCTTACCCTTACCCTTACCCTTACCCTTGCTTTTACCCTTAAGCTTACCCTTACCCTTACCCTTACCCTTACCCTTACCCTTGCTTTTACCCTTAAGCTTACCCTTACCCTTACCCTTACCCTTACCCTTACCCTTGCTTTTACCCTTAGGCTTACCCTTACCCTTACCCTTACCCTTACCCTTGCTTTTACCCTTAAGCTTACCCTTACACTTACCCTTACCCTTACCCTTACCCTTACCCTTACCCTTACCCTTACCCTTACCCTTACCCTTACCCTTGCTTTTACCCTTAGGCTTACCCTTACCTTTACCCTTACCCTTACCCTTACCCTTACCCTTACCCTTACCCTTACCCTTACCCTTACCCTTACCCTTACCCTTACCCTTGCTTTTACCCTTAAGCTTACCCTTACCCTTACCCTTACCCTTACCCTTACCCTTACCCTTACCCTTACCCTTACCCTTGCTTTTACCCTTGAGCTTACCCTTACCCTTACCCTTACCCTTACCCTTACCCTCACCCTTAACCTTACCCTTACCCTTGCTTGTACCCTTAAGCTTACCCTTACCCTTACCCTTACCCTTACCCTTACCCTTACCCTTACCCTTACCCTTACCCTTACCCTTACCCTTACCCTTACCCTTACCCTTGCTTTTACCCTTAGGCTTACCCTTACCTTTACCCTTACCCTTACCCTTACCCTTACCCTTACCCTTACCCTTACCCTCATCCTTACCCTTACCCTTACCCTTGCTTTTACCCTTAAGCTTACCCTTACCCTTACCCTTACCCTTACCCTTACCCTTACCCTAACCCTTACCCTTGCTTTTACCCTTTAGCTTACCCTTACCCTTACCCTTACCCTTACCCTTACCCTTACCCTTACCCTTACCCTTACCCTTACCCTTACCCTTACCCTTACCCTTACCCTTACCCTTACCCTTACCCTTACCCTTACCCTTACCCTTACCCTTACCCTTACCCTTGCTTTTACCCTTAAGCTTACCCTTACCCTTACCCTTACCCTTACCCTTACCCTTACCTTTACCCTTACCCTTACCCTTACCCTTACCCTTACCCTTACCCTTACCCTTACCCTTACCCTTACCCTTACCCTTGCTTTTACCCTTAAGCTTACCCTTACCCTTACCCTTACCCTTACCCTTACCCTTACCCTTACCCTTGCTTTTACCCTTAAGCTTACCCTTACCCTTACCCTTACCCTTACCCTTACCCTTGCTTTTACCCTTAGGCTTACCCTTACCCTTACCCTTACCCTTACCCTTGCTTTTACCCTTAAGCTTACCCTTACACTTACCCTTACCCTTACCCTTACCCTTACCCTTACCCTTACCCTTACCCTTACCCTTACCCTTACCCTTACCCTTACCCTTGCTTTTACCCTTAGGCTTACCCTTACCTTTACCCTTACCCTTACCCTTACCCTTACCCTTACCCTTACCCTTACCCTTACCCTTACCCTTACCCTTACCCTTACCCTTGCTTTTACCCTTAAGCTTACCCTTACCCTTACCCTTACCCTTACCCTTACCTTTACCCTTACCCTTACCCTTACCCTTGCTTTTACCCTTAAGCTTACCCTTACCCTTACCCTTACCCTTACCTTTACCCTCACCCTTAACCTTACCCTTACCCTTGCTTATACCCTTAAGCTTACCCTTACCCTTACCCTTACCCTTACCCTTACCCTTACCCTTACCCTTACCCTTACCCTTACCCTTACCCTTACCCTTACCCTTGCTTTTACCCTTAGGCTTACCCTTACCTTTACCCTTACCCTTACCCTTACCCTTACCCTTACCCTTACCCTTATCCTTACCCTTACCCTTACCCTTGCTTTTACCCTTAAGCTTACCCTTACCCTTACCCTTACCCTTACCCTTACCCTTACCCTTACCCTAACCCTTACCCTTGCTTTTACCCTTTAGCTTACCCTTACCCTTACCCTTACCCTTACCCTTACCCTTACCCTTACCCTTACCCTTACCCTTACCTTTACCCTTACCCTTACCCTTACCCTTACCCTTACCCTTACCCTTACCCTTACCCTTACCCTTACCCTTACCCTTACCCTTGCTTTTACCCTTAAGCTTACCCTTACCCTTACCCTTACCCTTACCCTTACCCTTACCCTTACCCTTACCCTTACCCTTACCCTTACCCTTACCCTTACCCTTACCCTTACCCTTACCCTTACCCTTGATTTTACCCTTAGGCTTACCCTTACCTTTACCCTTACCCTTACCCTTACCCTTACCCTTACCCTTACCCTTACCCTTGCTTTTACCCTTAAGCTTACCCTTACCCTTACCCTTACCCTTACCCTTACCCTTGCTTTTACCCTTAAGCTTACCCTTACCCTTACCCTTACCCTTACCCTTACCCTTGCTTTTACCCTTAGGCTTACCCTTACCCTTACCCTTACCCTTACCCTTGCTTTTACCCTTAAGCTTACCCTTACACTTACCCTTACCCTTACCCTTACCCTTACCCTTACCCTTACCCTTACCCTTACCCTTACCCTTACCCTTGCTTTTACCCTTAGGCTTACCCTTACCTTTACCCTTACCCTTACCCTTACCCTTACCCTTACCCTTACCCTTACCCTTACCCTTACCCTTACCCTTACTCTTACCCTTGCTTTTACCCTTAAGCTTACCCTTACCCTTACCCTTACCCTTACCCTTACCCTTACCCTTACCCTTACCCTTACCCTTACCCTTGCTTTTACCCTTAAGCTTACCCTTACCCTTACCCTTACCCTTACCCTCACCCTTAACCTTACCCTTACCCTTGCTTATACCCTTAAGCTTACCCTTACCCTTACCCTTACCCTTACCCTTACCCTTACCCTTACCCTTACCCTTACCCTTACCCTTACCCTTACCCTTACCCTTACCCTTGCTTTTACCCTTAGGCTTACCCTTACCTTTACCCTTACCCTTACCCTTACCCTTACCCTTACCCTTACCCTTATCCTTACCCTTACCCTTACCCTTGCTTTTACCCTTAAGCTTACCCTTACCCTTACCCTTACCCTTACCCTTACCCTTACCCTAACCCTTACCCTTGCTTTTACCCTTTAGCTTACCCTTACCCTTACCCTTACCCTTACCCTTACCCTTACCCTTACCCTTACCCTTACCCTTACCCTTACCCTTTCCCTTACCCTTACCCTTACCCTTACCCTTACCCTTACCCTTACCCTTACCCTTACCCTTACCCTTGCTTTTACCCTTAAGCTTACCCTTACCCTTACCCTTACCCTTACCCTTACCCTTACCTTTACCCTTACCCTTACCCTTACCCTTACCCTTACCCTTACCCTTACCCTTACCCTTACCCTTACCCTTACCCTTGCTTTTACCCTTAAGCTTACCCTTACCCTTACCCTTACCCTTACCCTTACCCTTACCCTTACCCTTGCTTTTACCCTTAAGCTTACCCTTACCCTTACCCTTACCCTTACCCTTACCCTTGCTTTTACCCTTAGGCTTACCCTTACCCTTACCCTTACCCTTACCCTTGCTTTTACCCTTAAGCTTACCCTTACACTTACCCTTACCCTTACCCTTACCCTTACCCTTACCCTTACCCTTACCCTTACCCTTACCCTTACCCTTACCCTTACCCTTGCTTTTACCCTTAGGCTTACCCTTACCTTTACCCTTACCCTTACCCTTACCCTTACCCTTACCCTTACCCTTACCCCTACCCTTACCCTTACCCTTACCCTTACCCTTGCTTTTACCCTTAAGCTTACCCTTACCCTTACCCTTACCCTTACCCTTACCCTTACCCTTACCCTTACCCTTACCCTTGCTTTTACCCTTAAGCTTACCCTTACCCTTACCCTTACCCTTACCCTTACCCTCACCCTTAACCTTACCCTTACCCTTGCTTATACCCTTAAGCTTACCCTTACCCTTACCCTTACCCTTACCCTTACCCTTACCCTTACCCTTACCCTTACCCTTACCCTTACCCTTACCCTTACCCTTGCTTTTACCCTTAGGCTTACCCTTACCTTTACCCTTACCCTTACCCTTACCCTTACCCTTACCCTTACCCTTATCCTTACCCTTACCCTTACCCTTGCTTTTACCCTTAAGCTTACCCTTACCCTTACCCTTACCCTTACCCTTACCCTTACCCTTACCCTAACCCTTACCCTTGCTTTTACCCTTTAGCTTACCCTTACCCTTACCCTTACCCTTACCCTTACCCTTACCCTTACCCTTACCCTTACCCTTACCCTTACCCTTACCCTTACCCTTACCCTTACCCTTACCCTTACCCTTACCCTTACCCTTACCCTTACCCTTACCCTTACCCTTACCCTTGCTTTTACCCTTAAGCTTACCCTTACCCTTACCCTTACCCTTACCCTTACCCTTACCTTTACCCTTACCCTTACCCTTACCCTTACCCTTACCCTTACCCTTACCCTTACCCTTGCTTTTACCCTTAAGCTTACCCTTACCCTTACCCTTACCCTTACCCTTACCCTTACCCTTACCCTTACCCTTACCCTTACCCTTGCTTTTACCCTTAAGCTTACCCTTACCCATACCCTTACCCTTACCCTTACCCTTGCTTTTACCCTTAGGCTTACCCTTACCCTTACCCTTACCCTTACCCTTGCTTTTACCCTTAAGCTTACCCTTACCCTTACCCTTACTCTTACCCTTACCCTTACCCTTAACCTTACCCTTACCCTTACCCTTACCCTTACCCTTACCCTTACCCTTGCTTTTACCCTTAGGCTTACCCTTACCTTTACCCTTACCCTAACCCTTACCCTTACCCTTACCCTTACCCTTACCCTTGCTTTTACCCTTAAGCTTACCCTTACCCTTACCCTTACCCTTACCCTTACCCTTACCCTTACCCTTGCTTTTACCCTTAAGCTTACCCTTACCCTTACCCTTACCCTTACCCTTACCCTTACCCTTACCCTTACCCTTACCCTTACCCTTACCCTTACCCTTACCCTTGCTTTTACCCTTAGGCTTACCCTTACCTTTACCCTTACCCTTACCCTTACCCTTACCCTTACCCTTACCCTTACCCTTACCCTTACCCTTACCCTTACCCTTACCCTTACCCTTGCTTTTACCCTTAAGCTTACCCTTACCCTTACCCTTACCCTTACCCTTACCCTTACCCTTACCCTTACCCTTACCCTTACCCTTACCCTTGCTTTTACCCTTAAGCTTACCCTTACCCTTACCCTTACCCTTACCCTTACCCTCACCCTTAACCTTACCCTTACCCTTGCTTATACCCTTAAGCTTACCCTTACCCTTACCCTTACCCTTACCCTTACCCTTACCCTTACCCTTACCCTTACCCTTACCCTTACCCTTACCCTTACCCTTACCCTTACCCTTGCTTTTACCCTTAGGCTTACCCTTACCTTTACCCTTACCCTTACCCTTACCCTTACCCTTACCCTTATCCTTACCCTTACCCTTACCCTTGCTTTTACCCTTAAGCTTACCCTTACCCTTACCCTTACCCTTACCCTTACCCTTACCCTTACCCTAACCCTTACCCTTGCTTTTACCCTTTAGCTTACCCTTACCCTTACCCTTACCCTTACCCTTACCCTTACCCTTACCCTTACCCTTACCCTTACCCTTACCCTTACCCTTACCCTTACCCTTACCCTTACCCTTACCCTTACCCTTACCCTTACCCTTACCCTTACCCTTACCCTTACCCTTACCCTTGCTTTTACCCTTAAGCTTACCCTTACCCTTACCCTTACCCTTACCCTTACCTTTACCCTTACCCTTACCCTTACCCTTACCCTTACCCTTACCCTTACCCTTACCCTTACCCTCACCCTTACCCTTGCTTTTACCCTTAAGCTTACCCTTACCCTTACCCTTACCCTTACCCTTACCCTTACCCTTACCCTTACCCTTACCCTTGCTTTTACCCTTAAGCTTACCCTTACCCATACCCTTACCCTTACCCTTACCCTTGCTTTTACCCTTAGGCTTACCCTTACCCTTACCCTTACCCTTACCCTTGCTTTTACCCTTAAGCTTACCCTTACCCTTACCCTTACTCTTACCCTTACCCTTACCCTTAACCTTACCCTTACCCTTACCCTTACCCTTACCCTTACCCTTACCCTTGCTTTTACCCTTAGGCTTACCCTTACCTTTACCCTTACCCTAACCCTTACCCTTACCCTTACCCTTACTCTTACCCTTGCTTTTACCCTTAAGCTTACCCTTACCCTTACCCTTACCCTTACCCTTACCCTTACCCTTACCCTTACCCTTACCCTTGCTTTTACCCTCAAGCTTACCCTTACCCTTACCCTTACCCTTACCCTTACCCTTGCTTTTACCCTTAGGCTTACCCTTACCTTTACCCTTACCCTAACCCTTACCCTTACCCTTACCCTTACCCTTACCCTTGCTTTTACCCTTAAGCTTACCCTTACCCTTACCCTTACCCTTACCCTTACCCTTACCCTTACCCTTGCTTTTACCCTTAAACTTACCCTTACCCTTACCCTTACCCTTACCCTTACCCTAACCCTTACCCTTGCTTTTACCCTTAAGCTAACCCTTACCCTTACACTTACCCTTACCCTTACCCTTACCTTTACCCTTACCCTTACCCTTACCCTTACCCTTACCCTTACCCTTACCCTTACCCTTACCCTTACCCTTACCCTTACCCTTACCCTTGCTTTTACCCTTAAGCTTACCCTTACCCTTACCCTTACCCTTACCCTTACCCTTACCCTTACCCTTACCCTTACCCTTGCTTTTACCCTTAAGCTTACCCTTACCCTTACCCTTACCCTTACCCTTACCCTTACCCTTACCCTTACCCTTACCCTTGCTTTTACCCTTAGGCTAACCCTTACCTTTACCCTCACCCTTACCCTTACCCTTACCCTTACCCTTACCCTTACCCTTGCTTTTACCCTTAAGCTTACCCTTACCCTTACCTCTACCCTTACCCTTACCCTTACCCTTGCTTTTACCCTTAAGCTTACCCTTTTCCTTACCCTTACCCTTACCCTTACCCTTGCTTTTACCCTTAGGCTTACCCTTACCCTTACCCTTACCCTTACCCTTGCTTTTACCCTTAAGCTTACCCTTACCCTTACCCTTACTCTTACCCTTACCCTTACCCTTACCCTTACCCTTACCCTTACCCTTACCCTTACCCTTACCCTTACCCTTACCCTTACCCTTACCCTTACCCTTACCCTTGCTTTTACCCTTAGGCTTACCCTTACCTTTACCCTAACCCTAACCCTTACCCTTACCCTTACCCTTACCCTTACCCTTGCTTTTACCCTAAAGCTTACCCTTACCCTTACCCTTACCCTTACCCTTACCCTTACCCTTACCCTTACCCTTGCTTTTACCCTTAAGCTTACCCTTACCCTTACCCTTACCCTTACCTTTACCCTTACCCTTACCCTTACCCTTACCCTTACCCTTACCCTTGCTTTTACCCTTAAGCTTACCCTTACCCTTACCCTTTCCCTTACCCTTACCCTTACCCTTACCCTTACCCTTACCCTTACCCTTACCCTTACCCTTACCCTTACCCTTGCTTTTACCCTTAAGCTTACCCTTACCCTTACCCTTACCCTTACCCTTACCCTCACCCTTTCCTTTACCCTTACCCTTATCCTTGCTTTTACCCTTAGGCTTACCCTTAACTTTACCCTTACCCTTACCCTTACCCTTACCCTTACCCTTACCCTTACCCTTACCCTTACCCTTGCTTTTACCCTTAAGCTTACCCTTACCCTTACCCTTACCCTTACCCTTACCCTTGCTTTTACCCTTAAGCTTACCCTTACCCTTACCCTTACCCTTACCCTCAATCTTTCCCTTACCCTTACCCTTACCCTTACCCTTACCCTTACCCTTACCCTTACCCTTACCCTTACCCTTACCCTTACCCTTACCCTTACCCTTGCTTTTACCCTTAAGCTTACCCTTACCCTTACCCTTACCCTTACCCTTAAGCTTACCCTTACCCTTACCCTTACCCTTACCCTCACCCTTACTCTTACCCTTGCTTTTACCCTTAAGCTTACCCTTACCCTTACCCTTACCCTTACCCTTAAGCTTACCCTTACCCTTACCCTTACCCTTACCCTTACCCTTACCCTTACCCTTGCTTTTACCCTTAAGCTTACCCTTACCCTTACCCTTACCCTTACCCTTAAGCTTACCCTTACCCTTACCCTTACCCTTACCCTTACCCTTACCCTTACCCTTACCCTTACCCTTACCCTTACCCTTGCTTTTACCCTTAAGCTTACCCTTACCCTTACCCTTACCCTTACCCTTGCTTTTACCCTTAAGCTTACCCTTACCCTTACCCTTACCCTTACCCTTAAGCTAACCCTTACCCTTACCCTTACCCTTACCCTTACCCTTACCCTTACCCTTACCCTTACCCTTGCTTTTACCCTTAAGCTTACCCTTACCCTTACCCTTAACCTTACCCTTACCCTTACCCTTACCCTTACCCTTACCCTTGCTTTTACCCTTAGGCTTACCCTTACCTTTACCCTTACCCTTACCCTTACCCTTACCCTTACCCTTACCCTTACCCTTACCTTTACCCTTACCCTTGCTTTTACCCTTAAGCTTACCCTTACCCTTACCCTTACCCTTACCCTTACCCTTACTCTTGCTTTTACCCTTAAGCTTACCCTTACCCTTACCCTTACCCTTACCCTTACCCTTGCCTTAACCCTTAGGCTTACCCTTACCCTTTCCCTTACCCTTACCCTTGCTTTTACCCTTAAGCTTACCCTTACCCTTACCCTTACCCTTACCCTTACCCTTACCCTTACCCTTACCCTTACCCTTACCCTTACCCTTACCCTTACCCTTACCCTTACCCTTACCCTTACCCTTACCCTTACCCTTGCCTTAACCCTTAAGCTTACCCTTACCCTTACCCTTACCCTTACCCTTACCCTTACCCTTACCCTTGCTTTTACCCTTAGGCTTACCCTTACCTTTACCCTTACCCTTACCCTTACCCTTACCCTTACCCTTGCTTTTACCCTTAAGCTTACCCTTACCCTTACCCTTACCCTTACCCTTACCCTTACCCTTACCCTTACCCTTACCCTTGCTTTTACCCTTAAGCTTACCCTTACCCTTACCCTTACCCTTACCCTTACCCTTACCCTTACCCTTACCCTTACCCTCACCCTTGCTTTTACCCTTAAGCTTACCCTTACCCTTACCCTTACCCTTACCCTTACCCTTGCTTTTACCCTTAAGCTTACCCTTACCCTTACCCTTACCCTTACCCTTACCCTTGCTTTTACCCTTAGGCTTACCCTTACCCTTACCCTTACCCTTACCCTTGCTTTTACCCTTAAGCTTACCCTTACCCTTACCCTTACCCTTACTCTTACCCTTACCCTTACCCTTACCCTTACCCTTGCTTTTACCCTTAGGCTTACCCTTACCTTTACCCTTACCCTTACCCTAACCCTTACCCTTACCCTTACCCTTACCCTTACCCTTACCCTTGCTTTTACCCTTAAGCTAACCCTTACCCTTACCCTTACCCTTACCCTTAACCTTACCCTTACCCTTGCTTTTACCCTTAAGCTCACCCTTACCCTTACCCTTACCCTTACCCTTACACTTACCCTTACCCTGACCCTTACCCTTGCTTTTACCCTTAAGCTTACCCTTACCCTTACCCTTACCCTTACCCTTAAGCTTTCCCTTACCCTTACCCTTACCCTTACCCTTACCCTTGCTTTTACCCTTAAGCTTACCCTTACCCTTACCCTTACCCTTACCCTTACCCTTGCTTTTACCCTTAAGCTTACCCTTACCCTTACCCTTACCCTTAAGCTTACCCTTACACTTACCCTTACCCTTACCCTTACCCTTACCCTTGCTTTTACCCTTAAGCTTACCCTTACCCTTACCCTTACCCTTACCCTTACCCTAACCCTTACCCTTAACCTTACCCTTACCCTTACCCTTACCCTTACCCTTACCCTTACCCTTACCCTTGCTTTTACCCTTAGGCTTACCCTTACCTTTACCCTTAC
Source organism: Myrrha octodecimguttata (assembly GCA_958510865.1). Classification (NCBI taxonomy): domain Eukaryota; kingdom Metazoa; phylum Arthropoda; class Insecta; order Coleoptera; family Coccinellidae; genus Myrrha; species Myrrha octodecimguttata. The sequence goes on along the minus strand of CAUEHS010000822.1, from coordinate 426,755 downwards.
CCTTACCCTTACCCTTACCCTTACCCTTACCCTAACCCTTACCCTTAACCTTACCCTTACCCTTACCCTTACCCTTACCCTTACCCTTACCCTTGCTTTTACCCTTAAGCTTACCCTTACCCTTACCCTTACCCTTACCCTTACCCTTACCCTTACCCTTACCCTTACCCTTACCCTTACCCTTACCCTTACCCTTACCCTTGCTTTTACCCTTGAGCTTACCCTTACCCTTACCCTTACCCTTACCCTTACCCTTACCCTTACCCTTACCCTTACCCTTACCCTTACCCTTACCCTTACCCTTACCCTTACCCTTACCCTTACCCTTACCCTTGCTTTTACCCTTAAGCTTACCCTTACCCTTACCCTTACTCTTACCCTTACCCTTACCCTTACCCTTACCCTTACCCTTGCTTTTACCCTTAAGCTTACCCTTACCCTTACCTTTACCCTTACCCTTACCCTTACCCTTACCCTTACCCTTACCCTTACCCTTACCCTTACCCTTACCCTTACCCTTACCCTTACCCTTACCCTTACCCTTACCCTTACCCTTACCCTTACCCTTACCCTTACCCTTGCTTTTACCCTTAGGCTTACCCTTACCTTTAGCCTTACCCTTACCCTTACCCTTACCCTTACCCTTACCCTTACCCTTACCCTTGCTTTTACCCTTAAGCTTACCCTTACCCTTACCCTTACCCTTACCCTTACCCTTACCCTTGCTTTTACCCTTAAGCTTACCCTTACCCTTACCCTTACCCTTACACTTACCCTTGCTTTTACCCTTAGGCTTACCCTTACCCTTACCCTTACCCTTACCCTTACCCTTACCCTTACCCTTAAGCTTACCCTTACCCTTACCCTTACCCTTACCCTTACCCTTACCCTTACCCTTACCCTTGCTTTTACCCTTAAGCTTACCCTTACCCTTACCCTTACCCTTACCCTTACCCTTACCCTTACCCTTACCCTTACCCTTACCCTTGCTTTGACCCTTAGGCTTACCCTTACCTTTACCCTTACCCTTACCCTTACCCTTACCCTTACCCTTACCCTTACCCTTACCCTTACCCTTACCCTTGCTTTTACCCTTAGGCTTACCCTTACCCTTACCCTTACCCTTACCCTTGCTTTTACCCTTAAGCTTACCCTTACCCTTACCCTTACCCTTACCCTTACCCTTACCCTCACCCTTACCCTTACCCTTACCCTTACCCTTACCCTTACCCTTACCCTTACCCTTACCCTTGCTTTTACCCTTAGGCTTAACCTTACCTTTACCCTTACCCTTACCCTTACCCTTACCCTTACCCTTACCCTTACCCTTACCCTTACCCTTACCCTTACCCTTACCCTTACCCTTACCCTTACCCTTGCTTTTACCCTTAAGCTTACCCTTACCCTTACCCTTACCCTTACCCTTACCCTTACCCTTACCCTTGCTTTTACCCTTAAGCTTACCCTTACCCTTACCCTTACCCTTACCCTCACCCTTACCCTTACCCTTACCCTTGCTTATACCCTTAAGCTTACCCTTACCCTTACCCTTACCCTTACCCTTACCCTTACCCTTACCCTTACCCTTACCCTTACCCTTACCCTTACCCTTACCCTTGCTTTTACCCTTAGGCTTACCCTTACCTTTACCCTTACCCTTACCCTTACCCTTACCCTTACCCTTACCCTTACCCTTGCTTTTACCCTTAAGCTTACCCTTACCCTTACCCTTACCCTTACCCTTACCCTTACCCTAACCCTTACCCTTGCTTTTACCCTTAAGCTTACCCTTACCCTTACCCTTACCCTTACCCTTACCCTTACCCTTACCCTTACCCTTACCCTTACCCTTACCCTTACCCTTGCTTTTACCCTTAAGCTTACCCTTACCCTTACCCTTACCCTTACCCTTACCCTTACCCTTACCCTTATCCTTACCCTTGCTTTTACCCTTAAGCTTACCCTTACCCTTACCCTTACCCTTACCCTTACCCTTACCCTTACCCTTACCCTTACCCTTGCTTTTACTCTTAGGCTTACTCTTACCTTTACCCTTACCCTTACCCTCACCCTTACCCTTACCCTCACCCTTACCCTTACCCTTGCTTTTACCCTTAAGCTTACCCTTACCCTTACCCTTACCCTTACCCTTACCCTTGCTTTTACCCTTAAGCTTACCCTTACCCTTACCCTTAACCTTACCCTTACCCTTGCTTTTACCCTTAGGCTTACCCTTACCCCTACCCTTACCCTTACCCTTGCTTTTACCCTTAAGCTTACCCTTACCCTTACCCTTACTCTTACCCTTACCCTTACCCTTACCCTTACCCTTACCCTTACCCTTACCCTTACCCTTACCCTTACCCTTACCCTTACCCTTACCCTTACCCTTACCCTTGCTTTTACCCTTAGGCTTACCCTTACCTTTACCCTTACCCTAACCCTTACCCTTACCCTTACCCTTACCCTTACCCTTGCTTTTACCCTTAAGCTTACCCTTACCCTTACCCTTACCCTTACCCTTACCCTTACCCTTACCCTTACCCTTACCCTTACCCTTACCCTTACCCTTACCCTTACCCTTACCCTTACCCTTACCCTTGCTTTTACCCTTAAGCTTACCCTTACCCTTACCCTTACCCTTACCCTTACCCTTACCCTTACCCTTACCCTTGCTTTTACCCTTAAGCTTACCCTTACCCTTACCCTTACCCTTACCCTTACCCTTACCCTTACCCTTACCCTTACCCTTACCCTTACCCTTACCCTTACCCTTACCCTTGCTTTTACCCTTAGGCTTACCCTTACCTTTACCCTTACCCTTACCCTTACCCTTACCCTTACCCTTGCTTTTACCCTTAAGCTTACCCTTACCCTTACCCTTACCCTTAAGCTTACCCTTACCCTTACCCTTACCCTTACCCTTACCCTTACCCTTACCCTTACCCTTACCCTTACCCTTACCCTTACCCTTACCCTTACCCTTGCTTTTACCCTTAAGCTTACCCTTACCCTTACCCTTACCCTTACCCTTACCCTTGCTTTTACCCTTAAGCTTACCCTTACCCTTACCCTTACCCTTAAGCTTACCCTTACCCTTACCCTTACCCTTACCCTTACCCTTACCCTTACCCTTACCCTTACCCTTACCCTTACCCTTACCCTTACCCTTACCCTTACCCTTACCCTTACCCTTGCTTTTACCCTTAAGCTTACCCTTACCCTTACCCTTACCCTTACCCTCAAGCTTACCCTTACCCTTACCCTTACCCTTACCCTTAACCTTACCCTTGCTTTTACCCTTAAGCTTACCCTTACCCTTACCCTTACCCTTACCCTTAAGCTTACCCTTACCCTTACCCTTACCCTTACCCTTACCCTTGCTTTTACCCTTAAGCTTACCCTTACACTTACAATTACCCTTACCCTTAAGCTTACCCTTACCCTTACCCTTACCCTTACCCTTACCCTTACCCTTACCCTTGCTTTTACCCTTAAGCTTACCCTTACCCTTACCCTTACCCTTACCCTTGCTTTTACCCTTAAGCTTACCCTTACCCTTACCCTTACCCTTACCCTTAAGCTTACCCTTACCCTTACCCTTACCCTTACTCTTACCCTTATCCTTACCCTTACCCTTACCCTTACCCTTGCTTTTACTCTTAAGCTTACCCTTACCCTTACCCTTACCCTTACCCTTACCCTTACCATTGCTTTTACCCTTAGGCTTACCCTTACCTTTACCCTTACCCTTACCCTTACCCTTACCCTTACCCTTACCCTTGCTTTTACCCTTAAGCTTACCCTTACCCTTACCCTTACCCTTACCCTTACCCTTACCCTTACCCTTGCTTTTACCCTTAAGCTTACCCTTACCCTTACCCTTACCCTTACCCTTACCCTTGCTTTTACCCTTAGGCTTACCCTTACCCTTACCCTTACCCTTACCCTTGCTTTTACCCTTAAGCTTACCTTTACCCTTACCCTTACCCTTACCCTTACCCTTACCCTCACCCTTACCCTTACCCTTACCCTTACCCTTACCCTTACCCTTACCCTTACCCTTACCCTTACCCTTACCCTTACCCTTACCCTTACCCTTACCCTCACCCTTGCTTTTACCCTTAGGCTTACCCTTACCTTTACCCTTACCCTTACCCTTACCCTTACCCTTACCCTTGCTTTTACCCTTAAGCTTACCCTTACCCTTACCCTTACCCTTACTCTTACCCTTACCCTTACCCTTACCCTTACCCTTACCCTTACCCTTACCCTTACCCTTACCCTTACCCTTGCTTTTACCCTTAAGCTTACCCTTACCCTTACCCTTACCCTTACCCTTACCCTCACCCTCACCCTTGCTTTTACCCTTAAGCTTACCCTTACCCTTACCCTTACCCTTACTCTTACCCTTACCCTTGCTTTTACCCTTAAGCTTACCCTTACCCTTACCCTTACCCTTACCCTTACCCTTGCTTTTACCCTTAGGCTTACCCTTACCCTTACCCTTACCCTTACCCTTGCTTTTACCCTTAAGCTTACCCTTACCCTTACCCTTACCCTTACTCTTACCCTTACCCTTACCCTTACCCTTACCCTTACCCTTGCTTTTACCCTTAGGCTTACCCTTACCTTTACCCTTACCCTTACCCTTACCCTTACCCTTACCCTTACCCTTACCCTTACCCTTACCCTTACCCTTACCCTTACCCTTACCCTTGCTTTTACCCTTAAGCTTACCCTTACCCTTACCTTTACCCTTACCCTTACCCTTACCCTTACCCTTACCCTTGCTTTTACCCTTAAGCTCACCCTTACCCTTACCCTTACCCTTACCCTTACCCTAACCCTTACTCTTACCCTTACCCTTGCTTTTACCCTTAAGCTTTCCCTTACCCTTACCCTTACCCTTAAGCTTACCCTTACCCTTACCCTTACCCTTACCCTTACCCTTACCCTTACCCTTGCTTTTACCCTTAAGCTTACCCTTACCCTTACCCTTACCCTTACCCTTACCCTTGCTTTTACCCTTAAACTTACCCTTACCCTTACCCTTACCCTTACCCTTAAGCTTACCCTTACCCTTACCCTTACCCTTACCCTTACCCTTACCCTTACCCTTACCCTTGCTTTTACCCTTAAGCTTACCCTTACCCTTACCCTTACCCTTACCCTTACCCTTACCCTTACCCTTACCCTTACCCTTACCCTTACCCTTACCCTTGCTTTTACCCTTAGGCTTACCCTTACCTTTACCCTTACCATTACCCTTACCCTTACCCTTACCCTTACCCTTACCCTTACCCTTGCTTTTACCCTTAAGCTTACCCTTACCCTTACCCTTACCCTTACCCTTACCCTTACCCTTACCCTTACCCTTACCCTTACCCTTACCCTTACCCTTACCCTTACCCTTACCCTTACCCTTACCCTTACCCTTACCCTTACCCTTACCCTTACCCTTGCTTTTACCCTCAAGCTTACCCTTTCCCTTACCCTTACCCTTACCCTTACCCTTACCCTTGCTTTTACCCTTAAGCTTACCCTTACCCTTACTCTTACCCCTTCCCTTACCCTTACCCTTACCCTTACCCTTACCCTTACCCTTACCCTTACCCTTGCTTTTACCCTTAGGCTTACCCTCACCTTTACCCTTACCCTTACCCTTACCCTTACCCTTACCCTTACCCTTACCCTTGCTTTTACCCTTAAGCTTACCCTTACCCTTACCCTTACCCTTACCCTTAGCCTTACCCTTACCCTTGCTTTTACCCTTAAGCTTACCCTTACCCTTACCCTTACCCTTACCCTTACCCTTGCTTTTACCCTTAGGCTTACCCTTACCCTTACCCTTACCCTTACCCTTAAGCTTACCCTTACCCTTACCCTTACCCTTACCCTTACCCTTACCCTTACCCTTACCCTTACCCTTGCTTTTACCCTTAAGCTTACCCTTACCCTTACCCTTACCCTTACCCTTACCCTTACCCTTACCCTTACCCTTACCCTTACCCTTACTTAGGGTAAGGGTAAGGGTAAGCTTAAGGGTAAAAGCAAGGGTGAGGGTAAGGGTAAGGGTAAGGGTAAGCCTAAGGGTAAAAGCAAGGGTAAGGGTAAGGGTAAGGGTAAGGGTAAGGGTAAGCTTAAGGGTAAAAGCAAGGGTAAGGGTAAGGCTAAGGGTAAGGGCAAGGGTAAGGGTAAGGGTAAGCTTAAGGGTAAAAGCAAGGGTAAGGGTAAGGGTAAGGGTAAGGGTAAGGGTAAGGGTAAGGGTAAAGGTGAGGGTAAGCCTAAGGGTAAAAGCAAGGGTAAAAGTAAGGGTAAGGGTAAGGGCTTTTACCCTTAGGCTTACCCTTACCTTTACCCTTACCCTTACCCTTACCCTTACCCTTACCCTTACCCTTACCCTTACCCTTACCCTTACCCTTGCTTTTACCCTTAAGCTTACCCTTACCCTTACCTTTACCCTTACCCTTACCCTTACCCTTACCCTTACCCTTGCTTTTACCCTTAAGCTCACCCTTACCCTTACCCTTACCCTTACCCTTACCCTAACCCTTACTCTTACCCTTACCCTTGCTTTTACCCTTAAGCTTACCCTTACCCTTACCCTTACCCTCACCCTTGCTTTTACCCTTAGGCTTACCCTTACCTTTACCCTTACCCTTACCCTTACCCTTACCCTTAACCTTGCTTTTACCCTTAAGCTTACCCTTACCCTTACCCTTACCCTTACCCTTACCCTTACCCTTACCCTTACCCTTACCCTTACCCTTACCCTTACCCTTGCTTTTACCCTTAAGCTTACCCTTACCCTTACCCTTACCCTTACCCTTACCCTTACCCTTACCCTTACCCTCACCCTCACCCTTGCTTTTACCCTTAAGCTTACCCTTACCCTTACCCTTACCCTTACTCTTACCCTTACCCTTGCTTTTACCCTTAAGCTTACCCTTACCCTTACCCTTACCCTTACCCTTACCCTTGCTTTTACCCTTAGGCTTACCCTTACCCTTACCCTTACCCTTACCCTTGCTTTTACCCTTAAGCTTACCCTAACCCTTACCCTTACCCTTACTCTTACCCTTACCCTTACCCTTACCCTTACCCTTGCTTTTACCCTTAGGCTTACCCTTACCTTTACCCTTACCCTTACCCTTACCCTTACCCTTACCCTTACCCTTACCCTTACCCTTACCCTTGCTTTTACCCTTAAGCTTACCCTTAACCTTACCTTTACCCTTACCCTTAATCTTACCCTTACCTTTACCCTTGCTTTTACCCTTAAGCTCACCCTTACCCTTACCCTTACCCTTACCCTTACCCTAACCCTTACTCTTACCCTTACCCTTGCTTTTACCCTTAAGCTTTCCCTTACCCTTACCCTTACCCTTACCCTTAAGCTTACCCTTACCCTTACCCTTACCCTTACCCTTACCTTTACCCTTACCCTTGCTTTTACCCTTAAGCTTACCCTTACCCTTACCCTTACCCTCACCCTTACCCTTGCTTTTACCCTTAAACTTACCCTTACCCTTACCCTTACCCTTACCCTTAAGCTTACCCTTACCCTTACCCTTACCCTTACCCTTACCCTTACCCTTACCCTTGCTTTTACCCTTAAGCTTACCCTTACCCTTACCCTTACCCTTACCCTTACCCTTACCCTTACCCTTACCCTTACCCTTACCCTTACCCTTACCCTTGCTTTTACCCTTAGGCTTACCCTTACCTTTACCCTTACCATTACCCTTACCCTTACCCTTACCCTTACCCTTACCCTTACCCTTGCTTTTACCCTTAAGCTTACCCTTACCCTTACCCTTACCCTTACCCTTACCCTTACCCTTACCCTTACCCTTACCCTTACCCTTACCCTTACCCTTACCCTTACCCTTACCCTTACCCTTGCTTTTACCCTCAAGCTTACCCTTTCCCTTACCCTTACCCTTACCCTTACCCTTGCTTTTACCCTTAAGCTTACCCTTACCCTTACTCTTACCCCTACCCTTACCCTTACCCTTACCCTTACCCTTACCCTTACCCTTACCCTTGCTTTTACCCTTAGGCTTACCCTCACCTTTACCCTTACCCTTACCCTTACCCTTACCCTTACCCTTACCCTTACCCTTGCTTTTACCCTTAAGCTTACCCTTACCCTTACCCTTACCCTTACCCTTACCCTTACCCTTACCCTTGCTTTTACCCTTAAGCTTACCCTTACCCTTACCCTTACCCTTACCCTTACCCTTGCTTTTACCCTTAGGCTTACCCTTAGGCTTACCCTTACCCTTACCCTTACCCTTACCCTTAAGCTTACCCTTACCCTTACCCTTACCCTTACCCTTACCCTTACCCTTACCCTTACCCTTACCCTTACCCTTACCCTTACCCTTGCTTTTACCCTTAAGCTTACCCTTACCCTTACCCTTACCCTTACCCTTACCCTTACCCTTACCCTTACCCTTACCCTTACCCTTACCCTTACCCTTACTTAGGGTAAGGGTAAGGGTAAGCTTAAGGGTAAAAGCAAGGGTAAGGGTAAGGGTAAGGGTAAGGGTAAGCCTAAGGGTAAAAGCAAGGGTAAGGGTAAGGGTAAGGGTAAGGGTAAGGGTAAGCTTAAGGGTAAAAGCAAGGGTAAGGGTAAGGCTAAGGGTAAGGGCAAGGGTAAGGGTAAGGGTAAGCTTAAGGGTAAAAGCAAGAGTAAGGGTAAGGGTAAGGGTAAGGGTAAGGGTAAGGGTAAAGGTGAGGGTAAGCCTAAGGGTAAAAGCAAGGGTAAGGGTAAGGGTAAGGGTAAGGGCTTTTACCCTTAGGCTTACCCTTACCTTTACCCTTACCCTTACCCTTACCCTTACCCTTACCCTTACCCTTACCCTTGCTTTTACCCTTAAGCTTACCCTTACCCTTACCTTTACCCTTACCCTTACCCTTACCCTTACCCTTACCCTTACCCTTGCTTTTACCCTTAAGCTCACCCTTACCCTTACCCTTACCCTTACCCTTACCCTAACCCTTACTCTTACCCTTACCCTTGCTTTTACCCTTAAGCTTACCCTTACCCTTACCCTTACCCTTACCCTTAAGCTTACCCTTACCCTTACCCTTACCCTTACCCTTACCCTTACCCTTGCTTTTACCCTTAAGCTTACCCTTACCCTTACCCTTACCCTTACCCTTGCTTTTACCCTTAAGCTTACCCTTACCCTTACCCTTACCCTTACCCTTAAGCTTACCCTTACCCTTACCCTTACCCTTACCCTTACCCTTACCCCTACCCTTGCTTTTACCCTTAAGCTTACCCTTACCCTTACCCTTACCCTTACCCTTACCCTTACCCTTACCCTTACCCTTACCCTTACCCTTACCCTTACCCTTACCCTTGCTTTTACCCTTAAGCTTACCCTTACCCTTACCCTTACCCTTACCCTTACCCTTGCTTTTACCCTTAGGCTTACCCTTACCCTTACCCTTACCCTTACCCTTAAGCTTACCCTTACCCTTACCCTTACCCTTACCCTTACCCTTACCCTTACCCTTACCCTTACCCTTACCCTTACCCTTGCTTTTACCCTTAAGCTTACCCTTACCCTTACCCTTACCCTTACCCTTACCCTTACCCTTACCCTTACCCTTACCCTTACCCTTACCCTTACCCTTACTTAGGGTAAGGGTAAGGGTAAGCTTAAGGGTAAAAGCAAGGGTAAGGGTAAGGGTAAGGGTAAGGGTAAGCCTAAGGGTAAAAGCAAGGGTAAGGGTAAGGGTAAGGGTAAGGGTAAGGGTAAGCTTAAGGGTAAAAGCAAGGGTAAGGGTAAGGCTAAGGGTAAGGGCAAGGGTAAGGGTAAGGGTAAGCTTAAGGGTAAAAGCAAGGGTAAGGGTAAGGGTAAGGGTAAGGGTAAGGGTAAGGGTAAGGGTAAGGGTAAAGGTGAGGGTAAGCCTAAGGGTAAAAGCAAGGGTAAGGGTAAGGGTAAGGGTAAGGGCTTTTACCCTTAGGCTTACCCTTACCTTTACCCTTACCCTTACCCTTACCCTTACCCTTACCCTTACCCTTACCCTTACCCTTACCCTTACCCTTGCTTTTACCCTTAAGCTTACCCTTACCCTTACCTTTACCCTTACCCTTACCCTTACCCTTACCCTTACCCTTGCTTTTACCCTTAAGCTCACCCTTACCCTTACCCTTACCCTTACCCTAACCCTTACTCTTACCCTTACCCTTGCTTTCACCCTTAAGCTTACCCTTACCCTTACCCTTACCCTCACCCTTGCTTTTACCCTTAGGCTTACCCTTACCTTTACCCTTACCCTTACCCTTACCCTTACCCTTAACCTTGCTTTTACCCTTAAGCTTACCCTTACCCTTACCCTTACCCTTACCCTTACCCTTACCCTTACCCTTACCCTTACCCTTACCCTTAGCCTTACCCTTACCCTTACCCTTGCTTTTACCCTTAAGCTTACCCTTACCCTTACCCTTACCCTTACCCTTACCCTTACCCTTACCCTTACCCTCACCCTCACCCTTGCTTTTACCCTTAAGCTTACCCTTACCCTTACCCTTACCCTTACTCTTACCCTTACCCTTGCTTTTACCCTTAAGCTTACCCTTACCCTTACCCTTACCCTTACCCTTACCCTTGCTTTTACCCTTAGGCTTACCCTTAACCTTACCCTTACCCTTACCCTTGCTTTTACCCTCAAGCTTACCCTTACCCTTACCCTTACCCTTACTCTTACCCTTACCCTTACCCTTACCCTTACCCTTGCTTTTACCCTTAGGCTTACCCTTACCTTTACCCTTACCCTTACCCTTACCCTTACCCTTACCCTTACCCTTACCCTTACCCTTACCCTTGCTTTTACCCTTAAGCTTACCCTTACCCTTACCTTTACCCTTACCCTTAATCTTACCCTTACCCTTACCCTTGCTTTTACCCTTAAGCTCACCCTTACCCTTACCCTTACCCTTACCCTTACCCTAACCCTTACTCTTACCCTTACCCTTGCTTTTACCCTTAAGCTTTCCCTTACCCTTACCCTTACCCTTACCCTTAAGCTTACCCTTACCCTTACCCTTACCCTTACCCTTACCCTTACCCTTACCCTTGCTTTTACCCTTAAGCTTACCCTTACCCTTACCCTTACCCTTACCCTTACCCTTGCTTTTACCCTTAAACTTACCCTTACCCTTACCCTTACCCTTACCCTTAAGCTTACCCTTACCCTTACCCTTACCCTTACCCTTACCCTTACCCTTGCTTTTACCCTTAAGCTTACCCTTACCCTTACCCTTACCCTTACCCTTACCCTTACCCTTACCCTTACCCTTACCCTTACCCTTACCCTTACCCTTACCCTTACCCTTGCTTTTACCCTTAGGCTTACCCTTACCTTTACCCTTACCATTACCCTTACCCTTACCCTTACCCTTACCCTTACCCTTGCTTTTACCCTTAAGCTTACCCTTACCCTTACCCTTACCCTTACCCTTACCCTTACTCTTACCCTTACCCTTACCCTTACCCTTACCCTTACCCTTACCCTTACCCTTACCCTTACCCTTACCCTTACCCTTACCCTTACCCTTACCCTTACCCTTGCTTTTACCCTCAAGCTTACCCTTTCCCTTACCCTTACCCTTACCCTTACCCTTACCCTTGCTTTTACCCTTAAGCTTACCCTTACCCTTACTCTTACCCCTACCCTTACCCTTACCCTTACCCTTACCCTTACCCTTACCCTTACCCTTACCCTTACCCTTGCTTTTACCCTTAGGCTTACCCTCACCTTTACCCTTACCCTTACCCTTACCCTTACCCTTACCCTTACCCTTACCCTTGCTTTTACCCTTAAGCTTACCCTTACCCTTACCCTTACCCTTACCCTTAGCCTTACCCTTACCCTTGCTTTTACCCTTAAGCTTACCCTTACCCTTACCCTTACCCTTACCCTTACCCTTGCTTTTACCCTTAGGCTTACCCTTACCCTTACCCTTACCCTTACCCTTAAGCTTACCCTTACCCTTACCCTTACCCTTACCCTTACCCTTACCCTTACCCTTACCCTTACCCTTACCCTTACCCTTACCCTTGCTTTTACCCTTAAGCTTACCCTTACCCTTACCCTTACCCTTACCCTTACCCTTACCCTTACCCTTACCCTTACCCTTACCCTTACCCTTACCCTTACTTAGGGTAAGGGTAAGGGTAAGCTTAAGGGTAAAAGCAAGGGTAAGGGTAAGGGTAAGGGTAAGGGTAAGCCTAAGGGTAAAAGCAAGGGTAAGGGTAAGGGTAAGGGTAAGGGTAAGGGTAAGCTTAAGGGTAAAAGCAAGGGTAAGGGTAAGGCTAAGGGTAAGGGCAAGGGTAAGGGTAAGGGTAAGCTTAAGGGTAAAAGCAAGAGTAAGGGTAAGGGTAAGCGTAAGGGTAAGGGTAAGGGTAAAGGTGAGGGTAAGCCTAAGGGTAAAAGCAAGGGTAAGGGTAAGGGTAAGGGTAAGGGCTTTTACCCTTAGGCTTACCCTTACCTTTACCCTTACCCTTACCCTTACCCTTACCCTTACCCTTACCCTTACCCTTGCTTTTACCCTTAAGCTTACCCTTACCCTTACCTTTACCCTTACCCTTACCCTTACCCTTACCCTTACCCTTGCTTTTACCCTTAAGCTCACCCTTACCCTTACCCTTACCCTTACCCTTACCCTAACCCTTACTCTTACCCTTACCCTTGCTTTTACCCTTAAGCTTACCCTTACCCTTACCCTTACCCTTACCCTTAAGCTTACCCTTACCCTTACCCTTACCCTTACCCTTACCCTTACCCTTACCCTTGCTTTTACCCTTAAGCTTACCCTTACCCTTACCCTTACCCTTACCCTTACCCTTGCTTTTACCCTTAAGCTTACCCTTACCCTTACCCTTACCCTTACCCTTAAGCTTACCCTTACCCTTACCCTTACCCTTACCCTTACCCTTACCCCTACCCTTGCTTTTACCCTTAAGCTTACCCTTACCCTTACCCTTACCCTTACCCTTACCCTTACCCTTACCCTTACCCTTACCCTTACCCTTACCCTTAACCTTACCCTTACCCTTGCTTTTACCCTTAGGCTTACCCTTACCTTTACCCTTACCATTACCCTTACCCTTACCCTTACCCTTACCCTTACCCTTACCCTTGCTTTTACCCTTAAGCTTACCCTTACCCTTACCCTTACCCTTACCCTTACCCTTACCCTTACCCTTACCCTTACCCTTACCCTTACCCTTACCCTTACCCTTACCATTACCCTTACCCTTACCCTTACCCTTACCCTTACCCTTACCCTTACCCTTGCTTTTACCCTTAAGCTTACCCTTACCCTTACCCTTACCCTTACCCTTACCCTTACCCTTGATTTTACCCTTAAGCTTACCCTTACCCTTACTCTTACCCCTACCCTTACCCTTACCCTTACCCTTACCCTTACCCTTACCCTTACCCTTGCTTTTACCCTTAGGCTTACCCTCACCTTTACCCTTACCCTTACCCTTACCCTTACCCTTACCCTTACCCTTACCCTTGCTTTTACCCTTAAGCTTACCCTTACCCTTACCCTTACCCTTAGCCTTACCCTTACCCTTGCTTTTACCCTTAAGCTTACCCTTACCCTTACCCTTACCCTTACCCTTACCCTTGCTTTTACCCTTAGGCTTACCCTTACCCTTACCCTTACCCTTACCCTTAAGCTTACCCTTACCCTTACCCTTACCCTTACCCTTACCCTTACCCTTACCCTTACCCTTACCCTTACCCTTACCCTTACCCTTACCCTTACCCTTACCCTTTTCCTTGCTTTTACCCTTAAGCTTACCCTTACCCTTACCCTTACCCTTACCCTTACCCTTACCCTTACCCTTACCCTTACCCTTACCCTTACCCTTACCCTTACTTAGGGTAAGGGTAAGGGTAAGCTTAAGGGTAAAAGCAAGGGTAAGGGTAAGGGTAAGGGTAAGGGTAAGGGTAAGGGTAAGGGTAAGGGTAAGCTTAAGGGTAAGGGTAAGGGTAAAGGGTAAGGGTAAGCTTAAGGGTAAAAGCAAGGGTAAGGGTAAGGGTAAGGGTAAGGGTAAGGGTAAGCTTAAGGGTAAGGGTAAGGGTAAGGGTAAGGGTAAGCTTAAGGGTAAAAGCAAGGGTAAGGTTAAGGGTAAGGGTAAGGGTAAGGGTAAGGGTAAGGGTAAGCTTAAGGGTAAGGGTAAGGGTAAGGGTAAGGGTAAGCTTAAGGGTAAAAGCAAGGGTAAGGGTAAGGGTAAGGGTAAGGGTAAGGGTAAGGGTAAGGGTAAGGGTAAGGGTAAGGGTAAGGGTAAGGGTAAGGGTAAGCTTAAGGGTAAGGGTAAGGGTAAGGGTAAGCTTTAGGGTAAAAGCAAGGGTAAGGGTAAGGGTAAGGGTAAGGGTAAGGGTAAGGGTAAGCTTAAGGGTAAAAGCAAGGGTAAGGGTAAGGGTAAGGGTAAGGGTAAGGGTAAGGGTAAGGGTAAGGGTAAGGGTAAGGGTAAGGGTAAGGGTAAGGGTAAGCTTAAGGGTAAAAGCAAGGGTAAGGGTAAGGGTAAGGGTAAGGGTAAGGGTAAGGGTAAGGGTAAGGGTAAGGGTAAGGGTAAGCTTAAGGGTAAAAGCAAGGGTAAGGGTAAGGGTAAGGGTAAGGGTAAGGGTAAGGGTAAGGGTAAGGGTAAGGGTAAGGGTAAGCTTAAGGGTAAAAGCAATGGTAAGGGTAAGGGTAAGGGTAAGGGTAAGGGTTAGGGTAAGGGTAAAGGTAAGGGTAAGCCTAAGGGTAGAAGCAAGGGTAAGGGTAAGGGTAAGGGTAAGGGTAAGGGTAAGGGTAAGGGTAAGGGTAAGGGTAAGAGTAAGGGTAAGGGTAAGGGTAAGCTTAAGGGTAAAAGCAAGGGTAAGGGTAAGGGTAAGGGTAAGGGTAAGCCTAAGGGTAAAAGCAAGGGTAAGGGTGAGGTTAAGGGTAAGGGTAAGGGTAAGCTTAAGGGTAAAAGCAAGGGTAAGGGTAAGGGTAAGGGTAAGGGTAAGGGTAAGCTTAAGGGTAAAAGCAAGGGTAAGGGTAAGGGTGAGGGTAAGGGTAAGGGTAAGTTTAAGGGTAAAGGTAAGGGTAAGCCTAAGAGTAAAAGCAAGGGTAAGGGTAAGGGTAAGGGTAAGGGTAAGGGTAAGGGTAAGGGTAAGGGTAAGGGTAAGCTTAAGGGTAAAAGCAAGGGTAAGGATAAGGGTAAGGGTAAGGGTAAGGGTAAGGGTAAGGGTAAGGGTAAGGGTAAGCTCAAGGGTAAAAGCAAGGGTAAGGGTAAGGGTAAGGGTAAGGGTAAGGGTAAGCTTACCCTTACCCTTACCCTTACACTTACCCTTGCTTTTACCCTTAGGCTTACCCTTATCCTTACCCTTACCCTTACCCTTAAGCTTACCCTTACCCTTACCCTTACCCTTACCCTCACCCTTACCCTTACCCTTACCCTTACCCTTACCCTTGCTTTTACCCTTAAGCTTACCCTTACCCTTACCCTTACCCTTACCCTTACCCTTACCCTTACCCTTACCCTTACCCTTACCCTAACCCTTACCCTTGCTTTGACCCTTAGGCTCACCCTTACCTTTACCCTTACCCTTACCCTTATCCTTACCCTTACCCTTACCCTTACCCTTACCCTTGCTTTTACCCTTAAGCTTACCCTTACCCTTACCCTTACCCTTGCTTTTACCCTTAAGCTTACCCTTACCCTTACCCTTACCCTTACCCTTACCCTTGCTTTTACCCTTAGGCTTACCCTTACCCTTACCCTTACCCTTACCCTTGCTTTTACCCTTTAGCTTACCCTTACCCTTACCCTTACCCTTACCCTTACCCTTACCCTTACCCTTACCCTTACCCTTACCCTTACCCTTACCCTTACCCTTACCCTTACCCTTACCCTTACCCTTACCCTTGCTTCTACCCTTAGGCTTAACCTTACCTTTACCCTTACCCTTACCCTTACCCTTACCCTTACCCTTACCCTTACCCTTACCCTTACCCTTACCCTTACCCTTACCCTTACCCTTACCCTTGCTTTTACCCTTAAGCTTACCCTTACCCTTACCCTTACCCTTACCCTTACCCTTACCCTTGCTTTTACCCTTAAGCTTACCCTTACCCTTACCCTTACCCTTACCCTCACCCTTACCCTTACCCTTACCCTTGCTTATACCCTTAAGCTTACCCTTACCCTTACCCTTACCCTTACCCTTACCCTTACCCTTACCCTTACCCTTACCCTTACCCTTACCCTTACCCTTGCTTTTACCCTTAGGCTTACCCTTACCTTTACCCTTACCCTTACCCTTACCCTTACCCTTACCCTTACCCTTACCCTTACCCTTGCTTTTACCCTTAAGCTTACCCTTACCCTTACCCTTACCCTTACCCTTACCCTAACCCTTACCCTTGCTTTTACCCTTAAGCTTACCCTTACCCTTACCCTTACCCTTACCCTTACCCTTACCCTTACCCTTACCCTTACCCTTGCTTTTACCCTTAAGCTTACCCTTACCCTTACCCTTACCCTTACCCTTACCCTTACCCTTATCCTTACCCTTGCTTTTACCCTTAAGCTTATCCTTACCCTTACCCTTACCCTTACCCTTACCCTTACCTTTACCCTTACCCTTACCCTTACCCTTACCCTTACCCTTACCCTTGCTTTTACTCTTAGGCTTACCCTTACCTTTACCCTTACCCTTACCCTTACCCTTACCCTCACCCTTACCCTTACCCTTGCTTTTACCCTTAAGCTTACCCTTACCCTTACCCTTACCCTTACCCTTACCCTTGCTTTTACCCTTAAGCTTACCCTTACCCTTACCCTTAACCTTACCCTTACCCTTGCTTTTACCCTTAGGCTTACCCTTACCCTTACCCTTACCCTTACCCTTGCTTTTACCCTTAAGCTTACCCTTACCCTTACCCTTACTCTAACCCTTACCCTTACCCTTACCCTTACCCTTACCCTTACCCTTACCCTTACCCTTACCCTTACCCTTGCTTTTACCCTTAGGCTTACCCTTACCTTTACCCTTACCCTAACCCTTACCCTTACCCTTACCCTTACCCTTACCCTTGCTTTTACCCTTAAGCTTACCCTTACCCTTACCCTTACCCTTACCCTTACCCTTACCCTTACCCTTACCCTTACCCTTACCCTTGCTTTTACCCTTAAGCTTACCCTTACCCTTACCCTTACCCTTACCCTTACCCTTACCCTTACCCTTACCCTTACCCTTACCCTTACCCTTACCCTTACCCTTGCTTTTACCCTTAAGCTTACCCTTACCCTTACCCTTACCCTTACCCTTACCCTTACCCTTACCCTTACCCTTACCCTTACCCTTGCTTTTACCCTTAGGCTTACCCTCACCTTTACCCTTACCCTTACCCTTACCCTTACCCTTACCCTTGCTTTTACCCTTAAGCTTACCCTTACCCTTACCCTTACCCTTAAGCTTACCCTTACCCTTACCCTTACCCTTACCCTTACCCTTACCCTTACCCTTACCCTTACCCTTACCCTTACCCTTACCCTTACCCTTACCCTTGCTTTTACCCTTTAGCTTACCCTTACCCTTACCCTTACCCTTACCCTTACCCTTGCTTTCACCCTTAAGCTTACCCTTACCCTTACCCTTACCCTTAAGCTTACCCTTACCCTTACCCTTACCCTTACCCTTACCCTTACCCTTACCCTTACCCTTACCCTTACCCTTACCCTTGCTTTTACCCTTAAGCTTACCCTTACCCTTACCCTACCCCTTACCCTTAAGCTTACCCTTACCCTTACCCTTACCCTTACCCTTACCCTTAACCTTACCCTTGCTTTTACCCTCAAGCTTACCCTTACCCTTACCCTTACCCTTACCCTTAAGCTTACCCTTACCCTTACCCTTACCCTTACCCTTACCCTTGCTTTAACCCTTAAGCTTACCCTTACCCTTACCCTTACCCTTACCCTTACCCTTAAGCTTACCCTTACCCTTACCCTAACCCTTACCCTTACCCTTACCCTTACCCTTACCCTTACCCTTGCTTTTACCCTTAAGCTTACCCTTACCCTTACCCTAAGTAAGGATAAGGGTAAGGGTAAGGGTAAGGGTAAGGGTAAGGGTAAGGGTAAGGGTAAGGGTAAGGGTAAGGGTAAGGGTAAGCTTAAGGGTAAAAGCAAGGGTAAGGGTAAGGGTAAGGGTAAGGGTAAGGGTAAGGGTAAGGGTAAGGGTAAGGGTAAGGGTAAGCTTAAGGGTAAAAGCAAGGGTAAGGGTAAGGGTAAGGGTAAGGGTAAGGGTAAGGGTAAGGGTAAGGGTAAGGGTAAGGGTAAGGGTAAGGGTAAGGGTAAGGGTAAGGGTAAGGGTAAGGGTAAGGGTAAGCTTAAGGGTAAAAGCAAGGGTAAGGGTAAGGCTAAGGGTAAGGGTAAGGGTAAGGGTAAGGGTAAGCTTAAGGGTAAAAGCAAGGGTAAGGGTAAGGGTAAGGGTAAGGGTAAGGGTAAAGGTGAGGGTAAGCCTAAGGGTAAAAGCAAGGGTAAGGGTAAGGGTAAGGGTAAGGGTAAGGGTAAGGGTAAGGGTAAGGGTAAGGGTAGGGGTAAAAGTAAGGGTAAGGGTAAGCTTAAGGGTAAAAGCAAGGGTAAGGGTAAGGGTAAGGGTAAGGGTAAGGGTAAGGGTAAGGGTAAGGGTAAGGGTAAGCTTAAGGGTAAAAGCAAGGGTAAGGGTAAGGGTAAGGGTAAGGGTAAGGGTAAGGGTAAGGGTAAGGGTAAGGGTAAGGGTAAGGGTAAGGGTAAGGGTGAGGGTAAGGGTAAGGGTAAGCTTAAGGGTAAAAGCAAGGGTAAGGGTAAGGGTAAGGGTAAGGGTAAGGGTAATGGTAAGGGTAAAGGTAAGGGTAAGCCTAAGGGTAAAAGCAAGGGTAAGGGTAAGGGTAAGGGTAAGGGTAAGGGTACCCTTGCTTTTACCCTTAAGCTTACCCTTACCCTTACCCTTACCCTTACCCTTACCCTTACCCTTACCCTTGCTTTTACCCTTAAGCTTACCCTTACCCTTACCCTTACCCTTACCCTTACCCTCACCCTTACCCTTACCCTTACCCTTGCTTATACCCTTAAGCTTACCCTTACCCTTACCCTTACCCTTACCCTTACCCTTACCCTTACCCTTACCCTTACCCTTACCCTTACCCTTACCCTTGCTTTTACCCTTAGGCTTACCCTTACCTTTACCCTTACCCTTACCCTTACCCTTACCCTTACCCTTACCCTTACCCTTACCCTTGCTTTTACCCTTAAGCTTACCCTTACCCTTACCCTTACCCTTACCCTTACCCTAACCCTTACCCTTGCTTTTACCCTTAAGCTTACCCTTACCCTTACCCTTACCCTTACCCTTACCCTTACCCTTACCCTTACCCTTACCCTTACCCTTGCTTTTACCCTTAAGCTTACCCTTACCCTTACCCTTACCCTTACCCTTACCCTTACCCTTATCCTTACCCTTGCTTTTACCCTTAAGCTTATCCTTACCCTTACCCTTACCCTTACCCTTACCCTTACCTTTACCCTTACCCTTACCCTTACCCTTACCCTTACCCTTACCCTTGCTTTTACTCTTAGGCTTACCCTTACCTTTACCCTTACCCTTACCCTTACCCTTACCCTCACCCTTACCCTTACCCTTGCTTTTACCCTTAAGCTTACCCTTACCCTTACCCTTACCCTTACCCTTACCCTTGCTTTTACCCTTAAGCTTACCCTTACCCTTACCCTTAACCTTACCCTTACCCTTGCTTTTACCCTTAGGCTTACCCTTACCCTTACCCTTACCCTTACCCTTGCTTTTACCCTTAAGCTTACCCTTACCCTTACCCTTACTCTAACCCTTACCCTTACCCTTACCCTTACCCTTACCCTTACCCTTACCCTTACCCTTACCCTTACCCTTGCTTTTACCCTTAGGCTTACCCTTACCTTTACCCTTACCCTAACCCTTACCCTTACCCTTACCCTTACCCTTACCCTTGCTTTTACCCTTAAGCTTACCCTTACCCTTACCCTTACCCTTACCCTTACCCTTACCCTTACCCTTACCCTTGCTTTTACCCTTAAGCTTAAGGGTAAGGGTAAGGGTAAGGGTAAGGGTAAGGGTAAGGGTAAGCTTAAGGGTAAAAGCAAGGGTAAGGGTAAGGGTAAGGGTAAGGGTAAGGGTAAGGGTAAGGGTAAGGGTAAGGGTAAGGGTAAGGGTAAGGGTAAGGGTAAGGGTAAGGGTAAGGGTAAGGGTAAGGGTAAGGGTAAGGGTAAGCTTAAGGGTAAAAGCAAGGGTAAGGGTAAGGCTAAGGGTAAGGGTAAGGGTAAGGGTAAGGGTAAGCTTAAGGGTAAAAGCAAGGGTAAGGGTAAGGGTAAGGGTAAGGGTAAGGGTAAAGGTGAGGGTAAGCCTAAGGGTAAAAGCAAGGGTGAGGGTAAGGGTAAGGGTAAGGGTAAGGGTAAGGGTAAGGGTAAGGGTAAGGGTAGGGGTAAGAGTAAGGGTAAGGGTAAGCTTAAGGGTAAAAGCAAGGGTAAGGGTAAGGGTAAGGGTAAGGGTAAGGGTAAGGGTAAGCTTAAGGGTAAAAGCAAGGGTAAGGGTAAGGGTAAGGGTAAGGGTAAGGGTAAGGGTAAGGGTAAGGGTAAGGGTAAGGGTAAGGGTAAGGGTGAGGGTAAGGGTAAGGGTAAGCTTAAGGGTAAAAGCAAGGGTAAGGGTAAGGGTAAGGGTAAGGGTAAGGGTAATGGTAAGGGTAAAGGTAAGGGTAAGCCTAAGGGTAAAAGCAAGGGTAAGGGTAAGGGTAAGGGTAAGGGTAAGGGTAAGGGTAAGGGTAAGGGTAAGGGTAAGGGTAAGGGTAAGGGTAAGGGTAAGGGTAAGGGTAAGGGTAAGCTTAAGGGTAAAAGCAAGGGTAAGGGTAAGGGTAAGGGTAAGGGTAAGGGTAAGGGTAAGGGTAAGCTTAAGGGTAAGGGTAAGGGTAAGGGTAAGGGTAAGCTTAAGGGTAAAAGCAAGGGTAAGTGTGAGGGTAAGGGTAAGGGTAAGGGTAAGCTTAAGGGTAAAAGCAAGGGTAAGGGTAAAGGTAAGGGTAAGGGTAAGGTTAAGGGTAAGGGTAAGCTTAAGGGTAAGGGTAAGGGTAAGGGTAAGGGTAAGCTTAAGGGTAAAAGCAAGGGTAAGGGTAAGAGTAAGGGTAAGGGTAAGGGTAAGGGTAAGGGTAAGGGTAAGGGTAAGGGTGAGCTTAAGGGTAAAAGCAAGGGTAAGGGTAAGGGTAAGGGTAAGGGTAAGGGTAAGGGTAAGGGTAAGGTTAAGGGTAAGCTTAAGGGTAAAAGCAAGGGTAAGGGTAAGGGTAAGGGTAAGGGTAAGGGTAAGGGTAAGGGTAAGGGTAAGGGTAAAGGTAAGGGTAAGCCTAAGGGTAAAAGCAAGGGTAAGGGTAAGGGTAAGGGTAAGGGTAAGGGTAAGAGTAAGGGTAAGGGTAAGGGTAAGGGTAAGCTTAAGGGTAAAAGCAAGGGTAAGGGTAAGGGTAAGGGTAAGGGTAAGCCTAAGGGTAAAAGCAAGGGTAAGGGTAAGGGTAAGGGTAAGGGTAAGGGTAAGCTTAAGGGTAAAAGCAAGGGTAAGGGTAAGGGTAAGGGTAAGGGTAAGGGTAAGGGTAAGCTTAAGGGTAAAAGCAAGGGTGAGGGTAAGGGTAAGGGTAAGGGTAAGGGTAAGGGTAAGGGTAAGGGTAAGGGTAAGGGTAAGGGTAAGCTCAAGGGTAAAAGCAAGGGTAAGGGTAAGGGTAAGGGTAAGGGTAAGGGTAAGGGTAAGGGTAAGGGTAAGGGTAAGGGTAAGGGTAAGGGTAAGGGTAAGGGTAAGGGTAAGGGTAAGGGTAAGCTTAAGGGTAAAAGCAAGGGTAAGGGTAAGGGTAAGGGTAAGGGTAAGGGTAAGGGTAAAGGTAAGGGTAAGCCTAAGGGTAAAAGCAAGGGTAAGGGTAAGGGTAAGGGTAAGGGTAAGGGTAAGGGTAAGGGTAAGGGTAAGGGTAAGGGTAAGGGTAAGGGTAAGGGTAAGGGTAAGGGTAAGGGTAAGGGTAAGGGTAAGGGTAAGGGTAAGGGTAAGGGTAAGGGTAAGGGTAAGCTTAAGGGTAAAAGCAAGGGTAAGGGTAAGGGTAAGGGTAAGGGTAAGCCTAAGGGTAAAAGCAAGGGTAAGGGTAAGGGTAAGGGTAAGGGTAAGGGTAAGGGTAAGCTTAAGGGTAAAAGTAAGGGTAAGGGTAAGGGTAAGGGTAAGGGTAAGGGTAAGGGTAAGCTCAAGGGTAAAAGCAAGGGTAAGGGTAAGGGTAAGGGTAAGGGTAAAGGTAAGGGTAAGGGTAAAGGTAAGGGTAAGCCTAAGGGTAAAAGCAAGGGTAAGGGTAAGGGTAAGGGTAAGGGTAAGGGTAAGGGTAAGGGTAAGGGTAAGGGTAAGGGTAAGGGTAAGGGTAAGGGTAAGGGTAAGCTTAAGGGTAAAAGAAAGGGTAAGGGTAAGGGTAAGGGTAAGGGTAAGGGTAAGGGTAAGGGTAAGCTTAAGGGTAAGGGTAAGGGAAAGGGTAAGCTTAAGGGTGAAAGCAAGGGTAAGGGTAAGGGTAAGGGTAAGGGTAAGCTTAAGGGTAAAAGCAAGGGTAAGGGTAAGAGTAAGGGTAAGGGTAAGGGTAAGGGTAAGGGTAAGGGTAAGGGTGAGCTTAAGGGTAAAAGCAAGGGTAAGGGTAAGGGTAAGGGTAAGGGTAAGGGTAAGGGTAAGGGTAAGGGTAAGGGTAAGGGTAAGGGTAAGCTTAAGGGTAAAA
This sequence comes from Myrrha octodecimguttata, assembly GCA_958510865.1. Classification (NCBI taxonomy): domain Eukaryota; kingdom Metazoa; phylum Arthropoda; class Insecta; order Coleoptera; family Coccinellidae; genus Myrrha; species Myrrha octodecimguttata. Next base: position 403,942 of record CAUEHS010000822.1, on the reverse strand, counting down.
GCAAGGGTAAGGGTAAGGGTAAGGGTAAGGGTAAGGGTAAGGGTAAGGGTAAGGGTAAGGGTAAGGGTAAGGGTAAGGGTAAAGGTAAGGGTAAGCCTAAGGGTAAAAGCAAGGGTAAGGGTAAGGGTAAGGGTAAGGGTAAGGGTGAGAGTAAGGGTAAGGGTAAGGGTAAGGGTAAGCTTAAGGGTAAAAGCAAGGCTAAGGGTAAGGGTAAGGGTAAGGGTAAGCCTAAGGGTAAAAGCAAGGGTAAGGGTAAGGGTAAGGGTAAGGGTAAGGGTAAGCTTAAGGGTAAAAGCAAGGGTAAGGGTAAGGGTAAGGGTAAGGGTAAGGGTAAGGGTAAGCTTAAGGGTAAAAGCAAGGGTGAGGGTAAGGGTAAGGGTAAGGGTAAGGGTAAGGGTAAGGGTAAGGGTAAGTGTAAGGGTAAGCTTAAGGGTAAAAGCAAGGGTAAGGGTAAGGGTAAGGGTAAGGGTAAGGGTAAGGGTAAGGGTAAGGGTAAGGGTAAGGGTAAGGGTAAGGGTAAGGGTAAGCTTAAGGGTAAAAGCAAGGGTAAGGGTAAGGGTAAGGGTAAGGGTAAGGGTAAAGGTAAGGGTAAGCCTAAGGGTAAAAGCAAGGGTAAGGGTAAGGGTAAGGGTAAGGGTAAGGGTAAGGGTAAGGGTAAGGGTAAGGGTAAGGGTAAGGGTAAGGGTAAGGGTAAGGGTAAGGGTAAGGGTAAGGGTAAGGGTTAGGGTAAGGGTAAGGGTAAGGGTAAGGGTAAGCTTAAGGGTAAAAGCAAGGGTAAGGGTAAGGGTAAGGGTAAGGGTAAGCCTAAGGGTAAAAGCAAGGGTAAGGGTAAGGGTAAGGGTAAGGGTAAGGGTAAGCTTAAGGGTAAAAGCAAGGGTAAGGGTAAGGGTAAGGGTAAGGGTAAGGGTAAGGGTAAGCTCAAGGGTAAAAGCAAGGGTAAGGGTAAGGGTAAGGGTAAGGGTAAAGGTAAGGGTAAGGGTAAAGGTAAGGGTAAGCCTAAGGGTAAAAGCAAGGGTAAGGGTTAGGGTAAGGGTAAGGGTAAGGGTAAGGGTAAGGGTAAGGGTAAGGGTAAGCTTAAGGGTAAAAGCAAGGGTAAGGGTAAGGGTAAGGGTAAGGGTAAGGGTAAGGGTAAGGGTAAGGGTAAGGGTAAGGGTAAGGGTAAGGGTAAGCTTAAGGGTAAGGGTAAGGGTAAGGGTAAGCTTAAGGGTAAAAGCAAGGGTAAGGGTAAGGGTAAGGGTAAGGGTAAGCTTAAGGGTAAAAGCAAGGGTAAGGGTAAGGGTAAGGGTAAGGGTAAGGGTAAGGGTAAGCTTAAGGGTAAGGGTAAGGGTAAGAGTAAGGGTAAGCTTAAGGGTAAAAGCAAGGGTAAGGGTAAGGGTAAGGGTAAGGGTAAGGGTAAGCTTAAGGGTAAGGGTAAGGGTAAGGGTAAGGGTAAGGGTAAGCTTAAGGGTAAAAGAAAGGGTAAGGGTAAGGGTAAGGGTAAGGGTAAGGGTAAGGGTAAGGGTAAGCTTAAGGGTAAGGGTAAGGGTAAGGGTAAGCTTAAGGGTGAAAGCAAGGGTAAGGGTAAGGGTAAGGGTAAGGGTAAGCTTAAGGGTAAAAGCAAGGGTAAGGGTAAGAGTAAGGGTAAGGGTAAGGGTAAGGGTAAGGGTAAGGGTAAATGTGAGCTTAAGGGTAAAAGCAAGGGTAAGGGTAAGGGTAAGGGTAAGGGTAAGGGTAAGGGTAAGGGTAAGGGTAAGGGTAAGGGTAAGGTTAAGCTTAAGGGTAAAAGCAAGGGTAAGGGTAAGGGTAAGGGTAAGGGTAAGGGTAAGGGTAAGGGTAAGGGTAAGGGTAAGGGTAAGGGTAAAGGTAAGGGTAAGCCTAAGGGTAAAAGCAAGGGTAAGGGTAAGGGTAAGGGTAAGGGTAAGGGTAAGAGTAAGGGTAAGGGTAAGGGTAAGGGTAAGCTTAAGGGTAAAAGCAAGGGTAAGGGTAAGGGTAAGGGTAAGGGTAAGCCTAAGGGTAAAAGCAAGGGTAAGGGTAAGGGTAAGGGTAAGGGTAAGGGTAAGCTTAAGGGTAAAAGCAAGGGTAAGGGTAAGGGTAAGGGTAAGCTTAAGGGTAAAAGCAAGGGTGAGGGTAAGGGTAAGGGTAAGGGTAAGGGTAAGGGTAAGGGTAAGGGTAAGTGTAAGGGTAAGCTCAAGGGTAAAAGCAAGGGTAAGGGTAAGGGTAAGGGTAAGGGTAAGGGTAAGGGTAAGGGTAAGGGTAAGGGTAAGGGTAAGGGTAAGGGTAAGGGTAAGCTTAAGGGTAAAAGCAAGGGTAAGGGTAAGGGTAAGGGTAAGGGTAAGGGTAAAGGTAAGGGTAAGCCTAAGGGTAAAAGCAAGGGTAAGGGTAAGGGTAAGGGTAAGGGTAAGGGTAAGGGTAAGGGTAAGGGTAAGGGTAAGGGTAAGGGTAAGGGTAAGGGTAAGGGTAAGGGTAAGGGTAAGGGTAAGGGTAAGGGTAAGGGTAAGGGTAAGGGTAAGGGTAAGGGTAAGGGTAAGGGTAAGCTTAAGGGTAAAAGCAAGGGTAAGGGTAAGGGTAAGGGTAAGGGTAAGCCTAAGGGTAAAAGCAAGGGTAAGGGTAAGGGTAAGGGTAAGGGTAAGGGTAAGCTTAAGGGTAAAAGCAAGGGTAAGGGTAAGGGTAAGGGTAAGGGTAAGGGTAAGGGTAAGCTCAAGGGTAAAAGCAAGGGTAAGGGTAAGGGTAAGGGTAAGGGTAAAGGTAAGGGTAAGGGTAAAGGTAAGGGTAAGCCTAAGGGTAAAAGCAAGGGTAAGGGTAAGGGTAAGGGTAAGGGTAAGGGTAAGGGTAAGGGTAAGGGTAAGGGTAAGCTTAAGGGTAAAAGCAAGGGTAAGGGTAAGGGTAAGGGTAAGGGTAAGGGTAAGGGTAAGGGTAAGGGTAAGGGTAAGCTTAAGGGTAAGGGTAAGGGTAAGGGTAAGCTTAAGGGTAAAAGCAAGGGTAAGGGTAAGGGTAAGGGTAAGGGTAAGCTTAAGGGTAAAAGCAAGGGTAAGGGTAAGGGTAAGGGTAAGGGTAAGGGTAAGGGTAAGGGTAAGGGTAAGGGTAAGCTTAAGGGTAAGGGTAAGGGTAAGAGTAAGGGTAAGCTTAAGGGTAAAAGCAAGGGTAAGGGTAAGGGTAAGGGTAAGGGTAAGGGTAAGCTTAAGGGTAAGGGTAAGGGTAAGGGTAAGGGTAAGCTTAAGGGTAAAAGCAAGGGTAAGGTTAAGGGTAAGGGTAAGGGTAAGGGTAAGGGTAAGGGTAAGCTTAAGGGTAAGGGTAAGGGTAAGGGTAAGGGTAAGCTTAAGGGTAAAAGCAAGGGTAAGGGTAAGGGTAAGGGTAAGGGTAAGGGTAAGGGTAAGGGTAAGGGTAAGGGTAAGGGTAAGGGTAAGGGTAAGGGTAAGGGTAAGGGTAAGGGTAAGGGTAAGGGTAAGGGTAAGGGTAAGCTTAAGGGTAAAAGCAAGGGTAAGGGTAAGGGTAAGGGTAAGGGTAAGGGTAAAGGTAAGGGTAAGCCTAAGGGTAAAAGCAAGGGTAAGGGTAAGGGTAAGGGTAAGGGTAAGGGTAAGGGTAAGGGTAAGGGTAAGGGTAAGGGTAAGGGTAAGGGTAAGGGTAAGGGTAAGGGTAAGCTTAAGGGTAAAAGCAAGGGTAAGGGTAAGGGTAAGGGTAAGGGTAAGGGTAAGGGTAAGGGTAAGGGTAAGGGTTTGGGTAAGGGTAAGGGTAAGGGTAAGGGTAAGGGTAAGGGTAAGGGTAAGGGTAAGGGTAAGGGTAAGGGTAAGGGTAAGGGTAAGGGTAAGGGTAAGGGTAAGGGTTAGGGTAAGGGTAAGGGTAAGGGTAAGGGTAAGCTTAAGGGTAAAAGCAAGGGTAAGGGTAAGGGTAAGGGTAAGGGTAAGCCTAAGGGTAAAAGCAAGGGTAAGGGTAAGGGTAAGGGTAAGGGTAAGGGTAAGCTTAAGGGTAAAAGCAAGGGTAAGGGTAAGGGTAAGGGTAAGGGTAAGGGTAAGGGTAAGCTCAAGGGTAAAAGCAAGGGTAAGGGTAAGGGTAAGGGTAAGGGTAAAGGTAAGGGTAAGGGTAAAGGTAAGGGTAAGCCTAAGGGTAAAAGCAAGGGTAAGGGTTAGGGTAAGGGTAAGGGTAAGGGTAAGGGTAAGGGTAAGGGTAAGGGTAAGCTTAAGGGTAAAAGCAAGGGTAAGGGTAAGGGTAAGGGTAAGGGTAAGGGTAAGGATAAGGGTAAGGGTAAGGGTAAGGGTAAGGGTAAGGGTAAGCTTAAGGGTAAGGGTAAGGGTAAGGGTAAGCTTAAGGGTAAAAGCAAGGGTAAGGGTAAGGGTAAGGGTAAGGGTAAGCTTAAGGGTAAAAGCAAGGGTAAGGGTAAGGGTAAGGGTAAGGGTAAGGGTAAGGGTAAGCTTAAGGGTAAGGGTAAGGGTAAGAGTAAGGGTAAGCTTAAGGGTAAAAGCAAGGGTAAGGGTAAGGGTAAGGGTAAGGGTAAGGGTAAGCTTAAGGGTAAGGGTAAGGGTAAGGGTAAGGGTAAGGGTAAGCTTAAGGGTAAAAGAAAGGGTAAGGGTAAGGGTAAGGGTAAGGGTAAGGGTAAGGGTAAGGGTAAGCTTAAGGGTAAGGGTAAGGGTAAGGGTAAGCTTAAGGGTGAAAGCAAGGGTAAGGGTAAGGGTAAGGGTAAGGGTAAGCTTAAGGGTAAAAGCAAGGGTAAGGGTAAGAGTAAGGGTAAGGGTAAGGGTAAGGGTAAGGGTAAGGGTAAGGGTGAGCTTAAGGGTAAAAGCAAGGGTAAGGGTAAGGGTAAGGGTAAGGGTAAGGGTAAGGGTAAGGGTAAGGGTAAGGGTAAGGGTAAGGTTAAGCTTAAGGGTAAAAGCAAGGGTAAGGGTAAGGGTAAGGGTAAGGGTAAGGGTAAGGGTAAGGGTAAGGGTAAGGGTAAGGGTAAGGGTAAAGGTAAGGGTAAGCCTAAGGGTAAAAGCAAGGGTAAGGGTAAGGGTAAGGGTAAGGGTAAGGGTAAGAGTAAGGGTAAGGGTAAGGGTAAGGGTAAGCTTAAGGGTAAAAGCAAGGGTAAGGGTAAGGGTAAGGGTAAGGGTAAGCCTAAGGGTAAAAGCAAGGGTAAGGGTAAGGGTAAGGGTAAGGGTAAGGGTAAGCTTAAGGGTAAAAGCAAGGGTAAGGGTAAGGGTAAGGGTAAGGGTAAGCTTAAGGGTAAAAGCAAGGGTGAGGGTAAGGGTAAGGGTAAGGGTAAGGGTAAGGGTAAGGGTAAGGGTAAGTGTAAGGGTAAGCTTAAGGGTAAAAGCAAGGGTAAGGGTAAGGGTAAGGGTAAGGGTAAGGGTAAGGGTAAGGGTAAGGGTAAGGGTAAGGGTAAGGGTAAGGGTAAGGGTAAGCTTAAGGGTAAAAGCAAGGGTAAGGGTAAGGGTAAGGGTAAGGGTAAAGGTAAGGGTAAGCCTAAGGGTAAAAGCAAGGGTAAGGGTAAGGGTAAGGGTAAGGGTAAGGGTAAGGGTAAGGGTAAGGGTAAGGGTAAGGGTAAGGGTAAGGGTAAGGGTAAGGGTAAGGGTAAGGGTAAGGGTAAGGGTAAGGGTAAGGGTAAGCTTAAGGGTAAAAGCAAGGGTAAGGGTAAGGGTAAGGGTAAGGGTAAGCCTAAGGGTAAAAGCAAGGGTAAGGGTAAGGGTAAGGGTAAGGGTAAGGGTAAGCTTAAGGGTAAAAGCAAGGGTAAGGGTAAGGGTAAGGGTAAGGGTAAGGGTAAGGGTAAGCTCAAGGGTAAAAGCAAGGGTAAGGGTAAGGGTAAGGGTAAGGGTAAAGGTAAGGGTAAGGGTAAAGGTAAGGGTAAGCCTAAGGGTAAAAGCAAGGGTAAGGGTAAGGGTAAGGGTAAGGGTAAGGGTAAGGGTAAGGGTAAGGGTAAGGGTAAGCTTAAGGGTAAAAGCAAGGGTAAGGGTAAGGGTAAGGGTAAGGGTAAGGGTAAGGGTAAGGGTAAGGGTAAGGGTAAGGGTAAGGGTAAGCTTAAGGGTAAGGGTAAGGGTAAGGGTAAGCTTAAGGGTAAAAGCAAGGGTAAGGGTAAGGGTAAGGGTAAGGGTAAGCTTAAGGGTAAAAGCAAGGGTGAGGGTAAGGGTAAGGGTAAGGGTAAGGGTAAGGGTAAGGGTAAGCTTAAGGGTAAGGGTAAGGGTAAGAGTAAGGGTAAGCTTAAGGGTAAAAGCAAGGGTAAGGGTAAGGGTAAGGGTAAGGGTAAGGGTAAGCTTAAGGGTAAGGGTAAGGGTAAGGGTAAGGGTAAGCTTAAGGGTAAAAGCAGGGGTAAGGTTAAGGGTAAGGGTAAGGGTAAGGGTAAGGGTAAGGGTAAGCTTAAGGGTAAGGGTAAGGGTAAGGGTAAGGGTAAGCTTAAGGGTAAAAGCAAGGGTAAGGGTAAGGGTAAGGGTAAGGGTAAGGGTAAGGGTAAGGGTAAGGGTAAGGGTAAGGGTAAGGGTAAGGGTAAGGGTAAGGGTAAGGGTAAGGGTAAGGGTAAGGGTAAGGGTAAGGGTAAGCTTAAGGGTAAAAGCAAGGGTAAGGGTAAGGGTAAGGGTAAGGGTAAGGGTAAAGGTAAGGGTAAGCCTAAGGGTAAAAGCAAGGGTAAGGGTAAGGGTAAGGGTAAGGGTAAGGGTAAGGGTAAGGGTAAGGGTAAGGGTAAGGGTAAGGGTAAGGGTAAGGGTAAGGGTAAGGGTAAGCTTAAGGGTAAAAGCAAGGGTAAGGGTAAGGGTAAGGGTAAGGGTAAGGGTAAGGGTAAGGGTAAGGTTAAGGGTAAGGGTAAGGGTAAGCTTAAGGGTAAAAGCAAGGGTAAGGGTAAGGGTAAGGGTAAGGGTATAGGTAAGGGTAAGGGTAAGGGTAAGGGTAAGGGTAAGCTTAAGGGTAAAAGCAAGGGTAAGGGTAAGGGTAAGGGTAAGGGTAAGGGTTAGGGTAAGGGTAAAGGTAAGGGTAAGCCTAAGGGTAAAAGCAAGGGTAAGGGTAAGGGTAAGGGTAAGGGTAAGGGTAAGGGTAGGGGTAAGGGTAAGGGTAAGAGTAAGGGTAAGGGTAAGGGTAAGCTTAAGGGTAAAAGCAAGGGTAAGGGTAAGGGTAAGGGTAAGGGTAAGGGTAAGCCTAAGGGTAAAAGCAAGGGTAAGGGTAAGGTTAAGGGTAAGGGTAAGGGTAAGCTTAAGGGTAAAAGCAAGGGTAAGGGTAAGGGTAAGGGTAAGGGTAAGGGTAAGCTTAAGGGTAAAAGCAAGGGTAAGGGTAAGGGTGAGGGTAAGGGTAAGGGTAAGGGTAAGGGTAAAGGTAAGGGTAAGCCTAAGAGTAAAAGCAAGGGTAAGGGTAAGGGTAAGGGTAAGGGTAAGCTTAAGGGTAAAAGCAAGGGTAAGGGTAAGGGTAAGGGTAAGGGTAAGGGTAAGGGTAAGGGTAAGGGTAAGGGTAAGGGTAAGGGTGAGCTTAAGGGTAAAAGCAAGGGTAAGGGTAAGGGTAAGGGTAAGGGTAAGGGTAAAGGTAAGGGTAAGCCTAAGGGTAAAAGCAAGGGTAAGGGTAAGGGTAAGGGTAAGGGTAAGGGTAAGGGTAAGGGTAAGGGTAAGGGTAAGGGTAAGGGTAAGGGTAAGGGTAAGGGTAAGGGTAAGGGTAAGGGTAAGGGTAAGGGTAAGGGTAAGGGTAAGGGTAAGGGTAAGGGTAAGGGTAAGGGTAAGGGTAAGGGTAAGGGTAAGGGTAAGCTTAAGGGTAAAAGCAAGGGTAAGGGTAAGGGTAAGGGTAAGGGTAAGCCTAAGGGTAAAAGCAAGGGTAAGGGTAAGGGTAAGGGTAAGGGTAAGGGTAAGCTTAAGGGTAAAAGCAAGGGTAAGGGTAAGGGTAAGGGTAAGGGTAAGGGTAAGGGTAAGCTCAAGGGTAAAAGCAAGGGTAAGGGTAAGGGTAAGGGTAAGGGTAAAGGTAAGGGTAAGGGTAAAGGTAAGGGTAAGCCTAAGGGTAAAAGCAAGGGTAAGGGTAAGGGTAAGGGTAAGGGTAAGGGTAAGGGTAAGGGTAAGGGTAAGGGTAAGCTTAAGGGTAAAAGCAAGGGTAAGGGTAAGGGTAAGGGTAAGGGTAAGGGTAAGGGTAAGGGTAAGGGTAAGGGTAAGGGTAAGCTTAAGGGTAAGGGTAAGGGTAAGGGTAAGCTTAAGGGTAAAAGCAAGGGTAAGGGTAAGGGTAAGGGTAAGGGTAAGCTTAAGGGTAAAAGCAAGGGTAAGGGTAAGGGTAAGGGTAAGGGTAAGGGTAAGGGTAAGGGTAAGGGTAAGGGTAAGGGTAAGGGTAAGCTTAAGGGTAAGGGTAAGGGTAAGGGTAAGGGTAAGCTTAAGGGTAAAAGCAAGGGTAAGGGTAAGGGTAAGGGTAAGGGTAAGGGTAAGGGTAAGGGTAAGGGTAAGGGTAAGCTTAAGGGTAAAAGCAAGGGTAAGGGTAAGGGTAAGGGTAAGGGTAAGGGTAAGGGTAAGGGTAAGGGTAAGGGTAAGGGTAAGGGTAAAGGTAAGGGTAAGCCTAAGGGTAAAAGCAAGGGTAAGGGTAAGGGTAAGGGTAAGGGTAAGAGTAAGGGTAAGGGTAAGGGTAAGGGTAAGCTTAAGGGTAAAAGCAAGGGTAAGGGTAAGGGTAAGGGTAAGGGTAAGCCTAAGGGTAAAAGCAAGGGTAAGGGTAAGGGTAAGGGTAAGGGTAAGGGTAAGCTTAAGGGTAAAAGCAAGGGTAAGGGTAAGGGTAAGGGTAAGGGTAAGGGTAAGGGTAAGCTTAAGGGTAAAAGCAAGGGTGAGGGTAAGGGTAAGGGTAAGGGTAAGGGTAAGGGTAAGGGTATGGGTAAGGGTAAGGGTAAGGGTAAGTGTAAGGGTAAGCTTAAGGGTAAAAGCAAGGGTAAGGGTAAGGGTAAGGGTAAGGGTAAGGGTAAGGGTAAGGGTAAGGGTAAGGGTAAGGGTAAGGGTAAGGGTGAGGGTAAGGGTAAGCTTAAGGGTAAAAGCAAGGGTAAGGGTAAGGGTAAGGGTAAGGGTAAGGGTAAAGGTAAGGGTAAGCCTAAGGGTAAAAGCAAGGGTAAGGGTAAGGGTAAGGGTAAGGGTAAGGGTAAGGGTAAGGGTAAGGGTAAGGGTAAGGGTAAGGGTAAGGGTAAGGGTAAGGGTAAGGGTAAGGGTAAGGGTAAGGGTAAGGGTAAGGGTAAGGGTAAGTGTAAGGGTAAGGGTAAGGGTAAGGGTAAGGGTAAGCTTAAGAGTAAAAGCAAGGGTAAGGGTAAGGGTAAGGGTAAGGGTAAGCCTAAGGGTAAAAGCAAGGGTAAGGGTAAGGGTAAGGGTAAGGGTAAGGGTAAGCTTAAGGGTAAAAGCAAGGGTAAGGGTAAGGGTAAGGGTAAGGGTAAGGGTAAGGGTAAGCTCAAGGGTAAAAGCAAGGGTAAGGGTAAGGGTAAGGGTAAGGGTAAAGGTAAGGGTAAGGGTAAAGGTAAGGGTAAGCCTAAGGGTAAAAGCAAGGGTAAGGGTAAGGGTAAGGGTAAGGGTAAGGGTAAGGGTAAGGGTAAGGGTAAGGGTAAGGGTAAGCTTAAGGGTAAAAGCAAGGGTAAGGGTAAGGGTAAGGGTAAGGGTAAGGGTAAGGGTAAGGGTAAGGGTAAGGGTAAGGGTAAGGGTAAGGGTAAGGGTAAGCTTAAGGGTAAGGGTAAGGGTAAGGGTAAGCTTAAGGGTAAAAGCAAGGGTAAGGGTAAGGGTAAGGGTAAGGGTAAGCTTAAGGGTAAAAGTAAGGGTAAGGGTAAGGGTAAGGGTAAGGGTAAGGGTAAGGGTAAGGGTAAGGGTAAGCTTAAGGGTAAGGGTAAGGGTAAGAGTAAGGGTAAGCTTAAGGGTAAAAGCAAGGGTAAGGGTAAGGGTAAGGGTAAGGGTAAGGGTAAGCTTAAGGGTAAGGGTAAGGGTAAGGGTAAGGGTAAGCTTAAGGGTAAAAGCAAGGGTAAGGTTAAGGGTAAGGGTAAGGGTAAGGGTAAGGGTAAGGGTAAGCTTAAGGGTAAGGGTAAGGGTAAGGGTAAGGGTAAGCTTAAGGGTAAAAGCAAGGGTAAGGGTAAGGGTAAGGGTAAGGGTAAGGGTAAGGGTAAGGGTAAGGGTAAGGGTAAGGGTAAGGGTAAGGGTAAGGGTAAGGGTAAGCTTAAGGGTAAAAGCAAGGGTAAGGGTAAGGGTAAGGGTAAGGGTAAGGGTAAGGGTAAAGGTAAGGGTAAGCCTAAGGGTAAAAGCAAGGGTAAGGGTAAGGGTAAGGGTAAGGGTAAGGGTAAGGGTAAGGGTAAGGGTAAGGGTAAGGGTAAGGGTAAGGGTAAGGGTAAGGGTAAGGGTAAGCTTAAGGGTAAAAGCAAGGGTAAGGGTAAGGGTAAGGGTAAGGGTAAGGGTAAGGGTAAGGGTAAGGTTAAGGGTAAGGGTAAGGGTAAGCTTAAGGGTAAAAGCAAGGGTAAGGGTAAGGGTAAGGGTAAGGGTATAGGTAAGGGTAAGGGTAAGGGTAAGGGTAAGGGTAAGCTTAAGGGTAAAAGCAAGGGTAAGGGTAAGGGTAAGGGTAAGGGTAAGGGTTAGGGTAAGGGTAAAGGTAAGGGTAAGCCTAAGGGTAAAAGCAAGGGTAAGGGTTAGGGTAAGGGTAAGGGTAAGGGTAAGGGTAAGGGTAAGGGTAAGGGTAAGGGTAAGAGTAAGGGTAAGGGTAAGGGTAAGCTTAAGGGTAAAAGCAAGGGTAAGGGTAAGGGTAAGGGTAAGGGTAAGCCTAAGGGTAAAAGCAAGGGTAAGGGTAAGGTTAAGGGTAAGGGTAAGGGTAAGCTTAAGGGTAAAAGCAAGGGTAAGGGTAAGGGTAAGGGTAAGGGTAAGCTTAAGGGTAAAAGCAAGGGTAAGGGTAAGGGTGAGGGTAAGGGTAAGGGTAAGGGTAAGGGTAAAGGTAAGGGTAAGCCTAAGAGTAAAAGCAAGGGTAAGGGTAAGGGTAAGGGTAAGGGTAAGCTTAAGGGTAAAAGCAAGGGTAAGGGTGAGGGTAAGGGTAAGGGTAAGGGTAAGGGTAAGGGTAAGGGTAAGGGTAAGGGTAAGGGTAAGGGTAAGGGTGAGCTTAAGGGTAAAAGCAAGGGTAAGGGTAAGGGTAAGGGTAAGGGTAAAGGTAAGGGTAAGCCTAAGGGTAAAAGCAAGGGTAAGGGTAAGGGTAAGGGTAAGGGTAAGGGTAAGGGTAAGGGTAAGGGTAAGGGTAAGGGTAAGGGTAAGGGTAAGGGTAAGGGTAAGGGTAAGGGTAAGGGTAAGGGTAAGGGTAAGGGTAAGGGTAAGGGTAAGGGTAAGGGTAAGGGTAAGGGTAAGGGTAAGGGTAAGGGTAAGGGTAAGGGTAAGGGTAAGCTTAAGGGTAAAAGCAAGGGTAAGGGTAAGGGTAAGGGTAAGGGTAAGCCTAAGGGTAAAAGCAACGGTAAGGGTAAGGGTAAGGGTAAGCTTAAGGGTAAAAGCAAGGGTAAGGGTAAGGGTAAGGGTAAGGGTAAGGGTAAGGGTGAGCTCAAGGGTAAAAGCAAGGGTAAGGGTAAGGGTAAGGGTAAGGGTGAAGGTAAGGGTAAGGGTAAAGGTAAGGGTAAGCCTAAGGGTAAAAGCAAGGGTAAGGGTAAGGGTAAGGGTAAGGGTAAGGGTAAGGGTAAGGGTAAGGGTAAGGGTAAGCTTAAGGGTAAAAGCAAGGGTAAGGGTAAGGGTAAGGGTAAGGGTAAGGGTAAGGGTAAGGGTAAGGGTAAGGGTAAGCTTAAGGGTAAGGGTAAGGGTAAGGGTAAGCTTAAGGGTAAAAGCAAGGGTAAGGGTAAGGGTAAGGGTAAGGGTAAGCTTAAGGGTAAAAGCAAGGGTAAGGGTAAGGGTAAGGGTAAGGGTAAGGGTAAGGGTAAGGGTAAGGGTAAGGGTAAGGGTAAGGGTAAGGGTAAGCTTAAGGGTAAGGGTAAGGGTAAGGGTAAGGGTAAGCTTAAGGGTAAAAGCAAGGGTAAGGGTAAGGGTAAGGGTAAGGGTAAGGGTAAGCTTAAGGGTAAGGGTAAGGGTAAAGGTAAGGGTAAGCTTAAGGGTAAAAGCAAGGGTAAGGTTAAGGGTAAGGGTAAGGGTAAGGGTAAGGGTAAGGGTAAGCTTAAGGGTAAGGGTAAGGGTAAGGGTAAGGGTAAGCTTAAGGGTAAAAGCAAGGGTAAGGGTAAGGGTAAGGGTAAGGGTAAGGGTAAGGGTAAGGGTAAGGGTAAGGGTAAGGGTAAGGGTAAGGGTAAGCTTAAGGGTAAGGGTAAGGGTAAGGGTAAGCTTAAGGGTAAAAGCAAGGGTAAGGGTAAGGGTAAGGGTAAGGGTAAGGGTAAGCTTGAGGGTAAAAGCAAGGGTAAGGGTAAGGGTAAGGGTAAGGGTAAGGGTAAGGGTAAGGGTAAGGGTAAGGGTTAGGGTAAGCTTAAGGGTAAGGGTAAGGGTAAGGGTAAGCTTAAGGGTTAAAGCAAGGGTAAGGGTAAGGGTAAGGGTAAGGGTAAGGGTAAAGGTAAGGGTAAGCCTAAGGGTAAAAGCAAGGGTAAGGGTAAGGGTAAGGGTAAGGGTAAGGGTAAGGGTAAGGGTAAGGGTAAGGGTAAGGGTAAGGGTAAGGGTAAGGGTAAGCTTAAGGGTAAAAGCAAGGGTAAGGGTAAGGGTAAGGGTAAGGGTCAGGGTAAGGGTAAGGGTGAGGTTAAGGGTAAGGGTAAGGGTAAGCTTAAGGGTAAAAGCAAGGGTAAGGGTATGGGTAAGGGTAAGGGTAAGGGTAAGGGTAAGGGTAAGGGTAAGGGTAAGGGTAAGCTTAAGGGTAAAAGCAAGGGTAAGGGTAAGGGTAAGGGTAAGGGTAAGGGTTAGGGTAAGGGTAAAGGTAAGGGTAAGCCTAAGGGTAAAAGCAAGGGTAAGGGTAAGGGTAAGGGTAAGGGTAAGGGTAAGGGTAAGGGTAAGGGTAAGGGTAAGGGTAAGGGTAAGGGTAAGGGTAAGGGTAAGGGTAAGAGTAAGGGTAAGGGTAAGGGTAAGCTTAAGGGTAAAAGCAAGGGTAAGGGTAAGGGTAAGGGTAAGGGTAAGCCTAAGGGTAAAAGCAAGGGTAAGGGTAAGGTTAAGGGTAAGGGTAAGGGTAAGCTTAAGGGTAAAAGCAAGGGTAAGGGTAAGGGTAAGGGTAAGGGTAAGCTTAAGGGTAAAAGCAAGGGTAAGGGTAAGGGTGAGGGTAAGGGTAAGGGTAAGGGTAAGGGTAAAGGTAAGGGTAAGCCTAAAAGTAAAAGCAAGGGTAAGGGTAAGGGTAAGGGTAAGGGTAAGGGTAAGGGTAAGCTTAAGGGTAAAAGCAAGGGTAAGGATAAGGGTAAGGGTAAGGGTAAGGGTAAGGGTAAGGGTAAGGGTAAGGGTAAGCTTAAGGGTAAAAGCAAGGGTAAGGGTAAGGGTAAGGGTAAGGGTAAGGGTAAGGGTAAGGGTAAGGGTAAGGGTAAGGGTAAGGGTAAGCTTAAGGGTAAAAGCAAGGGTAAGGGTTAGGGTAAGGGTAAGGGTAAGGGTAAGGGTAAGGGTAAGGGTAAGCTTAAGGGTAAAAGCAAGGGTAAGGGTAAGGGTAAGGGTAAGGGTAAGGGTAAGGGTAAAGGTAAGGGTAAGCCTAAGAGTAAAAGCAAGGGTAAGGGTAAGGGTAAGGGTAAGGGTAAGGGTAAGGGTAAGGGTAAGGGTAAGGGTAAGGGTAAGGGTAAGGGTAAGGGTAAGGGTAAGGGTAAGGGTAAGGGTAAGGGTAAGGGTAAGCTTAAGGGTATAAGCAAGGGTAAGGGTAAGGGTAAGGGTGAGGGTAAGGGTAAGGGTAAGGGTAAGCTTAAGGGTAAAAGCAAGGGTAAGGGTAAGGGTAAGGGTAAGGGTAAGGGTAAGGGTAAGGGTAAGCTTAAGGGTAAAAGCAAGGGTAGGGGTAAGGGTAAGGGTAAGGGTAAGGGTAAGGGTAAGGGTAAGGGTAAGGGTAAGGGTAAGGGTAAAGGTAAGGTTAAGCCTAAGGGTAAAAGCAAGGGTAAGGGTAAGGGTAAGGGTAAGGGTAAGGGTAAGGGTAAGGGTAAGGGTAAGGGTAAGGGTAAGGGTAAGGGTAAGGGTAAGGGTAAGGGTAAGGGTAAGGGTAAGCTTAAGGGTAAAAGCAAGGGTAAGGGTAAGGGTAAGGGTAAGCCTAAGGGTAAAAGCAAGGGTAAGGGTAAGGGTAAGGGTAAGGGTAAGGGTAAGCTTAAGGGTAAAAGCAAGGGTAAGGGTAAGGGTAAGGGTAGGGGTAAGGGTAAGGGTAAGGGTAAGCTTAAGGGTAAAAGCAAGGGTAAGGGTAAGGGTAAGGGTAAGGGTAAGGGTAAGGGTAAGGGTAAGGGTAAGGGTAAAGGTAAGGGTAAGCCTAAGGGTCAAAGCAAGGGTAAGGGTAAGGGTAAGGGTAAGGGTAAGGGTAAGGGTAAGGGTAAGGGTAAGCTTAAGGGTAAAAGCAAGGGTAAGGGTAAGGGTAAGGGTAAGGGTAAGGGTAAGGGTAAGGGTAAGGGTAAGGGTAAGGGTAAGGGTAAGGGTAAGGGTAAGGGTAAGGGTAAGGGTAAGCTTAAGGGTAAGGGTAAGGGTAAGGGTAAGGGTAAGCCTAAGGGTAAAAGCAAGGGTAAGTGTAAGGGTAGGGGTAAGGGTAAGGGTAAGCTTAAGGGTAAAAGCAAGGGTAAGGGTAAGGGTAAGGGTAAGGGTAAGGGTAAGGGTAAGGGTAAGGGTAAGCTTAAGGGTAAAAGCAAGGGTAAGGGTAAGGGTAAGGGTAAGGGTAAGGGTAAGGGTAAGGCTAAAGGTAAGGGTAAGCCTAAGGGTAAAAGCAAGGGTAAGGGTAAGGGTAAGGGTAAGGGTAAGGGTAAGGGTAAGGGTAAGGGTAAGGGTAAGGGTAAGGGTAAAGGTAAGGGTAAGGGTAAGCTTAAGGGTAAAAGCAAGGGTAAGGGTAAGGGTAAGGGTAAGGGTAAGGGTAAGGGTAAGAGAAAGGGTAAGGGTAAGGGTAAGCTAAAGGGTAAAAGCAAGGGTAAGGGTAAGGGTAAGGGTAAGGGTAAGGGTAAGGGTAAGGGTAAGGGTAAGGGTAAGGGTAAGGGTAAGGGTAAGCTTAAGGGTAAAAGCAAGGGTAAGGGTAAGGGTAAGGGTAAGGGTAAGGGTAAGGGTAAGGGTAAGGGTAAAGGTAAGGGTAAGCCTAAGAGTAAAAGCAAGGGTAAGGGTAAGGGTAAGGGTAAGGGTAAGGGTAAGGGTAAGGTTAAGGGTAAGGGTTAGGGTAAGGGTAAGGGTAAGGGTAAGGGTAAGGGTAAGGGTAAGGGTAAGGGTAAGG
Source organism: Myrrha octodecimguttata (assembly GCA_958510865.1). NCBI lineage: Eukaryota > Metazoa > Arthropoda > Insecta > Coleoptera > Coccinellidae > Myrrha > Myrrha octodecimguttata. The sequence continues at coordinate 388,756 of CAUEHS010000822.1, read as the reverse complement.
GTAAGGGTAAGGGTAAGGGTAAGGGTAAGCTTAAGGGTAAAAGCAAGGGTAAGGGTAAGGGTAAGGGTAAGGGTAAGCCTAAGGGTAAAAGCAAGGGTAAGGGTAAGGGTAAGGGTAAGGGTAAGGGTAAGCTTAAGGGTAAAAGCAAGGGTAAGGGTAAGGGTAAGGGTAAGGGTAGGGGTAAGGGTAAGGGAAAGGGTAAGCTTAAGGGTAAAAGCAAGGGTAAGGGTAAGGGTAAGGGTAAGGGTAAGGGTAAGGGTAAGGGTAATGGTAAGGGTAAAGGTAAGGGTAAGCCTAAGGGTCAAAGCAAGGGTAAGGGTAAGGGTAAGGGTAAGGGTAAGGGTAAGGGTAAGGGTAAGGGTAAGGGTAAGCTTAAGGGTAAAAGCAAGGGTAAGGGTAAGGGTAAGGGTGAGGGTAAGGGTAAGGGTAAGGGTAAGGGTAAGGGTAAGGGTAAGGGTAAGGGTAAGGGTAAGGGTAAGGGTAAGGGTAAGCTTAAGGGTAAGGGTAAGGGTAAGGGTAAGGGTAAGCCTAAGGGTAAAAGCAAGGGTAAGTGTAAGGGTAGGGGTAAGGGTAAGGGTAAGCTTAAGGGTAAAAGCAAGGGTAAGGGTAAGGGTAAGGGTAAGGGTAAGGGTAAGGGTAAGGGTAAGCTTAAGGGTAAAAGCAAGGGTAAGGGTAAGGGTAAGGGTAAGGGTAAGGGTAAGGGTAAGGCTAAAGGTAAGGGTAAGCCTAAGGGTAAAAGCAAGGGTAAGGGTAAGGGTAAGGGTAAGGGTAAGGGTAAGGGTAAGGGTAAGGGTAAGGGTAAGGGTAAAGGTAAGGGTAAGGGTAAGCTTAAGGGTAGAAGCAAGGGTAAGGGTAAGGGTAAGGGTAAGGGTAAGGGTAAGGGTAAGAGTAAGGGTAAGGGTAAGGGTAAGCTAAAGGGTAAAAGCAAGGGTAAGGGTAAGGGTAAGGGTAAGGGTAAGGGTAAGGGTAAGGGTAAGGGTAAGGGTAAGGGTAAGGGTAAGGGTAAGCTTAAGGGTAAAAGCAAGGGTAAGGGTAAGGGTAAGGGTAAGGGTAAGGGTAAGGGTAAGGGTAAGGGTAAGGGTAAGGGTAAAGGTAAGGGTAAGCCTAAGAGTAAAAGCAAGGGTAAGGGTAAGGGTAAGGGTAAGGGTAAGGGTAAGGTTAAGGGTAAGGGTTAGGGTAAGGGTAAGGGTAAGGGTAAGGGTAAGCTTAAGGGTAAAAGCAAGGGTAAGGGTAAGGGTAAGGGTAAGGGTAAGGGTAAGGGTAAGGGTAAGCTTAAGGGTAAGGGTAAGGGTAAGGGTAAGGGTAAGGGTAAGCTTAAGGGTAAAAGCAAGGGTAAGGGTAAGGGTAAGGGTAAGGGTAAGGGTAAGCTTAAGGGTAAAAGCAAGGGTAAGGGTAAGGGTAAGGGTAAGGGTAAGGGTAAGGGTAAGGGTAAGCTTAAGGGTAAGGGTGAGGGTAAGGGTAAGGGTAAGCTTAAGGGTAAAAGCAAGGGTAAGGGTCAGGGTAAGGGTAAGTGTAAGGGTAAGGGTAAGGGTAAGGGTATGGGTGAGCTTAAGGGTAAAAGCAAGGGTAAGGGTAAGGTTAAGGGTAAGGGTAAGGGTAAGGGTAAGGGTTAGTGTTAGCTTAAGGGTAAAAGCAAGGGCAAGGGTAAGGGTAAGGTTAAGGGTAAGGGTAAGGGTAAGGGTAAGGGTAAGGGTTAGCTTAAGGGTAAAAGCAAGGGTAAGGGTAAGGGTAAGGGTAAGGGTAAGGGTAAGGGTAAGGGTAAGGGTAAGGGTAAGGGTAAGGGTAAGCTTAAGGGTAAAAGCAAGGGTAAGGGTAAGGGTAAGGGTAAGGGTAAGCCTAAGGGTAAAAGCAAGGGTAAGGGTAAGGGTAAGGGTAAGGGTAAGTGTAAGCTTAAGGGTAAAAGCAAGGGTAAGGGTAAGGGTAAGGGTAAGGGTAAGGGTAAGGGTAAGCTTAAGGGTAAAAGCAAGGGTGAGGGTAAGGGTAAGGGTAAGGGTAAGGGTAAGGGTAAGGGTAAGGGTAAGGGTAAGGGTAAGGGTAAGCTTAAGGGTAAAAGCAAGGGTAAGGGTAAGGGTAAGGGTAAGGGTAAGGGTAAGCTTAAGGGTAAAAGCAAGGGTAAGGGTAAGGGTAAGGGTAAGGGTAAAGGTAAGGGTAAGCCTAAGGGTAAAAGCAAGGGTAAGGGTAAGGGTAAGGGTAAGGGTAAGGGTTAGGGTAAGGGTAAGGGTAAGGGTAAGGGTAAGGGTAAGGGTAAGGGTAAGGGTAAGGGTAAGGGTAAGCTTAAGGGTAAAAGCAAGGGTAAGGGTAAGGGAAAGGGTAAGGGTAAGCCTAAGGGTAAAAGCAAGGGTGAGGGTAAGGGTAAGGGTAAGGGTAAGGGTAAGCTTAAGGGTAAAATCAAGAGTAAGGGTAAGGGTAAGGGTAAGGGTAAGGGTAAGCTTAAGGGTAAAAGCAAGGGTAAGGGTAAAGGTAAGGGTAAGGGTAAGGGTAAGGGTAAGGGTAAGGGTAAGGGTAAGGGTAAGGGTAAAGGTAAGGGTAAGCCTAAGGGTAAAAGCAAGGGTAAGGGTAAGGGTAAGGGTAAGGGTAAGGGTAAGGGTAAGGGTAAGGGTAAGGGTAAGGTTAAGGGTAAGGGTAAGGGTAAGCTTAAGGGTAAAAGCAAGGGTAAGGTTAAGGGTAAGGGTAAGGGTAAGCTTAAGGGTAAAAGCAAGGGTAAGGGTAAGGGTAAGGGTAAGGGTAAGGGTAAGGGTAAGGGTAAGGGTAAGGGTAAGGGTAAGGGTAAGGGTAAGGGTAAGCTTAAGGGTAAGGGTAAGGGTAAGGGTAAGGGTAAGCTTAAGGGTAAAAGCAAGGGTAAGGGTAAGGGTAAGGGTAAGGGTAAGCTAAAGGGTAAAAGCAAGGGTAAGGGTAAGGGTAAGGGTAAGGGTAAGGGTAAGGGTAAGGGTAAGGGTAAGGGTAAGGGTAAGGGTAAGGGTAAGCTTAAGGGTAAGGGTAAGGGTAAGGGTAAGGGTAAGCTTAAGGGTAAAAGCAAGGGTAAGGGTAAGGGTAAGGGTAAGGGTAAGGGTAAGGGTAAGGGTAAGGGTAAGCTTAAGGGTAAGGGTAAGGGTAAGGGTAAGGGTAAGCTTAAGGGTAAAAGCAAGGGTAAGGGTAAGGGTGAGGGTAAGGGTAAGGGTAAGGGTAAGGGTAAGCTTAAGGGTAAGGGTAAGGGTAAGGGTAAGGGTAAGCTTAAGGGTGAAAGCAAGGGTAAGGGTAAGGGTAAGGGTAAGGGTAAGGGTAAGGGTAAGGGTAAGGGTAAGGGTAAGGGTAAGGGTAAGGGTAAGGGTAAGGGTAAGGGTAAGGGTAAGGGAAAGCTTAAGGGTAAGGGTAAGGGTAAGGGTAAGGGTAAGCTTAAGGGTAAAAGCAAGGGTAAGGGTAAGGGTAAGGGTAAGCTTAAGGGTAAAAGCAAGGGTAAGGGTAAGGGTAAGGGTAAGGGTAAGGGTAAGGGTAAGGGTAAGGGTAAGGGTAAAGGTAAGGGTAAGGGTAAGCTTAAGGGTAAGGGTAAGGGTAAGGGTAAGGGTAAGCTTAAGGGTAAAAGCAAGGGTAAGGGTAAGGGTAAGGGTAAGGGTAAAGGTAAGGGTAAGCCTAAGGGTAAAAGCAAGGATAAGGGTAAGGGTAAGGGTAAGGGTAAGGGTAAGGGTAAGGGTGAGGGTAAGGATAAGGGTGAGCTTAAGGGTAAAAGCAAGGGTAAGGGTAAGGGTAAGGGTAAGGGTAAGGGTAAGGGTAAGGGTAAGGGTAAGGGTAAGGGTAAGGGTAAGGGTAAGGGTAAGGGTAAGGGTAAGCTCAAGGGTAAAAGCAAGGGTAAGGGTAAGGGTAAGGGTAAGGGTAAGCTTCTTGCTTTTACCCTTAGGCTTACCCTTATCCTTACCCTTACCCTTACCCTTAAGCTTACCCTTACCCTTACCCTTACCCTTACCCTTACCCTCACCCTTACCCTTACCCTTACCCTTACCCTTACCCTTGCTTTTACCCTTAAGCTTTCCCTTACCCTTACCCTTACCCTTACCCTTACCCTTACCCTTACCCTTACCCTTACCCTTACCCTTACCCTTACCCTTACCCTTACCCTTACCCTTACCCTAACCCTTACCCTTGCTTTGACCCTTAGGCTTACCCTTACCTTTACCCTTACCCTTACCCTTATCCTTACCCTTACCCTTACCCTTACCCTTACCCTTACCCTTACCCTTGCTTTTACCCTTAAGCTTACCCTTACCCTTACCCTTACCCTTGCTTTTACCCTTAAGCTTACCCTTACCCTTACCCTTACCCTTACCCTTACCCTTGCTTTTACCCTTAGGCTTACCCTTACCCTTACCCTTACCCTTACCCTTGCTTTTACCCTTAAGCTTACCCTTACCCTTACCCTTACCCTTACCCTTACCCTTACCCTTACCCTTACCCTTACCCTTACCCTTACCCTTACCCTTACCCTTACCCTTGCTTTTACCCTTAGGCTTAACCTTACCTTTACCCTTACCCTTACCCTTACCCTTACCCTTACCCTTACCCTTACCCTTACCCTTACCCTTACCCTTACCCTTACCCTTACCCTTACCCTTGCTTTTACCCTTAAGCTTACCCTTACCCTTACCCTTACCCTTACCCTTACCCTTACCCTTACCCTTACCCTTACCCTTGCTTTTACCCTTAAGCTTACCCTTACCCTTACCCTTACCCTTACCCTCACCCTTACCCTTACCCTTACCCTTGCTTATACCCTTAAGCTTACCCTTACCCTTACCCTTACCATTACCCTTACCCTTACCCTTACCCTCACCCTTACCCTTACCCTTACCCTTACCCTTACCCTTACCCTTGCCTTTACCCTTAGGCTTACCCTTACTTTTACCCTTACCCTTACCCTTACCCTTACCCTTACCCTTACCCTTACCCTTACCCTTGCTTTTACCCTTAAGCTTACCCTTACCCTTACCCTTACCCTTACCCTTACCCTTACCCTTACCCTAACCCTTACCCTTGCTTTTACCCTTAAGCTTACCCTTACCCTTACCCTTACCCTTACCCTTACCCTTACCCTTACCCTTACCCTTACCCTTACCCTTACCCTTACCCTTGCTTTTACCCTTAAGCTTACCCTTACCCTTACCCTTACCCTTACCCTTACTCTTACCCTTACCCTTACCCTTATCCTTACCCTTGCTTTTACCCTTAAGCTTACCCTTACCCTTACCCTTACCCTAACCCTTACCCTTACCTTTACCCTTACCCTTACCCTTACCCTTACCCTTACCCTTGCTTTTACTCTTAGGCTTACCCTTACCTTTACCCTTACCCTTACCCTTACCCTTACCCTCACCCTTACCCTAACCCTTGCTTTTACCCTTAAGCTTACCCTTACCCTTACCCTTACCCTTACCCTTACCCTTGCTTTTACCCTTAAGCTTACCCTTACCCTTACCCTTAACCTTACCCTTACCCTTGCTTTTACCCTTAGGCTTACCCTGACCCTTACCCTTACCCTTACCCTTGCTTTTACCCTTAAGCTTACCCTTACCCTTACCCTTACTCTAACCCTTACCCTTACCCTTACCCTTACCCTTACCCTTACCCTTACCCTTACCCTTACCCTTGCTTTTACCCTTAGGCTTACCCTTACCTTTACCCTTACCCTCACCCTTACCCTTACCCTTACCCTTACCCTTACCCTTGCTTTTACCCTTAAGCTTACCCTTACACTTACCCTTACCCTTACCCTTACCCTTACCCTTACCCTTACCCTTACCCTTACCCTTGCTTTTACCCTTAAGCTTACCCTTACCCTTACCCTTACCCTTACCCTTACCCTTACCCTTACCCTTGCTTTTACCCTTAAGCTTACCCTTACCCTTACCCTTACCCTTACCCTTACCCTTACCCTTACCCTTACCCTTACCCTTACCCTTACCCTTGCTTTTACCCTTAGGCTTACCCTTACCTTTACCCTTACCCTTACCCTTACCCTTACCCTTACCCTTGCTTTTACCCTTAAGCTTACCCTTACCCTTACCCTTACCCTTAAGCTTACCCTTACCCTTACCCTTACCCTTACCCTTACCCTTACCCTTACCCTTACCCTTACCCTTACCCTTACCCTTACCCTTACCCTTACCCTTACCCTTGCTTTTACCCTTAAGCTTACCCTTACCCTTACCCTTACCCTTAGCCTTGCTTTTACCCTTAAGCTTACCCTTACCCTTACCCTTACCCTTAAGCTTACCCTTACCCTTACCCTTACCCTTACCCTTACCCTTACCCTTACCCTTACCCTTACCCTTACCCTTACCCTTGCTTTTACCCTTAAGCTTACCCTTACCCTTACCCTTACCCTTACCCTTAAGCTTACCCTTACCCTTACCCTTACCCTTACCCTTACCCTTAACCTTACCCTTGCTTTTACCCTTAAGCTTACCCTTACCCTTACCCTTACCCTTACCCTTAAGCTTACCCTTACCCTTACCCTTACCCTTACCCTTACCCTTGCTTTTACCTTTAAGCTTACCCTTACCCTTACCCTTACCCTTAAGCTTACCCTTACCCTTACCCTAACCCTTACCCTTACCCTTACCCGTACCCTTACCCTTACCCTTGCTTTTACCCTTAAGCTTACCCTTACCCTTACCCTAAGTAAGGGTAAGGGTAAGGGTAAGGGTAAGGGTAAGGGTAAGGGTAAGGGTAAGGGTAAGGGTAAGGGTAAGGGTAAGGGTAAGGGTAAGGGTAAGGGTAAGGGTAAGGGTAAGGGTAAGCTTAAGGGTAAAAGCAAGGGTAAGGGTAAGGGTAAGGGTAAGGGTAAGGGTAAGGGTAAGGGTAAGGGTAAGCTTAAGGGTAAAAGCAAGGGTAAGGGTAAGGGTAAGGGTAAGGGTAAGGGTAAGGGTAAGGGTAAGAGTAAGGGTAAGGGTAAGGGTAAGGGTAAGGGTAAGCTTAAGGGTAAAAGCAAGGGTAAGGGTAAGGCTAAGGGTAAGGGTAAGGGTAAGGGTAAGGGTAAGCTTAAGGGTAAAAGCAAGGGTAAGGGTAAGGGTAAGGGTAAGGGTAAGGGTAAGGGTAAGGGTAAAGGTGAGGGTAAGCCTAAGGGTAAAAGCAAGGGTAAGGGTAAGGGTAAGGGTAAGGGTAAGGGTAAGGGTAAGGGTAAGGGTAAGGGTAGGGGTAAGAGTAAGGGTAAGGGTAAGCTTAAGGGTAAAAGCAAGGGTAAGGGTAAGGGTAAGGGTAAGGGTAAGGGTAAGGGTAAGCTTAAGGGTAAAAGCAAGGGTAAGGGTAAGGGTAAGGGTAAGGGTAAGGGTAAGGGTAAGGGTAAGGGTAAGGGTAAGGGTAAGGGTAAGGGTAAGGGTAAGGGTAAGCTTAAGGGTAAAAGCAAGGGTAAGGGTAAGGGTAAGGGTAAGGGTAAGGGTAAGGGTAAGGGTAAGGGTAATGGTAAGGGTAAAGGTAAGGGTAAGCCTAAGGGTAAAAGCAAGGGTAAGGGTAAGGGTAAGGGTAAGGGTAAGGGTAAGGGTAAGGGTAAGGGTAAGGGTAAGGGTAAAGGTAAGGGTAAGGGTAAGGGTAAGGGTAAGCTTAAGGGTAAAAGCAAGGGTAAGGGTAAGGGTAAGGGTAAGGGTAAGGGTAAGGGTAAGGGTAAGGGTAAGCTTAAGGGTAAGGGTAAGGGTAAGGGTAAGGGTAAGCTTAAGGGTAAAAGCAAGGGTAAGGGTAAGGGTAAGGGTAAGGGTAAGGGTAAGCTTAAGGGTAAAAGCAAGGGTAAGGGTAAGGGTAAGGGTAAGGGTAAGGGTAAGGGTAAGGGTAAGGGTAAGCTTAAGGGTAAGGGTAAGGGTAAGGGTAAGGGTAAGCTTAAGGGTAAAAGCAAGGGTAAGGGTAAGAGTAAGGGTAAGGGTAAGGGTAAGGGTAAGGGTAAGGGTAAGGGTGAGATTAAGGGTAAAAGCAAGGGTAAGGGTAAGGGTAAGGGTAAGGGTAAGGGTAAGGGTAAGGGTAAGGGTAAGGGTAAGCTTAAGGGTAAAAGCAAGGGTAAGTGTAAGGGTAAGGGTAAGGGTAAGGGTAAGGGTAAGGGTAAGGGTAAGGGAAAGGGTAAGGGTAAAGGTAAGGGTAAGCCTAAGGGTAAAAGCAAGGGTAAGGGTAAGGGTAAGGGTAAGGGTAAGGGTAAGAGTAAGGGTAAGGGTAAGGGTAAGGGTAAGCTTAAGGGTAAAAGCAAGGGTAAGGGTAAGGGTAAGGGTAAGGGTAAGCCTAAGGGTAAATGCAAGGGTAAGGGTAAGGGTAAGGGTAAGGGTAAGGGTAAGCTTAAGGGTAAAAGCAAGGGTAAGGGTAAGGGTAAGGGTAAGGGTAAGGGTAAGGGTAAGCTTAAGGGTAAAAGCAAGGGTGAGGGTAAGGGTAAGGGTAAGGGTAAGGGTAAGGGTAAGGGTAAGGGTAAGGGTAAGGGTAAGGGTAAGGGTAAGCTTAGGGGTAAAAGCAAGGGTAAGGGTAAGGGTAAGGGTAAGGGTAAGGGTAAGGGTAAGGGTAAGGGTAAGGTAAAGGGTAAGGGTAAGGGTAAGGGTAAGCTTAAGGGTAAAAGCAAGGGTAAGGGTAAGGGTAAGGGTAAGGGTAAGGGTAAGGGTAAGGGTAAAGGTAAGGGTAAGCCTAAGGGTAAAAGCAAGGGTAAGGGTAAGGGTAAGGGTAAGGGTAAGGGTAAGGGTAAGGGTAAGGGTAAGGGTAAGGGTAAGGGTAAGGGTAAGGGTAAGGGTAAGGGTAAGGGTAAGGGTAAGGGTAAGGGTAAGGGTAAGGGTAAGGGTAAGGGTAAGGGTAAGGGTAAGGGTAAGGGTAAGGGTAAGGGTAAGGGTAAGGGTAAGCTTAAGGGTAAAAGCAAGGGTAAGGGTAAGGGTAAGGGTAAGGGTAAGCCTAAGGGTAAAAGCAAGGGTAAGGGTAAGGGTAAGGGTAAGGGTAAGGGTAAGGGTAAGCTTAAGGGTAAAAGCAAGGGTAAGGGTAAGGGTAAGGGTAAGGGTAAGGGTAAGGGTAAGGGTAAGGGTAAGCTCAAGGGTAAAAGCAAGGGTAAGGGTAAGGGTAAGGGTAAGGGTAAAGGTAAGGGTAAGGGTAAAGGTAAGGGTAAGCCTAAGGGTAAAAGCAAGGGTAAGGGTAAGGGTAAGGGTAAGGGTAAGGGTAAGGGTAAGGGTAAGGGTAAGGGTAAGGGTAAGCTTAAGGGTAAAAGCAAGGGTAAGGGTAAGGGTAAGGGTAAGGGTAAGGGTAAGGGTAAGGGTAAGGGTAAGGGTAAGGGTAAGCTTAAGGGTAAGGGTAAGGGTAAGGGTAAGCTTAAGGGTAAAAGCAAGGGTAAGGGTAAGGGTAAGGGTAAGGGTAAGCTTAAGGGTAAAAGCAAGGGTAAGGGTAAGAGTAAGGGTAAGGGTAAGGGTAAGGGTAAGGGTAAGGGTAAGGGTGAGCTTAAGGGTAAAAGCAAGGGTAAGGGTAAGGGTAAGGGTAAGGGTAAGGGTAAGGGTAAGGGTAAGGGTAAGGGTAAGGGTTAGCTTAAGGGTAAAAGCAAGGGTAAGGGTAAGGGTAAGGGTAAGGGTAAGGGTAAGGGTAAGGGTAAGGGTAAGGGTAAGGGTAAAGGTAAGGGTAAGCCTAAGGGTAAAAGCAAGGGTAAGGGTAAGGGTAAGGGTAAGGGTAAGAGTAAGGGTAAGGGTAAGGGTAAGGGTAAGCTTAAGGGTAAAAGCAAGGGTAAGGGTAAGGGTAAGGGTAAGGGTAAGCCTAAGGGTAAAAGCAAGGGTAAGGGTAAGGGTAAGGGTAAGGGTAAGGGTAAGATTAAGTGTAAAAGCAAGGGTAAGGGTAAGGGTAAGGGTAAGGGTAAGGGTAAGGGTAAGCTTAAGGGTAAAAGCAAGGGTGAGGGTAAGGGTAAGGGTAAGGGTAAGGGTAAGGGTAAGGGTAAGGGTAAGGGTAAGGGTAAGGGTAAGCTTAAGGGTAAAAGCAAGGGTAAGGGTAAGGGTAAGGGTAAGGGTAAGGGTAAGGGTAAGGGTAAGGGTAAGGGTAAGGGTAAGGGTAAGGGTAAGGGTAAGCTTAAGGGTAAAAGCAAGGGTAAGGGTAAGGGTAAGGGTAAGGGTAAGGGTAAAGGTAAGGGTAAGCCTAAGGGTAAAAGCAAGGGTAAGGGTAAGGGTAAGGGTAAGGGTAATGGTAAGGGTAAGGGTAAGGGTAAGGGTAAGGGTAAGGGTAAGGGTAAGGGTAAGGGTAAGGGTAAGGGTAAGGGTAAGGGTAAGGGTAAGGGTAAGGGTAAGGGTAAGGGTAAGGGTAAGGGTACCCTTACCCTTAAGCTTACCCTTACCCTTACCCTTACCCTTACCCTTACCCTTACCCTTACACTTACCCTTACCCTTACCCTTACCCTTACCCTTACCCTTGCTTTTACCCTTAAGCTTACCCTTACCCTTACCCTTACCCTTGCTTTTACCCTTAAGCTTACCCTTACCCTTACCCTTACCCTTACCCTTAAGCTTTCCCTTACCCTTACCCTTACCCTTACCCTTACCCTTACCCTTACCCTTACCCTTACCCTTACCCTTACCCTTACCCTTACCCTCACCCTTACCCTTACCCTTGCTTTTACCCTTAAGCTTACCCTTACCCTTACCCTTACCCTTACCCTTAAGCTTACCCTTACCCTTACCCTTACCCTTACCCTTACCCTTACCCTTACCCTTGCTTTTACCCTTAAGCTTACCCTTAAGCTTACCCTTACCCTTACCCTTACCCTTACCCTTAAGCTTACCCTTACCCTTACCCTTACCCTTACCCTTACCCTTGCTTTTACCCTTTAGCTTACCCTTACCCTTACCCTTACCCTTACCCTTACCCTTACCCTTACCCTTGCTTTTACCCTTAAGCTTACCCTTACCCTTACCCTTACCCTTACCCTTAAGCTTACCCTTACCCTTACCCTTACCCTTACCCTTACTCTTGCTTTTACCCTTAAGCTTACCCTTACCCTTACCCTTACCCTTACCCTTACCCTTGCTTTTACCTTAGGCTTACCCTTACCCTTTCCCTTACCCTTACCCTTGCTTTTACCCTTAAGCTTACCCTTACCCTTACCCTTACCCTTACCCTTACCCTTACCCTTACCCTTACCCTTACCCTTACCCTTACCCTTACCCTTACCCTTACCCTTACCCTTACCCTTACCCTAACCCTTACCCTTCCCCTTACCCTTACCCTTACCCTTGCTTTTACCCTTAGGCTTACCCTTACCTTTACCCTTACCCTTACCCTTACCCTTACCCTTACCCTTGCTTTTACCCTTAAGCTTACCCTTACCCTTACCCTTACCCTTACCCTTACCCTTACCCTTGCTTTTACCCTTAAGCTTACCCTTACCCTTACCCTTACCCTTACCCTTACCCTTACCCTTACCCTTACCCTTACCCTTACCCTTACCCTTACCCTCACCCTTGCTTTTACCCTTAAGCATACCCTTACCCTTACCCTTACCCTTACCCTTGCTTTTACCCTTAAGCTTACACTTACCCTTACCCTTACCCTTACCCTTACCCTTGCTTTTACCCTAGGCTTACCCTTACCCTTACCCTTACCCTTACCCTTGCTTTTACCCTTAAGCTTACCCTTACCCTTACCCTTACCCTTACTCTTACCCTTACCCTTACCCTTACCTTTACCCTTGCTTTTACCCTTAGGCTTACCCTTACCTTTACCCTTACCCTTACCCTTACCCTTACCCTTACCCTTACCCTTACCCTTGCTTTTACCCTTAAGCTTACCCTTACCCTCACCCTTACCCTTACCCTTACCCTTACCCTTACCCTTACCCTTGCTTTTACCCTTAAGCTTACCCTTACCCTTACCCTTACCCTTACCCTTACCCTTACCCTTACCCTTACCCTTACCCTTACCCTTGCTTTTACCCTTAGGCTTACCCTTACCTTTACCCTTACCCTTACCCTTACCCTTACCCTTACCCTTACCCTTACCCTTACCCTTGCTTTTACCCTTAAGCTTACCCTTACCCTTACCCTTACCCTTACCCTTACCCTTACCCTTACCCTTGCTTTTACCCTTAAGCTTACCCTTACCCTTACCCTTACCCTTACCCTTGCTTTTACCCTTAGGCTTACCCTTACCCTTACCCTTACCCTTACCCTTGCTTTTACCCTTAAGCTTACCCTTACCCTTACCCTTACTCTTACCCTTACCGTTACCCTTACCCTTACCCTTACCCTTACCCTTACCCTTACCCTTACCCTTACCCTTACCCTTGCTTTTACCCTTAGGCTTACCCTTACCTTTACCCTTACCCTAACCCTTACCCTTACCCTTACCCTTACCCTTACCCTTGCTTTTACCCTTAAGCTTACCCTTACCCTTACCCTTACCCTTACCCTTACCCTTACCCTTACCCTTGCTTTTACCCTTAAGCTTACCCTTACCCTTACCCTTACCCTTACCCTTACCCTCACCCTTACCCTTACCCTTACCCTTACCCTTACCCTTACCCTTACCCTTACCCTTACCCTTGCTTTTACCCTTAAGCTTACCCTTACCCTCACCCTTACCCTTACCCTTACCCTTACCCTTACCCTTACCCTTACCCTTACCCTTACCCTTATCCTTGCTTTTACCCTTAGGCTTACCCTTACCTTTACCCTTACCCTTACCCTTACCCTTACCCTTACCCTTGCTTTTACCCTTAAGCTTATCCTTACCCTTACCCTTACCCTTACCCTTAAGCTTACCCTTACCCTTACCTTTACCCTTACCCTTACCCTTACCCTTACCCTTACCCTTACCCTTACCCTTACCCTTACCCTTACCCTTACCCTTGCTTTTACCCTTAAGCTTACCCTTACCCTTACCCTTACCCTTGCTTTTACCCTTAAGCTTACCCTTACCCTTACCCTTACCCTTACCCTTAAGCTTTCCCTTACCCTTACCCTTACCCTTACCCTTACCCTTACCCTTACCCTTACCCTTACCCTTACCCTTACCCTTACCCTTACCCTTACCCTTACCCTTACCCTTACCCTTACCCTTGCTTTTACCCTTAAGCTTACCCTTACCCTTACCCTTACCCTTAAGCTTACCCTTACCCTTACCCTTACCCTTACCCTTACCCTCACCCTTACCCTTACCCTTGCTTTTACCCTTAAGCTTACCCTTACCCTTACCCTTACCCTTACCCTTAAGCTTACCCTTACCCTTACCCTTACCCTTACCCTTACCCTTACCCTTACCCTTGCTTTTACCCTTAAGCTTACCCTTACCCTTACCCTTACCCTTACCCTTAAGCTTACCCTTACCCTTACCCTTACCCTTACCCTTACCCTTACCCTTACCCTTACCCTTGCTTTTACCCTTTAGCTTACCCTTACCCTTACCCTTACCCTTACCCTTGCTTTTACCCTTAAGCTTACCCTTACCCTTACCCTTACCCTTACCCTTAAGCTTACCCTTACCCTTACCCTTACCCTTACCCTTACCCTCACCCTTACCCTTACCCTTACCCTTACCCTTACCCTTACCCTTACCCTTACCCTTACCCTTACCCTTGCTTTTACCCTTAAGCTTACCCTTACCCTTACCCTTAACCTTACCCTTACCCTTACCCTTACCCTTACCCTTACCCTTACCCTTACCCTTACCCTTACCCTTGCTTTTACCCTTAGGCTTACCCTTACCTTAACCCTTACCCTTACCCTTACCCTTACCCTTACCCTTACCCTTACCCTTACCCTTACCCTTACCTTTACCCTTACCCTTGCTTTTACCCTTAAGCTTACCCTTACCCTTACCCTTACCCTTACCCTTACCCTTACTCTTGCTTTTACCCTTAAGCTTACCCTTACCCTTACCCTTACCCTTACCCTTACCCTTGCTTTTACCCTTAGGCTTACCCTTACCCTTTCCCTTACCCTTACCCTTGCTTTTACCCTTAAGCTTACCCTTACCCTTACCCTTACCCTTACCCTTACCCTTACCCTTACCCTTACCCTTACCCTTACCCTTACCCTTACCCTTACCCTTACCCTAACCCTTACCCTAACCCTTACCCTTACCCTTACCCTTACCCTTACCCTTGCTTTTACCCTTAGGCTTACCCTTACCTTTACCCTTACCCTTACCCTTACCCTTACCCTTACCCTTGCTTTTACCCTTAAGCTTACCCTTACCCTTACCCTTACCCCTACCCTTGCTTTTACCCTTAAGCTTACCCTTACCCTTACCCTTACCCTTACCCTTACCCTTACCCTTACCCTTACCCTCACCCTTGCTTTTACCCTTAAGCTTACCCTTACCCTTACCCTTACCCTTACCCTTACCCTTACCCTTGCTTTTACCCTTAAGCTTACACTTACCCTTACCCTTACCCTTACCCTTACCCTTGCTTTTACCCTTAGGCTTACCCTTACCCTTACCCTTACCCTTACCCTTGCTTTTACCCTTAAGCTTACCCTTACCCTTACCCTTACCCTTACCCTTACCCTTACCCTTACCCTTACCCTTACCCTTACCCTTACCCTTACCCTTGCTTTTACCCTTAAGCTAACCCTTACCCTTACCCTTACCCTTACCCTTACCCTTAACCTTACCCTTACCCTTGCCCTTGCTTTTACTCTTAAGCTAACCCTTACCCTTACCCTTACCCTTACCCTTACCCTTAACCTTACCCTTACCCTTGCTTTTACCCTTAAGCTCACCCATACCCTTACCCTTACCCTTACCCTTACACTTACCCTTACCCTGACCCTTACCCTTGCTTTTACCCTTAAGCTTACCCTTACCCTTACCCTCACCCTTACCCTTAAGCTTACCCTTACCCTTACCCTTACCCTTACCCTTACCCTTACCCTTACCCTTGCTTTTACCCTTAAGCTTACCCTTACCCTTACCCTTACCCTTACCCTTACCCTTGCTTTTACCCTTAAGCTTACCCTTACCCTTACCCTTACCCTTACCCTTAAGCTTACCCTTACCCTTACCCTTACCCTTACCCTTACCCTTACCCTTACCCTTGCTTTTACCCTTAAGCTTACCCTTACCCTTACCCTTACCCTTACCCTAACCCTTACCCTTAACCTTACCCTTACCCTTACCCTTACCCTTACCCTTACCCTTGCTTTTACTCTTAGGCTTACCCTTACCTTTACCCTTACCCTTACCCTTACCCTTACCCTTACCCTTACCCTTACCCTTACCCTTACCCTTGCTTTTACCCTTAAGCTTACCCTTACCCTTACCCTTACCCTTACCCTTACCCTTACCCTTACCCTTACCCTTACCCTTACCCTTACCCTTACCCTTACCCTTACCCTTACCCTTACCCTTGCTTTTACCCTTTAGCTTACCCTTACCCTTACCCTTACTCTTACCCTTACCCTTACCCTTACCCTTACCCTTACCCTTGCTTTTACCCTTAAGCTTACCCTTACCCTTACCTTTACCCTTACCCTTAAGGGTAAGGGTAAGGGTAAGGGTAAGGGTAAGGGTAAGGGTAAGGGTAAGGTTAAGGGTAAGGGTAAGGGTAAGCTTAAGGGTAAAAGCAAGGGTAAGGGTAAGGGTAAGGGTAAGGGTAAGGGTAAGGGTAAGGGTAAGGGTAAGGGTAAGGGTAAGGGTAAGGGTAAGGGTAAGGGTAAGGGTAAGGGTAAGGGTAAGGGTAAGGGTAAGCTTAAGGGTAAGGGTAAGGGTAAGGGTAAGGGTAAGCTTAAGGGTAAAAGCAAGGGTAAGGGTAAGGGTAAGTGTAAGGGTAAGCTAAAGGGTAAAAGCAAGGGTAAGGGTAAGGGTAAGGGTAAGGGTAAGGGTAAGGGTAAGGGTAAGGGTAAGCTTAAGGGTAAGGGTAAGGGTAAGGGTAAGGGTAAGCTTAAGGGTAAAAGCAAGGGTAAGGGTAAGGGTAAGGGTAAGGGTAAGGGTAAGGGTAAGGGTAAGCTTAAGGGTAAGGGTAAGGGTAAGGGTAAGGGTAAGCTTAAGGGTAAAAGCAAGGGTAAGGGTAAGGGTGAGGGTAAGGGTAAGGGTAAGGGTAAGGGTAAGCTTAAGGGTAAGGGTAAGGGTAAGGGTAAGCTTAAGGGTAAAAGCAAGGGTAAGGGTAAGGGTAAGGGTAAGGGTAAGGGTAAGGGTAAGGGTAAGGGTAAGGGTAAGGGTACCCTTACCCTTACCCTTGCTTTCACCCTTAAGCTTACCCTTACCCTTACCCTTACCCTTACCCTTAAGCTTACCCTTACCCTTACCCTTACCCTTACCCTTACCCTCACCCTTACCCTTACCCTTACCCTTACCCTTACCCTTACCCTTACCCTTACCCTTACCCTTACCCTTGCTTTTACCCTTAAGCTTACCCTTACCCTTACCCTTAACCTTACCCTTACCCTTACCCTTACCCTTACCCTTACCCTTACCCTTACCCTTACCCTTGCTTTTACCCTTAGGCTTACCCTTACCTTAACCCTTACCCTTACCCTTACCCTTACCCTTACCCTTACCCTTACCCTTACCCTTACCTTTACCCTTACCCTTGCTTTTACCCTTAAGCTTACCCTTACCCTTACCCTTACCCTTACCCTTACTCTTGCTTTTACCCTTAAGCTTACCCTTACCCTTACCCTTACCCTTACCCTTACCCTTGCTTTTACCCTTAGGCTTACCCTTACCCTTTCCCTTACCCTTACCCTTGCTTTTACCCTTAAGCTTACCCTTACCCTTACCCTTACCCTTACCCTTACCCTTACCCTTACCCTTACCCTTACCCTTACCCTTACCCTTACCCTTACCCTTACCCTTACCCTAACCCTTACCCTTACCCTTACCCTTACCCTTACCCTTGCTTTTACCCTTAGGCTTACCCTTACCTTTACCCTTACCCTTACCCTTACCCTTACCCTTACCCTTGCTTTTACCCTTAAGCTTACCCTTACCCTTACCCTTACCCCTACCCTTGCTTTTACCCTTAAGCTTACCCTTACCCTTACCCTTACCCTTACCCTTACCCTTACCCTTACCCTTACCCTCACCCTTGCTTTTACCCTTAAGCTTACCCTTACCCTTACCCTTACCCTTACCCTTACCCTTACCCTTGCTTTTACCCTTAAGCTTACACTTACCCTTACCCTTACCCTTACCCTTACCCTTGCTTTTACCCTTAGGCTTACCCTTACCCTTACCCTTACCCTTACCCTTGCTTTTACCCTTAAGCTTACCCTTACCCTTACCCTTACCCTTACCCTTACCCTTACCCTTACCCTTACCCTTACCCTTACCCTTACCCTTACCCTTGCTTTTACCCTTAAGCTAACCCTTACCCTTACCCTTACCCTTACCCTTACCCTTAACCTTACCCTTACCCTTGCCCTTGCTTTTACTCTTAAGCTAACCCTTACCCTTACCCTTACCCTTACCCTTACCCTTAACCTTACCCTTACCCTTGCTTTTACCCTTAAGCTCACCCATACCCTTACCCTTACCCTTACCCTTACACTTACCCTTACCCTGACCCTTACCCTTGCTTTTACCCTTAAGCTTACCCTCACCCTTACCCTCACCCTTACCCTTAAGCTTACCCTTACCCTTACCCTTACCCTTACCCTTACCCTTACCCTTACCCTTGCTTTTACCCTTAAGCTTACCCTTACCCTTACCCTTACCCTTACCCTTACCCTTGCTTTTACCCTTAAGCTTACCCTTACCCTTACCCTTACCCTTACCCTTAAGCTTACCCTTACCCTTACCCTTACCCTTACCCTTACCCTTACCCTTACCCTTGCTTTTACCCTTAAGCTTACCCTTACCCTTACCCTTACCCTTACCCTAACCCTTACCCTTAACCTTACCCTTACCCTTACCCTTACCCTTACCCTTACCCTTGCTTTTACTCTTAGGCTTACCCTTACCTTTACCCTTACCCTTACCCTTACCCTTACCCTTACCCTTACCCTTACCCTTACCCTTACCCTTGCTTTTACCCTTAAGCTTACCCTTACCCTTACCCTTACCCTTACCCTTACCCTTACCCTTACCCTTACCCTTACCCTTACCCTTACCCTTACCCTTACCCTTACCCTTACCCTTACCCTTGCTTTTACCCTTTAGCTTACCCTTACCCTTACCCTTACTCTTACCCTTACCCTTACCCTTACCCTTACCCTTACCCTTGCTTTTACCCTTAAGCTTACCCTTACCCTTACCTTTACCCTTACCCTTAAGGGTAAGGGTAAGGGTAAGGGTAAGGGTAAGGGTAAGGGTAAGGGTAAGGTTAAGGGTAAGGGTAAGGGTAAGCTTAAGGGTAAAAGCAAGGGTAAGGGTAAGGGTAAGGGTAAGGGTAAGGGTAAGGGTAAGGGTAAGGGTAAGGGTAAGGGTAAGGGTAAGGGTAAGGGTAAGGGTAAGGGTAAGGGTAAGGGTAAGGGTAAGGGTAAGCTTAAGGGTAAGGGTAAGGGTAAGGGTAAGGGTAAGCTTAAGGGTAAAAGCAAGGGTAAGGGTAAGGGTAAGGGTAAGGGTAAGCTAAAGGGTAAAAGCAAGGGTAAGGGTAAGGGTAAGGGTAAGGGTAAGGGTAAGGGTAAGGGTAAGGGTAAGCTTAAGGGTAAGGGTAAGGGTAAGGGTAAGGGTAAGCTTAAGGGTAAAAGCAAGGGTAAGGGTAAGGGTAAGGGTAAGGGTAAGGGTAAGGGTAAGGGTAAGCTTAAGGGTAAGGGTAAGGGTAAGGGTAAGGGTAAGCTTAAGGGTAAAAGCAAGGGTAAGGGTAAGGGTGAGGGTAAGGGTAAGGGTAAGGGTAAGGGTAAGCTTAAGGGTAAGGGTAAGGGTAAGGGTAAGCTTAAGGGTAAAAGCAAGGGTAAGGGTAAGGGTAAGGGTAAGGGTAAGGGTAAGGGTAAGGGTAAGGGTAAGGGTAAGGGTAAGGGTAAGGGTAAGGGTAAGGGTAAGGGTAAGGGTAAGGGTAAGGGAAAGCTTAAGGGTAAGGGTAAGGGTAAGGGTAAGGGTAAGCTTAAGGGTAAAAGCAAGGGTAAGGGTAAGGGTAAGGGTAAGCTTAAGGGTAAAAGCAAGGGTAAGGGTAAGGGTAAGGGTAAGGGTAAGGGTAAGGGTA
The DNA here is from genome assembly GCA_958510865.1 of Myrrha octodecimguttata. Lineage (NCBI taxonomy): Eukaryota > Metazoa > Arthropoda > Insecta > Coleoptera > Coccinellidae > Myrrha > Myrrha octodecimguttata. The sequence continues at coordinate 369,729 of CAUEHS010000822.1, read as the reverse complement.
AGGGTAAGGGTAAGGGTAAGGGTAAGGGTAAAGGTAAGGGTAAGGGTAAGCTTAAGGGTAAGGGTAAGGGTAAGGGTAAGGGTAAGCTTAAGGGTAAAAGCAAGGGTAAGGGTAAGGGTAAGGGTAAGGGTAAGGGTAAAGGTAAGGGTAAGCCTAAGGGTAAAAGCAAGGATAAGGGTAAGGGTAAGGGTAAGGGTAAGGGTAAGGGTAAGGGTAAGGGTAAGGGTAAGGGTAAGGGTAAGGGTAAGCTTAAGGGTAAAAGCAAGGGTAAGGGTAAGGGTAAGGGTAAGGGTAAGGGTAAGGGTAAGGGTAAGGGTAAGGGTAAGGGTTAGGGTAAGGGTAAGGGTAAGGGTAAGGGTAAGGGTAAGCTTAAGGGTAAAAGCAAGGGTAAGGGTAAGGGTAAGGGTAAGGGTAAGGGTAAGGGTAAGGGTAAGCTTAAGGGTAAAAGCAAGGGTAAGGGTAAGGGTAAGGGTAAGGGTAAGGGTAAGGGTTAGGGTAAGGGTAAAGGTAAGGGTAAGCCTAAGGGTAAAAGCAAGGGTAAGGGTAAGGGTAAGGGTAAGGGTAAGGGTAAGGGTAAGGGTAAGGGTAAGGGTAACGGTAAGGGTAAGAGTAAGGGTAAGGGTAAGTGTAAGCTTAAGGGTAAAAGCAAGGGTAAGGGTAAGGGTAAGGGTAAGGGTAAGCCTAAGGGTAAAAGCAAGGGTAAGGGTAAGGGTAAGGGTAAGGGTAAGGGTAAGCTTAAGGGTAAAAGCAAGGGTAAGGGTAAGGGTAAGGGTAAGGGTAAGGGTAAGGGTAAGGGTAAGCTTAAGGGTAAAAGCAAGGGTAAGGGTAAGGGTAAGGGTAAGGGTAAGGGTAAGGGTAAGGGTAAGGGTAAAGGTAAGGGTAAGCCTAAGGGTAAAAGCAAGGGTAAGGGTAAGGGTAAGGGTAAGGGTAAGGGTAAGGGTAAGGGTAAGGGTAAGGGTAAGCTTAAGGGTAAAAGCAAGGGTAAGGGTAAGGGTAAGGGTAAGGGTAAGGGTAAGGGTAAGGGTGAGGGTAAGGGTAAGCTTAAGGGTAAAAGCAAGGGTAAGGGTAAGGGTAAGGGTAAGGGTAAGGGTAAGGGTAAGGGTAAAGGTAAGGGTAAGCCTAAGGGTAAAAGCAAGGGTAAGGGTAAGGGTAAGGGTAAGGGTAAGAGTAAGGGTAAGGGTAAGGGTAAGGGTAAGCTTAAGGGTAAAAGCAAGGGTAAGGGTAAGGGTAAGGGTAAGGGTAAGCCTAAGGGTAAAAGCAAGGGTAAGGGTAAGGGTAAGAGTAAGGGTAAGTGTATGCTTAAGGGTAAAAGCAAGGGTAAGGGTAAGGGTAAGGGTAAGGGTATGCTTAAGGGTAAAAGCAAGGGTGAGGGTAAGGGTAAGGGTAAGGGTAAGGGTAAGGGTAAGGGTGAGGGTAAGGGTAAGCTTAAGGGTAAAAGCAAGGGTAAGGGTAAGAGTAAGGGTAAGGGTAAGCCTAAGGGTAAAAGCAAGGGTAAGGGTAAGGGTAAGGGTAAGGGTAAGGGTAAGCTTAAGGGTAAAAGCAAGGGTAAGGGTAAGGGTAAGGGTAAGGGTAAGGGTAAGGGTAAGCTTAAGGGTAAAAGCAAGGGTGAGGGTAAGGGTAAGGGTAAGGGTAAGGGCAAGGGTAAGGGTAAGGGTAAGGGTAAGGGTAAGGGTAAGCTTAAGGGTAAAAGCAAGGGTAAGGGTAAGGGTAAGGGTAAGGGTAAGGGTAAGGGTAAGGGTAAGGGTAAGGGTAAGGGTAAGGGTAAGGGTAAGGGTAAGCTTAAGGGTAAAAGCAAGGGTAAGGGTAAGGGTAAGGGTAAGGGTAAGGGTAAAGGTAAGGGTAAGCCTAAGGGTAAAAGCAAGGGTAAGGGTAAGGGTAAGGGTAAGGGTAAGGGTAAGGGTAAGGGTAAGGGTAAGGGTAAGGGTAAGGGTAAGGGTAAGGGTAAGGGTAAGGGTAAGGGTAAGGGTAAGGGTAAGGGTAAGGGTAAGGGTAAGGGTAAGGGTAAGGGTAAGGGTAAGGGTAAGGGTAAGGGTACCCTTACCCTTAAGCTTACCCTTACCCTTACCCTTACCCTTACCCTTACCCTTACCCTTACCCTTACCCTTACCCTTGCTTTTACCCTTTAGCTTACCCTTACCCTTACCCTTACCCTTACCCTTACCCTTACCCTTGCTTTTACCCTTAAGCTTACCCTTACCCTTACCCTTACCCTTACCCTTAAGCTTACCCTTACCCTTACCCTTACCCTTACCCTTACTCTTGCTTTTACCCTTAAGCTTACCCTTACCCTTACCCTTACCCTTACCCTTACCCTTGCTTTTACCCTTAGGCTTACCCTTACCCTTTCCCTTACCCTTACCCTTGCTTTTACCCTTAAGCATACCCTTACCCTTACCCTTACCCTTACCCTTACCCTTACCCTTACCCTTACCCTTACCCTTACCCTTACCCTTTCCCTTACCCTTACCCTTACCCTTACCCTAACCCTTACCCTTACCCTTACCCTTACCCTTACCCTTGCTTTTACCCTTAGGCTTACCCTTACCTTTACCCTTACCCTTACCCTTACCCTTACCCTTACCCTTGCTTTTACCCTTAAGCTTACCCTTACCCTTACCCTTACCCTTACCCTTACCCTTACCCTTGCTTTTACCCTTAAGCTTACCCTTACCCTTTCCCTTACCCTTATCTTACCCTTACCCTTACCCTTACCCTTACCCTCACCCTTGCTTTTACCCTTAAGCATACCCTTACCCTTACCCTTACCCTTACCCTTGCTTTTACCCTTAAGCTTACACTTACCCTTACCCTTACCCTTACCCTTACCCTTGCTTTTACCCTTAGGCTTACCCTTACCCTTACCCTTACCCTTACCCTTGCTTTTACCCTTAAGCTTACCCTTACCCTTACCCTTACCCTTACTCTTACCCTTACCCTTACCCTTACCCTTACCCTTGCTTTTACCCTTAGGCTTACCCTTACCTTTACCCTTACCCTTACCCTTACCCTTACCCTTACCCTTACCCTTACCCTTACCCTTACCCTTGCTTTTACCCTTAAGCTTACCCTTACCCTCACCCTTACCCTTACCCTTACCCTTACCCTTACCCTTACCCTTGCTTTTACCCTTAAGCTTACCCTTACCCTTACCCTTACCCTTACCCTTACCCTTACCCTTACCCTTACCCTTACCCTTGCTTTTACCCTTAGGCTTACCCTTACCTTTACCCTTACCCTTACCCTTACCCTTACCCTTACCCTTACCCTTACCCTTACCCTTGCTTTTACCCTTAAGCTTACCCTTACCCTTACCCTTACCCTTACCCTTACCCTTACCCTTACCCTTGCTTTTACCCTTAAGCTTACCCTTACCCTTACCCTTACCCTTACCCTTACCCTTGCTTTTACCCTTAGGCTTACCCTTACCCTTACCCTTACCCTTACCCTTGCTTTTACCCTTAAGCTTACCCTTACCCTTACCCTTACTCTTACCCTTACCGTTACCCTTACCCTTACCCTTACCCTTACCCTTACCCTTACCCTTACCCTTACCCTTACCCTTGCTTTTACCCTTAGGCTTACCCTTACCTTTACCCTTACCCTAACCCTTACCCTTACCCTTACCCTTACCCTTACCCTTGCTTTTACCCTTAAGCTTACCCTTACCCTTACCCTTACCCTTACCCTTACCCTTACCCTTACCCTTACCCTTGCTTTTACCCTTAAGCTTACCCTTACCCTTACCCTTACCCTTACCCTTACCCTTACCCTTACCCATACCCTTACCCTTACCCTTACCCTTACCCTTACCCTTACCCTTGCTTTTACCCTTAAGCTTACCCTTACCCTTACCCTTACCCTTACCCTTACCCTTACCCTTACCCTTACCCTTACCCTTACCCTTATCCTTGCTTTTACCCTTAGGCTTACCCTTACCTTTACCCTTACCCTTACCCTTACCCTTACCCTTACCCTTGCTTTTACCCTTAAGCTTACCCTTACCCTCACCCTTACCCTTACCCTTAAGCTTACCCTTACCTTTACCCTTACCCTTACCCTTACCCTTACCCTTACCCTTACCCTTACCCTTACCCTTACCCTTACCCTTACCCTTACCCTTGCTTTTACCCTTAAGCTTACCCTTACCCTTACCCTTACCCTTGCTTTTACCCTTAAGCTTACCCTTACCCTTACCCTTACCCTTACCCTTAAGCTTTCCCTTACCCTTACCCTTACCCTTACCCTTACCCTTACCCTTACCCTTACCCTTACCCTTACCCTTACCCTTACCCTTACCCTTGCTTTTACCCTTAAGCTTACCCTTACCCTTACCCTTACCCTTAAGCTTACCCTTACCCTTACCCTTACCCTTACCCTCACCCTTACCCTTACCCTTGCTTTTACCCTTAAGCTTACCCTTACCCTTACCCTTACCCTTACCCTTAAGCTTACCCTTACCCTTACCCTTACCCTTACCCTTACCCTTACCCTTACCCTTACCCTTGCTTTTACCCTTAAGCTTACCCTTACCCTTACCCTTACCCTTACCCTTAAGCTTACCCTTACCCTTACCCTTACCCTTACCCTTACCCTTACCCTTACCCTTACCCTTGCTTTTACCCTTTAGCTTACCCTTACCCTTACCCTTACCCTTACCCTTGCTTTTACCCTTAAGCTTACCCTTACCCTTACCCTTACCCTTACCCTTAAGCTTACCCTTACCCTTACCCTTACCCTTACCCTTAACCTTACCCTTACCCTTACCCTTACCCTTACCCTTACCCTTACCCTTACCCTTACCCTTGCTTTTACCCTTAAGCTTACCCTTACCCTTACCCTTAACCTTAACCTTACCCTTACCCTTACCCTTACCCTTACCCTTACCCTTACCCTTAAGGGTAAGGGTAAAGGTAAGGGTAAGGGTAAGCTTAAGGGTAAAAGCAAGGGTAAGGGTAAGGGTAAGGGTAAGGGTAAGGGTAAGAGTAAGGGTAAGGGTAAGGGTAAGCTAAAGGGTAAAAGCAAGGGTAAGGGTAAGGGTAAGGGTAAGGGTAAGGGTAAGGGTAAGGGTAAGGGTAAGGGTAAGGGTAAGGGTAAGGGTAAGGGTAAGCTTAAGGGTAAAAGCAAGGGTAAGGGTAAGGGTAAGGGTAAGGGTAAGGGTAAGGGTAAGGGTAAGGGTAAGGGTAAAGGTAAGGGTAAGCCTAAGAGTAAAAGCAAGGGTAAGGGTAAGGGTAAGGGTAAGGGTAAGGGTAAGGTTAAGGGTAAGGGTTAGGGTAAGGGTAAGGGTAAGGGTAAGCTTAAGGGTAAAAGCAAGGGTAAGGGTAAGGGTAAGGGTAAGGGTAAGGGTAAGGGTAAGGGTAAGGGTAAGCTTAAGGGTAAGGGTAAGGGTAAGGGTAAGGGTAAGCTTAAGGGTAAAAGCAAGGGTAAGGGTAAGGGTAAGGGTAAGGGTAAGCTTAAGGGTAAAAGCAAGGGTAAGGGTAAGGGTAAGGGTAAGGGTAAGGGTAAGGGTAAGGGTAAGCTTAAGGGTAAGGGTGAGGGTAAGGGTAAGGGTAAGCTTAAGGGTAAAAGCAAGGGTAAGGGTCAGGGTAAGGGTAAGTGTAAGGGTAAGGGTAAGGGTAAGGGTATGGGTGAGCTTAAGGGTAAAAGCAAGGGTAAGGGTAAAGTTAAGGGTAAGGGTAAGGGTAAGGGTAAGGGTAAGGGTTAGCTTAAGGGTAAAAGCAAGGGCAAGGGTAAGGGTAAGGTTAAGGGTAAGGGTAAGGGTAAGGGTAAGGGTAAGGGTTAGCTTAAGGGTAAAAGCAAGGGTAAGGGTAAGGGTAAGGGTAAGGGTAAGGGTAAGGGTAAGGGTAAGGGTAAGGGTAAGGGTAAGCTTAAGGGTAAAAGCAAGGGTAAGGGTAAGGGTAAGGGTAAGGGTAAGCCTAAGGGTAAAAGCAAGGGTAAGGGTAAGGGTAAGGGTAAGGGTAAGTGTAAGCTTAAGGGTAAAAGCAAGGGTAAGGGTAAGGGTAAGGGTAAGGGTAAGGGTAAGGGTAAGCTTAAGGGTAAAAGCAAGGGTGAGGGTAAGGGTAAGGGTAAGGGTAAGGGTAAGGGTAAGGGTAAGGGTAAGGGTAAGCTTAAGGGTAAAAGCAAGGGTAGGGGTAAGGGTAAGGGTAAGGGTAAGCTTAAGGGTAAAAGCAAGGGTAAGGGTAAGGGTAAGGGTAAGGGTAAGGGTAAAGGTAAGGGTAAGCCTAAGGGTAAAAGCAAGGGTAAGGGTAAGGGTAAGGGTAAGGGTAAGGGTTAGGGTAAGGGTAAGGGTAAGGGTAAGGGTAAGGGTAAGGGTAAGGGTAAGGGTAAGGGTAAGGGTAAGGGTAAGGGTAAGGGTAAGCTTAAGGGTAAAAGCAAGGGTAAGGGTAAGGGAAAGGGTAAGGGTAAGCCTAAGGGTAAAAGCAAGGGTGAGGGTAAGGGTAAGGGTAAGGGTAAGGGTAAGGGTAAGCTTAAGGGTAAAAGCAAGAGTAAGGGTAAGGGTAAGGGTAAGGGTAAGGGTAAGGGTAAGCTTAAGGGTAAAAGCAAGGGTAAGGGTAAAGGTAAGGGTAAGGGTAAGGGTAAGGGTAAGGGTAAGGGTAAGGGTTAAGGTAAGGGTAAGCCTAAGGGTAAAAGCAAGGGTAAGGGTAAGGGTAAGGGTAAGGGTAAGGGTAAGGGTAAGGGTAAGGGTAAGGGTAAGGTTAAGGGTAAGGGTAAGGGTAAGCTTAAGGGTAAAAGCAAGGGTAAGGGTAAGGGTAAGGGTAAGGGTAAGGGTAAGGGTAAGGGTAAGGGTAAGGGTAAGGGTAAGGGAAAGGGTAAGGGTAAGGGTAAGGGTAAGGGTAAGGGTAAGCTTAAGGGTAAGGGTAAGGGTAAGCTTAAGGGTAAAAGCAAGGGTAAGGGTAAGGGTAAGGGTAAGGGTAAGCTAAAGGGTAAAAGCAAGGGTAAGGGTAAGGGTAAGGGTAAGGGTAAGGGTAAGGGTAAGGGTAAGGGTAAGCTTAAGGGTAAGGGTAAGGGTAAGGGTAAGGGTAAGCTTAAGGGTAAAAGCAAGGGTGAGGGTAAGGGTAAGGGTAAGGGTAAGGGTAAGGGTAAGGGTAAGCTTAAGGGTAAGGGTAAGGGTAAGGGTAAGGTTAAGCTTAAGGGTAAAAGCAAGGGTAAGGGTAAGGGTGAGGGTAAGGGTAAGGGTAAGGGTAAGGGTAAGCTTAAGGGTAAGGGTAAGGGTAAGGGTAAGCTTAAGGGTAAAAGCAAGGGTAAGGGTAAGGGTAAGGGTAAGGGTAAGGGTAAGGGTAAGGGTAAGGGTAAGGGTAAGGGTAAGGGTAAGGGTAAGGGTAAGGGTAAGGGTAAGGGTAAGGGTAAGGGTAAGGGAAAGCTTAAGGGTAAGGGTAAGGGTAAGGGTAAGGGTAAGCTTAAGGGTAAAAGCAAGGGTAAGGGTAAGGGTAAGGGTAAGCTTAAGGGTAAAAGCAAGGGTAAGGGTAAGGGTAAGGGTAAGGGTAAGGGTAAGGGTAAGGGTAAGGGTAAGGGTAAGGGTAAGGGTAAGGGTAAGGGTAAAGGTAAGGGTAAGGGTAAGCTTAAGGGTAAGGGTAAGGGTAAGGGTAAGGGTAAGCTTAAGGGTAAAAGCAAGGGTAAGGGTAAGGGTAAGGGTAAGGGTAAGGGTAAAGGTAAGGGTAAGCCTAAGGGTAAAAGCAAGGATAAGGGTAAGGGTAAGGGTAAGGGTAAGGGTAAGGGTAAGGGTAAGGGTAAGGGTAAGGGTAAGGGTAAGCTTAAGGGTAAAAGCAAGGGTAAGGGTAAGGGTAAGGGTAAGGGTAAGGGTAAGGGTAAGGGTAAGGGTAAGGGTAAGGGTAAGGGTAAGGGTAAGGGTAAGCTTAAGGGTAAAAGCAAGGGTAAGGGTAAGGGTAAGGGTGAGGGTAAGGGTAAGGGTAAGGGTAAGCTTAAGGGTAAAAGCAAGGGTAAGGGTAAGGGTAAGGGTAAGGGTAAGGGTTAGGGTAAGGGTAAAGGTAAGGGTAAGCCTAAGGGTAAAAGCAAGGGTAAGGGTAAGGGTAAGGGTAAGGGTAAGGGTAAGGGTAAGGGTAAGGGTAAGGGTGAGGGTAACGGTAAGGGTAAGAGTAAGGGTAAGGGTAAGGGTAAGCTTAAGGGTAAAAGCAAGGGTAAGGGTAAGGGTAAGGGTAAGGGTAAGCCTAAGGGTAAAAGCAAGGGTAAGGGTAAGGGTAAGGGTAAGGGTAAGGGTAAGCTTAAGCTTACCCTTACCCTTACCCTTACCCTTACCCTTACCCTTACCCTTACCCTTACCCTTACCCTTACCCTTACCCTTACCCTTACCCTTACCCTAACCCTTACCCTTACCCTTACCCTTACCCTTACCCTTGCTTTTACCCTTAGGCTTACCCTTACCTTTACCCTTACCCTTACCCTTACCCTTACCCTTACCCTTACCCTTGCTTTTACCCTTAAGCTTACCCTTACCCTTACCCTTACCCCTACCCTTGCTTTTACCCTTAAGCTTACCCTTACCCTTACCCTTACCCTTACCCTTACCCTTACCCTTACCCTTACCCTCACCCTTGCTTTTACCCTTAAGCTTACCCTTACCCTTACCCTTACCCTTACCCTTACCCTTACCCTTGCTTTTACCCTTAAGCTTACACTTACCCTTACCCTTACCCTTACCCTTACCCTTGCTTTTACCCTTAGGCTTACCCTTACCCTTACCCTTGCTTTTACCCTTAAGCTTACCCTTACCCTTACCCTTACCCTTACCCTTACCCTTACCCTTACCCTTACCCTTACCCTTACCCTTACCCTTACCCTTACCCTTGCTTTTACCCTTAAGCTAACCCTTACCCTTACCCTTACCCTTACCCTTACCCTTAACCTTACCCTTACCCTTGCCCTTGCTTTTACCCTTAAGCTAACCCTTACCCTTACCCTTACCCTTACCCTTACCCTTAACCTTACCCTTACCCTTGCTTTTACCCTTAAGCTCACCCATACCCTTACCCTTACCCTTACCCTTACACTTACCCTTACCCTGACCCTTACCCTTGCTTTTACCCTTAAGCTTACCCTTACCCTTACCCTCACCCTTACCCTTAAGCTTACCCTTACCCTTACCCTTACCCTTACCCTTACCCTTACCCTTACCCTTACCCTTGCTTTTACCCTTAAGCTTACCCTTACCCTTACCCTTACCCTTACCCTTACCCTTGCTTTTACCCTTAAGCTTACCCTTACCCTTACCCTTACCCTTACCCTTACCCTTAAGCTTACCCTTACCCTTACCCTTACCCTTACCCTTACCCTTACCCTTACCCTTACCCTTACCCTTGCTTTTACCCTTAAGCTTACCCTTACCCTTACCCTTACCCTTACCCTTACCCTTACCCTAACCCTTACCCTTAACCTTACCCTTACCCTTACCCTTACCCTTACCCTTACCCTTGCTTTTACTCTTAGGCTTAACCTTACCTTTACCCTTACCCTTACCCTTACCCTTACCCTTACCCTTACCCTTACCCTTACCCTTACCCTTGCTTTTACCCTTTAGCTTACCCTTACCCTTACCCTTACCCTTACCCTTACCCTTACCCTTACCCTTACCCTTACCCTTACCCTTACCCTTACCCTTACCCTTACCCTTACCCTTGCTTTTACCCTTTAGCTTACCCTTACCCTTACCCTTACTCTTACCCTTACCCTTACCCTTACCCTTACCCTTACCCTTGCTTTTACCCTTAAGCTTACCCTTACCCTTACCTTTACCCTTACCCGTAAGGGTAAGGGTAAGGGTAAGGGTAAGGGTAAGGGTAAGGGTAAGGGTAAGGTTAAGGGTAAGGGTAAGGGTAAGCTTAAGGGTAAAAGCAAGGGTAAGGGTAAGGGTAAGGGTAAGGGTAAGGGTAAGGGTAAGGGTAAGGGTAAGGGTAAGGGTAAGGGTAAGGGTAAGGGTAAGGGTAAGGGTAAGGGTAAGCTTAAGGGTAAGGGTAAGGGTAAGGGTAAGGGTAAGCTTAAGGGTAAAAGCAAGGGTAAGGGTAAGGGTAAGGGTAAGGGTAAGCTAAAGGGTAAAAGCAAGGGTAAGGGTAAGGGTAAGGGTAAGGGTAAGGGTAAGGGTAAGGGTAAGCTTAAGGGTAAGGGTAAGGGTAAGGGTAAGGGTAAGCTTAAGGGTAAAAGCAAGGGTAAGGGTAAGGGTAAGGGTAAGGGTAAGGGTAAGGGTAAGGGTAAGGGTAAGCTTAAGGGTAAGGGTAAGGGTAAGGGTAAGGGTCAGCTTAAGGGTAAAAGCAAGGGTAAGGGTAAGGGTGAGGGTAAGGGTAAGGGTAAGGGTAAGGGTAAGCTTAAGGGTAAGGGTAAGGGTAAGGGTAAGCTTAAGGGTAAAAGCAAGGGTAAGGGTAAGGGTAAGGGTAAGGGTAAGGGTAAGGGTAAGGGTAAGGGTAAGGGTAAGGGTAAGGGTAAGGGTAAGGGAAAGCTTAAGGGTAAGGGTAAGGGTAAGGGTAAGGGTAAGCTTAAGGGTAAAAGCAAGGGTAAGGGTAAGGGTAAGGGTAAGCTTAAGGGTAAAAGCAAGGGTAAGGGTAAGGGTAAGGGTAAGGGTAAGGGTAAGGGTAAGGGTAAGGGTAAGGGTAAGGGTAAGGGTAAGGGTAAGGGTAAGGGTAAAGGTAAGGGTAAGGGTAAGCTTAAGGGTAAGGGTAAGGGTAAGGGTAAGGGTAAGCTTAAGGGTAAAAGCAAGGGTAAGGGTAAGGGTAAGGGTAAGGGTAAGGGTAAAGGTAAGGGTAAGCCTAAGGGTAAAAGCAAGGATAAGGGTAAGGGTAAGGGTAAGGGTAAGGGTAAGGGTAAGGGTAAGGGTAAGGGTAAGGGTAAGGGTAAGGGTAAGCTTAAGGGTAAAAGCAAGGGTAAGGGTAAGGGTAAGGGTAAGGGTAAGGGTAAGGGTAAGGGTAAGGGTAAGGGTAAGGGTAAGGGTAAGGGTAAGGGTAAGGGTAAGGGTAAGGGTAAGGGTAAGGGTAAGGGTAAGCTTAAGGGTAAAAGCAAGGGTAAGGGTAAGGGTAAGGGTAAGGGTAAGGGTAAGGGTAAGGGTAAGCTTAAGGGTAAAAGCAAGGGTAAGGGTAAGGGTAAGGGTAAGGGTAAGGGTTAGGGTAAGGGTAAAGGTAAGGGTAAGCCTAAGGGTAAAAGCAAGGGTAAGGGTAAGGGTAAGGGTAAGGGTAAGGGTAAGGGTAAGGGTAAGGGTAAGGGTAACGGTAAGGGTAAGAGTAAGGGTAAGGGTAAGGGTAAGCTTAAGGGTAAAAGCAAGGGTAAGGGTAAGGGTAAGGGTAAGGGTAAGCCTAAGGGTAAAAGCAAGGGTAAGGGTAAGGGTAAGGGTAAGGGTAAGGGTAAGCTTAAGGGTAAAAGCAAGGGTAAGGGTAAGGGTAAGGGTAAGGGTAAGGGTAAGGGTAAGGGTAAGCTTAAGGGTAAAAGCAAGGGTAAGGGTAAGGGTAAGGGTAAGGGTAAGGGTAAGGGTAAGTGTAAGGGTAAAGGTAAGGGTAAGCCTAAGGGTAAAAGCAAGGGTAAGGGTAAGGGTAAGGGTAAGGGTAAGGGTAAGGGTAAGGGTAAGGGTAAGGGTAAGCTTAAGGGTAAAAGCAAGGGTAAGGGTAAGGGTAAGGGTAAGGGTAAGGGTAAGGGTGAGGGTAAGGGTAAGCTTAAGGGTAAAAGCAAGGGTAAGGGTAAGGGTAAGGGTAAGGGTAAGGGTAAGGGTAAGGGTAAAGGTAAGGGTAAGCCTAAGGGTAAAAGCAAGGGTAAGGGTAAGGGTAAGGGTAAGGGTAAGGGTAAGAGTAAGGGTAAGGGTAAGGGTAAGGGTAAGCTTAAGGGTAAAAGCAAGGGTAAGGGTAAGGGTAAGGGTAAGGGTAAGCCTAAGGGTAAAAGCAAGGGTAAGGGTAAGGGTAAGGGTAAGGGTAAGTGTAAGCTTAAGGGTAAAAGCAAGGGTAAGGGTAAGGGTAAGGGTAAGGGTATGCTTAAGGGTAAAAGCAAGGGTGAGGGTAAGGGTAAGGGTAAGGGTAAGGGTAAAGGTAAGGGTAAGGGTAAGGGTAAGGGTAAGCTTAAGGGTAAAAGCAAGGGTAAGGGTAAGGGTAAGGGTAAGGGTAAGGGTAAGGGTAAGCTTAAGGGTAAAAGCAAGGGTAAGGGTAAGGGTAAGGGTAAGGGTAAGGGTAAAGGTAAGGGTAAGCCTAAGGGTAAAAGCAAGGGTAAGGGTAAGGGTAAGGGTAAGGGTAAGGGTTAGGGTAAGGGTAAGGGTAAGGGTAAGGGTAAGGGTAAGGGTAAGGGTAAGGGTAAGGGTAAGGGTAAGGGTAAGGGTAAGGGTAAGGGTAAGGGTAAGCTTAAGGGTAAAAGCAAGGGTAAGGGTAAGGGAAAGGGTAAGGGTAAGCCTAAGGGTAAAAGCAAGGGTAAGGGTAAGGGTAAGGGTAAGGGTAAGGGTAAGCTTAAGGGTAAAAGCAAGAGTAAGGGTAAGGGTAAGGGTAAGCTTAAGGGTAAGGGTAAGGGTAAGGGTAAGGGTAAGCTTAAGGGTAAAAGCAAGGGTAAGGGTAAGGGTAAGGGTAAGGGTAAGGGTAAGGGTAAGCTAAAGGGTAAAAGCAAGGGTAAGGGTAAGGGTAAGGGTAAGGGTAAGGGTAAGGGTAAGGGTAAGCTTAAGGGTAAAGGTAAGGGTAAGGGTAAGGGTAAGCTTAAGGGTAAGCTTAAGGGTAAAAGCAAGGGTAAGGGTAAGGGTAAGGGTAAGGGTAAGGGTAAGGGTAAGGGTAAGGGTAAGGGTAAGGGTAAGCTTAAGGGTAAGGGTAAGGGTAAGGGTAAGGGTAAGCTTAAGGGTAAAAGCAAGGGTAAGGGTAAGGGTGAGGGTAAGGGTAAGGGTAAGGGTAAGGGTAAGGGTAAGGGTAAGGGTAAGGGTAAGGGTAAGGGTAAGGGTAAGGGAAAGCTTAAGGGTAAGGGTAAGGGTAAGGGTAAGGGTAAGCTTAAGGGTAAAAGCAAGGGTAAGGGTAAGGGTAAGGGTAAGCTTAAGGGTAAAAGCAAGGGTAAGGGTAAGGGTAAGGGTAAGGGTAAGTGTAAGGGTAAGGGTAAGGGTAAGGGTAAGGGTAAGGGTAAGGGTAAGCTTAAGGGTAAGGGTACCCTTACCCTTACCCTTACCCTTACCCTTACCCTTACCCTTACCCTTACCCTTACCCTTACCCTTACCCTTACCCTTACCCTTACCCTTACCCTTACCCTTACCCTTACCCTTACCCTTACCCTTACCCTTACCCTTACCCTTACCCTTACCCTTACCCTTACCCTTGCTTTTACCCTTAGGCTTACCCTTACCTTTACCCTTACCCTTACCCTTACCCTTACCCTTACCCTTGCTTTTACCCTTAAGCTCACCCTTACCCTTACCCTTACCCTTGCTTTTACCCTTAGGCTTACCCTTACCCTTACCCTTACCCTTACCCTTACCCTTACCCTTACCCTTACCCTTACCCTTACCCTTGCTTTTACCCTTAAGCTAACCCTTACCCTTACCCTTACCCTTACCCTTACCCTTACCCTTACCCTTACCCTTACCCTTACCCTTACCCTCACCCTTGCTTTTACCCTTAAGCTTACCCTTACCCTTACCCTTACCCTTACCCTTACCCTTACCCTTGCTTTTACCCTTAAGCTTACCCTTACCCTTACCCTTACCCTTACCCTTACCCTTGCTTTTACCCTTAGGCTTACCCTTACCCTTACCCTTACCCTTACCCTTGCTTTTACCCTTAAGCTTACCCTTACCCTTACCCTTACCCTTACCCTTACCCTTACCCTTACCCTTACCCTTACCCTCACCCTTGCTTTTACCCTTAAGCATACCCTTACCCTTACCCTTACCCTTACCCTTGCTTTTACCCTTAAGCTTACACTTACCCTTACCCTTACCCTTACCCTTACCCTTGCTTTTACCCTTAGGCTTACCCTTACCCTTACCCTTACCCTTACCCTTGCTTTTACCCTTAAGCTTACCCTTACCCTTACCCTTACCCTTACTCTTACCCTTACCCTTACCCTTACCCTTACCCTTGCTTTTACCCTTAGGCTTACCCTTACCTTTACCCTTACCCTTACCCTTACCCTTACCCTTACCCTTACCCTTGCTTTTACCCTTAAGCTTACCCTTACCCTCACCCTTACCCTTACCCTTACCCTTACCCTTACCCTTACCCTTGCTTTTACCCTTAAGCTTACCCTTACCCTTACCCTTACCCTTACCCTTACCCTTACCCTTACCCTTACCCTTACCCTTGCTTTTACCCTTAGGCTTACCCTTACCTTTACCCTTACCCTTACCCTTACCCTTACCCTTACCCTTACCCTTACCCTTACCCTTGCTTTTACCCTTAAGCTTACCCTTACCCTTACCCTTACCCTTACCCTTACCCTTACCCTTACCCTTGCTTTTACCCTTAAGCTTACCCTTACCCTTACCCTTACCCTTACCCTTACCCTTGCTTTTACCCTTAGGCTTACCCTTACCCTTACCCTTACCCTTACCCTTGCTTTTACCCTTAAGCTTACCCTTACCCTTACCCTTACTCTTACCCTTACCGTTACCCTTACCCTTACCCTTACCCTTACCCTTACCCTTACCCTTACCCTTACCTTTACCCTTACCCTTACCCTTGCTTTTACCCTTAGGCTTACCCTTACCTTTACCCTTACCCTAACCCTTACCCTTACCCTTACCCTTACCCTTACCCTTGCTTTTACCCTTAAGCTTACCCTTACCCTTACCCTTACCCTTACCCTTACCCTTACCCTTACCCTTGCTTTTACCCTTAAGCTTACCCTTACCCTTACCCTTACCCTTACCCTTACCCTTACCCTTACCCTTACCCTTACCCTTACCCTTACCCTTACCCTTACCCTTACCCTTACCCTTGCTTTTACCCTTAAGCTTACCCTTACCCTTACCCTTACCCTTGCCCTTACCCTTACCCTTACCCTTACCCTTACCCTTACCCTTACCCTTATCCTTGCTTTTACCCTTAGGCTTACCCTTACCTTTACCCTTACCCTTACCCTTACCCTTACCCTTACCCTTGCTTTTACCCTTAAGCTTACCCTTACCCTTACCCTTACCCTTACCCTTAAGCTTACCCTTACCCTTACCTTTACCCTTACCCTTACCCTTACCCTTACCCTTACCCTTACCCTTACCCTTACCCTTACCCTTACCCTTGCTTTTACCCTTAAGCTTACCCTTACCCTTACCCTTACCCTTGCTTTTACCCTTAAGCTTACCCTTACCCTTACCCTTACCCTTACTCTTAAGCTTTCCCTTACCCTTACCCTTACCCTTACCCTTACCCTTACCCTTACCCTTACCCTTACCCTTACCCTTACCCTTACCCTTACCCTTACCCTTACCCTTGCTTTTACCCTTAAGCTTACCCTTACCCTTACCCTTACCCTTAAGCTTACCCTTACCCTTACCCTTACCCTTACCCTCACCCTTACCCTTACCCTTGCTTTTACCCTTAAGCTTACCCTTACCCTTACCCTTACCCTTACCCTTAAGCTTACCCTTACCCTTACCCTTACCCTTACCCTTACCCTTGCTTTTACCCTTAAGCTTACCCTTACCCTTACCCTTACCCTTACCCTTAAGCTTACCCTTACCCTTACCCTTACCCTTACCCTTACCCTTACCCTTACCCTTACCCTTACCCTTGCTTTTACCCTTTAGCTTACCCTTACCCTTACCCTTACCCTTACCCTTGCTTTTACCCTTAAGCTTACCCTTACCCTTACCCTTACCCTTACCCTTAAGCTTACCCTTACCCTTACCCTTACCCTTACCCTTACCCTTACCCTTACCCTTACCCTTACCCTTACCCTTACCCTTACCCTTACCCTTACCCTTACCCTTACCCTTGCTTTTACCCTTAAGCTTACCCTTACCCTTACCCTTAACCTTACCCTTACCCTTACCCTTACCCTTACCCTTACCCTTACCCTTACCCTTAAGGGTAAGGGTAAAGGTAAGGGTAAGGGTAAGCTTAAGGGTAAAAGCAAGGGTAAGGGTAAGGGTAAGGGTAAGGGTAAGGGTAAGAGTAAGGGTAAGGGTAAGGGTAAGCTAAAGGGTAAAAGCAAGGGTAAGGGTAAGGGTAAGGGTAAGGGTAAGGGTAAGGGTAAGGGTAAGGGTAAGGGTAAGGGTAAGGGTAAGGGTAAGGGTAAGCTTAAGGGTAAAAGCAAGGGTAAGGGTAAGGGTAAGGGTAAGGGTAAGGGTAAGGGTAAGGGTAAGGGTAAGGGTAAAGGTAAGGGTAAGCCTAAGAGTAAAAGCAAGGGTAAGGGTAAGGGTAAGGGTAAGGGTAAGGGTAAGGTTAAGGGTAAGGGTTAGGGTAAGGGTAAGGGTAAGGGTAAGGGTAAGCTTAAGGGTAAAAGCAAGGGTAAGGGTAAGGGTAAGGGTAAGGGTAAGGGTAAGGGTAAGGGTAAGCTTAAGGGTAAGGGTAAGGGTAAGGGTAAGGGTAAGCTTAAGGGTAAAAGCAAGGGTAAGGGAAAGGGTAAGGGTAAGGGTAAGGGTAAGCTTAAGGGTAAAAGCAAGGGTAAGGGTAAGGGTAAG
Source organism: Myrrha octodecimguttata (assembly GCA_958510865.1). Classification (NCBI taxonomy): domain Eukaryota; kingdom Metazoa; phylum Arthropoda; class Insecta; order Coleoptera; family Coccinellidae; genus Myrrha; species Myrrha octodecimguttata. The sequence continues at coordinate 353,168 of CAUEHS010000822.1, read as the reverse complement.
GGTAAGGGTAAGGGTAAGGGTAAGGGTAAGCTTAAGGGTAAGGGTGAGGGTAAGGGTAAGGGTAAGCTTAAGGGTAAAAGCAAGGGTAAGGGTCAGGGTAAGGGTAAGTGTAAGGGTAAGGGTAAGTGTAAGGGTATGGGTGAGCTTAAGGGTAAAAGCAAGGGTAAGGGTAAGGTTAAGGGTAAGGGTAAGGGTAAGGGTAAGGGTAAGGGTTAGCTTAAGGGTAAAAGCAAGGGCAAGGGTAAGGGTAAGGTTAAGGGTAAGGGTAAGGGTAAGGGTAAGGGTAAGGGTTAGCTTAAGGGTAAAAGCAATGGTAAGGGTAAGGGTAAGGATAAGGGTAAGGGTAAGGGTAAGGGTAAGGGTAAGGGTAAGGGTAAGGGTAAGGGTAAGCTTAAGGGTAAAAGCAAGGGTAAGGGTAAGGGTAAGGGTAAGGGTAAGCCTAAGGGTAAAAGCAAGGGTAAGGGTAAGGGTAAGGGTAAGGGTAAGTGTAAGCTTAAGGGTAAAAGCAAGGGTAAGGGTAAGGGTAAGGGTAAGGGTAAGGGTAAGGGTAAGGGTAAGCTTAAGGGTAAAAGCAAGGGTGAGGGTAAGGGTAAGGGTAAGGGTAAGGGTAAGGGTAAGGGTAAGGGTAAGGGTAAGGGTAAGCTTAAGGGTAAAAGCAAGGGTAGGGGTAAGGGTAAGGGTAAGGGTAAGCTTAAGGGTAAAAGCAAGGGTAAGGGTAAGGGTAAGGGTAAAGGTAAGTGTAAGCCTAAGGGTAAAAGCAAGGGTAAGGGTAAGGGTAAGGGTAAGGGTTAGGGTAAGGGTAAGGGTAAGGGTAAGGGTAAGGGTAAGGGTAAGGGTAAGGGTAAGGGTAAGGGTAAGGGTAAGGGTAAGGGTAAGCTTAAGGGTAAAAGCAAGGGTAAGGGTAAGGGAAAGGGTAAGGGTAAGCCTAAGGGTAAAAGCAAGGGTAAGGGTAAGGGTAAGGGTAAGGGTAAGGGTAAGCTTAAGGGTAAAAGCAAGAGTAAGGGTAAGGGTAAGGGTAAGGGTAAGGGTAAGGGTAAGCTTAAGGGTAAAAGCAAGGGTAAGGGTAAAGGTAAGGGTAAGGGTAAGGGTAAGGGTAAGGGTAAGGGTAAGGGTTAAGGTAAGGGTAAGCCTAAGGGTAAAAGCAAGGGTAAGGGTAAGGGTAAGGGTAAGGGTAAGGGTAAGGGTAAGGGTAAGGGTAAGGGTAAGGTTAAGGGTAAGGGTAAGGGTAAGCTTAAGGGTAAAAGCAAGGGTAAGGGTAAGGGTAAGGGTAAGGGTAAGGGTAAGGGTAAGGGTAAGGGTAAGGGTAAGGGTAAGGGTAAGGGTAAGGGTAAGGGTAAGGGTAAGGGTAAGGGTAAGCTTAAGGGTAAGGGTAAGGGTAAGGGTAAGGGTAAGCTTAAGGGTAAAAGCAAGGGTAAGGGTAAGGGTAAGGGTAAGGGTAAGCTAAAGGGTAAAAGCAAGGGTAAGGGTAAGGGTAAGGGTAAGGGTAAGGGTAAGGGTAAGGGTAAGGGTAAGCTTAAGGGTAAGGGTAAGGGTAAGGGTAAGGGTAAGCTTAAGGGTAAAAGCAAGGGTAAGGGTAAGGGTAAGGGTAAGGGTAAGGGTAAGGGTAAGGGTAAGCTTAAGGGTAAGGGTAAGGGTAAGGGTAAGGGTAAGCTTAAGGGTAAAAGCAAGGGTAAGGGTAAGGGTGAGGGTAAGGGTTAGGGTAAGGGTAAGGGTAAGCTTAAGGGTAAGGGTAAGGGTAAGGGTAAGCTTAAGGGTAAAAGCAAGGGTAAGGGTAAGGGTAAGGGTAAGGGTAAGGGTAAGGGTAAGGGTAAGGGTAAGGGTAAGGGTAAGGGTAAGGGTAAGGGTAAGGGAAAGCTTAAGGGTAAGGGTAAGGGTAAGGGTAAGGGTAAGCTTAAGGGTAAAAGCAAGGGTAAGGGTAAGGGTAAGGGTAAGCTTAAGGGTAAAAGCAAGGGTAAGGGTAAGGGTAAGGGTAAGGGTAAGGGTAAGGGTAAGGGTAAGGGTAAGGGTAAGGGTAAGGGTAAAGGTAAGGGTAAGGGTAAGCTTAAGGGTAAGGGTAAGGGTAAGGGTAAGGGTAAGCTTAAGGGTAAAAGCAAGGGTAAGGGTAAGGGTAAGGGTAAGGGTAAGGGTAAAGGTAAGGGTAAGCCTAAGGGTAAAAGCAAGGATAAGGGTAAGGGTAAGGGTAAGGGTAAGGGTAAGGGTAAGGGTAAGGGTAAGGGTAAGGGTAAGGGTAAGGGTAAGGGTAAGCTTAAGGGTAAAAGCAAGGGTAAGGGTAAGGGTAAGGGTAAGGGTAAGGGTAAGGGTAAGGGTAAGGGTAAGGGTAAGGGTAAGGGTAAGGGTAAGGGTAAGGGTAAGCTTAAGGGTAAAAGCAAGGGTAAGGGTAAGGGTAAGGGTAAGGGTAAGGGTAAGGGTAAGGGTAAGCTTAAGGGTAAAAGCAAGGGTAAGGGTAAGGGTAAGGGTAAGGGTAAGGGTTAGGGTAAGGGTAAAGGTAAGGGTAAGCCTAAGGGTAAAAGCAAGGGTAAGGGTAAGGGTAAGGGTAAGGGTAAGGTTAAGGGTAAGGGTAAGGGTAAGGGTAAGGGTAACGGTAAGGGTAAGAGTAAGGGTAAGGGTAAGGGTAAGCTTAAGGGTAAAAGCAAGGGTAAGGGTAAGGGTAAGGGTAAGGGTAAGCCTAAGGGTAAAAGCAAGGGTAAGGGTAAGGGTAAGGGTAAGGGTAAGGGTAAGGGTAAGCTTAAGGGTAAAAGCAAGGGTAAGGGTAAGGGTAAGGGTAAGGGTAAGGGTAAGGGTAAGGGTAAGCTTAAGGGTAAAAGCAAGGGTAAGGGTAAGGGTAAGGGTAAGGTTAAGGGTAAGGGTAAGGGTAAGGGTAAAGGTAAGGGTAAGCCTAAGGGTAAAAGCAAGGGTAAGGGTAAGGGTAAGGGTAAGGGTAAGGGTAAGGGTAAGGGTAAGCTTAAGGGTAAAAGCAAGGGTAAGGGTAAGGGTAAGGGTAAGTGTAAGGGTAAGGGTGAGGGTAAGGGTAAGCTTAAGGGTAAAAGCAAGGGTAAGGGTAAGGGTAAGGGTAAGGGTAAGGGTAAGGGTAAAGGTAAGGGTAAGCCTAAGGGTAAAAGCAAGGGTAAGGGTAAGGGTAAGGGTAAGGGTAAGAGTAAGGGTAAGGGTAAGGGTAAGGGTAAGCTTAAGGGTAAAAGCAAGGGTAAGGGTAAGGGTAAGGGTAAGGGTAAGCCTAAGGGTAAAAGCAAGGGTAAGGGTAAGGGTAAGGGTAAGGGTAAGTGTAAGCTTAAGGGTAAAAGCAAGGGTAAGGGTAAGGGTAAGGGTAAGGGTATGCTTAAGGGTAAAAGCAAGGGTGAGGGTAAGGGTAAGGGTAAGGGTAAGGGTAAGGGTAAGGGTAAGGGTAAGGGTAAGGGTAAGCTTAAGGGTAAAAGCAAGGGTAAGGGTAAGGGTAAGGGTGAGGGTAAGGGTAAGGGTAAGCTTAAGGGTAAAAGCAAGGGTAAGGGTAAGGGTAAGGGTAAGGGTAAGGGTAAAGGTAAGGGTAAGCCTAAGGGTAAAAGCAAGGGTAAGGGTAAGGGTAAGGGTAAGGGTAAGGGTTAGGGTAAGGGTAAGGGTAAGGGTAAGGGTAAGGGTAAGGGTAAGGGTAAGGGTAAGGGTAAGGGTAAGGGTAAGGGTAAGGGTAAGGGTAAGGGAAAGCTTAAGGGTAAAAGCAAGGGTAAGGGTAAGGGAAAGGGTAAGGGTAAGCCTAAGGGTAAAAGCAAGGGTAAGGGTAAGGGTAAGGGTAAGGGTAAGGGTAAGCTTAAGGGTAAAAGCAAGAGTAAGGGTAAGGGTAAGGGTAAGGGTAAGGGTAAGCTTAAGGGTAAGGGTAAGGGTAAGGGTAAGGGTAAGCTTAAGGGTAAAAGCAAGGGTAAGGGTAAGGGTAAGGGTAAGGGTAAGGGTAAGGGTAAGGGTAAGCTAAAGGGTAAAAGCAAGGGTAAGGGTAAGGGTAAGGGTAAGGGTAAGGGTAAGGGTAAGGGTAAGGGTAAGCTTAAGGGTAAGGGTAAGGGTAAGGGTAAGGGTAAGCTTAAGGGTAAGCTTAAGGGTAAAAGCAAGGGTAAGGGTAAGGGTAAGGGTAAGGGTAAGGGTAAGGGTAAGGGTAAGCTTAAGGGTAAGGGTAAGGGTAAGGGTAAGGGTAAGCTTAAGGGTAAAAGCAAGGGTAAGGGTAAGGGTGAGGGTAAGGGTAAGGGTAAGGGTAAGGGTAAGGGTAAGGGTAAGGGTAAGGGTAAGGGTAAGGGTAAGGGTAAGGGTAAGGGTAAGGGTAAGGGTAAGGGAAAGCTTAAGGGTAAGGGTAAGGGTAAGGGTAAGGGTAAGCTTAAGGGTAAAAGCAAGGGTAAGGGTAAGGGTAAGGGTAAGCTTAAGGGTAAAAGCAAGGGTAAGGGTAAGGGTAAGGGTAAGGGTAAGTGTAAGGGTAAGGGTAAGGGTAAGGGTAAGGGTAAGGGTAAGGGTAAGCTTAAGGGTAAGGGTACCCTTACCCTTACCCTTACCCTTACCCTTACCCTTACCCTTACCCTTACCCTTACCCTTACCCTTACCCTTACCCTTACCCTTACCCTTACCCTTACCCTTACCCTTACCCTTACCCTTACCCTTACCCTTACCCTTACCCTTACCCTTACCCTTACCCTTACCCTTACCCTTACCCTTACCCTTGCTTTTACCCTTAGGCTTACCCTTACCTTTACCCTTACCCTTACCCTTACCCTTACCCTTACCCTTGCTTTTACCCTTAAGCTTACCCTTACCCTTACCCTTACCCTTACCCTTACCCTTACCCTTACCCTTACCCTTACCCTTACCCTTACCCTTACCCTTACCCTTGCTTTTACCCTTAAGCTTACCCTTACCCTTACCCTTACCCTTACCCTTACCCTTACCCTTACCCTTACCCTTACCCTTACCCTCACCCTTGCTTTTACCCTTAAGCTTACCCTTACCCTTACCCTTACCCTTACCCTTACCCTTGCTTTTACCCTTAAGCTTACCCTTACCCTTACCCTTACCCTTACCCTTACCCTTGCTTTTACCCTTAGGCTTACCCTTACCCTTACCCTTACCCTTACCCTTACTTTTACCCTTAAGCTTACCCTTACCCTTACCCTTACCCTTACTCTTACCCTTACCCTTACCCTTACCCTTACCCTTACCCTTGCTTTTACCCTTAGGCTTACCCTTACCTTTACCCTTACCCTTACCCTTACCCTTACCCTTACCCTTACCCTTACCCTTACCCTTACCCTTACCCTTGCTTTTACCCTTGAGCTAACCCTTACCCTTACCCTTACCCTTACCCTTACCCTTACCCTTACCCTTACCCTTACCCTTACCCTTGCTTTTACCCTTAAGCTCACCCTTACCCTTGCCCTTACCCTTACCCTTACCCTTACCCTTACTCTTACCCTTACCCTTGCTTTTACCCTTAAGCTTACCCTTACCCTTACCCTTACCCTTACCCTTGCTTTTACCCTTAAGCTTACCCTTACCCTTACCCTTACCCTTAAGCTTACCCTTACCCTTACACTTACCCTTACCCTTACCCTTACCCTTACCCTTACCCTTACCCTTACCCTTGCTTTTACCCTTAAGCTTACCCTTACCCTTACCCTTACCCTTACCCTTACCCTTACCCTTACCCTTACCCTTGCTTTTACCCTTAGGCTTACCCTTACCTTTACCCTTACCCTTACCTTTACCCTTACCCTTACCCTTACCCTTACCCTTGCTTTTACCCTTGAGCTTACCCTTACCCTTACCCTTACCCTTACCCTTACCCTTACCCTTGCTTTTACCCTTAAGCTTACCCTTACCCTTACCCTTACCCTTACCCTTACCCTTACCCTTGCTTTTACCCTTAGGCTTACCCTTACCCTTACCCTTACCCTTACCCTTGCTTTTACCCTTAAGCTTACCCTTACCCTTACCCTTACCCTTACCCTTACCCTTACCCTTACCCTTACCCTTACCCTTACCCTTACCCTTACCCTTACCCTTACCCTTACCCTTACCCTTACCCTTACCCTTACCCTTACCCTTACCCTTACCCTTACCCTTGCTTTTACCCTTAGGCTTACCCTTACCTTTACCCTTACCCTTACCCTTACCCTTACCCTTACCCTTGCTTTTACCCTTAAGCTTACCCTTACCCTTACCCTTACCCTTACCCTTACCCTTACCCTTACCCTTACCCTTACCCTTACCCTTACCCTTACCCTTACCCTTACCCTTACCCTTGCTTTTACCCTTAAGCTTACCCTTACCCTTACCCTTACCCTTACCCTTACCCTTACCCTTACCCTCACCCTTGCTTTTACCCTTAAGCTTACCCTTACCCTTACCCTTACCCTTACCCTTACCCTTACCCTTGCTTTTACCCTTAAGCTTACCCTTACCCTTACCCTTACCCTTACCCTTACCCTTGCTTTTACCCTTAGGCTTACCCTTACCCTTACCCTTACCCTCACCCTTGCTTTTACCCTTAAGCTTACCCTTACCCTTACCCTTACCCTTACTCTTACCCTTACCCTTACCCTTACCCTTACCCTTACCCTTGCTTTTACCCTTAGGCTTACCCTTACCTTTACCCTTACCCTTACCCTTACCCTTACCCTTACCCTTACCCTTACCCTTACCCTTACCCTTACCCTTACCCTTACCCTTGCTTTTACCCTTAAGCTTACCCTTACCCTTACCCTTACCCTTACCCTTACCCTTACCCTTACCCTTACCCTTACCCTTACCCTTGCTTTTACCCTTAAGCTCACCCTTACCCTTACCCTTACCCTTACCCTTACCCTTACCCTTACCCTTACCCTTACTCTTACCCTTACCCTTGCTTTTACCCTTAAGCTTACCCTTACCCTTACCCTTACCCTTACCCTTAAGCTTACCCTTACCCTTACCCTTACCCTTACCCTTACCCTTACCCTTACCCTTGCTTTTACCCTTAAGCTTACCCTTACCCTTACCCTTACCCTTACCCTTACCCTTGCTTTTACCCTTAAGCTTACCCTTACCCTTACCCTTACCCTTACCCTTACCCTTAAGCTTACCCTTACCCTTACCCTTACCCTTACCCTTACCCTTACCCTTACCCTTGCTTTTAAACTTGAGCTTACCCTTACCCTTACCCTTACCCTTACCCTTACCCTTACCCTTACCCTTACCCTTACCCTTACCCTTACCCTTGCTTTTACCCTTAGGCTTACCCTTACCTTTACCCTTACCATTACCCTTACTTAAGGGTAAGGGTAAGGGTAAGGGTAAGGGTAAGGGTAAGGGTAAGCTTAAGGGTAAAAGCAAGGGTAAGGGTAAGGGTAAGGGTAAGGGTAAGGGTAAGGGTAAGGGTAAGGGTAAGTGTAAGGGTAAGCTTAAGGGTAAAAGCAAGGGTAAGGGTAAGGGTAAGGGTAAGGGTAAGGGTGAGGGTAAGGGTAAAGGTAAGGGTAAGCCTAAGGGTAAAAGCAAGGGTAAGGGTAAGGGTAAGGGTAAGGGTAAGGGTAAGGGTAAGGGTAAGGGTTAGAGTAAGGGTAAGGGTAAGGGTAAGCTTAAGGGTAAAAGCAAGGGTAAGGGTAAGGGTAAGGGTAAGGGTAAGCCTAAGGGTAAAAGCAAGGGTAAGGGTAAGGTTAAGGGTAAGGGTAAGGGTAAGCTTAAGGGTAAAAGCAAGGGTAAGGGTAAGGGTAAGGGTAAGGGTAAGGGTAAGCTTAAGGGTAAAAGCAAGGGTTAGGGTAAGGGTGAGGGTAAGGGTAAGGGTAAGGGTAAGGGTAAAGGTAAGGGTAAGCCTAAGAGTAAAAGCAAGGGTAAGGGTAAGGGTAAGGGTAAGGGTAAGGGTAAAGGTAAGGGTAAGGGTAAGGGTAAGGGTAAGGGTAAGGGTAAGCTTAAGGGTAAAAGCAAGGGTAAGGATAAGGGTAAGGGTAAGGGTAAGGGTAAGGGTAAGGGTAAGGGTAAGGGTAAGGGTAAGGGTAAGGCTAAGGGTAAGCTTAAGGGTAAAAGCAAGGGTAAGGATAAGGGTAAGGGTAAGGGTAAGGGTAAGGGTAAGGGTAAGGGTAAGCTTAAGGGTAAGGGTAAGGCCAAGGGTAAGCTTAAGGGTAAAAGCAAGGGTAAGGGCAAGGGTAAGGGTAAGGGTAAGGGTAAGGGTAAGGGTAAGGGTAAGGGTAAGGGTAAGGGTAAGCTTAAGGGTAAGGGTAAGGGTAAGGGTAAGGGTAAGCTCAAGGGTAAAAGCAAGGGTAAGGGTAAGGGTAAGGGTAAGGGTAAGCTTCTTGCTTTTACCCTTAGGCTTACCCTTATCCTTACCCTTACCCTTACCCTTAAGCTTACCCTTACCCTTACCCTTACCCTTACCCTTACCCTCACCCTTACCCTTACCCTTACCCTTAGCCTTACCCTTGCTTTTACCCTTAAGCTTACCCTTACCCTTACCCTTACCCTTACCCTTACCCTTACCCTTACCCTTACCCTTACCCTTACCCTTACCCTTTCCCTAACCCTTACCCTTGCTTTGACCCTTAAGCTTACCCTTACCTTTACCCTTACCCTTACCCTTATCCTTACCCTTACCCTTACCCTTACCCTTACCCTTACCCTTACCCTTACCCTTGCTTTTACCCTTAAGCTTACCCTTACCCTTACCCTTACCCTTGCTTTTACCCTTAAGCTTACCCTTACCCTTACCCTTACCCTTACCCTTACCCTTGCTTTTACCCTTAGGCTTACCCTTACCCTTACCCTTACCCTTACCCTTGCTTTTACCCTTAAGCTTACCCTTACCCTTACCCTTACCCTTACCCTTACCCTTACCCTTACCCTTACCCTTACCCTTACCCTTACCCTTACCCTTACCCTTACCCTTACCCTTACCCTTACCCTTACCCTTACCCTTACCCTTACCCTTGCTTTTACCCTTAGGCTTAACCTTACCTTTACCCTTACCCTTACCCTTACCCTTACCCTTACCCTTACCCTTACCCTTACCCTTACCCTTACCCTTACCCTTACTCTTACCCTTGCTTTTACCCTTAAGCTTACCCTTACCCTTACCCTTACCCTTACCCTTACCCTTACCCTTACCCTTGCTTTTACCCTTAAGCTTACCCTTACCCTTACCCTTACCCTTACCCTCACCCTTACCCTTACCCTTACCCTTGCTTATACCCTTAAGCTTACCCTTACCCTTACCCTTACCCTTACCCTTACCCTTACCCTTACCCTTACCCTTACCCTTACCCTTACCCTTACCCTTACCCTTACCCTTACCCTTACCCTTGCTTTTACCCTTAGGCTTACCCTTACTTTTACCCTTACCCTTACCCTTACCCTTACCCTTACCCTTACCCTTACCCTTACCCTTGCTTTTACCCTTAAGCTTACCCTTACCCTTACCCTTACCCTTACCCTTACCCTAACCCTTACCCTTGCTTTTACCCTTAAGCTTACCCTTACCCTTACCCTTACCCTTACCTTTACCCTTACCCTTACCCTTACCCTTACCCTTACCCTTACCCTTGCTTTTACCCTTAAGCTTACCCTTACCCTTACCCTTACCCTTACCCTTACCCTTACCCTTACCCTTACCCTTACCCTTATCCTTACCCTTGCTTTTACCCTTAAGCATACCCTTACCCTTACCCTTACCCTTACCCTTACCCTTACCTTTACCCTTACCCTTACCCTTACCCTTACCCTTACCCTTACCCTTGCTTTTACTCTTAGGCTTACCCTTACCTTTACCCTTACCCTTACCCTTACCCTTACCCTCACCCTTACCCTAACCCTTGCTTTTACCCTTAAGCTTACCCTTACCCTTACCCTTACCCTTACCCTTACCCTTGCTTTTACCCTTAAGCTTACCCTTACCCTTACCCTTAACCTTACCCTTACCCTTGCTTTTACCCTTAGGCTTACCCTTACCCTTACCCTTACCCTTACCCTTGCTTTTACCCTTAAGCTTACCCTTACCCTTACCCTTACTCTAACCCTTACCCTTACCCTTACCCTTACCCTTACCCTTACCCTTACCCTTACCCTTACCCTTGCTTTTACCCTTAGGCTTACCCTTACCTTTACCCTTACCCTCACCCTTACCCTTACCCTTGCTTTTACCCTTAAGCTTACCCTTACACTTACCCTTACCCTTACCCTTACCCTTACCCTTACCCTTACCCTTGCTTTTACCCTTAAGCTTACCCTTACCCTTACCCTTACCCTTACCCTTACCCTTACCCTTACCCTTACCCTTGCTTTTACCCTTAGGCTTACCCTTACCCTTACCCTTACCCTTACCCTTGCTTTTACCCTTAAGCTTACCCTTACCCTTACCCTTACCCTTACCCTTACCCTTACCCTTACCCTTACCCTTACCCTTACCCTTACCCTTACCCTTACCCTTACCCTTACCCTTACCCTTACCCTTACCCTTACCCTTACCCTTACCCTTACCCTTACCCTTACCCTTACCCTTACCCTTACCCTTGCCTTTACCCTTAGGCTTACCCTTACCTTCACCCTTACCCTTACCCTTACCCTTACCCTTACCCTTACCCTTACCCTTACCCTTACCCTTACCCTTGCTTTTACCCTTACCCTTACCCTTGCTTTTACCCTTAAGCTTACCCTTACCCTTACCCTTACCCTTACCCTTACCCTTACCCTTACCCTTGCTTTTACCCTTAAGCTTACCCTTACCCTTACCCTTACCCTTACCCTTACCCTTACCCTTACCCTTACCCTTACCCTTACACTTACCCTTACCCTTACCCTTACCCTTACCCTTACCCTTACCCTTACCCTTACCCTTACTTAGGGTAAGGGTAAGGGTAAGCTTAAGGGTAAAAGCAAGGGTAAGGGTAAGGGTAAGGGTAAGGGTAAGGGTAAGGGTTAGGGTAAGGGTAAGGGTAAGCTTAAGGGTAAGGGTAAGGGTAAGGGTAAGGGTAAGGGTAAGCTTAAGGGTAAAAGCAAGGGTAAGGGTAAGGGTAAGGGTAAGGGTAAGGGTAAGCTTAAGGGTAAGGGTAAGGGTAAGGGTAAGGGTAAGCTTAAGGGTAAAAGCAAGGGTAAGGTTAAGGGTAAGGGTAAGGGTAAGGGTAAGGGTAAGGGTAAGCTTAAGGGTAAGGGTAAGGGTAAGGGTAAGGGTTAGCTTAAGGGTAAAAGCAAGGGTAAGGGTAAGGGTAAGGGTAAGGGTAAGGGTAAGGGTAAGGGTAAGGGTAAGGGTAAGGGTAAGGGTAAGGGTAAGGGTAAGGGTAAGGGTAAGGGTAAGCTTAAGGGTAAGGGTAAGGGTATGGGTAAGCTTAAGGGTAAAAGCAAGGGTAAGGGTAAGGGTAAGGGTAAGGGTAAGCTTAAGGGTTAAAGCAAGGGTAAGGGTAAGGGTAAGGGTAAGGGTAAGGGTAAGGGTAAGGGTAAGGGTAAGGGTAAGGGTAAGGGTAAGGGTAAGGGTAAGGGTAAGGGTAAGGGTAAGGGTAAGGGTAAGCTTAAGGGTAAGGGTAAGGGTAAGGGTAAGCTTAAGGGTAAAAGCAAGGGTAAGGGTAAGGGTAAGGGTAAGGGTAAGGGTAAAGGTAAGGGTAAGCCTAAGGGTAAAAGCAAGGGAAAGGGTAAGGGTAAGGGTAAGGGTAAGGGTAAGGGTAAGGGTAAGGGTAAGGGTAAGGGTAAGGGTAAGGGTAAGCTTAAGGGTAAAAGCAAGGGTAAGGGTAAGGGTAAGGGTAAGGGTAAGGGTAAGGGTAAGGGTAAGGGTAAGCTTAAGGGTAAAAGCAAGGGTAAGGGTAAGGGTAAGGGTAAGGGTAAGGGTAAGGGTAAGGGTAAGGGTAAGTGTAAGGGTAAGCTTAAGGGTAAAAGCAAGGGTAAGGGTAAGGGTAAGGGTAAGGGTAAGGGTGAGGGTAAGGGTAAAGGTAAGGGTAAGCCTAAGGGTAAAAGCAAGGGTAAGGGTAAGGGTAAGGGTAAGGGTAAGGGTAAGGGTAAGGGTAAGGGTAAGGGTAAGGGTTAGAGTAAGGGTAAGGGTAAGGGTAAGCTTAAGGGTAAAAGCAAGGGTAAGGGTAAGGGTAAGGGTAAGGGTAAGCCTAAGGGTAAAGGCAAGGGTAAGGGTAAGGTTAAGGGTAAGGGTAAGGGTAAGCTTAAGGGTAAAAGCAAGGGTAAGGGTAAGGGTAAGGGTAAGGGTAAGGGTAAGCTTAAGGGTAAAAGCAAGGGTTAGGGTAAGGGTGAGGGTAAGGGTAAGGGTAAGGGTAAGGGTAAAGGTAAGGGTAAGCCTAAGAGTAAAAGCAAGGGTAAGGGTAAGGGTAAGGGTAAGGGTAAGGGTAAAGGTAAGGGTAAGGGTAAGGGTAAGGGTAAGGGTAAGGGTAAGCTTAAGGGTAAAAGCAAGGGTAAGGATAAGGGTAAGGGTAAGGGTAAGGGTAAGGGTAAGGGTAAGGGTAAGGGTAAGGGTAAGCTTAAGGGTAAAAGCAAGGGTAAGGGTTAGGGTAAGGGTAAGGGTAAGGGTAAGGGTAAGGGTAAGCTTAAGGGTAAAAGCAAGGGTAAGGGTAAGGGTAAGGGTAAGGGTAAGGGTAAGGGTAAGGGTAAGGGTAAGGGTAAAAGTAAGGGTAAGCCTAAGGGTAAAAGCAAGGGTAAGGGTAAGGGTAAGGGTAAGGGTAAGGGTAAGGGTAAGGGTAAGGGTAAGGGTAAGGGTAAGGGTAAGGGTAAGGGTAAGGGTAAGGGTAAGCTTAAGGGTAAAAGCAAGGGTAAGGGTAAGGGAAAGGGTAAGGGTAAGCCTAAGGGTAAAAGCAAGGGTAAGGGTAAGGGTAAGGGTAAGGGTAAGGGTAAGCTTAAGGGTAAAAGCAAGAGTAAGGGTAAGGGTAAGGGTAAGGGTAAGGGTAAGCTTAAGGGTAAAAGCAAGGGTAAGGGTAAGGGTAAGGGTAAGGGTAAGGGTAAGGGTAAGGGTAAGGGTAAGGGTAAGGGTAAGGGTAAGGGTAAGGGTAAGGGTAAGGGTAAGGTTAAGGGTAAGCTTAAGGGTAAGGGTAAGGGTAAGGGTAAGGGTAAGCTTAAGGGTAAAAGCAAGGGTAAGGGTAAGGGTAAGGGTAAGGGTAAGCTAAAGGGTAAAAGAAAGGGTAAGGGTAAGGGTAAGGGTAAGGGTAAGGTTAAGGGTAAGGGTAAGGGTAAGCTTAAGGGTAAGGGTAAGGGTAAGGGTAAGGGTAAGCTTAAGGGTAAAAGCAAGGGTAAGGGTAAGGGTAAGGGTAAGGGTAAGGGTAAGGGTAAGGGTAAGGGTAAGCTTAAGGGTAAGGGTAAGGGTAAGGGTAAGGGTAAGCTTAAGGGTAAAAGCAAGGGTAAGGGTAAGGGTGAGGGTAAGGGTAAGGGTAAGGGTAAGGGTAAGCTTAAGGGTAAGGGTAAGGGTAAGGGTAAGGGTAAGGGTAAGCTTAAGGGTGAAAGCAAGGGTAAGGGTAAGGGTAAGGGTAAGGGTAAGGGTAAGGGTAAGGGTAAGGGTAAGGGTGAGGGTAAGGGTAAGGGTAAGGGAAAGCTTAAGGGTAAGGGTAAGGGTAAGGGTAAGGGTAAGCTTAAGGGTAAAAGCAAGGGTAAGGGTAAGGGTAAGGGTAAGCTTAAGGGTAAAAGCAAGGGTAAGGGTAAGGGTAAGGGTAAGGGTAAGGGTAAGGGTAAGGGTAAGGGTAAGGGTAAGGGTAAAGGTAAGGGTAAGGGTAAGCTTAAGGGTAAGGGTAAGGGTAAGGGTAAGGGTAAGCTTAAGGGTAAAAGCAAAGGTAAGGGTAAGGGTAAGGGTAAGGGTAAAGGTAAGGGTAAGCCTAAGGGTAAAAGCAAGGATAAGGGTAAGGGTAAGGGTAAGGGTAAGGGTAAGGGTAAGGGTAAGGGTGAGGGTAAGGGTAAGGGTAAGCTTAAGGGTAAAAGCAAGGGTAAGGGTAAGGGTAAGGGTAAGGGTAAGGGTAAGGGTAAGGGTAAGGGTAAGGGTAAGGGTAAGGGTAAGGGTAAGCTCAAGGGTAAAAGCAAGGGTAAGGGTAAGGGTAAGGGTAAGGGTAAGCTTCTTGCTTTTACCCTTAGGCTTACCCTTATCCTTACCCTTACCCTTACCCTTAAGCTTACCCTTACCCTTACCCTTACCCTTACCCTTACCCTCACCCTTACCCTTACCCTTACCCTTACCCTTACCCTTGCTTTTACCCTTAAGCTTACCCTTACCCTTACCCTTACCCTTACCCTTACCCTTACCCTGACCCTTACCCTTACCCTTACCCTTACCCTTTCCCTAACCCTTACCCTTGCTTTGACCCTTAAGCTTACCCTTACCTTTACCCTTACCCTTACCCTTATCCTTACCCTTACCCTTACCCTTACCCTTACCCTTACCCTTACCCTTGCTTTTACCCTTAAGCTTACCCTTACCCTTACCCTTGCTTTTACCCTTAAGCTTACCCTTACCCTTACCCTTACCCTTACCCTTACCCTTGCTTTTACCCTTAGGCTTACCCTTACCCTTACCCTTACCCTTACCCTTGCTTTTACCCTTAAGCTTACCCTTACCCTTACCCTTACCCTTACCCTTACCCTTACCCTTACCCTTACCCTTACCCTTACCCTTACCCTTACCCTTACCCTTACCCTTACCCTTACCCTTACCCTTACCCTTGCTTTTACCCTTAGGCTTAACCTTACCTTTACCCTTACCCTTACCCTTACCCTTACCCTTACCCTTACCCTTACCCTTACCCTTACCCTTACCCTTACCCTTACCCTTACTCTTACCCTTGCTTTTACCCTTAAGCTTACCCTTACCCTTACCCTTACCCTTACCCTTACCCTTACCCTTACCCTTACCCTTACCCTTACCCTTGCTTTTACCCTTAGGCTTACCCTTACTTTTACCCTTACCCTTACCCTTACCCTTACCCTTACCCTTACCCTTACCCTTACCCTTACCCTTGCTTTTACCCTTAAGCTTACCCTTACCCTTACCCTTACCCTTACCCTTACCCTAACCCTTACCCTTGCTTTTACCCTTAAGCTTACCCTTACCCTTACCCTTACCCTTACCTTTACCCTTACCCTTACCCTTACCCTTACCCTTACCCTTACCCTTACCCTTGCTTTTACCCTTAAGCTTACCCTTACCCTTACCCTTACCCTTACCCTTACCCTTACCCTTACCCTTACCCTTATCCTTACCCTTGCTTTTACCCTTAAGCTTACCCTTACCCTTACCCTTACCCTTACCCTTACCCTTACCTTTACCCTTACCCTTACCCTTACCCTTACCCTTACCCTTGCTTTTACTCTTAGGCTTACCCTTACCTTTACCCTTACCCTTACCCTAACCCTTACCCTCACCCTTACCCTAACCCTTGCTTTTACCCTTAAGCTTACCCTTACCCTTACCCTTACCCTTACCCTTACCCTTGCTTTTACCCTTAAGCTTACCCTTACCATTACCCTTAACCTTACCCTTACCCTTGCTTTTACCCTTAGGCTTACCCTTACCCTTACCCTTACCCTTACCCTTGCTTTTACCCTTAAGCTTACCCTTACCCTTACCCTTACTCTAACCCTTACCCTTACCCTTACCCTTACCCTTACCCTTACCCTTACCCTTACCCTTACCCTTACCCTTGCTTTTACCCTTAGGCTTACCCTTACCTTTACCCTTACCCTCACCCTTACCCTTACCCTTACCCTTACCCTTACCCTTGCTTTTACCCTTAAGCTTACCCTTACACTTACCCTTACCCTTACCCTTACCCTTACCCTTACCCTTACCCTTACCCTTGCTTTTACCCTTAAGCTTACCCTTACCCTTACCCTTACCCTTAAGCTTACCCTTACCCTTACCCTTACCCTTACCCTTACCCTTACCCTTACCCTTACCCTTACCCTTACCCTTACCCTTACCCTTACCCTTACCCTTACCCTTACCCTTGCTTTTACCCTTAAGCTAACCCTTACCCTTACCCTTACCCTTACCCTTAAGCTTACCCTTACCCTTACCCTTACCCTTACCCTTACCCTTACCCTTACCCTTACCCTTACCCTTACCCTTACCCTTACCCTTACCCTTACCCTTACCCTTACCCTTGCTTTTACCCTTAAGCTTACCCTTACCCTTACCCTTACCCTTACCCTTACCCTTACCCTTACCCTTACCCTTACCCTTGCTTTTACCCTTAAGCTTACCCTTACCCTTACCCTTACCCTTACCCTTACCCTTACCCTTACCCTTACCCTTACCCTTGCTTTTACCCTTAAGCTTACCCTTACACTTACCCTTACCCTTACCCTTACCCTTACCCTTACCCTTACCCTTACCCTTGCTTTTACCCTTAAGCTTACCCTTACCCTTACCCTTACCCTTAAGCTTACCCTTACCCTTACCCTTACCCTTACCCTTACCCTTACCCTTACCCTTACCCTTACCCTTACCCTTACCCTTACCCTTACCCTTACCCTTACCCTTACCCTTGCTTTTACCCTTAAGCTAACCCTTACCCTTACCCTTACCCTTACCCTTAAGCTTACCCTTACCCTTACCCTTACCCTTACCCTTACCCTTACCCTTACCCTTACCCTTACCCTTACCCTTACCCTTACCCTTACCCTTACCCTTACCCTTACCCTTGCTTTTACCCTTAAGCTTACCCTTACCCTTACCCTTACCCTTACCCTTACCCTTACCCTTACCCTTACCCTTACCCTTACCCTTGCTTTTACCCTTAAGCTTACCCTTACCCTTACCCTAACCCTTACCCTTACCCTTACCCTTACCCTTACCCTTACCCTTGCTTTTACCCTTAAGCTTACCCTTACCCTTACCCTAAGTAAGGGTAAGGGTAAGGGTAAGGGTAAGGGTAAGGGTAAGGGTAAGGGTAAGGGTAAGGGTAAGGGTAAGGGTAAGGGTAAGGGTAAGGGTAAGGGTAAGGGTAAGGGTAAGGGTAAGGGTAAGGGTAAGGGTAAGCTTAAGGGTAAAAGCAAGGGTAAGGGTAAGGGTAAGGGTAAGGGTAAGGGTAAGGGTAAGGGTAAGGGTAAGGGTAAGCTTAAGGGTAAAAGCAAGGGTAAGGGTAAGGGTAAGGGTAAGGGTAAGGGTAAGGGTAAGGGTAAGGGTAAGGGTAAGGGTAAGGGTAAGGGTAAGGGTAAGCTTAAGGGTAAAAGCAAGGGTAAGGGTAAGGCTAAGGGTAAGGGTAAGGGTAAGGGTAAGGGTAAGCTTAAGGGTAAAAGCAAGGGTAAGGGTAAGGGTAAGGGTAAGGGTAAGGGTAAGGGTAAGGGTAAGGGTAAAGGTGAGGGTAAGCCTAAGGGTAAAAGCAAGGGTAAGGGTAAGGGTAAGGGTAAGGGTAAGGGTAAGGGTAAGGGTAAGGGTAAGGGTAGGGGTAAGAGTAAGGGTAAGGGTAAGCTTAAGGGTAAAAGCAAGGGTAAGGGTAAGGGTAAGGGTAAGGGTAAGGGTAAGGGTAAGCTTAAGGGTAAAAGCAAGGGTAAGGGTAAGGGTAAGGGTAAGGGTAAGGGTAAGGGTAAGGGTAAGGGTAAGGGTAAGGGTAAGGGTAAGGGTAAGGGTAAAGGTGAGGGTAAGCCTAAGGGTAAAAGCAAGGGTAAGGGTAAGGGTAAGGGTAAGGGTAAGGGTAAGGGTAAGGGTAAGGGTAGGGGTAAGAGTAAGGGTAAGGGTAAGCTTAAGGGTAAAAGCAAGGGTAAGGGTAAGGGTAAGGGTAAGGGTAAGGGTAAGGGTAAGCTTAAGGGTAAAAGCAAGGGTAAGGGTAAGGGTAAGGGTAAGGGTAAGGGTAAGGGTAAGGGTAAGGGTAAGGGTAAGGGTAAGGGTAAGGGTAAGGGTAAGCTTAAGGGTAAAAGCAAGGGTAAGAGTAAGGGTAAGGGTAAGGGTAAGGGTAAGGGTAAGGGTAAGGGTAATGGTAAGGGTAAAGGTAAGGGTAAGCCTAAGGGTAAAAGCAAGGGTAAGGGTAAGGGTAAGGGTAAGGGTAAGGGTAAGGGTAAGGGTAAGGGTAAGGGTAAGGGTAAGGGTAAGGGTAAGGGTAAGGGTAAGCTTAAGGGTAAAAGCAAGGGTAAGGGTAAGGGTAAGGGTAAGGGTAAGGGTAAGGGTAAGGGTAAGCTTAAGGGTAAGGGTAAGGGTAAGGGTAAGGGTAAGCTTAAGGGTAAAAGCAAGGGTAAGGGTAAGGGTAAGGGTAAGGGTAAGGGTAAGCTTAAGGGTAAAAGCAAGGGTAAGGGTAAGGGTAAGGGTAAGGGTAAGGGTAAGGGTAAGGGTAAGCTTAAGGGTAAGGGTAAGGGTAAGGGTAAGGGTAAGCTTAAGGGTAAAAGCAAGGGTAAGGGTAAGAGTAAGGGTAAGGGTAAGGGTAAGGGTAAGGGTAAGGGTAAGGGTGAGCTTAAGGGTAAAAGCAAGGGTAAGGGTAAGGGTAAGGGTAAGGGTAAGGGTAAGGGTAAGGGTAAGGGTAAGGGTAAGGGTAAGGGTAAGGGTAAGGGTAAGGGTAAGGGTAAGGGTAAGGGTAAGGGTAAGCTTAAGGGTAAAAGCAAGGGTAAGGGTAAGGGTAAGGGTAAGGGTAAGGGTAAGGGTAAGGGTAAGGGTAAGGGTAAGGGTAAAGGTAAGGGTAAGCCTAAGGGTAAAAGCAAGGGTAAGGGTAAGGGTAAGGGTAAGGGTAAGGGTAAGAGTAAGGGTAAGGGTAAGGGTAAGCTTAAGGGTAAAAGCAAGGGTAAGGGTAAGGGTAAGGGTAAGGGTAAGCCTAAGGGTAAAAGCAAGGGTAAGGGTAAGGGTAAGGGTAAGGGTAAGGGTAAGGGTAAGCTTAAGGGTAAAAGCAAGGGTAAGGGTAAGGGTAAGGGTAAGGGTAAGGGTAAGGGTAAGCTCAAGGGTAAAAGCAAGGGTAAGGGTAAGGGTAAGGGTAAGGGTAAAGGTAAGGGTAAGGGTAAAGGTAAGGGTAAGCCTAAGGGTAAAAGCAAGGGTAAGGGTAAGGGTAAGGGTAAGGGTAAGGGTAAGGGTAAGGGTAAGGGTAAGGGTAAGGGTAAGGGTAAGCTTAAGGGTAAAAGCAAGGGTAAGGGTAAGGGTAAGGGTAAGGGTAAGCCTAAGGGTAAAAGCAAGGGTAAGGGTAAGGGTAAGGGTAAGGGTAAGGGTAAGGGTAAGCTTAAGGGTAAAAGCAAGGGTAAGGGTAAGGGTAAGGGTAAGGGTAAGGGTAAGGGTAAGCTCAAGGGTAAAAGCAAGGGTAAGGGTAAGGGTAAGGGTAAGGGTAAAGGTAAGGGTAAGGGTAAAGGTAAGGGTAAGCCTAAGGGTAAAAGCAAGGGTAAGGGTAAGGGTAAGGGTAAGGGTAAGGGTAAGGGTAAGGGTAAGGGTAAGCTTAAGGGTAAAAGCAAGGGTAAGGGTAAGGGTAAGGGTAAGGGTAAGGGTAAGGGTAAGGGTAAGGGTAAGGGTAAGGGTAAGCTTAAGGGTAAGGGTAAGGGTAAGGGTAAGCTTAAGGGTAAAAGCAAGGGTAAGGGTAAGGGTAAGGGTAAGGGTAAGCTTAAGGGTAAAAGCAAGGGTAAGGGTAAGAGTAAGGGTAAGGGTAAGGGTAAGGGTAAGGGTAAGGGTAAGGGTGAGCTTAAGGGTAAAAGCAAGGGTAAGGGTAAGGGTAAGGGTAAGGGTAAGGGTAAGGGTAAGGGTAAGCTTAAGGGTAAAAGCAAGGGTAAGGGTAAGGGTAAGGGTAAGGGTAAGGGTAAGGGTAAGGGTAAGGGTAAGGGTAAGGGTAAGGGTAAGGGTAAAGGTAAGGGTAAGCCTAAGGGTAAAAGCAAGGGTAAGGGTAAGGGTAAGGGTAAGGGTAAGGGTAAGAGTAAGGGTAAGGGTAAGGGTAAGGGTAAGCTTAAGGGTAAAAGCAAGGGTAAGGGTAAGGGTAAGGGTAAGGGTAAGCCTAAGGGTAAAAGCAAGGGTAAGGGTAAGGGTAAGGGTAAGGGTAAGGGTAAGCTTAAGGGTAAAAGCAAGGGTAAGGGTAAGGGTAAGGGTAAGGGTAAGGGTAAGGGTAAGCTTAAGGGTAAAAGCAAGGGTGAGGGTAAGGGTAAGGGTAAGGGTAAGGGTAAGGGTAAGGGTAAGGGTAAGGGTAAGGGTAAGGGTAAGCTTAAGGGTAAAAGCAAGGGTAAGGGTAAGGGTAAGGGTAAGGGTAAGGGTAAGGGTAAGGGTAAGGGTAAGGGTAAGGGTAAGGGTAAGGGTAAGCTTAAGGGTAAAAGCAAGGGTAAGGGTAAGGGTAAGGGTAAGGGTAAGGGTAAAGGTAAGGGTAAGCCTAAGGGTAAAAGCAAGGGTAAGGGTAAGGGTAAGGGTAAGGGTAAGGGTAAGGGTAAGGGTAAGGGTAAGGGTAAGGGTAAGGGTAAGGGTAAGGGTAAGGGTAAGGGTAAGGGTAAGGGTAAGGGTAAGGGTAAGGGTAAGGGTAAGGGTAAGGGTAAGGGTAAGGGTAAGGGTAAGGGTAAGGGTAAGGGTAAGGGTAAGGGTAAGGGTAAGGGTAAGCTTAAGGGTAAAAGCAAGGGTAAGGGTAAGGGTAAGGGTAAGCCTAAGGGTAAAAGCAAGGGTAAGGGTAAGGGTAAGGGTAAGGGTAAGGGTAAGCTTAAGGGTAAAAGCAAGGGTAAGGGTAAGGGTAAGGGTAAGGGTAAGGGTAAGGGTAAGGGTAAGCTCAAGGGTAAAAGCAAGGGTAAGGGTAAGGGTAAGGGTAAGGGTAAAGGTAAGGGTAAGGGTAAAGGTAAGGGTAAGCCTAAGGGTAAAAGCAAGGGTAAGGGTAAGGGTAAGGGTAAGGGTAAGGGTAAGGGTAAGGGTAAGGGTAAGGGTAAGCTTAAGGGTAAAAGCAAGGGTAAGGGTAAGGGTAAGGGTAAGGGTAATGGTAAGGGTAAGGGTAAGGGTAAGGGTAAGGGTTAGGGTAAGCTTAAGGGTAAGGGTAAGGGTAAGGGTAAGCTTAAGGGTAAAAGCAAGGGTAAGGGTAAGGGTAAGGGTAAGGGTAAGCTTAAGGGTAAAAGCAAGGGTAAGGGTAAGGGTAAGGGTAAGGGTAAGGGTAAGGGTAAGGGTAAGGGTAAGCTTAAGGGTAAGGGTAAGGGTAAGAGTAAGGGTAAGCTTAAGGGTAAAAGCAAGGGTAAGGGAAAGGGTAAGGGTAAGGGTAAGGGTAAGCTTAAGGGTAAGGGTAAGGGTAAGGGTAAGGGTAAGCTTAAGGGTAAAAGCAAGGGTAAGGTTAAGGGTAAGGGTAAGGGTAAGGGTAAGGGTAAGGGTAAGCTTAAGGGTAAGGGTAAGGGTAAGGGTAAGGGTAAGCTTAAGGGTAAAAGCAAGGGTAAGGGTAAGGGTAAGGGTAAGGGTAAGGGTAAGGGTAAGGGTAAGGGTAAGGGTAAGGGTAAGGGTAAGGGTAAGGGTAAGGGTAAGGGTAAGGGTAAGCTTAAGGGTAAGGGTAAGGGTAAGGGTAAGTTTAAGGGTAAAAGCAAGGGTAAGGGTAAGGGTAAGGGTAAGGGTAAGGGTAAGCTTAAGGGTAAAAGCAAGGGTAAGGGTAAGGGTAAGGGTAAGGGTAAGGGTAAGGGTAAGGGTAAGGGTAAGGGTAAGGGTAAGGGTAAGGGTAAGGTTAAGGGTAAGCTTAAGGGTAAGGGTAAGGGTAAGGGTAAGCTTAAGGGTAAAAGCAAGGGTAAGGGTAAGGGTAAGGGTAAGGGTAAGGGTAAAGGTAAGGGTAAGCCTAAGGGTAAAAGCAAGGGTAAGGGTAAGGGTAAGGGTAAGGGTAAGGGTAAGGGTAAGGGTAAGGGTAAGGGTAAGGGTAAGGGTAAGGGTAAGGGTAAGGGTAAGCTTAAGGGTAAAAGCAAGGGTAAGGGTAAGGGTAAGGGTAAGGGTAAGGGTAAGGGTAAGGGTAAGGGTAAGGGTAAGGGTAAGGTTAAGGGTAAGGGTAAGGGTAAGCTTAAGGGTAAAAGCAAGGGTAAGGGTAAGGGTAAGGGTAAGGGTAAGGGTAAGGGTAAGGGTAAGGGTAAGGGTAAGGGTAAGGGTAAGGGTAAGGGTAAGGGTAAGGGTAAGGGTAAGCTTAAGGGTAAAAGCAAGGGTAAGGGTAAGGGTAAGGGTAAGGGTAAGGGTTAGGGTAAGGGTAAAGGTAAGGGTAAGCCTAAGGGTAAAAGCATGGGTAAGGGTAAGGGTAAGGGTAAGGGCAAGGGTAAGGGTAAGGGTAAGGGTAAGGGTAAGAGTAAGGGTAAGGGTAAGGGTAAGCTTAAGGGTAAAAGCAAGGGTAAGGGTAAGGGTAAGGGTAAGGGTAAGCCTAAGGGTAAAAGCAAGGGTAAGGGTAAGGTTAAGGGTAAGGGTAAGGGTAAGCTTAAGGGTAAAAGCAAGGGTAAGGGTAAGGGTAAGGGTAAGGGTAAGGGTAAGCTTAAGGGTAAAAGCAAGGGTAAGGGTAAGGGTGAGGGTAAGGGTAAGGGTAAGGGTAAGGGTAAAGGTAAGGGTAAGCCTAAGAGTAAAAGCAAGGGTAAGGGTAAGGGTAAGGGTAAGGGTAAGCTTAAGGGTAAAAGCAAGGGTAAGGGTAAGGGTAAGGGTAAGGGTAAGGGTAAGGGTAAGGGTAAGGGTAAGGGTAAGGGTAAGCTTAAGGGTAAAAGCAAGGGTAAGGGTAAGGGTAAGGGTAAGGGTAAGGGTAAAGGTAAGGGTAAGCCTAAGGGTAAAAGCAAGGGTAAGGGTAAGGGTAAGGGTAAGGGTAAGGGTAAGGGTAAGGGTAAGGGTAAGGGTAAGGGTAAGGGTAAGGGTAAGGGTAAGGGTAAGGGTAAGGGTAAGGGTAAGGGTAAGGGTAAGGGTAAGGGTAAGGGTAAGGGTAAGGGTAAGGGTAAGGGTAAGGGTAAGGGTAAGGGTAAGCTTAAGGGTAAAAGCAAGGGTAAGGGTGAGGGTAAGGGTAAGGGTAAGCCTAAGGGTAAAAGCAAGGGTAAGGGTAAGGGTAAGGGTAAGGGTAAGGGTAAGGGTAAGCTTAAGGGTAAAAGCAAGGGTAAGGGTAAGGGTAAGGGTAAGGGTAAGGGTAAGGGTAAGCTCAAGGGTAAAAGCAAGGGTAAGGGTAAGGGTAAGGGTAAGGGTAAAGGTAAGGGTAAGGGTAAAGGTAAGGGTAAGCCTAAGGGTAAAAGCAAGGGTAAGGGTAAGGGTAAGGGTAAGGGTAAGGGTAAGGGTAAGGGTAAGCTTAAGGGTAAAAGCAAGGGTAAGGATAAGGGTAAGGGTAAGGGTAAGGGTAAGGGTAAGGGTAAGGGTAAGGGTAAGGGTAAGCTTAAGGGTAAGGGTAAGGGTAAGGGTAAGGGTAAGCTTAAGGGTAAAAGCAAGGGTTAGGGTAAGGGTAAGGGTAAGGGTAAGCTTAAGGGTAAAAGCAAGGGTAAGGGTAAGGGTAAGGGTAAGGGTAAGGGTAATGGTAAGGGTAAAGGTAAGGGTAAGCCTAAGGGTAAAAGCAAGGGTAAGGGTAAGGGTAAGGGTAAGGGTAAGGGTAAGGGTAAGGGTAAGGGTAAGGGTAAGGGTAAGGGTAAGGGTAAGGGTAAGGGTAAGGGTAAGCTTAAGGGTAAAAGCAAGGGTAAGGGTAAGGGTAAGGGTAAGGGTAAGGGTAAGGGTAAGGGTAAGCTTAAGGGTAAGGGTAAGGGTAAGGGTAAGGGTAAGCTTAAGGGTAAAAGCAAGGGTAAGGGTAAGGGTAAGGGTAAGGGTAAGGGTAAGCTTAAGGGTAAAAGCAAGGGTAAGGGTAAGGGTAAGGGTAAGGGTAAGCTTAAGGGTAAAAGCAAGGGTAAGGGTAAGGGTAAGGGTAAGGGTAAGGGTAAGCTTAAGGGTAAAAGCAAGGGTAAGGGTAAGGGTAAGGGTAAGGGTAAGGGTAAGGGTAAGGGTAAGCTTAAGGGTAAGGGTAAGGGTAAGGGTAAGGGTAAGCTTAAGGGTAAAAGCAAGGGTAAGGGTAAGAGTAAGGGTAAGGGTAAGGGTAAGGGTAAGGGTAAGGGTAAGGGTGAGCTTAAGGGTAAAAGCAAGGGTAAGGGTAAGGGTAAGGGTAAGGGTAAGGGTAAGGGTAAGGGTAAGGGTAAGGGTAAGGGTAAGGGTAAGGGTAAGGGTAAGCGTAAGGGTAAGCTTAAGGGTAAAAGCAAGGGTAAGGGTAAGGGTAAGGGTAAGGGTAAGGGTAAGGGTAAGGGTAAGGGTAAGGGTAAGGGTAAGGGTAAAGGTAAGGGTAAGCCTAAGGGTAAAAGCAAGGGTAAGGGTAAGGGTAAGGGTAAGGGTAAGGGTAAGAGTAAGGGTAAGGGTAAGGGTAAGGGTAAGCTTAAGGGTAAAAGCAAGGGTAAGGGTAAGGGTAAGGGTAAGGGTAAGCCTAAGGGTAAAAGCAAGGGTAAGGGTAAGGGTAAGGGTAAGGGTAAGGGTAAGCTTAAGGGTAAAAGCAAGGGTAAGGGTAAGGGTAAGGGTAAGGGTAAGGGTAAGGGTAAGCTTAAGGGTAAAAGCAAGGGTGAGGGTAAGGGTAAGGGTAAGGGTAAGGGTAAGGGTAAGGGTAAGGGTAAGGGTAAGCTTAAGGGTAAAAGCAAGGGTAAGAGTAAGGGTAAGGGTAAGGGTAAGGGTAAGGGTAAGGGTAAGGGTAAGGGTAAGGGTAAGGGTAAGGTTAAGCTTAAGGGTAAAAGCAAGGGTAAGGGTAAGGGTAAGGGTAAGGGTAAGGGTAAAGGTAAGGGTAAGCCTAAGGGTAAAAGCAAGGGTAAGGGTAAGGGTAAGGGTAATGGTAAGGGTAAGGGTAAGGGTAAGGGTAAGGGTAAGGGTAAGGGTAAGGGTAAGGGTAAGGGTAAGGGTAAGGGTAAGGGTAAGGGTAAGGGTAAGGGTAAGGGTAAGGGTAAGGGTAAGCTTAAGGGTAAAAGCAAGGGTAAGGGTAAGGGTAAGGGTAAGGGTAAGCCTAAGGGTAAAAGCAAGGGAAAGGGTAAGGGTAAGGGTAAGGGTAAGGGTAAGGGTAAGCTTAAGGGTAAAAGCAAGGGTAAGGGTAAGGGTAAGGGTAAGGGTAAGGGTAAGGGTAAGGGTAAGCTCAAGGGTAAAAGCAAGGGTAATGGTAAGGGTAAGGGTAAGGGTAAAGGTAAGGGTAAGGGTAAAGGTAAGGGTAAGCCTAAGGGTAAAAGCAAGGGTAAGGGTAAGGGTAAGGGTAAGGGTAAGGGTAAGGGTAAGGGTAAGGGTAAGGGTAAGGGTAAGCTTAAGGGTAAAAGCAAGGGTAAGGGTAAGGGTAAGGGTAAGGGTAAGGGTAAGGGTAAGGGTAAGGGTAAGGGTAAGGGTAAGGGTAAGGGTAAGGGTAAGCTTAAGGGTAAGGGTAAGGGTAAGGGTAAGCTTAAGGGTAAAAGCAAGGGTAAGGGTAAGGGTAAGGGTAAGGGTAAGCTTAAGGGTAAAAGCAAGGGTAAGGGTAAGAGTAAGGGTAAGGGTAAGGGTAAGGGTAAGGGTAAGGGTAAGGGTAAGGGTGAGCTTAAGGGTAAAAGCAAGGGTAAGGGTAAGGGTAAGGGTAAGGGTAAGGGTAAGGGTAAGGGTAAGCTTAAGGGTAAAAGCAAGGGTAAGGGTAAGGGTAAGGGTAAGGGTAAGGGTAAGGGTAAGGGTAAGGGTAAGGGTAAAGGTAAGGGTAAGCCTAAGGGTAAAAGCAAGGGTAAGGGTAAGGGTAAGGGTAAGGGTAAGGGTAAGAGTAAGGGTAAGGGTAAGGGTAAGGGTAAGCTTAAGGGTAAAAGCAAGGGTAAGGGTAAGGGTAAGGGTAAGGGTAAGCCTAAGGGTAAAAGCAAGGGTAAGGGTAAGGGTAAGGGTAAGGGTAAGGGTAAGCTTAAGGGTAAAAGCAAGGGTAAGGGTAAGGGTAAGGGTAAGGGTAAGGGTAAGGGTAAGCTTAAGGGTAAAAGCAAGGGTGAGGGTAAGGGTAAGGGTAAGGGTAAGGGTAAGGGTAAGGGTAAGGGTAAGGGTAAGGGTAAGGGTAAGCTTAAGGGTAAAAGCAAGGGTAAGGGTAAGGGTAAGGGTAAGGGTAAGGGTAAGGGTAAGGGTAAGGGTAAGGGTAAGGGTAAGGGTAAGGGTAAGGGTAAGCTTAAGGGTAAAAGCAAGGGTAAGGGTAAGGGTAAGGGTAAGGGTAAGGGTAAAGGTAAGGGTAAGCCTAAGGGTAAAAGCAAGGGTAAGGGTAAGGGTAAGGGTAAGGGTAAGGGTAAGGGTAAGGGTAAGGGTAAGGGTAAGGGTAAGGGTAAGGGTAAGGGTAAGGGTAAGGGTAAGGGTAAGGGTAAGGGTAAGGGTAAGGGTAAGGGTAAGGGTAAGGGTAAGGGTAAGGGTAAGCTTAAGGGTAAAAGCAAGGGTAAGGGTAAGGGTAAGGGTAAGCCTAAGGGTAAAAGCAAGGGTAAGGGTAAGGGTAAGGGTAAGGGTAAGGGTAAGCTTAAGGGTAAAAGCAAGGGTAAGGGTAAGGGTAAGGGTAAGGGTAAGGGTAAGGGTAAGGGTAAGCTCAAGGGTAAAAGCAAGGGTAAGGGTAAGGGTAAGGGTAAGGGTAAAGGTAAGGGTAAGGGTAAAGGTAAGGGTAAGCCTAAGGGTAAAAGCAAGGGTAAGGGTAAGGGTAAGGGTAAGGGTAAGGGTAAGGGTAAGGGTAAGGGTAAGGGTAAGCTTAAGGGTAAAAGCAAGGGTAAGGGTAAGGGTAAGGGTAAGGGTAAGGGTAAGGGTAAGGGTAAGGGTAAGGGTTAGGGTAAGCTTAAGGGTAAGGGTAAGGGTAAGGGTAAGCTTAAGGGTAAAAGCAAGGGTAAGGGTAAGGGTAAGGGTAAGGGTAAGCTTAAGGGTAAAAGCAAGGGTAAGGGTAAGGGTAAGGGTAAGGGTAAGGGTAAGGGTAAGGGTAAGGGTAAGCTTGAGGGTAAGGGTAAGAGTAAGGGTAAGCTTAAGGGTAAAAGCAAGGGTAAGGGAAAGGGTAAGGGTAAGGGTAAGGGTAAGCTTAAGGGTAAGGGTAAGGGTAAGGGTAAGGGTAAGCTTAAGGGTAAAAGCAAGGGTAAGGTTAAGGGTAAGGGTAAGGGTAAGGGTAAGGGTAAGGGTAAGCTTAAGGGTAAGGGTAAGGGTAAGGGTAAGCTTAAGGGTAAAAGCAAGGGTAAGGGTAAGGGTAAGGGTAAGGGTAAGGGTAAGGGTAAGGGTAAGGGTAAGGGTAAGGGTAAGGGTAAGGGTAAGGGTAAGGGTAAGGGTAAGGGTAAGGGTAAGCTTAAGGGTAAGGGTAAGGGTAAGGGTAAGTTTAAGGGTAAAAGCAAGGGTAAGGGTAAGGGTAAGGGTAAGGGTAAGGGTAAGGGTAAGCTTAAGGGTAAAAGCAAGGGTAAGGGTAAGGGTAAGGGTAAGGGTAAGGGTAAGGGTAAGGGTAAGGGTAAGGGTAAGGGAAAGGGTAAGGGTAAGGTTAAGGGTAAGCTTAAGGGTAAGGGTAAGGGTAAGGGTAAGCTTAAGGGTAAAAGCAAGGGTAAGGGTAAGGGTAAGGGTAAGGGTAAGGGTAAAGGTAAGGGTAAGCCTAAGGGTAAAAGCAAGGGTAAGGGTAAGGGTAAGGGTAAGGGTAAGGGTAAGGGTAAGGGTAAGGGTAAGGGTAAGGGTAAGGGTAAGGGTAAGGGTAAGGGTAAGGGTAAGGGTAAGCTTAAGGGTAAAAGCAAGGGTAAGGGTAAGGGTAAGGGTAAGGGTAAGGGTAAGGGTAAGGGTAAGGGTAAGGGTAAGGGTAAGGGTAAGGTTAAGGGTAAGGGTAAGGGTAAGCTTAAGGGTAAAAGCAAGGGTAAGGGTAAGGGTAAGGGTAAGGGTAAGGGTAAGGGTAAGGGTAAGGGTAAAAGTAAGGGTAAGGGTAAGGGTAAGGGTAAGGGTAAGGGTAAGCTTAAGGGTAAAAGCAAGGGTAAGGGTAAGGGTAAGGGTAAGGGTAAGGGTTAGGGTAAGGGTAAAGGTAAGGGTAAGCCTAAGGGTAAAAGCAAGGGTAAGGGTAAGGGTAAGGGTAAGGGCAAGGGTAAGGGTAAGGGTAAGGGTAAGGGTAAGAGTAAGGGTAAGGGTAAGGGTAAGCTTAAGGGTAAAAGCAAGGGTAAGGGTAAGGGTAAGGGTAAGGGTAAGCCTAAGGGTAAAAGCAAGGGTAAGGGTAAGGTTAAGGGTAAGGGTAAGGGTAAGCTTAAGGGTAAAAGCAAGGGTAAGGGTAAGGGTAAGGGTAAGGGTAAGGGTAAGCTTAAGGGTAAAAGCAAGGGTAAGGGTAAGGGTGAGGGTAAGGGTAAGGGTAAGGGTAAGGGTAAAGGTAAGGGTAAGCCTAAGAGTAAAAGCAAGGGTAAGGGTAAGGGTAAGGGTAAGGGTAAGCTTAAGGGTAAAAGCAAGGGTAAGGGTAAGGGTAAGGGTAAGGGTAAGGGTAAGGGTAAGGGTAAGGGTAAGGGTAAGGGTAAGCTTAAGGGTAAAAGCAAGGGTAAGGGTAAGGGTAAGGGTAAGGGAAAGGGTAAAGGTAAGGGTAAGCCTAAGGGTAAAAGCAAGGGTAAGGGTAAGGGTAAGGGTAAGGGTAAGGGTAAGGGTAAGGGTAAGGGTAAGGGTAAGGGTAAGGGTCAGGGTAAGGGTAAGGGTAAGGGTAAGG
Source organism: Myrrha octodecimguttata (assembly GCA_958510865.1). Lineage (NCBI taxonomy): Eukaryota > Metazoa > Arthropoda > Insecta > Coleoptera > Coccinellidae > Myrrha > Myrrha octodecimguttata. The sequence continues at coordinate 324,753 of CAUEHS010000822.1, read as the reverse complement.
GTAAGGGTAAGGGTAAGGGTAAGGGTAAGGGTAAGGGTAAGGGTAAGGGTAAGGGTAAGGGTAAGGGTAAGGGTAAGGGTAAGGGTAAGGGTAAGGGTAAGGGTAAGGGTAAGCTTAAGGGTAAAAGCAAGGGTAAGGGTAAGGGTAAGCCTATGGGTAAAAGCAAGGGTAAGGGTAAGGGTAAGGGTAAGGGTAAGGGTAAGCTTAAGGGTAAAAGCAAGGGTAAGGGTAAGGGTAAGGGTAAGGGTAAGGGTAAGGGTAAGCTCAAGGGTAAAAGCAAGGGTAAGGGTAAGGGTAAGGGTAAGGGTAAAGGTAAGGGTAAGGGTAAAGGTAAGGGTAAGCCTAAGGGTAAAAGCAAGGGTAAGGGTAAGGGTAAGGGTAAGGGTAAGGGTAAGGGTAAGGGTAAGCTTAAGGGTAAAAGCAAGGGTAAGGGTAAGGGTAAGGGTAAGGGTAAGGGTAAGGGTAAGGGTAAGGGTAAGGGTAAGGGTAAGCTTAAGGGTAAGGGTAAGGGTAAGGGTAAGGGTAAGCTTAAGGGTAAAAGCAAGGGTAAGGGTAAGGGTAAGGGTAAGGGTAAGCTTAAGGGTAAAAGCAAGGGTAAGGGTAAGGGTAAGGGTAAGGGTAAGGGTAAGGGTAAGGGTAAGCTTAAGGGTAAGGGTAAGGGTAAGGGTAAGGGTAAGCTTAAGGGTAAAAGCAAGGGTAAGGGTAAGGGTAAGGGTAAGGGTAAGGGTAAGCTTAAGGGTAAGGGTAAGGGTAAGGGTAAGGGTAAGCTTAAGGGTAAAAGCAAGGGTAAGGTTGAGGGTAAGGGTAAGGGTAAGGGTAAGGGTAAGGGTAAGCTTAAGGGTAAGGGTAAGGGTAAGGGTAAGGGTAAGCTTAAGGGTAAAAGCAAGGGTAAGGGTAAGGGTAAGGGTAAGGGTAAGGGTAAGGGTAAGGGTAAGGGTAAAGGTAAGGGTAAGGGTAAGGGTAAGGGTAAGGGTAAGGGTAAGCTTAAGGGTAAGGGTAAGGGTAAGGGTAAGCTTAAGGGTAAAAGCAAGGGTAAGGGTAAGGGTAAGGGTAAAGGTAAGGGTGAGCTTAAGGGTAAAAGCAAGGGTAAGGGTAAGGGTAAGGGTAAGGGTAAGGGTAAGGGTAAGTGTAAGGGTAAGGGTTAGGGTAAGGGTAAGGGTAAGGGTAAGCTTAAGGGTAAGGGTAAGGGTAAGGGTAAGCTTAAGGGTAAAAGCAAGGGTAAGGGTAAGGGTAAGGGTAAGGGTAAGGGTAAAGGTAAGGGTAAGCCTAAGGGTAAAAGCAAGGGTAAGGGTAAGGGTAAGGGTAAGGGTAAGGGTAAGGGTAAGGGTAAGGGTAAGGGTAAGGGTAAGGGTAAGCGTAAGGGTAAGCTTAAGGGTAAAAGCAAGGGTAAGGGTAAGGGTAAGGGTAAGGGTCAGGGTAAGGGTAAGGGTGAGGTTAAGGGTAAGGGTAAGGGTAAGCTTAAGGGTAAAAGCAAGGGTAAGGGTAAGGGTAAGGGTAAGGGTAAGGGTAAGGGTAAGGGTAAGGGTAAGGGTAAGGGTAAGGGTAAGGGTAAGGGTAAGCTTAAGGGTAAAAGCAAGGGTAAGGGTAAGGGTAAGGCTAAGGGTAAGGGTTAGGGTAAGGGTAAAGGTAAGGGTAAGCCTAAGGGTAAAAGCAAGGGTAAGGGTAAGGGTAAGGGTAGGGGTAAGGGTAAGGGTAAGGGTAAGGGTAAGGGTAAGGGTAAGGGTAAGAGTAAGGGTAAGGGTAAGGGTAAGCTTAAGGGTAAAAGCAAGGGTAAGGGTGAGGGTAAGGGTAAGGGTAAGCCTAAGGGTAAAAGCAAGGGTAAGGGTAAGGTTAAGGGTAAGGGTAAGGGTAAGCTTAAGGGTAAAAGCAAGGGTAAGGGTAAGGGTAAGGGTAAGGGTAAGGGTAAGCTTAAGGGTAAAAGCAAGGGTAAGGGTAAGGGTGAGGGTAAGGGTAAGGGTAAGGGTAAGGGTAAAGGTAAGGGTAAGCCTAAGAGTAAAAGCAAGGGTAAGGGTAAGGGTAAGGGTAAGGGTAAGGGTAAGGGTAAGCTTAAGGGTAAAAGCAAGGATAAGGATAAGGGTAAGGGTAAGGGTAAGGGTAAGGGTAAGGGTAAGGGTAAGGGTAAGCTTAAGGGTAAAAGCAAGGGTAAGGGTAAGGGTAAGGGTAAGGGTAAGGGTAAGGGTAAGGGTAAGGGTAAGGGTAAGGGTAAGCTTAAGGGTAAAAGCAAGGGTAAGGGTTAGGGTAAGGGTAAGGGTAAGGGTAAGGGTAAGGGTAAGGGTAAGGGTAAGCTTAAGGGTAAAAGCAAGGGTAAGGGTAAGGGTAAGGGTAAGGGTAAGGGTAAAGGTAAGGGTAAGCCTAAGGGTAAAAGCAAGGGTAAGGGTAAGGGTAAGGGTAAGGGTAAGGGTAAGGGTAAGGGTAAGGGTAAGGGTAAGGGTAAGGGTAAGGGTAAGGGTAAGGGTAAGGGTAAGGGTAAGCTTAAGGGTATAAGCAAGGGTAAGGGTAAGGGTAAGGGTGAGGGTAAGGGTAGGGGTAAGGGTAAGCTTAAGGGTAAAAGCAAGGGTAAGGGTAAGGGTAAGGGTAAGGGTAAGGGTAAGGGTAAGGGTAAGGGTAAGCTTAAGGGTAAAAGCAAGGGTAAGGGTAAGGGTAAGGGTAAGGGTAAGGGTAAGGGTAAGGGTAAGGGTAAGGGTAAGGGTAAGGGTAAGGGTAAAGGTAAGGTTAAGCCTAAGGGTAAAAGCAAGGGTAAGGGTAAGGGTAAGGGTAAGGGTAAGGGTAAGGGTAAGGGTAAGGGTAAGGGTAAGGGTAAGGGTAAGGGTAAGGGTAAGGGTAAGGGTAAGGGTAAGGGTAAGGGTAAGGGTAAGCTTAAGGGTAAAAGCAAGGGTAAGGGTAAGGGTAAGGGTAAGGGTAAGCCTAAGGGTAAAAGCAAGGGTAAGGGTAAGGGTAAGGGTAAGGGTAAGGGTAAGCTTAAGGGTAAAAGCAAGGGTAAGGGTAAGGGTAAGGGTAAGGGTAAGGGTAAGGGTAAGGGTAAGGGTAAGCTTAAGGGTAAAAGCAAGGGTAAGGGTAAGGGTAAGGGTAAGGGTAAGGGTAAGGGTAAGGGTAAGGGTAAGGGTAAAGGTAAGGGTAAGCCTAAGGGTCAAAGCAAGGGTAAGGGTAAGGGTAAGGGTAAGGGTAAGGGTAAGGGTAAGGGTAAGGGTAAGGGTAAGGGTAAGGGTAAGGGTAAGGGTAAGCTTAAGGGTAAAAGCAAGGGTAAGGGTAAGGGTAAGGGTAAGGGTAAGGGTAAGGGTAAGGGTAAGGGTAAGGGTAAGGGTAAGGGTAAGCTTAAGGGTAAGGGTAAGGGTAAGGGTAAGGGTAAGCCTAAGGGTAAAAGCAAGGGTAAGTGTAAGGGTAAGGGTAAGGGTAAGGGTAAGCTTAAGGGTAAAAGCAAGGGTAAGGGTAAGGGTAAGGGTAAGGGTAAGGGTAAGGGTAAGGGTAAGGGTAAGGGTAAGCTTAAGGGTAAAAGCAAGGGTAAGGGTAAGGGTAAGGGTAAGGGTAAGGGTAAGGGTAAGGCTAAAGGTAAGGGTAAGCCTAAGGGTAAAAGCAAGGGTAAGGGTAAGGGTAAGGGTAAGGGTAAGGGTAAGGGTAAGGGTAAGGGTAAGGGTAAAGGTAAGGGTAAGGGTAAGCTTAAGGGTAAAAGCAAGGGTAAGGGTAAGGGTAAGGGTAAGGGTAAGGGTAAGAGTAAGGGTAAGGGTAAGGGTAAGCTAAAGGGTAAAAGCAAGGGTGAGGGTAAGGGTAAGGGTAAGGGTAAGGGTAAGGGTAAGGGTAAGGGTAAGGGTAAGGGTAAGCTTAAGGGTAAAAGCAAGGGTAAGGGTAAGGGTAAGGGTAAGGGTAAGGGTAAGGGTAAGGGTAAGGGTAAAGGTAAGGGTAAGCCTAAGAGTAAAAGCAAGGGTAAGGGTAAGGGTAAGGGTAAGGGTAAGGGTAAGGTTAAGGGTAAGGGTTAGGGTAAGGGTAAGGGTAAGGGTAAGGGTAAGCTTAAGGGTAAAAGCAAGGGTAAGGGTAAGGGTAAGGGTAAGGGTAAGGGTAAGGGTAAGGGTAAGCTTAAGGGTAAGGGTAAGGGTAAGGGTAAGGGTAAGCTTAAGGGTAAAAGCAAGGGTAAGGGTAAGGGTAAGGGTAAGGGTAAGGGTAAGCTTAAGGGTAAAAGCAAGGGTAAGGGTAAGGGTAAGGGTAAGGGTAAGGGTAAGGGTAAGCTTAAGGGTAAGGGTGAGGGTAAGGGTAAGGGTAAGCTTAAGGGTAAAAGCAAGGGTAAGGGTCAGGGTAAGGGTAAGTGTAAGGGTAAGGGTAAGGGTAAGGGTATGGGTGAGCTTAAGGGTAAAAGCAAGGGTAAGGGTAAGGTTAAGGGTAAGGGTAAGGGTAAGGGTAAGGGTAAGGGTTAGCTTTAGGGTAAAAGCAAGGGCAAGGGTAAGGGTAAGGTTAAGGGTAAGGGTAAGGGTAAGGGTAAGGGTAAGGGTTAGCTTAAGGGTAAAAGCAAGGGTAAGGGTAAGGGTAAGGGTAAGGGTAAGGGTAAGGGTAAGGGTAAGGGTAAGGGTAAGGGTAAGGGTAAGGGTAAGGGTAAGGGTAAGCTTAAGGGTAAAAGCAAGGGTAAGGGTAAGGGTAAGGGTAAGGGTAAGCCTAAGGGTAAAAGCAAGGGTAAGGGTAAGGGTAAGGGTAAGGGTAAGTGTAAGCTTAAGGGTAAAAGCAAGGGTAAGGGTAAGGGTAAGGGTAAGGGTAAGGGTAAGGGTAAGCTTAAGGGTAAAAGCAAGGGTGAGGGTAAGGGTAAGGGTAAGGGTAAGGGTAAGGGTAAGGGTAAGGGTAAGGGTAAGGGTAAGGGTAAGCTTAAGGGTAAAAGCAAGGGTAGGGGTAAGGGTAAGGGTAAGGGTAAGCTTAAGGGTAAAAGCAAGGGTAAGGGTAAGGGTAAGGGTAAGGGTAAGGGTAAAGGTAAGGGTAAGCCTAAGGGTAAGGGTAAGGGTAAGGGTAAGGGTAAGGGTTAGGGTAAGGGTAAGGGTAAGGGTAAGGGTAAGGGTAAGGGTAAGGGTAAGGGTAAGGGTAAGGGTAAGGGTAAGGGTAAGGGTAAGGGTAAGGGTAAGCTTAAGGGTAAAAGCAAGGGTAAGGGTAAGGGAAAGGGTAAGGGTAAGCCTAAGGGTAAAAGCAAGGGTAAGGGTAAGGGTAAGGGTAAGGGTAAGCTTAAGGGTAAAAGCAAGAGTAAGGGTAAGGGTAAGGGTAAGGGTAAGGGTAAGGGTAAGCTTAAGGGTAAAAGCAAGGGTAAGGGTAAAGGTAAGGGTAAGGGTAAGGGTAAGGGTAAGGGTAAGGGTAAGGGTTAAGGTAAGGGTAAGCCTAAGGGTAAAAGCAAGGGTAAGGGTAAGGGTAAGGGTAAGGGTAAGGGTAAGGGTAAGGGTAAGGTTAAGGGTAAGGGTAAGGGTAAGCTTAAGGGTAGAAGCAAGGGTAAGGGTAAGGGTAAGGGTAAGGGTAAGGGTAAGGGTAAGGGTAAGGGTAAGGGTAAGGGTAAGGGTAAGGGTAAGGGTAAGGGTAAGGGTAAGGGTAAGCTTAAGGGTAAGGGTAAGGGTAAGGGTAAGGGTAAGCTTAAGGGTAAAAGCAAGGGTAAGGGTAAGGGTAAGGGTAAGGGTAAGCTAAAGGGTAAAAGCAAGGGTAAGGGTAAGGGTAAGGGTAAGGTTAAGGGTAAGGGTAAGGGTAAGGGTAAGCTTAAGGGTAAGGGTAAGGGTAAGGGTAAGGGTAAGCTTAAGGGTAAAAGCAAGGGTAAGGGTAAGGGTAAGGGTAAGGGTAAGGGTAAGGGTAAGGGTAAGCTTAAGGGTAAGGGTAAGGGTAAGGGTAAGGGTAAGCTTAAGGGTAAAAGCAAGGGTAAGGGTAAGGGTGAGGGTAAGGGTAAGGGTAAGGGTAAGGGTAAGCTTAAGGGTAAGGGTAAGGGTAAGGGTAAGGGTAAGCTTAAGGGTAAAAGCAAGGGTAAGGGTAAGGGTAAGGGTAAGGGTAAGGGTAAGGGTAAGGGTAAGGGTAAGGGTAAGGGTAAGGGTAAGGGTAAGGGTAAGGGTAAGGGAAAGGGTAAGGGTAAGGGTAAGGGAAAGCTTAAGGGTAAGGGTAAGGGTAAGGGTAAGGGTAAGCTTAAGGGTAAAAGCAAGGGTAAGGGTAAGGGTAAGGGTGAGCTTAAGGGTAAAAGCAAGGGTAAGGGTAAGGGTAAGGGTAAGGGTAAGGGTAAGGGTAAGGGTAAGGGTAAGGGTAAGGGTAAAGGTAAGGGTAAGGGTAAGCTTAAGGGTAAGGGTAAGGGTAAGGGTAAGGGTAAGCTTAAGGGTAAAAGCAAGGGTAAGGGTAAGGGTAATGGTAAGGGTAAGGGTAAAGGTAAGGGTAAAGGTAAGGGTAAGCCTAAGGGTAAAAGCAAGGATAAGGGTAAGGGTAAGGGTAAGGGTAAGGGTAAGGGTAAGGGTAAGGGTAAGGGTAAGGGTAAGGGTAAGCTTAAGGGTAAAAGCAAGGGTAAGGGTAAGGGTAAGGGTAAGGGTAAGGGTAAGGGTAAGGGTAAGGGTAAGGGTAAGGGTAAGGGTAAGGGTAAAAGTAAGCTTAAGGGTTAAAGCAAGGGTAAGGGTAAGGGTAAGGGTAAGGGTAAGGGTAAGGGTAAGGGTAAGCTTAAGGGTAAAAGCAAGGGTAAGGGTAAGGGTAAGGGTAAGGGTAAGGGTTAGGGTAAGGGTAAAGGTAAGGGTAAGCCTAAGGGTAAAAGCAAGGGTAAGGGTAAGGGTAAGGGTAAGGGTAAGGGTAAGGGTAAGGGTAAGGGTAACGGTAAGGGTAAGAGTAAGGGTAAGGGTAAGGGTAAGCTTAAGGGTAAAAGCAAGGGTAAGGGTAAGGGTAAGGGTAAGGGTAAGCCTAAGGGTAAAAGCAAGGGTAAGGGTAAGGGTAAGGGTAAGGGTAAGCTTAAGGGTAAAAGCAAGGGTAAGGGTAAGGGTAAGGGTAAGGGTAAGGGTAAGGGTAAGGGTAAGGGTAAGCTTAAGGGTAAAAGCAAGGGTAAGGGTAAGGGTAAGGGTAAGGGTAAGGGTAAGGGTAAGGGTAAGGGTAAAGGTAAGGGTAAGCCTAAGGGTAAAAGCAAGGGTAAGGGTAAGGGTAAGGGTAAGGGTAAGGGTAAGGGTAAGGGTAAGGGTAAGGGTAAGCTTAAGGGTAAAAGCAAGGGTAAAGGTAAGGGTAAGGGTAAGGGTAAGGGTAAGGGTGAGGGTAAGGGTAAGCTTAAGGGTAAAAGCAAGGGTAAGGGTAAGGGTAAGGGTAAGGGTAAGGGTAAGGGTAAGGGTAAGGGTAAAGGTAAGGGTAAGCCTAAGGGTAAAAGCAAGGGTAAGGGTAAGGGTAAGGGTAAGAGTAAGGGTAAGGGTAAGGGTAAGGGTAAGCTTAAGGGTAAAAGCAAGTGTAAGGGTAAGGGTAAGGGTAAGGGTAAGCCTAAGGGTAAAAGCAAGGGTAAGGGTAAGGGTCAGGGTAAGGGTAAGTGTAAGCTTAAGGGTAAAAGCAAGGGTAAGGGTAAGGGTAAGGGTAAGGGTATGCTTAAGGGTAAAAGCAAGGGTGAGGGTAAGGGTAAGGGTAAGGGTAAGGGTAAGGGTAAGGGTAAGGGTAAGGGTAAGGGTAAGGGTAAGGGTAAGCTTAAGGGTAAAAGCAAGGGTAAGGGTAAGGGTAAGGGTTAGGGTAAGGGTAAGGGTAAGCTTAAGGGTAAAAGCAAGGGTAAGGGTAAGGGTAAGGGTAAGGGTAAGGGTAAAGGTAAGGGTAAGCCTAAGGGTAAAAGCAAGGGTAAGGGTAAGGGTAAGGGTAAGGGTAAGGGTTAGGGTAAGGGTAAGGGTAAGGGTAAGGGTAAGGGTAAGGGTAAGGGTAAGGGTAAGGGTAAGGGTAAGGGTAAGGGTAAGGGTAAGGGTAAGGGTAAGCTTAAGGGTAAAAGCAAGGGTAACGGTAAGGGAAAGGGTAAGGGTAAGCCTAAGGGTAAAAGCAAGGGTAAGGGTAAGGGTAAGGGTAAGGGTAAGGGTAAGCTTAAGGGTAAAAGCAAGAGTAAGGGTAAGGGTTAGGGTAAGGGTAAGGGTAAGGGTAAGCTTAAGGGTAAGGGTAAGGGTAAGGGTAAGGGTAAGCTTAAGGGTAAAAGCAAGGGTAAGGGTAAGGGTAAGGGTAAGGGTAAGGGTAAGGGTAAGGGTAAGCTAAAGGGTAAAAGCAAGGGTAAGGGTAAGGGTAAGGGTAAGGGTAAGGGTAAGGGTAAGGGTAAGCTTAAGGGTAAGGGTAAGGGTAAGGGTAAGGGTAAGCTTAAGGGTAAAAGCAAGGGTATGGGTGAGGGTAAGGGTAAGGGTAAGGGTAAGGGTAAGGGTAAGGGTAAGGGTAAGGGTAAGCTTAAGGGTAAGGGTAAGGGTAAGGGTAAGGGTAAGCTTAAGGGTAAAAGCAAGGGTAAGGGTAAGGGTGAGGGTAAGGGTAAGGGTAAGGGTAAGGGTAAGCTTAAGGGTAAGGGTAAGGGTAAGGGTAAGGGTAAGCTTAAGGGTAAAAGCAAGGGTAAGGGTAAGGGTAAGGGTAAGGGTAAGGGTAAGGGTAAGGGTAAGGGTAAGGGTAAGGGTAAGGGTAAGGGTAAGGGAAAGCTTAAGGGTAAGGGTAAGGGTAAGGGTAAGGGTAAGCTTAAGGGTAAAAGCAAGGGTAAGGGTAAGGGTAAGGGTAAGCTTAAGGGTAAAAGCAAGGGTAAGGGTAAGGGTAAGGGTAAGGGTAAGTGTAAGGGTAAGGGTAAGGGTGAGGGTAAGGGTAAGGGTAAGGGTAAGCTTAAGGGTAAGGGTACCCTTACCCTTACCCTTACCCTTACCCTTACCCTTACCCTTACCCTTACCCTTACCCTTACCCTTACCCTTACCCTTACCCTTACCCTTACCCTTACCCTTACCCTTACCCTTACCCTTACCCTTACCCTTACCCTTACCCTTGCTTTTACCCTTAGGCTTACCCTTACCTTTACCCTTACCCTTACCCTTACCCTTACCCTTACCCTTGCTTTTACCCTTAAGCTTACCCTTACCCTTACCCTTACCCTTACCCTTACCCTTACCCTTACCCTTACCCTTGCTTTTACCCTTAAGCTTACCCTTACCCTTACCCTTACCCTTACCCTTACCCTTACCCTTACCCTTACCCTTACCCTTACCCTCACCCTTGCTTTTACCCTTAAGCTTACCCTTACCCTTACCCTTACCCTTACCCTTACCCTTACCCTTGCTTTTACCCTTAAGCTTACCCTTACCCTTACCCTTACCCTTACCCTTACCCTTACCCTTGCTTTTACCCTTAGGCTTACCCTTACCCTTACCCTTACCCTTACCCTTGCTTTTACCCTTAAGCTTACCCTTACCCTTACCCTTACCCTTACTCTTACCCTTACCCTTACCCTTACCCTTACCCTTACCCTTGCTTTTACCCTTAGGCTTACCCTTACCTTTACCCTTACCCTTACCCTTACCCTTACCCTTACCCTTACCCTTACCCTTACCCTTACCCTTGATTTTACCCTTAAGCTAACCCTTACCCTTACCCTTACCCTTACCCTTACCCTTACCCTTACCCTTACCCTTACCCTTGCTTTTACCCTTAAGCTCACCCTTACCCTTACCCTTACCCTTACCCTTACCCTTACCCTTACTCTTACCCTTACCCTTGCTTTTACCCTTAAGCTTACCCTTACCCTTACCCTCACCCTTACCCTTGCTTTTACCCTTAAGCTTACCCTTACCCTTACCCTTACCCTTAAGCTTACCCTTACCCTTACCCTTACCCTTACCCTTACCCTTACCCTTACCCTTACCCTTACCCTTACCCTTACCCTTGATTTACCCTTAAGCTTACCCTTACCCTTACCCTTACCCTTACCCTTACCCTTACCCTTACCCTTACCCTTACCCTTACCCTTGCTTTTACCCTTAGGCTTACCCTTACCTTTACCCTTACCCTTACCTTTACCCTTACCCTTACCCTTACCCTTACCCTTGCTTTTACCCTTGAGCTTACCCTTACCCTTACCCTTACCCTTACCCTTACCCTTACCCTTGCTTTTACCCTTAAGCTTACCCTTACCCTTACCCTTACCCTTACCCTCACCCTTACCCTTGCTTTTACCCTTAGGCTTACCCTTACCCTTACCCTTACCCTTACCCTTGCTTTTACCCTTAAGCTTACCCTTACCCTTACCCTTACCCTTACCCTTACCCTTACCCTTACCCTTACCCTTACCCTTACCCTTACCCTTACCCTTACCCTTACCCTTACCCTTACCCTTACCCTTACCCTTACCCTTACCCTTACCCTTACCCTTACCCTTACCCTTACCCTTACCCTTACCCTTACCCTTACCCTTACCCTTACCCTTGCTTTTACCCTTGGGCTTACCCTTACCTTTACCCTTACCCTTACCCTTACCCTTACCCTTACCCTTGCTTTTACCCTTAAGCTTACCCTTACCCTTACCCTTACCCTTACCCTTACCCTTACCCTTACCCTTACCCTTACCCTTACCCTTGCTTTTACCCTTAAGCTTACCCTTACCCTTACCCTTACCCTTACCCTTACCCTTACCCTTACCCTTACCCTTACCCTTACCCTTACCCTTACCCTCACCCTTGCTTTTACCCTTAAGCTTACCCTTACCCTTACCCTTACCCTTACCCTTACCCTTACCCTTGCTTTTACCCTTAAGCTTACCCTTACCCTTACCCTTACCCTTACCCTTACACTTGCTTTTACCCTTAGGCTTACCCTTACCCTTACCCTTACCCTTACCCTTGCTTTTACCCTTAAGCTTACCCTTACCCTTACCCTTACCCTTACTCTTACCCTTACCCTTACCCTTACCCTTACCCTTACCCTTGCTTTTACCCTTAGGCTTACCCTTACCTTTACCCTTACCCTTACCCTTACCCTTACCCTTACCCTTACCCTTACCCTTACCCTTACCCTTACCCTTACCCTTACCCTTGCTTTTACCCTTAAGCTTACCCTTACCCTTACCCTTACCCTTACCCTTACCCTTACCCTTACCCTTACCCTTACCCTTGCTTTTACCCTTAAGCTCACCCTTACCCTTACCCTTACCCTTACCCTTACCCTTACCCTTACTCTTACCCTTACCCTTGCTTTTACCCTTAAGCTTACCCTTACCCTTACCCTTACCCTTACCCTTAAGCTTACCCTTACCCTTACCCTTACCCTTACCCTTACCCTTACCCTTACCCTTGCTTTTACCCTTAAGCTTACCCTTACCCTTACCCTTACCCTTACCCTTGCTTTTACCCTTAAGCTTACCCTTACCCTTACCCTTACCCTTACCCTTAAGCTTACCCTTACCCTTACCCTTACCCTTACCCTTACCCTTACACTTACCCTTGCTTTTACCCTTAAGCTTACCCTTACCCTTACCCTTACCCTTACCCTTACCCTTACCCTTACCCTTACCCTTACCCTTACCCTTACCCTTACCCTTACCCTTACCCTTACCCTTACCCTTGCTTTTACCCTTAGGCTTACCCTTAGCTTTACCCTTACCATTACCCTTACCCTTACCCTTACCCTTACCCTTACCCTTACCCTTACCCTTGCTTTTACCCTTAAGCTTACCCTTACCCTTACCCTTACCCTTACCCTTACCCTTACCCTTACCCTTACCCTTACCCTTACCCTCACCCTTACCCTTACCCTTACCCTTACCCTTACCCTTACCCTTGCTTTTACCCTTAAGCTTACCCTTACCCTTACCCTTACCCTTACCCTTACCCTTACCCTTGCTTTTACCCTTAAGCTTACCCTTACCCTTACTCTTACCCCTACCCTTACCCTTACCCTTACCCTTACCCTTACCCTTACCCTTACCCTTACCCTTACCCTTGCTTTTACCCTTAGGCTTACCCTCACCTTTACCCTTACCCTTACCCTTACCCTTACCCTTACCCTTACCCTTACCCTTGCTTTTACCCTTAAGCTTACCCTTACCCTTACCCTTACCCTTACCCTTAGCCTTACCCTTACCCTTGCTTTTACCCTTAAGCTTACCCTTACCCTTACCCTTACCCTTACTCTTACCCTTACACTTACCCTTACCCTTACCCTTACCCTTACCCTTACCCTTACCCTTACCCTTGCTTTTACCCTTAAGCTTACCCTTACCCTTACCCTTACCCTTACCCTTACCCTTACCCTTACCCTTACCCTTACCCTTACCCTTACCCTTACCCTTACCCTTACCCTTACCCTTGCTTTTACCCTTAAGCTTACCCTTACCCTTACCCTTACCCTTACCCTAACCCTTACCCTTACCCTTACCCTTACCCTTACCCTTACCCTTACCCTTACCCTTACCCTTACCCTTACCCTTACCCTTACCCTTACCCTTACTTAGGGTAAGGGTAAGGGTAAGCTTAAGGGTAAAAGCAGGGGTAAGGGTAAGGGTAAGGGTAAGGGTAAGGGTAAGGGTTAGGGTAAGGGTAAGGGTAAGCTTAAGGGTAAGGGTAAGGGTAAGGGTAAGGGTAAGGGTAAGCTTAAGGGTAAAAGCAAGGGTAAGGGTAAGGGTAAGGGTAAAGGTAAGGGTAAGCTTAAGGGTAAGGGTAAGGGTAAGGGTAAGGGTAAGGGTAAGCTTAAGGGTAAAAGCAAGGGTAAGGTTAAGGGTAAGGGTAAGGGTAAGGGTAAGGGTAAGGGTAAGGGTAAGGGTAAGGGTAAGGGTAAGCTTAAGGGTAAGGGTAAGGGTAAGGGTAAGCTTAAGGGTAAAAGCAAGGGTAAGGGTAAGGGTAAGGGTAAGGGTAAGGGTAAGGGTAAGGGTAAGGGTAAGGGTAAGGGTAAGGGTAAGGGTAAGGGTAAGGGTAAGGGTAAGCTTAAGGGTAAGGGTAAGGGTAAGGGTAAGCTTAAGGGTAAAAGCAAGGGTAAGGGTAAGGGTAAGGGTAAGGGTAAGCTTAAGGGTAAAAGCAAGGGTAAGGGTAAGGGTAAGGGTAAGGGTAAGGGTAAGGGTAATGGTAAGGGTAAGGGTAAGGGTAAGGGTAAGGGTAAGGGTAAGGGTAAGGGTAAGCTTAAGGGTAAGGGTAAGGGTAAGGGTAAGCTTAAGGGTAAAAGCAAGGTTAAGGGTAAGGGTAAGGGTAAGGGTAAGGGTAAAGGTAAGGGTAAGCCTAAGGGTAAAAGCAAGGGTAAGGGTAAGGGTAAGGGTAAGGGTAAGGGTAAGGGTAAGGGTAAGGGTAAGGGTAAGGGTAAGGGTAAGGGTAAGGGTAAGGGTAAGGGTAAGCTTAAGGGTAAAAGCAAGGGTAAGGGTAAGGGTAAGGGTAAGGGTAAGGGTAAGGGTAAGGGTAAGGGTAAGGGTAAGGGTAAGCTTAAGGGTAAAAGCAAGGGTAAGGGTAAGGGTAAGGGTAAGGGTAAGGGTAAGGGTAAGGGTAAGGGTAAGTGCAAGGGTAAGCTTAAGGGTAAAAGCAAGGGTAAGGGTAAGGGTAAGGGTAAGGGTAAGGGTGAGGGTAAGGTTAAGGTAAGGGTAAGCCTAAGGGTAAAAGCAAGGGTAAGGGTAAGGGTAAGGGTAGGGGTAAGGGTAAGGGTAAGGGTAAGGGTAAGGGTAAGGGTTAGAGTAAGGGTAAGGGTAAGGGTAAGCTTAAGGGTAAAAGCAAGGGTAAGGGTAAGGGTAAGGGTAAGGGTAAGGGTAAGCCTAAGGGTAAAAGCAAGGGTAAGGGTAAGGTTAAGGGTAAGGGTAAGGGTAAGCTTAAGGGTAAAAGCAAGGGTAAGGGTAAGGGTAAGGGTAAGGGTAAGGGTAAGCTTAAGGGTAAAAGCAAGGGTTAGGGTAAGGGTGAGGGTAAGGGTAAGGGTAAGGGTAAGGGTGAAGTTAAGGGTAAGCCTAAGAGTAAAAGCAAGGGTAAGGGTAAGGGTAAGGGTAAGGGTAAGGGTAAAGGTAAGGGTAAGGGTAAGGGTAAGGGTAAGGGTAAGGGTAAGCTTAAGGGTAAAAGAAAGGGTAAGGATAAGGGTAAGGGTAAGGGTAAGAGTAAGGGTAAGGGTAAGGGTAAGGGTAAGGGTAAGCTTAAGGGTAAAAGCAAGGGTAAGGGTAAGGGTAAGGGTAAGGGTAAGGGTAAGGGTAAGGGTAAGGGTAAGGGTAAGGGTAAGGGTAAGGGTAAGCTTAAGGGTAAAAGCAAGGGTAAGGGTTAGGGTAAGGGTAAGGGTAAGGGTAAGGGTAAGGGTAAGCTTAAGGGTAAAAGCAAGGGTAAGGGTAAGGGTAAGGGTAAGGGTAAGGGTAAGGGTAAGGGTAAGGGTAAAAGTAAGGGTAAGCCTAAGGGTAAAGGCAAGGGTAAGGGTAAGGGTAAGGGTAAGGGTAAGGGTAAGGGTAAGGGTAAGGGTAAGGGTAAGGGTAAGGGTAAGGGTAAGGGTAAGGGTAAGGGTAAGCTTGAGGGTATAAGCAAGGGTAAGGGTAAGGGTAAGGGTGAGGGTAAGGGTAAGGGTAAGGGTAAGGGTAAGGGTAAGCTTAAGGGTAAAAGCAAGGGTAAGGGTAAGGGTAAGGGTAAGGGTAAGGGTAAGGGTAAGGGTAAGGGTAAGGGTAAGGGTAAGCTTAAGGGTAAAAGCAAGGGTAAGGGTAAGGGTAAGGGTAAGGGTAAGGGTAAGGGTAAGGGTAAGGGTAAGGGTAAGGGTAAGGGTAAGGGTAAAGGTAAGGTTAAGCCTAAGGGTAAAAGCAAGGGTAAGGGTAAGGGTAAGGGTAAGGGTAAGGGTAAGGGTAAGGGTAAGGGTAAGGGTAAGGGTAAGGGTAAGGGTAAGGGTAAGGGTAAGGGTAAGGGTAAGGGTAAGGGTAAGGGTAAGGGTAAGCTTAAGGGTAAAAGCAAGGGTAAGGGTAAGGGTAAGGGTAAGGGTAAGCCTAAGGGTAAAAGCAAGGGTAAGGGTAAGGGTAAGGGTAAGGGTAAGGGTAAGCTTAAGGGTAAAAGCAAGGGTAAGGGTAAGGGTAAGGGTAAGCTTAAGGGTAAAAGCAAGGGTAAGGGTAAGGGTAAGGGTAAGGGTAAGGGTAAGGGTAAGGGTAAGGATAAGGGTAAGGGTAAGGGTAAAGGTAAGGGTAAGCCTAAGGGTCAAAGCAAGGGTAAGGGTTAGGGTAAGGGTAAGGGTAAGGGTAAGGGTAAGAGTAAGGGTAAGGGTAAGGGTAAGGGTAAGGGTAAGGGTAAGGGTAAGCTTAAGGGTAAAAGCAAGGGTAAGGGTAAGGGTAAGGGTAAGGGTAAGGGTGAGGGTAAGGGTAAGGGTAAGGGTAAGGGTAAGGGTAAGCTTAAGGGTAAGGGTAAGGGTAAGGATGAGGGTAAGCCTAAGGGTAAAAGCAAGAAGCTTACCCTTACCCTTACCCTTACCCTTACCCTTGCTTTTACCCTTGAGCTTACCCTTACCCTTACCCTTACCCTTACCCTTACCCTTACCCTTACCCTTACCCTTACCCTTACCCTTACCCTTACCCTTGCTTTTACCCTTAAGCTTACCCTTACCCTTACCCTCACACTTACCCTTACCCTTACCCTTACCCTTACCCTTACCCTTACCCTTATCCTTGCTTTTACCCTTAGGCTTACCCTTACCTTTACCCTTACCCTTACCCTTACCCTTACCCTTGCTTTTACCCTTAAGCTTACCCTTACCCTTACCCTTACCCTTACCCTTAAGCTTACCCTTACCCTTACCTTTACCCTTACCCTTACCCTTACCCTTACCCTTACCCTTACCCTTACCCTTACCCTTACCCTTACCCTTGCTTTTACCCTTAAGCTCACCCTTACCCTTACCCTTACCCTTGCTTTAACCCTTAAGCTTACCCTTACCCTTACCCTTACCCTTACCCTTAAGCTTTCCCTTACCCTTACCCTTACCCTTACCCTTACCCTTACCCTTACCCTTACCCTTACCCTTACCCTTACCCTTACCCTTACCCTTACCCTTGCTTTCACCCTTAAGCTTACCCTTACCCTTACCCTTACCCTTACCCTTAAGCTTACCCTTACCTTTACCCTTACCCTTACCCTCACCCTTACCCTTACCCTTGCTTTTACCCTTAAGCTTACCCTTACCCTTACCCTTACCCTTACCCTTAAGCTTACCCTTACCCTTACCCTTACCCTTACCCTTACCCTTACCCTTACCCTTACCCTTACCCTTAGCTTTTACCCTTAAGCTTACCCTTACCCTTACCCTTACCCTTACCCTTAAGCTTACCCTTACCCTTACCCTTACCCTTACCCTTACCCTTACCCTTACCCTTACCCTTACCCTTACCCTTGCTTTTACCCTTTAGCTTACCCTTACCCTTACCCTTACCCTTACCCTTGCTTTTACCCTTAAGCTTACCCTTACCCTTACCCTTACCCTTACCCTTAAGCTTACCCTTACCCTTACCCTTACCCTTACCCTTACCCTTACCCTTACCCTTACCCTTACCCTTACCCTTACCCTTACCCTTACCCTTACCCTTGCTTTTACCCTTAAGCTTACCCTTACCCTTACCCTTAACCTTACCCTTACCCTTACCCTTACCCTTACCCTTACCCTTACCCTTACCCTTACCCTTACCCTTGCTTTTACCCTTAGGCTTACCCTTACCTTTACCCTTACCCTTACCCTTACCCTTACCCTTACCCTTACCCTTACCTTTACCCTTACCCTTGCTTTTACCCTTAAGTTTACCCTTACCCTTACCCTTACCCTAACCCTTACTCTTGCTTTTACCCTTAAGCTTACCCTTACCCTTACCCTTACCCTTACCCTTACCCTTGCTTTTACCCTTAGGCTTACCCTTACCCTTTCCCTTACCCTTACCCTTGCTTTTACCCTTAAGCTTACCCTTACCCTTACCCTTACCCTTACCCTTACCCTTACCCTTACCCTTACCCTTACCCTTACCCTTACCCTTACCCTTACCCTTACCCTTACCCTTACCCTTACCCTTACCCTTACCCTTGCTTTTACCCTTAGGCTTACCCTTACCTTTACCCTTACCCTTACCCTTACCCTTAACCTTACCCTTGCTTTTACCCTTAAGCTTACCCTTACCCTTACCCTTACCCTTACCCTTACCCTTGCTTTTACCCTTAAGCTTACCCTTACCCTTACCCTTACCCTTACCCTTAACCTTACCCTTACCCTTACCCTTACCCTTACCCTTACCCTTACCCTCACCCTTGCTTTTACCCTTAAGCTTACCCTTACCCTTACCCTTACCCTTACCCTTACCCTTACCCTTACCCTTGCTTTTACCCTTAAGCTTACACTTACCCTTACCCTTACCCTTACCCTTACCCTTGCTTTTACCCTTAGGCTTACCCTTACCCTTACCCTTACCCTTACCCTTGCTTTTACCCTTAAGCTTACCCTTACCCTTACCCTTACCCTTACCCTTACCCTTACCCTTACCCTTACCCTTACCCTTGCTTTTACCCTTAAGCTAACCCTTACCCTTACCCTTACCCTTACCCTTACCCTTAACCTTACCCTTACCCTTGCCCTTGCTTTTACCCTTAAGCTAACCCTTACCCTTACCCTTACCCTTACCCTTACCCTTAACCTTACCCTTACCCTTGCTTTTACCCTTAAGCTCACCCATACCCTTACCCTTACCCTTACCCTTACACTTACCCTTACCCTGACCCTTACCCTTGCTTTTACCCTTAAGCTTACCCTTACCCTTACCCTCACCCTTACCCTTAAGCTTACCCTTACCCTTACCCTTACCCTTACCCTTACCCTTACCCTTACCCTTGCTTTTACCCTTAAGCTTACCCTTACCCTTACCCTTACCCTTACCCTTACCCTTAACCTTACCCTTACCCTTGCTTTTACCCTTAAGCTCACCCATACCCTTACCCTTACCCTTACCCTTACACTTACCCTTACCCTGACCCTCACCCTTGCTTTTACCCTTAAGCTTACCCTTACCCTTACCCTCACCCTTACCCTTAAGCTTACCCTTACCCTTACCCTTACCCTTACCCTTACCCTTACCCTTACCCTTGCTTTTACCCTTAAGCTTACCCTTACCCTTACCCTTACCCTTACCCTTACCCTTGCTTTTACCCTTAAGCTTACCCTTACCCTTACCCTTACCCTTACCCTTAAGCTTACCCTTACCCTTACCCTTACCCTTACCCTTACCCTTACCCTTACCCTTACCCTTGCTTTTACCCTTAAGCTTACCCTTACCCTTACCCTTACCCTTACCCTAACCCTTACCCTTAACCTTACCCTTACCCTTACCCTTACCCTTACCCTTACCCTTGCTTTTACTCTTAGGCTTACCCTTACCTTTACCCTTACCCTTACCCTTACCCTTACCCTTACCCTTACCCTTACCCTTACCCTTACCCTTGCTTTTACCCTTAAGCTTACCCTTACCCTTACCCTTACCCTTACCCTTACCCTTACCCTTACCCTTACCCTTACCCTTACCCTTACCCTTACCCTTACCCTTGCTTTTACACTTTAGCTTTCCCTTACCCTTACCCTTACTCTTACCCTTACCCTTACCCTTACCCTTACCCTTACCCTTGCTTTTACCCTTAAGCTTACCCTTACCCTTACCTTTACCCTTACCCTTACCCTTACCCTCACCCTTACCCTTACCCTTACCCTTACCCTTACCCTTACCCTTGCTTTTACCCTTAGGCTTACCCTTACCTTTAGCCTTACCCTTACCCTTACCCTTACCCTTACCCTTACCCTTACCCTTGCTTTTACCCTTAAGCTTACCCTTACCCTTACCCTTACCCTTACCCTTACCCTTACCCTTACCCTTGCTTTTACCCTTAAGCTTACCCTTACCCTTACCCTTACCCTTACACTTACCCTTGCTTTTACCCTTAGGCTTACCCTTACCCTTACCCTTACCCTTACCCTTAAGCTTACCCTTACCCTTACCCTTACCCTTACCCTTACCCTTACCCTTACCCTTACCCTTACCCTTACCCTTACCCTTACCCTTACCCTTGCTTTTACCCTTAAGCTTACCCTTACCCTTACCCTTACACTTACCCTTACCCTTACCCTTACCCTTACCCTTACCCTTACCCTTGCTTTGACCCTTAGGCTTACCCTTACCTTTACCCTTACCCTTACCCTTACCCTTACCCTTACCCTTACCCTTACCCTTACCCTTACCCTTACCCTTGCTTTTACCCTTAAGCTTACCCTTACCCTTACCCTTACCCTTACCCTAACCCTTACCCTTAACCTTACCCTTACCCTTACCCTTACCCTTACCCTTACCCTTGCTTTTACTCTTAGGCTTACCCTTACCTTTACCCTTACCCTTACCCTTACCCTTACCCTTACCCTTACCCTTACCCTTACCCTTACCCTTGCTTTTACCCTTAAGCTTACCCTTACCCTTACCCTTACCCTTACCCTTACCCTTACCCTTACCCTTACCCTTACCCTTACCCTTACCCTTACCCTTACCCTTGCTTTTACCCTTTAGCTTACCCTTACCCTTACCCTTACTCTTACCCTTACCCTTACCCTTACCCTTACCCTTACCCTTGCTTTTACCCTTAAGCTTACCCTTACCCTTACCTTTACCCTTACCCTTACCCTTACCCTTACCCTTACCCTTACCCTTACCCTTACCCTTACCCTTACCCTTGCTTTTACCCTTAGGCTTACCCTTACCTTTAGCCTTACCCTTACCCTTACCCTTACCCTTACCCTTACCCTTACCCTTGCTTTTACCCTTAAGCTTACCCTTACCCTTACCCTTACCCTTACCCTTACCCTTACCCTTACCCTTGCTTTTACCCTTAAGCTTACCCTTACCCTTACCCTTACCCTTACACTTACCCTTGCTTTTACCCTTAGGCTTACCCTTACCCTTACCCTTACCCTTACCCTTAAGCTTACCCTTACCCTTACCCTTACCCTTACCCTTACCCTTACCCTTACCCTTACCCTTACCCTTACCCTTACCCTTACCCTTACCCTTACCCTTGCTTTTACCCTTAAGCTTACCCTTACCCTTACCCTTACCCTTACCCTTACCCTTACCCTTACCCTTACCCTTACCCTTACCCTTACCCTTGCTTTGACCCTTAGGCTTACCCTTACCTTTACCCTTACCCTTACCCTTACCCTTACCCTTACCCTTACCCTTACCCTTACCCTTACCCTTGCTTTTACCCTTAAGCTTACCCTTACCCTTACCCTTACCCCTACCCTTACCCTTACCCTTACCCTTGCTTTTACCCTTAAGCTTACCCTTACCCTTACCCTTACCCTTACCCTTACCCTTGCTTTTACCCTTAGGCTTACCCTTACCCTTACCCTTACCCTTACCCTTGCTTTTACCCTTAAGCTTACCCTTACCCTTACCCTTACCCTTACCCTTACCCTTACCCTTACCCTTACCCTTACCCTTACCCTTACCCTTACCCTTACCCTTACCCTTACCCTTACCCTTACCCTTACCCTTACCCTTACCCTTACCCTTACCCTTGCTTTTACCCTTAGGCTTAACCTTACCTTTACCCTTACCCTTACCCTTACCCTTACCCTTACCCTTACCCTTACCCTTACCCTTACCCTTACCCCTACCCTTGCTTTTACCCTTAAGCTTACCCTTACCCTTACCCTTACCCTTACCCTTACCCTTACCCTTACCCTTACCCTTGCTTTTACCCTTAAGCTTACCCTTACCCTTACCCTTACCCTCACCCTTACCCTTACCCTTACCCTTGCTTATACCCTTAAGCTTACCCTTACCCTTACCCTTACCCTTACCCTTACCCTTACCCTTACCCTTACCCTTACCCTTACCCTTACCCTTACCCTTACCCTTACCCTTACCCTTACCCTTACCCTTACCCTTACCCTTACCCTTACCCTTGCTTTTACTCTTAGGCTTACCCTTACCTTTACCCTTACCCTTACCCTTACCCTTAACCTTACCCTTACCCTTGCTTTTACCCTTAAGCTTACCCTTACCCTTACCCTTACCCTTACCCTTACCCTTACCCTAACCCTTACCCTTGCTTTTACCCTTAAGCTTACCCTTACCCTTACCCTTACCCTTACCCTTACCCTTACCCTTACCCTTACCCTTACCCTTGCTTTTACCCTTAAGCTTACCCTTACCCTTACCCTTACCCTTACCCTTACCCTTATCCTTACCCTTGCTTTTACCCTTAAGCTTACCCTTACCCTTACCCTTACCCTTACCCTTACCCTTACCCTTGCTTTTACTCTTAGGCTTACCCTTACCTTTACCCTTACCCTTACCCTTACCCTTACCCTCACCCTTACCCTTACCCTTGCTTTTACCCTTAAGCTTACCCTTACCCTTACCCTTACCCTTACCCTTACCCTTACCCTTACCCTTGCTTTTACCCTTAAGCTTACCCTTACCCTTACCCTTAACCTTACCCTTACCCTTGCTTTTACCCTTAGGCTTACCCTTACCCTTACCCTTACCCTTACCCTTGCTTTTACCCTTAAGCTTACCCTTACCCTTACCCTTACTCTTACCCTTACCCTTACCCTTACCCTTACCCTTACCCTTACCCTTACCCTTGCTTTTACCCTTAGGCTTACCCTTACCTTTACCCTTACCCTAACCCTTACCCTTACCCTTACCCTTACCCTTACCCTTGCTTTTACCCTTAAGCTTACCCTTACCCTTACCCTTACCCTTACCCTTACCCTTACCCTTACCCTTACCCTTACCCTTACCCTTACCCTTGCTTTTACCCTTAAGCTTACCCTTACCCTTACCCTTAACCTCACCCCTACCCTTACCCTGACCCTTACCCTTACCCTTACCCTTACCCTTGCTTTTACCCTTAAGCTTACCCTTACCCTTACCCTTACCCTTACCCTTACCCTTACCCTTACCCTTACCCTTACCCTTACCCTTACCCTTACCCTTACCCTTACCCTTACCCTTACCCCTACCCTTGCTTTTACCCTTAGGCTTACCCTTACCTTTACCCTTACCCTTACCCTTACCCTTACCCTTACCCTTGCTTTTACCCTTAAGCTTACCCTTACCCTTACCCTTACCCTTAAGCTTACCCTAACCCTTACCCTTACCCTTACCCTTACCCTTACCCTTACCCTTACCCTTACCCTTGCTTTTACCCTTAAGCTTACCCTTACCGTTACCCTTACCCTTACCCTTACCCTTGCTTTTACCCTTAAGCTTACCCTTACCCTTACCCTTACCCTTAAGCTTACCCTTACCCTTACCCTTACCCTTACCCTTACCCTTACCCTTACCCTTACCCTTACCCTTACCCTTACCCTTACCCTTACCCTTACCCTTACCCTTGCTTTTACCCTTAAGCTTAACCTTACCCTTACCCTTACCCTTACCCTTAAGCTTACCCTTACCCTTACCCTTACCCTTACCCTTACCCTTAACCTTACCCTTGCTTTTACCCTTAAGCTTACCCTTACCTTTACCCTTACCCTTACCCTTAAGCTTACCCTTACCCTTACCCTTACCCTTACCCTTACCCTTGCTTTTACCCTTAAGCTTACCCTTACCCTTACCCTTACCCTTACCCTTAAGCTTACCCTTACCCTTACCCTTACCCTTACCCTTACCCTTACCCTTACCCTTACCCTTACCCTTACCCTTACCCTTACCCTTGCTTTTACCCTTAAGCTTACCCTTACCCTTACCCTTACCCTTACCCTTGCTTTTACCCTTAAGCTTACCCCTACCCTTACCCTTACCCTTAAGCTTACCCTTACCCTTACCCTTACCCTTACCCTTACCCTTACCCTTACCCTTACCCTTACCCTTGCTTTTACCCTTAAGCTTACCCTTACCCTTACCCTTACCCTTACCCTTACCCTTACCCTTACCCTTACCCTTACCCTTGCTTTTACCCTTAGGCTTACCCTTACCTTTACCCTTACCCTTACCTTTACCCTTACCCTTACCCTTACCCTTACCCTTGCTTTTACCCTTGAGCTTACCCTTACCCTTACCCTTACCCTTACCCTTACCCTTACCCTTGCTTTTACCCTTAAGCTTACCCTTACCCTTACCCTTACCCTTACCCTTACCCTTGCTTTTACCCTTAGGCTTACCCTTACCCTTACCCTTACCCTTACCCTTGCTTTTACCCTTAAGCTTACCCTTACCCTTACCCTTACCCTTACCCTTACCCTTACCCTTACCCTTACCCTTACCCTTACCCTTACCCTTGCTTTTACCCTTAGGCTTACCCTTACCTTTTCCCTTACCCTTACCCTTACCCTTACCCTTACCCTTGCTTTTACCCTTAAGCTCACCCTTACCCTTACCCTTACCCTTACCCTTACCCTTACCCTTACCCTTACCCTTACCCTTACCCTTGCTTTTACCCTTAAGCTTACCCTTACCCTTACCCTTACCCTTGCTTTTACTCTTAGGCTTACCCTTACCTTTACCCTTACCCTTACCCTTACCCTTACCCTCACCCTTACCCTTACCCTTGCTTTTACCCTTAAGCTTACCCTTACCCTTACCCTTACCCTTACCCTTACCCTTGCTTTTACCCTTAAGCTTACCCTTACCCTTACCCTTAACCTTACCCTTACCCTTGCTTTTACCCTTAGGCTAACCCTTACCCTTACCCTTACCCTTACCCTTGCTTTTACCCTTAAGCTTACCCTTACCCTTACCCTTACTCTTACCCTTACCCTTACCCTTACCCTTACCCTTACCCTTACCCTTACCCTTACCCTTACCCTTACCCTTACCCTTGCTTTTACCCTTAGGCTTACCCTTACCTTTACCCTTACCCTAACCCTTACCCTTACCCTTACCCTTACCCTTACCCTTGCTTTTACCCTTAAGCTTACCCTTACCCTTACCCTTACCCTTACCCTTACCTATACCCTTACCCTTACCCTTACCCTTACCCTTGCTTTTACCCTTAAGCTTACCCTTACCCTTACCCTTAACCTTACCCTTACCCTTACCCTTACCCTTACCCTTACCCTTACCCTTGCTTTTACCCTTAAGCTTACCCTTACCCTTACCCTTACCCTTACCCTTACCCTTACCCTTACCCTTACCCTTACCCTTACCCTTACCCTTACCCTTACCCTTACCCTTGCTTTTACCCTTAGGCTTACCCTTACCTTTACCCTTACCCTTACCCTTACCCTTACCCTTACCCTTGCTTTTACCCTTAAGCTTACCCTTACCCTTACCCTTACCCTTACCCTTACCCTTACCCTTACCCTTACCCTTACCCTTACCCTTACCCTTACCCTTACCCTTACCCTTACCCTTACCCTTACCCTTGCTTTTACCCTTAAGCTTACCCTTACCCTTACCCTTACCCTTACCCTTAAGCTTACCCTTACCCTTACCCTTACCCTTACCCTTACCCTTACCCTTAACCTTACCCTTGCTTTTACCCTTAAGCTTACCCTTACCCTTACCCTTACCCTTACCCTTAAGCTTACCCTTACCCTTACCCTTACCCTTACCCTTACCCTTGCTTTTACCCTTAAGCTTACCCTTACTCTTACCCTTACCCTTACCCTTAAGCTTACCCTCACCCTTACCCTTACCCTTACCCTTACCCTTACCCTTACCCTTACCCTTACCCTTGCTTTTACCCTTAAGCTTACCCTTACCCTTACCCTTGCCCTTACCCTTGCTTTTACCCTTAAGCTTACCCTTACCCTTACCCTTACCCTTAAGCTTACCCTTACCCTTACCCTTACCCTTACCCTTACCCTTACCCTTACCCTTACCCTTACCCTTACCCTTGCTTTTACCCTTAAGCTTACCCTTACCCTTACCCTTACCCTTACCCTTACCCTTACCCTTACCCTTACCCTTACCCTTGCTTTTACCCTTAGGCTTACCCTTACCTTTACCCTTACCCTTACCTTTACCCTTACCCTTACCCTTACCCTTACCCTTGCTTTTACCCTTGAGCTTACCCTTACCCTTACCCTTATCCTTACCCTTGCTTTTACCCTTAGGCTTACCCTTACCCTTACCCTTACCCTTACCCTTGCTTTTACCCTTAAGCTTACCCTTACCCTTACCCTTACCCTTACCCTTACCCTTACCCTTACCCTTACCCTTACCCTTACCCTTACCCTTACCCTTACCCTTACCCTTACCCTTACCCTTACCCTTACCCTTACCCTTACCCTTACCCTTACCCTTGCTTTTACCCTTAGGCTTACCCTTACCTTTACCCTTACCCTTACCCTTACCCTTACCCTTACCCTTGCTTTTACCCTTAAGCTTACCCTTACCCTTACCCTTACCCTTACCCTTACCCTTACCCTTACCCTTACCCTTACCCTTACCCTTACCCTTACCCTTACCCTTACCCTTACCCTTGCTTTTACCCTTAAGCTTACCCTTACACTTACCCTTACCCTTACCCTTACCCTTACCCTTACCCTTACCCTTACCCTTACCCTTACCCTCACCCTTGCTTTTACCCTTAAGCTTACCCTTACCCTTACCCTTACCCTTACCCTTACCCTTACCCTTGCTTTTACCCTTAAGCTTACCCTTACCCTTACCCTTACCCTTACCCTTACCCTTGCTTTTACCCTTAGGCTTACCCTTACCCTTACCCTTACCCTTACCCTTGCTTTTACCCTTAAGCTTACCCTTACCCTTACCCTTACCCTTACTCTTACCCTTACCCTTACCCTTACCCTTACCCTTACCCTTGCTTTTACCCTTAGGCTTACCCTTACCTTTACCCTTACCCTTACCCTTACCCTTACCCTTACCCTTATCCTTACCCTTACCCTTACCCTTACCCTTACCCTTGCTTTTACCCTTAAGCTTACCCTTACCCTTACCCTTACCCTTACCCTTACCCTTACCCTTACCCTTACCCTTGCTTTTACCCTTAAGCTCACCCTTACCCTTACCCTTACCCTTACCCTTACCCTTACCCTTACTCTTACCCTTACCCTTGCTTTTACCCTTAAGCTTACCCTTACCCTTACCCTTACCCTTACCCTTGCTTTCACCCTTAAGCTTACCCTTACCCTTACCCTTACCCTTAAGCTTACCCTTACCCTTACCCTTACCCTTACCCTTACCCTTACCCTTACCCTTACCCT
This sequence comes from Myrrha octodecimguttata, assembly GCA_958510865.1. Lineage (NCBI taxonomy): Eukaryota > Metazoa > Arthropoda > Insecta > Coleoptera > Coccinellidae > Myrrha > Myrrha octodecimguttata. The sequence goes on along the minus strand of CAUEHS010000822.1, from coordinate 298,707 downwards.
TACCCTTACCCTTACCCTTACCCTTTCTTTTACCCTTTAGCTTACCCTTACCCTTACCCTTACCCTTACCCTTACCCTTACCCTTACCCTTACCCTTACCCTTGCTTTTACCCTTAGGCTTACCCTTACCTTTACCCTTACCCTTACCTTTACCCTTACCCTTACCCTTACCCTTACCCTTGCTTTTACCCTTGAGCTTACCCTTACCCTTACCCTTACCCTTACCCTTACCCTTACCCTTACTTTTACCCTTAAGCTTACCCTTACCCTTACCCTTACCCTTACCCTTACCCTTACCCTTGCTTTTACCCTTAGGCTTACCCTTACCCTTACCCTTACCCTTACCCTTACCCTTATCCTTACCCTTACCCTTACCCTTACCCTTACCCTTACCCTTACCCTTACCCTTACCCTTACCCTTACCCTTACCCTTACCCTTACCCTTACCCTTACCCTTACCCTTACCCTTACCCTTGCTTTTACCCTTAGGCTTACCCTTACCTTTACCCTTACCCTTACCCTTACCCTTACCCTTACCCTTGCTTTTACCCTTAAGCTTACCCTTACCCTTACCCTTACCCTTACCCTTACCCTTAACCTTACCCTTACCCTTACCCTTACCCTAACCCTTACCCTTACCCTTGCTTTTACCCTTAAGCTTACCCTTACCCTTACCCTTTCCCTTACCCTTACCCTTACCCTTACCCTTACCCTTACCCTTACCCTTACCGTTACCCTTACCCTTACCCTCACCCTTGCTTTTACCCTTAAGCTTACCCTTACCCTTACCCTTACCCTTACCCTTACCCTTACCCTTACCCTTGCTTTTACCCTTAAGCTTACCCTTACCCTTACCCTTACCCTTACCCTTACCCTTGCTTTTACCCTTAGGCTTACCCTTACCCTTACCCTTACCCTTACCCTTGCTTTTACCCTTAAGCTTACCCTTACCCTTACCCTTACCCTTACTCTTACCCTTACCCTTACCCTTACCCTTACCCTTACCCTTGCTTTTACCCTTAGGCTTACCCTTACCTTTACCCTTGCCCTTACCCTTACCCTTACCCTTACCCTTACCCTTACCCTTACCCTTACCCTTACCCTTGCTTTTACCCTTAAGCTTACCCTTACCCTTACCCTTAACCTTACCCTTACCCTTACCCTTACCCTTACCCTTACCCTTACCCTTGCTTTTACCCTTAAGCTCACCCTTACCCTTACCCTTACCCTTACCCTTACCCTTACCCTTACCCTTACCCTTACCCTTACTCTTACCCTTACCCTTGCTTTTACCCTTAAGCTTACCCTTACCCTTACCCTTACCCTTACCCTTAAGCTTACCCTTACCCTTACCCTTACCCTTACCCTTACCCTTACCCTTACCCTTACCCTTACCCTTACCCTTGCTTTTACCCTTAAGCTTACCCTTACCCTTACCCTTACCCTCACCCTTACCCTTGCTTTTACCCTTAAGCTTACCCTTACCCTTACCCTTACCCTTACCCTTACCCTTACCCTTACCCTTACCCTTGCTTTTACCCTTAAGCTTACCCTTACCCTTACCCTTACCCTTACCCTTACCCTTACCCTTACCCTTACCCTTACCCTTACCCTTACCCTTACCCTTGCTTTTACCCTTAGGCTTACCCTTACCTTTACCCTTACCATTACCCTTACCCTTACCCTTACCCTTACCCTTACCCTTACCCTTGCTTTTACCCTTAAGCTTACCCTTACCCTTACCCTTACCCTTACCCTTACCCTTACCCTCACCCTTGCTTTTACCCTTAAGCTTACCCTTACCCTTACCCTTACCCTTACCCTTACCCTTACCCTTGCTTTTACCCTTAAGCTTACCCTTACCCTTACCCTTACCCTTACCCTTACCCTTGCTTTTACCCTCAGGCTTACCCTTACCCTTACCCTTACCCTTACCCTTGCTTTTACCCTTAAGCTTACCCTTACCCTTACCCTTACCCTTACTCTTACCCTTACCCTTACCCTTACCCTTACCCTTACCCTTGCTTTTACCCTTAGGCTTACCCTTACCTTTACCCTTACCCTTACCCTTACCCTTACCCTTACCCTTATCCTTACCCTTACCCTTACCCTTACCCTTACCCTTGCTTTTACCCTTAAGCTTACCCTTACCCTTACCCTTACCCTTACCCTTACCCTTACCCTTACCCTTACCCTTACCCTTACCCTTGCTTTTACCCTTAAGCTCACCCTTACCCTTACCCTTACCCTTACCCTTACCCTTACCCTTACTCTTACCCTTACCCTTGCTTTTACCCTTAAGCTTACCCTTACCCTTACCCTTACCCTTACCCTTGCTTTCACCCTTAAGCTTACCCTTACCCTTACCCTTACCCTTAAGCTTACCCTTACCCTTACCCTTACCCTTACCCTTACCCTTACCCTTACCCTTACCCTTTCTTTTACCCTTAAGCTTACCCTTACCCTTACCCTTATCCCTTACCCTTACCCTTACCCTTACCCTTACCCTTACCCTTGCTTTTACCCTTAGGCTTACCCTTACCTTTACCCTTACCCTTACCTTTACCCTTACCCTTACCCTTAACCTTACCCTTGCTTTTACCCTTGAGCTTACCCTTACCCTTACCCTTACCCTTACCCTTACCCTTACCCTTACTTTTACCCTTAAGCTTACCCTTACCCTTACCCTTACCCTTACCCTTACCCTTACCCTTGCTTTTACCCTTAGGCTTACCCTTACCCTTACCCTTACCCTTACCCTTGCTTTTACCCTTAAGCTTACCCTTACCCTTACCCTTACCCTTACCCTTACCCTTACCCTTACCCTTACCCTTACCCTTACCCTTACCCTTACCCTTAACCTTACCCTTACCCTTACCCTTACCCTTACCCTTACCCTTACCCTTACCCTTACCCTTACCCTTACCCTTACCCTTACCCTTACCCTTACCCTTACCCTTACCCTTACCCTTACCCTTGCTTTTACCCTTAGGCTTACCCTTACCTTTACCCTTACCCTTACCCTTACCCTTACCCTTACCCTTGCTTTTACCCTTAAGCTTACCCTTACCCTTACCCTTACCCTTACCCTTACCCTTACCCTTACCCTTACCCTTACACTTACCCTTACCCTTACCCTTGCTTTTACCTTTAAGCTTACCCTTACCCTTACCCTTACCCTTACCCTTACCCTTACCCTTACCCTTACCCTTACCCTTACCCTCACCCTTGCTTTTACCCTTAAGCTTACCCTTACCCTTACCCTTACCCTTACCCTTACCCTTACCCTTGCTTTTACCCTTAAGCTTACCCTTACCCTTACCCTTACCCTCACCCTTACCCTTGCTTTTACCCTTAGGCTTACCCTTACCCTTACCCTTACCCTTACCCTTGCTTTTACCCTTAAGCTTACCCTTACCCTTACCCTTACCCTTACTCTTACCCTTACCCTTACCCTTACCCTTACCCTTACCCTTGCTTTTACCCTTAGGCTTACCCTTACCTTTACCCTTACCCTTACCCTTACCCTTACCCTTACCCTTATCCTTACCCTTACCCTTACCCTTACCCTTACCCTTGCTTTTACCCTTAAGCTTACCCTTACCCTTACCCTTACCCTTACCCTTACCCTTACCCTTACCCTTACCCTTACCCTTGCTTTTACCCTTAAGCTCACCCTTACCCTTACCCTTACCCTTACCCTTACCCTTACCCTTACCCTTACTCTTACCCTTACCCTTGCTTTTACCCTTAAGCTTACCCTTACCCTTACCCTTACCCTTACCCTTGCTTTCACCCTTAAGCTTACCCTTACCCTTACCCTTACCCTTAAGCTTACCCTTACCCTTACCCTTACTCTTACCCTTACCCTTACCCTTACCCTTACCCTTTCTTTTACCCTTAAGCTTACCCTTACCCTTACCCTTATCCCTTACCCTTACCCTTACCCTTACCCTTACCCTTACCCTTGCTTTTACCCTTAGGCTTACCCTTACCTTTACCCTTACCCTTACCTTTACCCTTACCCTTACCCTTAACCTTACCCTTGCTTTTACCCTTGAGCTTACCCTTACCCTTACCCTTACCCTTACCCTTACCCTTACCCTTACTTTTACCCTTAAGCTTACCCTTACCCTTACCCTTACCCTTACCCTTACCCTTACCCTTGCTTTTACCCTTAGGCTTACCCTTACCCTTACCCTTACCCTTACCCTTGCTTTTACCCTTAAGCTTACCCTTACCCTTACCCTTACCCTTACCCTTACCCTTACCCTTACCCTTACCCTTACCCTTACCCTTACCCTTACCCTTACCCTTACCCTTACCCTTACCCTTACCCTTACCCTTACCCTTACCCTTACCCTTACCCTTACCCTTACCCTTACCCTTACCCTTACCCTTACCCTTACCCTTACCCTTACCCTTACCCTTACCCTTACCCTTACCCTTACCCTTGCTTTTACCCTTAGGCTTACCCTTACCTTTACCCTTACCCTTACCCTTACCCTTACCCTTACCCTTGCTTTTACCCTTAAGCTTACCCTTACCCTTACCCTTACCCTTACCCTTACCCTTACCCTTACCCTTACCCTTACCCTTACCCTTACCCTTGCTTTTACCCTTAAGCTTACCCTTACCCTTACCCTTACCCTTACCCTTACCCTTACCCTTACCCTTACCCTTACCCTTACCCTCACCCTTGCTTTTACCCTTAAGCTTACCCTTACCCTTACCCTTACCCTTACCCTTACCCTTACCCTTGCTTTTACCCTTAAGCTTACCCTTACCCTTACCCTTACCCTTACCCTTACCCTTGCTTTTACCCTTAGGCTTACCCTTACCCTTACCCTTACCCTTACCCTTGCTTTTACCCTTAAGCTTACCCTTACCCTTACCCTTACCCTTACTCTTACCCTTACCCTTACCCTTACCCTTACCCTTACCCTTGCTTTTACCCTTAGGCTTACCCTTACCTTTACCCTTACCCTTACCCTTACCCTTACCCTTACCCTTACCCTTACCCTTACCCTTACCCTTGCTTTTACCCTTAAGCTTACCCTTACCCTTACCCTTACCCTTACCCTTACCCTTACCCTTACCCTTACCCTTACCCTTGCTTTTACCCCTAAGCTCACCCTTACCCTTACCCTTACCCTTACCCTTACCCTTACCCTTACCCTTACCCTTACTCTTACCCTTACCCTTGCTTTTACCCTTAAGCTTACCCTTACCCTTACCCTTACCCTTACCCTTAAGCTTACCCTTACCCTTACCCTTACCCTTACCCTTACCCTTACCCTTACCCTTGCTTTTACCCTTAAGCTTACCCTTACCCTTACCCTTACCCTTACCCTTACCCTTGCTTTTACCCTTAAGCTTACCCTTACCCTTACCCTTACCCTTACCCTTACCCTTACCCTTGCTTTTACCCTTAAGCTTACCCTTACCCTTACCCTTACCCTTACCCTTACCCTTACCCTTACCCTTACCCTTACCCTTACCCTTACCCTTACCCTTACCCTTACCCTTGCTTTTACCCTTAGGCTTACCCTTACCTTTACCCTTACCATTACCCTTACCCTTACCCTTACCCTTACCCTTGCTTTTACCCTTAAGCTTACCCTTACCCTTACCCTTACCCTTACCCTTACCCTTACCCTTACCCTTACCCTTACCCTTACCCTTACCCTTACCCTTACCCTTACCCTTACCCTTGCTTTTACCCTTAAGCTTACCCTTACCCTTACCCTTACCCTTACCCTTACCCTTACCCTTGCTTTTACCCTTAAGCTTACCCTTACGCTTACTCTTACCCCTACCCTTACCCTTACCCTTACCCTTACCCTTACCCTTACCCTTACCCTTACCCTTACCCTTGCTTTTACCCTTAGGCTTACCCTCACCTTTACCCTTACCCTTACCCTTACCCTTACCCTTACCCTTACCCTTGCTTTTACCCTTAAGCTTACCCTTACCCTTACCCTTACCCTTACCCTTAGCCTTACCCTTACCCTTGCTTTTACCCTTAAGCTTACCCTTACCCTTACCCTTACCCTTACCCTTACCCTTACCCTTACCCTTACCCTTACCCGTACCCTTACCCTTACCCTTACCCTTACCCTTACCCTTACCCTTACCCTTACCCTTACCCTTACCCTTACCCTTGCTTTTACCCTTAAGCTTACCCTTACCCTTACCCTTACCCTTACCCTTACCCTTACCCTTACCCTTACCCTTACCCTTACCCTTGCTTTTACCCTTAAGCTTACCCTTACCCTTACCCTTACCCTTACCCTTACCCTTACCCTTACCCTTACCCTTACCCTTACCCTTACCCTTACCCTTACCCTTACCCTTATCCTTACTTAGGGTAAGGGTAAGGGTTAGCTTAAGGGTAAAAGCAAGGGTAAGGGTAAGGGTAAGGGTAAGGGTAAGGGTAAGGGTAAGGGTTAGGGTAAGGGTAAGGGTAAGCTTAAGGGTAAGGGTAAGGGTAAGGGTAAGGGTAAGGGTAAGCTTAAGGGTTAAAGCAAGGGTAAGGGTAAGGGTAAGGGTAAGGGTAAGGGTAAGGGTAAGCTTAAGGGTAAGGGTAAGGGTAAGGGTAAGGGTAAGCTTGAGGGTAAAAGCAAGGGTAAGGTTAAGGGTAAGGGTAAGGGTAAGGGTAAGGGTAAGCTTAAGGGTAAGGGTAAGGGTAAGGGTAAGGGTAAGCTTAAGGGTAAAAGCAAGGGTAAGGGTAAGGGTAAGGGTAAGGGTAAGGGTAAGGGTAAGGGTAAGGGTAAGGGTAAGGGTAAGGGTAAGCTTAAGGGTAAGGGTAAGGGTAAGGGTAAGCTTAAGGGTAAAAGCAAGGGTAAGGGTAAGGGTAAGGGTAAGGGTAAGGGTAAGCTAAAGGGTAAAAGCAAGGGTAAGGGTAAGGGTAAGGGTAAGGGTAAGGGTAAGGGTAAGGGTAAGGGTAAGGGTAAGGGTAAGGGTAAGGGTAAGGGTAAGGGTAAGGGTAAGGGTAAGGGTAAGGGTAAGCTTAAGGGTAAGGGTAAGGGTAAGGGTAAGCTTAAGGGTAAAAGCAAGGGTAAGGGTAAGGGTAAGGGTAAGGGTAAGGGTAAAGGTAAGGGTAAGCCTAAGGGTAAAAGCAAGGGTAAGGGTAAGGGTAAGGGTAAGGGTAAGGGTAAGGGTAAGGGTAAGGGTAAGGGTAAGGGTAAGGGTAAGCTTAAGGGTAAAAGCAAGGGTAAGGGTAAGGGTAAGGGTAAGGGTAAGGGTAAGGGTAAGGGTAAGGGTAAGGGTAAGGGTAAGCTTAAGGGTAAAAGCAAGGGTAAGGGTAAGGGTAAGGGTAAGGGTAAGGGTAAGGGTAAGGGTAAGGGTAAGCTTAAGGGTAAAAGCAAGGGTAAGGGTAAGGGTAAGGGTAAGGGTAAGGGTTAGGGTAAGGGTAAAGGTAAGGGTAAGCCTAAGGGTAAAAGCAAGGGTAAGGGTAAGGGTAAGAGTAAGGGTAAGGGTAAGGGTAAGGGTAAGGGTAAGGGTAAGGGTTACAGTAAGGGTAAGGGTAAGGGTAAGCTTAAGGGTAAAAGCAAGGGTAAGGGTAAGGGTAAGGGTAAGGGTAAGCCTAAGGGTAAAAGCAAGGGTAAGGGTAAGGTTAAGGGTAAGGGTAAGGGTAAGCTTAAGGGTAAAAGCAAGGGTAAGGGTAAGGGTAAGGGTAAGGGTAAGGGTAAGCTTAAGGGTAAAAGCAAGGGTAAGGGTAAGGGTGAGGGTAAGGGTAAGGGTAAGGGTAAGGGTAAAGGTAAGGGTAAGCCTAAGAGTAAAAGCAAGGGTAAGGGTAAGGGTAAGGGTAAGGGTAAGGGTAAGGGTAAAGGTAAGGGTAAGGGTAAGGGTAAGGGTAAGGGTAAGGGTAAGCTTAAGGGTAAAAGCAAGGGTAAGGATAAGGGTAAGGGTAAGGGTAAGGGTAAGGGTAAGGGTAAGGGTAAGCTTAAGGGTAAAAGCAAGGGTAAGGGTAAGGGTAAGGGTAAGGGTAAGGGTAAGGGTAAGGGTAAAGGTAAGGGTAAGCCTAAGGGTAAAAGCAAGGGTAAGGGTAAGGGTAAGGGTAAGGGTAAGGGTAAGGGTAAGGGTAAGGGTAAGGGTAAGGGTAAGGGTAAGGGTAAGGGTAAGGGTAAGCTTAAGGGTATAAGCAAGGGTAAGGGTAAGGGTAAGGGTGAGGGTAAGGGTAAGGGTAAGGGTAAGGGTAAGCTTAAGGGTAAAAGCAAGGGTAAGGGTAAGGGTAAGGGTAAGGGTAAGGGTAAGGGTAAGGGTAAGCTTAAGGGTAAAAGCAAGGGTAAGGGTAAGGGTAGGGGTAAGGGTAAGGGTAAGGGTAAGGGTAAGGGTAAGGGTAAGGGTAAGGGTAAGGGTAAGGGTTAGGGTAAGGGTAAGGGTAAGCTTAAGGGTAAGGGTAAGGGTAAGGGTAAGGGTAAGGGTAAGCTTAAGGGTTAAAGCAAGGGTAAGGGTAAGGGTAAGGGTAAGGGTAAGGGTAAGCTTAAGGGTAAGGGTAAGGGTAAGGGTAAGGGTAAGCTTGAGGGTAAAAGCAAGGGTAAGGTTAAGGGTAAGGGTAAGGGTAAGGGTAAGGGTAAGGGTAAGCTTAAGGGTAAGGGTAAGGGTAAGGGTAAGGGTAAGCTTAAGGGTAAAAGCAAGGGTAAGGGTAAGGGTAAGGGTAAGGGTAAGGGTAAGGGTAAGGGTAAGGGTAAGGGTAAGGGTAAGGGTAAGGGTAAGGGTAAGCTTAAGGGTAAGGGTAAGGGTAAGGGTAAGCTTAAGGGTAAAAGCAAGGGTAAGGGTAAGGGTAAGGGTAAGGGTAAGGGTAAGCTAAAGGGTAAAAGCAAGGGTAAGGGTAAGGGTAAGGGTAAGGGTAAGGGTAAGGGTAAGGGTAAGGGTAAGGGTAAGGGTAAGGGTAAGGGTAAGGGTAAGGGTAAGGGTAAGGGTAAGCTTAAGGGTAAGGGTAAGGGTAAGGGTAAGCTTAAGGGTAAAAGCAAGGGTAAGGGTAAGGGTAAGGGTAAGGGTAAGGGTAAAGGTAAGGGTAAGCCTAAGGGTAAAAGCAAGGGTAAGGGTAAGGGTAAGGGTAAGGGTAAGGGTAAGCGTAAGGGTAAGGGTAAGGGTAAGGGTAAGTGTAAGCTTAAGGGTAAAAGCAAGGGTAAGGGTAAGGGTTAGGGTAAGGGTAAGGGTAAGGGTAAGGGTAAGGGTAAGGGTAAGGGTAAGGGTAAGCTTAAGGGTAAAAGCAAGGGTAAGGGTAAGGGTAAGGGTAAGGGTAAGGGTAAGGGTAAGGGTAAGGGTAAGCTTAAGGGTAAAAGCAAGGGTAAGGGTAAGGGTAAGGGTAAGGGTAAGGGTTAGGGTAAGGGTAAAGGTAAGGGTAAGCCTAAGGGTAAAAGCAAGGGTAAGGGTAAGGGTAAGGGTAAGGGTAAGGGTAAGGGTAAGGGTAAGGGTAAGGGAAAGGGTAAGGGTTAGAGTAAGGGTAAGGGTAAGGGTAAGCTTAAGGGTAAAAGCAAGGGTAAGGGTAAGGGTAAGGGTAAGGGTAAGCCTAAGGGTAAAAGCAAGGGTAAGGGTAAGGTTAAGGGTAAGGGTAAGGGTAAGCTTAAGGGTAAAAGCAAGGGTAAGGGTAAGGGTAAGGGTAAGGGTAAGGGTAAGCTTAAGGGTAAAAGCAAGGGTAAGGGTAAGGGTGAGGGTAAGGGTAAGGGTAAGGGTAAGGGTAAAGGTAAGGGTAAGCCTAAGAGTAAAAGCAAGGGTAAGGGTAAGGGTAAGGGTAAGGGTAAGGGTAAGGGTAAAGGTAAGGGTAAGGGTAAGGGTAAGGGTAAGGGTAAGGGTAAGCTTAAGGGTAAAAGCAAGGGTAAGGATAAGGGTAAGGGTAAGGGTAAGGGTAAGGGTAAGGGTAAGGGTAAGCTTAAGGGTAAAAGCAAGGGTAAGGGTAAGGGTAAGGGTAAGGGTAAGGGTAAGGGTAAGGGTAAGGGTAAGGGTAAGGGTAAGGGTAAGGGTAAGCTTAAGGGTAAAAGCAAGGGTAAGGGTTAGGGTAAGGGTAAGGGTAAGGGTAAGGGTAAGGGTAAGCTTAAGGGTAAAAGCAAGGGTAAGGGTAAGGGTAAGGGTAAGGGTAAGGGTAAGGGTAAGGGTAAAGGTAAGGGTAAGCCTAAGGGTAAAAGCAAGGGTAAGGGTAAGGGTAAGGGTAAGGGTAAGGGTAAGGGTAAGGGTAAGGGTAAGGGTAAGGGTAAGGGTAAGGGTAAGGGTAAGGGTAAGGGTAAGCTTAAGGGTATAAGCAAGGGTAAGGGTAAGGGTAAGGGTGAGGGTAAGGGTAAGGGTAAGGGTAAGGGTAAGCTTAAGGGTAAAAGCAAGGGTAAGGGTAAGGGTAAGGGTAAGGGTAAGGGTAAGGGTAAGGGTAAGCTTAAGGGTAAAAGCAAGGGTAAGGGTAAGGGTAGGGGTAAGGGTAAGGGTAAGGGTAAGGGTAAGGCTAAGGGTAAGGGTAAGGGTAAGGGTAAGGGTAAGGGTAAAGGTAAGGTTAAGCCTAAGGGTAAAAGCAAGGGTAAGGGTAAGGGTAAGGGTAAGGGTAAGGGTAAGGGTAAGGGTAAGGGTAAGGGTAAGGGTAAGGGTAAGGGTAAGGGTAAGGGTAAGGGTAAGGGTAAGGGTAAGGGTAAGGGTAAGGGTAAGGGTAAGCTTAAGGGTAAAAGCAAGGGTAAGGGTAAGGGTAAGGGTAAGGGTAAGCCTAAGGGTAAAAGCAAGGGTAAGGGTAAGGGTAAGGGTAAGGGTAAGGGTAAGCTTAAGGGTAAAGCAAGGGTAAGGGTAAGGGTAAGGGTAAGCTTAAGGGTAAAAGCAAGGGTAAGGGTAAGGGTAAGGGTAAGGGTAAGGATAAGGGTAAGGGTAAGGGTAAAGGTAAGGGTAAGCCTAAGGGTCAAAGCAAGGGTAAGGGTTAGGGTAAGGGTAAGGGTAAGGGTAAGGGTAAGCTTAAGGGTAAAAGCAAGGGTAAGGGTAAGGGTAAGGGTAAGGGTAAGGGTGAGGGTAAGGGTAAGGGTAAGGGTAAGGGTAAGGGTAAGCTTAAGGGTAAAAGCAAGGGTAAGTGTAAGGGTAAGGGTAAGGGTAAGGGTAAGCTTAAGGGTAAAAGCAAGGGTAAGGGTAAGGGTAAGGGTAAGGGTAAGGGTAAGGGTAAGGGTAAGCTTAAGGGTAAAAGCAAGGGTAAGGGTAAGGGTAAGTGTAAGGGTAAGGGTAAGGGTAAGGGTAAGGGTAAGGGTAAGGGTAAGGATAAGGGTAAGGGTAAGGGTAAAGGTAAGGGTAAGCCTAAGGGTCAAAGCAAGGGTAAGGGTTAGGGTAAGGGTAAGGGTAAGGGTAAGGGTAAGGGTAAGGGTAAGGGTAAGGGTAAGGGTAAGGGTAAGCTTAAGGGTAAAAGCAAGGGTAAGTGTAAGGGTAAGGGTAAGGGTAAGGGTAAGCTTACCCTTACCCTTACCCTTACCCTTACCCTTACCCTTGCTTTTACCCTTGAGCTTACCCTTACCCTTACCCTTACCCTTACCCTTACCCTTACCCTTACCCTTACCCTTATCCTTACCCTTGCTTTTACCCTTAAGCTTACCCTTACCCTTACCCTTACCCTTACCCTTACCCTTACCCTTACCCTTACCCTTACCCTTACCCTTACCCTTACCCTTACCCTTGCTTTTACTCTTAGGCTTACCCTTACCTTTACCCTTACACTTACCCTTACCCTTACCCTCACCCTTACCCTTACCCTTGCTTTTACCCTTAAGCTTACCCTTACCCTTACCCTTACCCTTACCCTTACCCTTGCTTTTACCCTTAAGCTTACCCTTACCCTTACCCTTAACCTCACCCTTACCCTTGCTTTTACCCTTAGGCTTACCCTTACCCTTACCCTTACCCTTACCCTTGCTTTTACCCTTAAGCTTACCCTTACCCTTACCCTTACTCTTACCCTTACCCTTACCCTTACCCTTACCCTCACCCTTACCCTTACCCTTACCCTTACCCTTACCCTTACCCTTGCTTTTACCCTTAGGCTTACCCTTACCTTTACCCTTACCCTAACCCTTACCCTTACCCTTACCCTTACCCTTACCATTGCTTTTACCCTTAAGCTTACCCTTACCCTTACCCTTACCCTTACCCTTACCCTTACCCTTACCCTTACCCTTACCCTTACCCTTGCTTTTACCCTTAAGCTTACCCTTACCCTTACCCTTACCCTTACCCTTACCCTTACCCTTACACTTACCCTTACCCTTACCCTTGCTTTTACCCTTAAGCTTACCCTTACCCTTACCCTTACCCTTACCCTTACCCTTACCCTTACCCTTGCTTTTACCCTTAGGCTTACCCTCACCTTTACCCTTACCCTTACCCTTACCCTTACCCTTACCCTTGCTTTTACCCTTAAGCTTACCCTTACCCTTACCCTTACCCTTAAGCTTACCCTTACCCTTACCCTTACCCTTACCCTTACCCTTACCCTTACCCTTACCCTTACCCTTACCCTTACCCTTACCCTTACCCTTGCTTTTACCCTTAAGCTTACCCTTACCCTTACCCTTACCCTTACCCTTACCCTTACCCTTACCCTTACCCTTGCTTTTACCCTAAAGCTTACCCTTACCCTTACCCTTACCCTTAAGCTTACCCTTACCCTTACCCTTACCCTTACCCTTACCCTTACCCTTACCCTTACCCTTACCCTTACCCTTACCCTTACCCTTACCCTTACCCTTACCCTTACCCTTACCCTTGCTTTTACCCTTAAGCTTACCCTTACCCTTACCCTTACCCTTACCCTTAAGCTTACCCTTACCCTTACCCTTACCCTTACCCTTACCCTTACCCTTAACCTTACCCTTGCTTTTACCCTTAAGCTTACCCTTACCCTTACCCTTACCCTTACCCTTAAGCTTACCCTTACCCTTACCCTTACCCTTACCCTTACCCTTGCTTTTACCCTTAAGCTTACCCTTACCCTTTACCCTTACCCTTACCCTTAAGCTTACCCTTACCCTTACCCTTACCCTTACCCTTACCCTTACCCTTACCCTTACCCTTGCTTTTACCCTTAAGCTTACCCTTACCCTTACCCTAAGTAAGGGTAAGGGTAAGGGTAAGGGTAAGGGTAAGGGTAAGGGTAAGGGTAAGGGTAAGGGTAAGGGTAAGGGTAAGGGTAATCTTAAGGGTAAAAGCAAGGGTAAGGGTAAGGGTAAGGGTAAGGGTAAGGGTAAGGGTAAGGGTAAGGGTAAGGGTAAGGGTAAGGGTAAGGGTAAGGGTAAGGGTAAGGGTAAGCTTAAGGGTAAGGGTAAGGGTAAGGGTAAGGGTATACCTAAGGGTAAAAGCAAGGGTAAGGGTAAGGGTAAGGGTAAGGGTAAGGGTAAGCTTAAGGGTAAAAGCAAGGGTAAGGGTAAGGCTAAGGGTAAGGGTAAGGGTAAGGGTAAGGGTAAGGGTAAGCTTAAGGGTAAAAGCAAGGGTAAGGGTAAGGGTAAGGGTAAGGGTAAGGGTAAGGGTAAGGGTAAAGGTGAGGGTAAGCCTAAGGGTAAAAGCAAGGGTAAGGGTAAGGGTAAGGGTAAGGGTAAGGGTAAGGGTAAGGGTAGGGGTAAGAGTAAGGGTAAGGGTAAGCTTAAGGGTAAAATCAAGGGTAAGGGTAAGGGTATAGGGTAAGGGTAAGGGTAAGGGTAAGCTTAAGGGTAAAAGCAAGGGTAAGGGTAAGGGTAAGGGTAAGGGTAAGGGTAAGGGTAAGGGTAAGGGTAAGGGTAAGGGTAAGGGTAAGGGTAAGGGTAAGGGTAAGGGTAAGGGTAAGGGTAAGGGTAAGGGTAAGGGTAAGGGTAAGGGTAAGGGTAAGGGTAAGCTTAAGGGTAAAAGCAAGGGTAAGGGTAAGGGTAAGTGTAAGGGTAAGGGTAAGGGTAATGGTAAGGGTAAAGGTAAGGGTAAGCCTAAGGGTAAAAGCAAGGGTAAGGGTAAGGGTAAGGGTAAGGGTAAGGGTAAGGGTAAGGGTAAGGGTAAGGGTAAGGGTAAGGGTAAGGGTAAGGGTAAGGGTAAGCTTAAGGGTAAAAGCAAGGGTAGGGGTAAGGGTAAGGGTAAGGGTAAGGGTAAGGGTAAGGGTAAGGGTAAGCTTAAGGGTAAGGGTAAGGGTAAGGGTAAGGGTAAGCTTAAGGGTAAAAGCAAGGGTAAGGGTAAGGGTAAGGGTAAGGGTAAGGGTAAGGGTAAGGGTAAGCTTAAGGGTAAGGGTAAGGGTAAGGGTAAGGGTAAGCTTAAGGGTAAAAGCAAGGGTAAGGGTAAGAGTAAGGGTTAGGGTAAGGGTAAGGGTAAGGGTAAGGGTAAGGGTGAGCTTAAGGGTAAAAGCAAGGGTAAGGGTAAGGGTAAGGGTAAGGGTAAGGGTAAAGGTAAGGGTAAGGGTAAGCTTAAGGGTAAAAGCAAGGGTAAGGGTAAGGGTAAGGGTAAGGGTAAGGGTAAGGGTAAGGGTAAGGGTAAAGGTAAGGGTAAGCCTAAGGGTAAAAGCCCTTACCCTTACCCTTACCCTTACCCTTGCTTTTACCCTTAGGCTTACCCTCACCTTTACCCTTACCCTTACCCTTACCCTTACCCTTACCCTTACCCTTACCCTTGCTTTTACCCTTAAGCTTACCCTTACCCTTACCCTTGCCTTTACCCTTAGCCTTACCCTTACCCTTGCTTTTACCCTTAAGCTTACCCTTACCCTTACCCTTACCCTTACCCTTACCCTTGCTTTTACCCTTAGGCTTACCCTTACCCTTACCCTTACCCTTACCCTTGCTTTTACCCTTAAGCTTACCCTTACCCTTACCCTAAGTAAGGGTAAGGGTAAGGGTAAGGGTAAGGGTAAGGGTAAGCTTAAGGGTAAGGGTAAGGGTAAGGGTAAGGGTAAGCCTAAGGGTAAAAGCAAGGGTAAGGGTAAGGGTAAGGGTAAGGGTAAGGGTAAGCTTAAGGGTAAAAGCAAGGGTAAGGGTAAGGCTAAGGGTAAGGGTAAGGGTAAGGGTAAGGGTAAGCTTAAGGGTAAAAGCAAGGTTAAGGGTAAGGGTAAGGGTAAGGGTAAGGGTAAGGGTAAGGGTAAAGGTGAGGGTAAGGGTAAGGGTAAGGGTAAGGGTAAGGGTAAGGGTAAGGGTAAGGGTAAGGGTAAGGGTAAGCTTAAGGGTAAGGGTAAGGGTAAGGGTAAGGGTAAGGGTATACCTAAGGGTAAAAGCAAGGGTAAGGGTAAGGGTAAGGGTAAGGGTAAGGGTAAGCTTAAGGGTAAAAGCAAGGGTAAGGGTAAGGCTAAGGGTAAGGGTAAGGGTAAGGGTAAGGGTAAGGGTAAGCTTAAGGGTAAAAGCAAGGGTAAGGGTAAGGGTAAGGGTAAGGGTAAGGGTAAAGGTGAGGGTAAGCCTAAGGGTAAAAGCAAGGGTAAGGGTAAGGGTAAGGGTAAGGGTAAGGGTAAGGGTAAGGGTAGGGGTAAGAGTAAGGGTAAGGGTAAGCTTAAGGGTAAAATCAAGGGTAAGGGTAAGGGTATAGGGTAAGGGTAAGGGTAAGGGTAAGCTTAAGGGTAAAAGCAAGGGTAAGGGTAAGGGTAAGGGTAAGGGTAAGGGTAAGGGTAAGGGTAAGGGTAAGGGTAAGGGTAAGGGTAAGGGTAAGGGTAAGGGTAAGGGTAAGGGTAAGGGTAAGGGTAAGGGTAAGGGTAAGGGTAAGGGTAAGGGTAAGCTTAAGGGTAAAAGCAAGGGTAAGGGTAAGGGTAAGGGTAAGGGTAAGGGTAAGGGTAATGGTAAGGGTAAAGGTAAGGGTAAGCCTAAGGGTAAAAGCAAGGGTAAGGGTAAGGGTAAGGGTAAGGGTAAGGGTAAGGGTAAGGGTAAGGGTAAGGGTAAGGGTAAGGGTAAGGGTAAGGGTAAGGGTAAGGGTAAGCTTAAGGGTAAAAGCAAGGGTAGGGGTAAGGGTAAGGGTAAGGGTAAGGGTAAGCTTAAGGGTAAGGGTAAGGGTAAGGGTAAGGGTAAGCTTAAGGGTAAAAGCAAGGGTAAGGGTAAGGGTAAGGGTAAGGGTAAGGGTAAGGGTAAGGGTAAGCTTAAGGGTAAGGGTAAGGGTAAGGGTAAGGGTAAGCTTAAGGGTAAAAGCAAGGGTAAGGGTAAGAGTAAGGGTTAGGGTAAGGGTAAGGGTAAGGGTAAGGGTAAGGGTAAGGGTGAGCTTAAGGGTAAAAGCAAGGGTAAGGGTAAGGGTAAGGGTAAGGGTAAGGGTAAAGGTAAGGGTAAGGGTAAGCTTAAGGGTAAAAGCAAGGGTAAGGGTAAGGGTAAGGGTAAGGGTAAGGGTAAGGGTAAGGGTAAGGGTAAGGGTAAGGGTAAAGGTAAGGGTAAGCCTAAGGGTAAAAGCCCTTACCCTTACCCTTACCCTTACCCTTGCTTTTACCCTTAGGCTTACCCTCACCTTTACCCTTACCCTTACCCTTACCCTTACCCTTACCCTTACCCTTACCCTTGCTTTTACCCTTAAGCTTACCCTTACCCTTACCCTTGCCTTTACCCTTAGCCTTACCCTTACCCTTGCTTTTACCCTTAAGCTTACCCTTACCCTTACCCTTACCCTTACCCTTACCCTTGCTTTTACCCTTAGGCTTACCCTTACCCTTACCCTTACCCTTACCCTTGCTTTTACCCTTAAGCTTACCCTTACCCTTACCCTAAGTAAGGGTAAGGGTAAGGGTAAGGGTAAGGGTAAGGGTAAGCTTAAGGGTAAGGGTAAGGGTAAGGGTAAGGGTAAGCCTAAGGGTAAAAGCAAGGGTAAGGGTAAGGGTAAGGGTAAGGGTAAGGGTAAGCTTAAGGGTAAAAGCAAGGGTAAGGGTAAGGCTAAGGGTAAGGGTAAGGGTAAGGGTAAGGGTAAGCTTAAGGGTAAAAGCAAGGGTAAGGGTAAGGGTAAGGGTAAGGGTAAGGGTAAGGGTAAGGGTAAAGGTGAGGGTAAGCCTAAGGGTAAAAGCAAGGGTAAGGTAAGGGTAAGGGTAAGGGTAAGGGTAAGGGTAAGGGTAGGGGTAAGAGTAAGGGTGAGGGTAAGCTTAAGGGTAAAAGCAAGGGTAAGGGTAAGGGTAAGGGTAAGGGTAAGGGAAAGGGTAAGCTTGAGGGTAAAAGCAAGGGTAAGGGTAAGGGTAAGGGTAAGGGTAAGGGTAAGGGTAAGGGTAAGGGTAAGGGTAAGGGTAAGGGTAAGGGTAAGGGTAAGGGTAAGGGTAAGGGTAAGGGTAAGGGTAAGGGTAAGGGTAAGCTTAAGGGTAAAAGCAAGGGTAAGGGTAAGGGTAAGGGTAAGGGTAAGGGTAAGGGTATTGGTAAGGGTAAAGGTAAGGGTAAGCCTAAGGGTAAAAGCAAGGGTAAGGGTAAGGGTAAGGGTAAGGGTAAGGGTAAGGGTAAGGGTAAGGGTAAGGGTAAGGGTAAGGGTAAGGGTAAGGGTAAGGGTAAGCTTAAGGGTAAAAGCAAGGGTAAGGGTAAGGGTAAGGGTAAGGGTAAGGGTAAGGGTAAGGGTAAGCTTAAGGGTAAGGGTAAGGGTAAGGGTAAGGGTAAGCTTAAGGGTAAAAGCAAGGGTAAGGGTAAGGGTAAGGGTAAGGGTAAGGGTAAGCTTAAGGGTAAAAGCAAGGGTAAGGGTAAGGGTAAGGGTAAGGGTAAGGGTAAGGGTAAGGGTAAGCTTAAGGGTAAGGGTAAGGGTAAGGGTAAGGGAAAGCTTAAGGGTAAAAGCAAGGGTAAGGGTAAGAGTAAGGGTTAGGGTAAGGGTAAGGGTAAGGGTAAGGGTAAGGGTGAGCTTAAGGGTAAAAGCAAGGGTAAGGGTAAGGGTAAGGGTAAGGGTAAGGGTAAAGGTAAGGGTAAGGGTAAGCTTAAGGGTAAAAGCAAGGGTAAGGGTAAGGGTAAGGGTAAGGGTAAGGGTAAGGGTAAGGGTAAGGGTAAGGGTAAAGGTAAGGGTAAGCCTAAGGGTAAAAGCAAGGGTAAGGGTAAGGGTAAGGGTAAGGGTAAGAGTAAGGGTAAGGGTAAGGGTAAGGGTAAGCTTAAGGGTAAAAGCAAGGGTAAGGGTAAGGGTAAGGGTAAGGGTAAGCCTAAGGGTAAAAGCAAGGGTAAGGGTAAGGGTAAGGGTAAGGGTAAGGGTAAGCTTAAGGGTAAAAGCAAGGGTAAGGGTAAGAGTAAGGGTAAGGGTAAGGGTAAGGGTAAGCTTAAGGGTAAAAGCAAGGGTGAGGGTGAGGGTAAGGGTAAGGGTAAGGGTAAGGGTAAGGGTAAGGGTAAGGGTAAGGGTAAGCTTAAGGGTAAAAGCAAGGGTAAGGGTAAGGGTAAGGGTAAGGGTAAGGGTAAGGGTAAGGGTAAGGGTAAGGGTAAGGGTAAGGGTAAGGGTAAGGGTAAGGGTAAGGGTAAGCTTAAGGGTAAAAGCAAGGGTAAGGGTAAGGGTAAGGGTAAGGGTAAGGGTAAAGGTAAGGGTAAGCCTAAGGGTAAAAGCAAGGGTGAGGGTAAGGGTAAGGGTAAGGGTAAGGGTAAGGGTAAGGGTAAGGGTAAGGGTAAGGGTAAGGGTAAGGGTAAGGGTAAGGGTAAGGGAAAGGGTAAGCTTGAGGGTAAAAGCAAGGGTAAGGGTAAGGGTAAGGGTAAGGGTAAGGGTAAGGGTAAGGGTAAGGGTAAGGGTAAGGGTAAGGGTAAGGGTAAGGGTAAGGGTAAGGGTAAGGGTAAGGGTAAGGGTAAGCTTAAGGGTAAAAGCAAGGGTAAGGGTAAGGGTAAGGGTAAGGGTAAGGGTAAGGGTATTGGTAAGGGTAAAGGTAAGGGTAAGCCTAAGGGTAAAAGCAAGGGTAAGGGTAAGGGTAAGGGTAAGGGTAAGGGTAAGGGTAAGGGTAAGGGTAAGGGTAAGGGTAAGGGTAAGGGTAAGGGTAAGCTTAAGGGTAAAAGCAAGGGTAAGGGTAAGGGTAAGGGTAAGGGTAAGGGTAAGGGTAAGGGTAAGCTTAAGGGTAAGGGTAAGGGTAAGGGTAAGGGTAAGCTTGAGGGTAAAAGCAAGGGTAAGGGTAAGGGTAAGGGTAAGGGTAAGGGTAAGCTTAAGGGTAAAAGCAAGGGTAAGGGTAAGGGTAAGGGTAAGGGTAAGGGTAAGGGTAAGGGTAAGCTTAAGGGTAAGGGTAAGGGTAAGGGTAAGGGAAAGCTTAAGGGTAAAAGCAAGGGTAAGGGTAAGAGTAAGGGTTAGGGTAAGGGTAAGGGTAAGGGTAAGGGTAAGGGTGAGCTTAAGGGTAAAAGCAAGGGTAAGGGTAAGGGTAAGGGTAAGGGTAAGGGTAAAGGTAAGGGTAAGGGTAAGCTTAAGGGTAAAAGCAAGGGTAAGGGTAAGGGTAAGGGTAAGGGTAAGGGTAAGGGTAAGGGTAAGGGTAAGGGTAAAGGTAAGGGTAAGCCTAAGGGTAAAAGCAAGGGTAAGGGTAAGGGTAAGGGTAAGGGTAAGAGTAAGGGTAAGGGTAAGGGTAAGGGTAAGCTTAAGGGTAAAAGCAAGGGTAAGGGTAAGGGTAAGGGTAAGGGTAAGCCTAAGGGTAAAAGCAAGGGTAAGGGTAAGGGTAAGGGTAAGGGTAAGGGTAAGCTTAAGGGTAAAAGCAAGGGTAAGGGTAAGAGTAAGGGTAAGGGTAAGGGTAAGGGTAAGCTTAAGGGTAAAAGCAAGGGTGAGGGTGAGGGTAAGGGTAAGGGTAAGGGTAAGGGTAAGGGTAAGGGTAAGGGTAAGGGTAAGCTTAAGGGTAAAAGCAAGGGTAAGGGTAAGGGTAAGGGTAAGGGTAAGGGTAAGGGTAAGGGTAAGGGTAAGGGTAAGGGTAAGGGTAAGGGTAAGGGTAAGGGTAAGGGTAAGCTTAAGGGTAAAAGCAAGGGTAAGGGTAAGGGTAAGGGTAAGGGTAAGGGTAAAGGTAAGGGTAAGCCTAAGGGTAAAAGCAAGGGTGAGGGTAAGGGTAAGGGTAAGGGTAAGGGTAAGGGTAAGGGTAAGGGTAAGGGTAAGGGTAAGGGTAAGGGTAAGGGTAGGGGTAAGGGTAAGGGTAAGGGTAAGGGTAAGGGTAAGGGTAAGGGTAAAGGTAAGCTTAAGGGTAAAAGCAAGGGTAAGGGTAAGGGTAAGGGTAAGGGTAAGCCTAAGGGTAAAAGCAAGGGTAAGGGTAAGGGTAAGGGTAAGGGTAAGGGTAAGCTTAAGGGTAAAAGCAAGGGTAAAGGTAAGGGTAAGGGTAAGGGTAAGGGTAAGGGTAAGGGTAAGGGTAAGCTTAAGGGTAAAAGCAAGGGTAAGGGTAAGGGTAAGGGTAAGGGTAAGGGTAAGGGTAAGGGTAAGGGTAAAGGTAAGGGTAAGCCTAAGGGTAAAAGCAATGGTAAGGGTAAGGGTAAGGGTAAGGGTAAGGGTAAGCTTAAGGGTAAAAGCAAGGGTAAGGGTAAGGGTAAGGGTAAGGATAAGGGTAAGAGTAAGGGTAAGGGTAAGGGTAAGGGTAAGCTTAAGGGTAAGGGTAAGGGTAAGGGTAAGGGTAAGCTTAAGGGTAAAAGCAAGGGTAAGGGTAAGGGTAAGGGTAAGGGTAAGCTTGAGGGTAAAAGCAAGGGTAAGGGTAAGGGTAAGGGTAAGGGTAAGGGTAAGGGTAAGGGTAAGGGTAAGCTTAAGGGTAAGGGTAATTGTAAGGGTAAGGGTAAGCTTAAGGGTAAAAGCAAGGGTAAGGGTAAGGGTAAGGGTAAGGGTAAGGGTAAGCTTAAGGGTAAGGGTAAGGGTAAGGGTAAGGGTAAGCTTAAGGGTAAAAGCAAGGGTAAGGTTAAGGGTAAGGGTAAGGGTAAGGGTAAGGGTAAGCTTGAGGGTAAGGGTAAGGGTAAGGGTAAGGGTAAGCTTAAGGGTAAAAGCAAGGGTAAGGGTAAGGGTAAGGGTAAGGGTAAGGGTAAGGGTAAGGGTAAGGGTAAGGGTAAGGGTAAGCTTAAGGGTAAAAGCAAGGGTAAGGGTAAGGGTAAGGGTAAGGGTAAGGGTAAGGGTAATGGTAAGGGTAAAGGTAAGGGTAAGCCTAAGGGTAAAAGCAAGGGTAAGGGTAAGGGTAAGGGTAAGGGTAAGGGTAAGGGTAAGGGTAAGGGTAAGGTTAAGGGTAAGGGTAAGGGTAAGGGTAAGGTTAAGCTTAAGGGTAAAAGCAAGGGTAGGGGTAAGGGTAAGGGTAAGGGTAAGGGTAAGGGTAAGGGTAAGCTTAAGGGTAAGGGTAAGGGTAAGGGTAAGGGTAAGCTTAAGGGTAAAAGCAAGGGTAAGGGTAAGGGTAAGGGTAAGGGTAAGGGTAAGGGTAAGGGTAAGGGTAAGCTTAAGGGTAAGGGTAAGGGTAAGGGTAAGGGTAAGCTTAAGGGTAAAAGCAAGGGTAAGGGTAAGAGTAAGGGTTAGGGTAAGGGTAAGGGTAAGGGTAAGGGTAAGGGTGAGCTTAAGGGTAAAAGCAAGGGTAAGGGTAAGGGTAAGGGTAAGGGTAAGGGTAAAGGTAAGGGTAAGGGTAAGCTTAAGGATAAAAGCAAGGGTAAGGGTAAGGGTAAGGGTAAGGGTAAGGGTAAGGGTAAAGGTAAGGGTAAGGGTAAGGGTAAGGGTAAAGGTAAGGGTAAGCCTAAGGGTAAAAGCCCTTACCCTTACCCTTACCCTTACCCTTGCTTTTACCCTTAGGCTTACCCTCACCTTTACCCTTACCCTTACCCTTTCCCTTACCCTTACCCTTACCCTTACCCTTGCTTTTACCCTTAAGCTTACCCTTACCCTTACCCTTGCCTTAACCCTTAGCCTTACCCTTACCCTTGCTTTTACCCTTAAGCTTACCCTTACCCTTACCCTTACCCTTACCCTTACCCTTGCTTTTACCCTTAGGCTTACCCTTACCCTTACCCTTACCCTTACCCTTGCTTTTACCCTTAAGCTTACCCTTACCCTTACCCTAAGTAAGGGTTAGGGTAAGGGTAAGGGTAAGGGTAAGGGTAAGCTTAAGGGTAAGGGTAAGGGTAAGGGTAAGGGTAAGCCTAAGGGTAAAAGCAAGGGTAAGGGTAAGGGTAAGGGTAAGGGTAAGGGTAAGCTTAAGGGTAAAAGCAAGGGTAAGGGTAAGGCTAAGGGTAAGGGTAAGGGTAAGGGTAAGGGTAAGCTTAAGGGTAAAAGCAAGGGTAAGGGTAAGGGTAAGGGTAAGGGTAAGGGTAAGGGTAAAGGTGAGGGTAAGCCTAAGGGTAAAAGCAAGGGTAAGGTAAGGGTAAGGGTAAGGGTAAGGGTAAGGGTAAGGGTAGGGGTAAGAGTAAGGGTGAGGGTAAGCTTAAGGGTAAAAGCAAGGGTAAGGGTAAGGGTTGCAGAGGTGAAACATACGTTATCTTTCGCTGTGATTAATTTATTCTTTGTGCACGATTGATTGGTGTTCGTTCATTATTTTCCATACCAATTTCTGTATAAGGTAGGGTTCCGTTGAGGGTTAAATTCTTTCTGTACTAATCAGTATATTAACAAGAATTTTGTTCTATTTTAATATCGGAAAACACCTCTCCCGATTGTAAACACTGGTATCCGAATTCCACATGTGTGGTCGGAATCCCCTTTATCAGCAACGGTATCGAACAACTGGTCCTATCACTTTTTCGGAACAGGGGTTTTAAGCGTGATAAACATTTTTATCGGCAAGCTTCAATCCTTAGTGTCCTTAATTGTTTTAAAATTCTTTCCCTTGTTCATCCATTATCCTTCGCTCCGTGGCCTTCCTTTGTGATCTGTTGAAAAATAAGTCTCCCATATCGGCCCATGGGAGTGAAGCGTGTGACCCTGTATGCTTAATCCATTTCTTTCACTCACTTTGCAACTTACAGTAGAGAACAACCTAATTTTGTTACGATGTCTAACCGCTGCGGGAGTTGTTCATCTAAGATCAGTACGTCTCAGCTTTTCGTCACTTGCGATTCATGTTCCAATGTTTTTCATTCAAGATGTGTAAGCTTGAATGAGGTTGATCTGCAATACCTCTCTGAGAAATCCATTTCGTGGAAGTGTCCCCCATGCTCCTTGAATGCTCGTTCCGCTCGTTCTGGCTCTTCTTCAGGCACTTCCACGTCGACTACATCACAGCAGATCACTATGGTGGAGTTTGAACGATTAATGAAGAAAATCTCTTCGATTGCAGCAGATGTGTCGGCAATACGAGTTAAGCAGGATGACCTTTCGGATCAGATTGCTCGCTGCCAGAGCACATTAGATGAACATAAAGCAGTTCTAACAAAGCATGAATCTACGATCAGTTCTCTGGGGACCGAGTTGGTCTCTATGAAGGAAGTTAGCGAAACTTTGTCATCTCAAGTGGCTGAGCTGGGAAGCAGGATGGATGTCTTTGAAACGACTCCATCTGAGGCTGCAAACAACTTAAAATCTGTTGATTCAGACGAGACGATTGAAAGAGTGCGGAGATCTTACAATGTGCTCATTAGAGGTGTCCCTGAGGTTATTGACGCTTCAGGAAGCTCTGATTCATCACATGACATCAACCAAATAAGAAATATCATTGATCATATTGTTCCATCCTCCTACAATCAACTGATTAGATTGCAACGTGTTGGCCGGGGGGGACATCGGGCTCGAAGACCCTTAAAATTGACGTTCAACAATCCTGATACCGCGACACAGCTCCTTCGCAATAAGAATATCCTGAGAGGCAATGTTGAATACAAGAATATTACTATATCGGATGACAAAACCCCGGCTCAATTGGCTCATCTTGATCTCCTCCGAAAAGAGCTTAAACTAAGGACCTCTTCTGGTGAAAAAAATCTGACAATTAAATACGTTAAAGGCTCTCCATGTATTGTTCCGACGACTTCTAATCATACACCAATGTCAAAAAAGTGACCAATCTCGTCGAGTGGAAATTTCTGTACACCAATGCCAATTCGATAAACAATAAACTTCAGGAACTCTTGGCACTCGCTGATATGGAGAAACCATCCTTCATTCTTGTTACCGAAACTTGGCTAAATAGTACCCTCCCTAATTCGTGTATAAATATACCTGGCTTTACCGTATATCGATGTGATAGCAGCATCACTCCGGGTCACTGCGGTGTCGCTGTTTACATTGTGAATGAGTTGGTCGGTTTTTTTAGCATCACATCGTATTCTCTACTCAC
This sequence comes from Myrrha octodecimguttata, assembly GCA_958510865.1. Taxonomy (NCBI): domain Eukaryota; kingdom Metazoa; phylum Arthropoda; class Insecta; order Coleoptera; family Coccinellidae; genus Myrrha; species Myrrha octodecimguttata. Next base: position 274,673 of record CAUEHS010000822.1, on the reverse strand, counting down.
ACCGGGTATCGACAATATTTTTATAAATCTGTGCCACAACACATGCTCAATTACTATCGGATGCGTCTACCGACCAAGATCCTACCCTTCAATTCAATTGTTGTACGACCACATCATTTCACTGACTGAATCTGGGAGGAACATTTTCGTAGCCGGAGACTTCAACTTTCCTGATCTTGACTGGCCGCTGACTAGTTTACCCTCTGAAAGCTCACCGTCATATGCTTTTGTCACCATGCTTCACAATTCTCCCTTGCACCAACTTATTGACCGTCCAACACGATACCGCCAGGGCCAGACCCCTCGCCCTCTAGATCTGATCTTAGTGGATGATCCCGACCTCGTTTGCGACATAGAGCACATGCCCCCAATTGGGAAATCTGATCATGAGGTTATCAAAGGATGTATCCAGATGACAGTTAATGAACCACAAAGATGCCGCTTCAGGGAAGTGAAGATTATTGATTATGATGCGCTAAATATCAGATTCGATCAACTTGATTGGACAGACATACTTCGCAGAGATGATGTCGAGAGCGCGTGGCAGCATTTTCTATCCTTGGTTAATCAGTCCGTTGAAGAGTGCACCTCATTTAGAACTATCAGGTGTCATCCAGTTAAACCTTGGATTAACGAAAAAGCTTACAGGATGCTCAGAAGGAAAAGAGGTTTGTGGCAGAGATACAAAAGAAGTCGCAGTGATCATGACTATCGATGCCATCAAAATTATTCCAAGGTTGTTTCTGCAGCAATTACTGCGGCAAAAGTCAAGTTCGAAAAGAATATTTGCTCGAGCGCTAACAAGAAGAAATTCCATAAATATATTCGTTCTACATTGAACACGAAGGTTGGCATTCCTGAAGTACGTAACTCGGAGGGAGAGTTGTGTCAAAACTTGGTGGATGTATATGAATGCTTCGCCAGCGTATTTTGTGAGTCCTTCTCGTCTGAACCTATAGGACCGCTTCCCGCTATTCTTTCGCCTAAATGTCAGCAGAGCATGGATTTTGTTACTTTTCCTGAGGAGACTGTTGCTAAGTATCTCAGTAATCTCAAGACCTTTTCATCTCCTGGAGTAGACAACCTGAGCCCAGTAATTCTGAAGCGATGCAGCACAACTCTTGCTTATCCATTGTCCATCCTTATGGAAAAATCGTTCTCAACAAAATCATTGCCGATGGATTGGCTTTCTGCACGTGTTACTCCGGTATACAAGAAGGGTGATAAACTTGATGCCCGGAATTATCGCCCAATTTCTCTGACTTCATCCGTTGTTAAGGTTATGGAGAAAATTATCTTCGATCAACTATTAGAATTTCTCCTAACCAATAAAATATTGCCGAAACAACAGCACGGTTTTATTCCTGGGCGTTCAACGATAACCTGCCTACTCAAGTGCTTGAATGACTGGACTAAAGCATTAGATAAAAATTTACCAATAGATGTCGTATATCTTGACTTTGCCAAGGCGTTCGATAGAGTACCCATTCGCCGGCTTCTGTACAAGCTGGAGCATATCGGAGTGCGGGGTGGATTGCTTGAGTGGATCCAAAGTTATTTGAGTGGTAGAAAATTCTTCGTTGGCACTGGTGAGAAAAGATCTCGAACTATTAATGTCACTAGCGGAGTTCCCCAGGGATCAGTTCTGGGTCCGCTGCTATTTCTGGTATACATATCCGATCTGCCTGCGCTCCTCAATTCTGAGGTATCCTTATTCGCTGACGATGCTAAGCTCTACAACTATGCCCATACCAACGCTTTTTCGCTCCAGGAGGATTTGACTACTTTGTTCTCTTGGTGCTGCGACTGGTTGATTGAGCTCAATTTATCGAAGTGTAAGGTTCTTCACTTAGGAAAAAATAATCCAAGAACAACTTACCATATTGATGGCATCCCCCTCACCACTACAAGGAGTCAACTGGATTTAGGTGTTGTGGTTACAGAGGACCTCTCATGGTCGGAGCATATTTTGTATGTTTCTTCTAGGGCCAGAAGAATGCTTGGGTTGCTTGAACACACCTTTCGTTTTTGTGACCCCTCTGTATGTTCTGAACTTTACAAGACCCATGTAAGACCCATTTTGGAATATGCGGGCCCTGCCTGGTGTCCGAATCTGGTATGGCAGCGAGATTTATTGGAGTCCATACAAAGACGCGCCACTAGGATACCATATGGAAGAGTGCGACCAACATACGAACAACGCTTGGCACTTTTTAATCTTACCCCCGTTCAGACTCGAAGGGATCGTGGTGACTTGATCGTTGCCTTTCGAGCTTTGACTCAGAGATTTGGGATCGACATGGGTGATATGTTTGACCTTGCTACTACCAGCCAACTTAGAGGGCACAGATTCAAGTTGACACGGGAAAGATTCAAATGTACCCCACGCCAATCTTTCATCACCAATAGGATATTCCATAATTGGAACAGTCTTCCGGATACGATTGTTGGCGCCTCTAGTGTCAACTCCTTCAAGAACAATTTGGACTCTTGGTGGCGAACCGGTGTGTGTTGATGGCCGGGTTTGTGTTTTTGGTGATTTTTTTTTTACTAGTTTATTTTGTTTTGAATTCTTTATTAACGTTAGTTCCACACTCTGTAGTTTTTCATTTGAAATTTGTATATGAGTTGAGAAAACTCTTGTCTGATGTATAATAATAATAATAATAATAAAGGGTAAGGGAAAGGGTAAGCTTGAGGGTAAAAGCAAGGGTAAGGGTAAGGGTAAGGGTAAGGGTAAGGGTAAGGGTAAGGGTAAGGGTAAGGGTAAGGGTAAGGGTAAGGGTAAGGGTAAGGGTAAGGGTAAGGGTAAGGGTAAGGGTAAGGGTAAGGGTAAGGGTAAGGGTAAGCTTAAGGGTAAAAGCAAGGGTAAGGGTAAGGGTAAGGGTAGAGGTAAGGGTAAGGGTATTGGTAAGGGTAAAGGTAAGGGTAAGCCTAAGGGTAAAAGCAAGGGTAAGGGTAAGGGTAAGGGTAAGGGTAAGGGTAAGGGTAAGGGTAAGGGTAAGGGTAAGGGTAAGGGTAAGGGTAAGGGTAAGGGTAAGGGTAAGCTTAAGGGTAAAAGCAAGGGTAAGGGTAAGGGTAAGGGTAAGGGTAAGGGTAAGGGTAAGGGTAAGGGTAAGGGTAAGCTTAAGGGTAAGGGTAAGGGTAAGGGTAAGGGTAAGCTTAAGGGTAAAAGCAAGAGTAAGGGTAAGGGTAAGGGTAAGGGTAAGGGTAAGCTTAAGGGTAAAAGCAAGGGTAAGGGTAAGGGTAAGGGTAAGGGTAAGGGTAAGGGTAAGGGTAAGCTTAAGGGTAAGGGTAAGGGTAAGGGTAAGGGAAAGCTTAAGGGTAAAAGCAAGGGTAAGGGTAAGAGTAAGGGTTAGGGTAAGGGTAAGGGTAAGGGTAAGGGTAAGGGTGAGCTTAAGGGTAAAAGCAAGGGTAAGGGTAAGGGTAAGGGTAAGGGTAAGGGTAAAGGTAAGGGTAAGGGTAAGCTTAAGGGTAAAAGCAAGGGTAAGGGTAAGGGTAAGGGTAAGGGTAAGGGTAAGGGTAAGGGTAAGGGTAAGGGTAAAGGTAAGGGTAAGCCTAAGGGTAAAAGCAAGGGTAAGGGTAAGGGTAAGGGTAAGGGTAAGAGTAAGGGTAAGGGTAAGGGTAAGGGTAAGCTTAAGGGTAAAAGCAAGGGTAAGGGTAAGGGTAAGGGTAAGGGTAAGCCTAAGGGTAAAAGCAAGGGTAAGGGTAAGGGTAAGGGTAAGGGTAAGGGTAAGCTTAAGGGTAAAAGCAAGGGTAAGGGTAAGAGTAAGGGTAAGGGTAAGGGTAAGGGTAAGCTTAAGGGTAAAAGCAAGGGTGAGGGTGAGGGTAAGGGTAAGGGTAAGGGTAAGGGTAAGGGTAAGGGTAAGGGTAAGGGTAAGCTTAAGGGTAAAAGCAAGGGTAAGGGTAAGGGTAAGGGTAAGGGTAAGGGTAAGGGTAAGGGTAAGGGTAAGGGTAAGGGTAAGGGTAAGGGTAAGGGTAAGGGTAAGGGTAAGGGTAAGCTTAAGGGTAAAAGCAAGGGTAAGGGTAAGGGTAAGGGTAAGGGTAAGGGTAAAGGTAAGGGTAAGCCTAAGGGTAAAAGCAAGGGTGAGGGTAAGGGTAAGGGTAAGGGTAAGGGTAAGGGTAAGGGTAAGGGTAAGGGTAAGGGTAAGGGTAAGGGTAAGGGTAAGGGTAAGGGTAAGGGTAAGGGTAAGGGTAAGGGTAAGGGTAAGGGTAAGGGTAAAGGTAAGCTTAAGGGTAAAAGCAAGGGTAAGGGTAAGGGTAAGGGTAAGGGTAAGCCTAAGGGTAAAAGCAAGGGTAAGGGTAAGGGTAAGGGTAAGGGTAAGGGTAAGCTTAAGGGTAAAAGCAAGGGTAAGGGTAAGGGTAAGGGTAAGGGTAAGGGTAAGGGTAAGGGTAAGCTTAAGGGTAAAAGCAAGGGTAAGGGTAAGGGTAAGGGTAAGGGTAAGGGTAAGGGTAAGGGTAAGGGTAAGGGTAAAGGTAAGGGTAAGCCTAAGGGTAAAAGCAATGGTAAGGGTAAGGGTAAGGGTGAGGGTAAGGGTAAGCTTAAGGGTAAAAGCAAGGGTAAGGGTAAGGGTAAGGGTAAGGATAAGGGTAAGAGTAAGGGTAAGGGTAAGGGTAAGGGTAAGCTTAAGGGTAAGGGTAAGGGTAAGGGTAAGGGTAAGCTTAAGGGTAAAAGCAAGGGTAAGGGTAAGGGTAAGGGTAAGGGTAAGCTTAAGGGTAAAAGCAAGGGTAAGGGTAAGGGTAAGGGTAAGGGTAAGGGTAAGGGTAAGGGTAAGGGTAAGCTTAAGGGTAAGGGTAATTGTAAGGGTAAGGGTAAGCTTAAGGGTAAAAGCAAGGGTAAGGGTAAGGGTAAGGGTAAGGGTAAGGGTAAGCTTAAGGGTAAGGGTAAGGGTAAGGCTAAGGGTAAGCTTAAGGGTAAAAGCAAGGGTAAGGTTAAGGGTAAGGGTAAGGGTAAGGGTAAGGGTAAGCTTGAGGGTAAGGGTAAGGGTAAGGGTAAGGGTAAGCTTAAGGGTAAAAGCAAGGGTAAGGGTAAGGGTAAGGGTAAGGGTAAGGGTAAGGGTAAGGGTAAGGGTAAGGGTAAGGGTAAGGGTAAGGGTAAGGGTAAGGGTAAGGGTAAGGGTAAGGGTAAGGGTAAGGGTAAGCTTAAGGGTAAGGGTAAGGGTAAGGGTAAGCTTAAGGGTAAAAGCAAGGGTAAGGGTAAGGGTAAGGGTAAGGGTAAGGGTAAGCTTAAGGGTAAAAGCAAGGGTAAGGGTAAGGGTAAGGGTAAGGGTAAGGGTAAGGGTAAGGGTAAGGGTAAGGGTAAGGGTAAGGGTAAGGGTAAGGGTAAGGGTAAGGGTAAGGGTAAGCTTAAGGGTAAGGGTAAGGGTAAGGGTAAGCTTAAGGGTAAAAGCAAGGGTAAGGGTAAGGGTAAGGGTAAGGGTAAGGGTAAAGGTAAGGGTAAGCCTAAGGGTAAAAGCAAGGGTAAGGGTAAGGGTAAGGGTAAGGGTAAGGGTAAGGGTAAGGGTAAGGGTAAGGGTAAGGGTAAGGGTAAGGGTAAGGGTAAGCTTAAGGGTAAAAGCAAGGGTAAGGGTAAGGGTAAGGGTAAGGGTAAGGGTAAGGGTAAGGGTAAGGGTAAGCTTAAGGGTAAAAGCAAGGGTAAGGGTAAGGGTAAGGGTAAGGGTAAGGGTAAGGGTAAGGGTAAGGGTAAGGGTAAGGGTAAGGGTAAGGGTAAGGGTAAGGGTAAGGGTAAGGGTAAGGGTAAGGGTAAGGGTAAGGGTAAGGGTAAGCTTAAGGGTAAAAGCAAGGGTAAGGGTAAGGGTAAGGGTAAGGGTAAGGGTTAGGGTAAGGGTAAAGGTAAGGGTAAGCCTAAGGGTAAAAGCAAGGGTAAGGGTTAGGGTAAGGGTAAGGGTAAGGGTAAGGGTAAGGGTAAGGGTAAGGGTAAGGGTAAGGGTAAGGGTAAGGGTAAGGGTAAGAGTAAGGGTAAGGGTAAGGGTAAGCTTAAGGGTAAAAGCAAGGGTAAGGGTAAGGGTAGGGGTAAGGGTAAGCCTAAGGGTAAAAGCAAGGGTAAGGGTAAGGTTAAGGGTAAGGGTAAGGGTAAGCTTAAGGGTAAAAGCAAGGGTAAGGGTAAGGGTAAGGGTAAGGGTAAGGGTAAGCTCAAGGGTAAAAGCAAGGGTAAGGGTAAGGGTGAGGGTAAGGGTAAGGGTAAGGGTAAGGGTAAGGGTAAAGGTAAGAGTAAGCCTAAGAGTAAAAGCAAGGGTAAGGGTAAGGGTAAGGGTAAGGGTAAGGGTAAGGGTAAGCTTAAGGGTAAAAGCAAGGGTAAGGATAAGGGTAAGGGTAAGGGTAAGGGTAAGGGTAAGGGTAAGGGTAAGGGTAAGGGTAAGGGTAAGCTTAAGGGTAAAAGCAAGGGTAAGGGTAAGGGTAAGGGTAAGGGTAAGGGTAAGGGTAAGGGTAAGGGTAAGGGTAAGGGTAAGGGTAAGGGTAAGGGTAAGGGTAAGCTTAAGGGTAAAAGCAAGGGTAAGGGTTAGGGTAAGGGTAAGGGTAAGGGTAAGGGTAAGGGTAAGCTTAAGGGTAAAAGCAAGGGTAAGGGTAAGGGTAAGGGTAAGGGTAAGGGTAAGGGTAAGGGTAAAGGTAAGGGTAAGCCTAAGGGTAAAAGCAAGGGTAAGGGTAAGGGTAAGGGTAAGGGTAAGGGTAAGGGTAAGGGTAAGGGTAAGGATAAGGGTAAGGGTAAGGGTAAGGGTAAGCTTAAGGGTATAAGCAAGGGTAAGGGTAAGGGTAAGGGTGAGGGTAAGGGTAAGGGTAAGGGTAAGGGTAAGCTTAAGGGTAAAAGCAAGGGTAAGGGTAAGGGTAAGGGTAAGGGTAAGGGTAAGGGTAAGGGTAAGGGTAAGGGTAAAGGTAAGGTTAAGCCTAAGGGTAAAAGCAAGGGTAAGGGTAAGGGTAAGGGTAAGGGTAAGGGTAAGGGTAAGGGTGAGGGTAAGGGTAAGGGTAAGGGTAAGGGTAAGGGTAAGGGTAAGGGTAAGCTTAAGGGTAAAAGCAAGGGTAAGGGTAAGGGTAAGGGTAAGGGTATGCCTAAGGGTAAAAGCAAGGGTAAGGGTAAGGGTAAGGGTAAGGGTAAGGGTAAGGGTAAGGGTAAGGGTAAGGGTAAGGGTAAGGGTAAAGGTAAGGGTAAGCCTAAGGGTCAAAGCAAGGGTAAGGGTAAGGGTAAGGGTAAGGGTAAGGGTAAGGGTAAGGGTAAGGGTAAGCTTAAGGGTAAAAGCAAGGGTAAGGGTAAGGGTAAGGGTAAGGGTGAGGGTAAGGGTAAGGGTAAGGGTAAGGGTATGCTTAAGGGTAAGGGTAAGGGTAAGGGTAAGGGTAAGGGTAAGGGTAAGCCTAAGGGTAAAAGCAAGGGTAAGTGTAAGGGTAAGGGTAAGGGTAAGGGTAAGCTTAAGGGTAAAAGCAAGGGTAAGGGTAAGGGTAAGGGTAAGGGTAAGGGTAAGGGTAAGCTTAAGGGTAAAAGCAAGGGTAAGGGTAAGGGTAAGGGTAAGGGTAAGGGTAAGGGTAAGGGTAAGGGTAAGGCTAAAGGTAAGGGTAAGCCTAAGGGTAAAAGCAAGGGTAAGGGTAAGGGTAAGGGTAAGGGTAAGGGTAAGGGTAAGGGTAAGGGTAAGGGTAAGGGTAAGGGTAAGGGTAAGGGTAAGGGTAAGGGTAAGGGTAAGGGTAAGGGTAAGGGTAAAGGTAAGGGTAAGGGTAAGCTTAAGGGTAAAAGCAAGGGTAAGGGTAAGGGTAAGGGTAAGGGTAAGAGTAAGGGTAAGGGTAAGGGTTAGCTTAAGGGTAAAAGCAAGGGTAAGGGTAAGGGTAAGGGTAAGGGTAAGGGTAAGGGTAAGGGTAAGGGTAAGGGTAAGGGTAAGGGTAAGCTCAAGGGTAAAAGCAAGGGTAAGGGTAAGGGTAAGGGTAAGGGTAAGGGTAAGGGTAAGGGTAAGGGTAAGGGTAAGGGTAAGGGTAAGGGTAAGGGTAAGGGTAAGGGTAAGGGTAAGGGTAAGCTTAAGGGTAAAAGCAAGGGTAAGGGTAAGGGTAAGGGTAAGGGTAAGGGTAAGGGTAAGGTTAAGGGTAAGGGTTAGGGTAAGGGTAAGGGTAAGGGTAAGGGTAAGGGTAAGGGTAAGGGTAAAGGTAAGGGTAAGCCTAAGGGTAAAAGCAAGGGTAAGGGTAAGGGTAAGGGTAAGGGTAAGGGTAAGGTTAAGGGTAAGGGTTAGGGTAAGGGTAAGGGTAAGGGTAAGGGTAAGCTTAAGGGTAAAAGCAAGGGTAAGGGTAAGGGTAAGGGTAAGGGTAAGTGTAAGGGTAAGGGTAAGCTTAAGGGTAAGGGTAAGGGTAAGGGTAAGCTTAAGGGTAAAAGCAAGGGTAAGGGTAAGGGTAAGGGTAAGGGTAAGGGTAAGCTTAAGGGTAAAAGCAAGGGTAAGGGTAAGGGTAAGGGTAAGGGTAAGGGTAAGCTTAAGGGTAAGGGTAAGGGTAAGGGTAAGGGTAAGCTTAAGGGTAAAAGCAAGGGTAAGGGTCAGGGTAAGGGTAAGTGTAAGGGTAAGGGTAAGGGTAAGGGTAAGGGTGAGCTTAAGGGTAAAAGCAAGGGTAAGGGTAAGGTTAAGGGTAAGGGTAAGGGTAAGGGTAAGGGTTAGCTTAAGGGTAAAAGCAAGGGTAAGGGTAAGGGTAAGGGTAAGGGTAAGGGTAAGGGTTAGGGTAAGGGTAAGGGTAAAGGTAAGGGTAAGCCTAAGGGTAAAAGCAAGGGTAAGGGTAAGGGTAAGGGTAAGGGTAAGAGTAAGGGTAAGGGTAAGGGTAAGGGTAAGCTTAAGGGTAAAAGCAAGGGTAAGGGTAAGGGTAAGGGTAAGGGTAAGCCTAAGGGTAAAAGCAAGGGTAAGGGTAAGGGTAAGGGTAAGGGTAAGGGTAAGCTTAAGGGTGAAAGCAAGGGTAAGGGTAAGGGTAAGGGTAAGGGTAAGGGTAAGGGTAAGCTTAAGGGTAAAAGCAAGGGTGAGGGTAAGGGTAAGGGTAAGGGTAAGGGTAAGGGTAAGGGTAAGGGTAAGGGTAAGCTTAAGGGTAAAAGCAAGGGTAAGGGTAAGGGTAAGGGTAAGGGTAAGGGTAAGGGTAAGGGTAAGGGTAAGCTTAAGGGTAAAAGCAAGGGTAAGGGTAAGGGTAAGGGTAAGGGTAAGGGTAAAGGTAAGGGTAAGCCTAAGGGTAAAAGCAAGGGTAAGGGTAAGGGTAAGGGTAAGGGTAAGGGTAAGGGTAAGGGTAAGGGTAAGGGTAAGGGTAAGCTTAAGGGTTAAGGCAAGGGTAAGGGTAAGGGTAAGGGTAAGGGTAAGGGTAAGGGTAAGGGTAAGGGTAAGGGTAAGGGTAAGGGTAAGGGTAAGGGTAAGGGTAAGCTTAAGGGTAAAAGCAAGGGTAAGGGTAAGGGAAAGGGTAAGGGTAAGCCTAAGGGTTAAGGCAAGGGTAAGGGTAAGGGTAAGGGTAAGGGTAAGGGTAAGCTTAAGGGTAAAAGCAAGAGTAAGGGTAAGGGTAAGGGTAAGGGTAAGGGTAAGGGTAAGCTTAAGGGTAAAAGCAAGGGTAAGGGTAAAGGTAAGGGTAAGGGTAAGGGTAAGGGTAAGGGTAAGGGTAAGGGTAAGGGTAAAGGTAAGGGTAAGCCTAAGGGAAAAAGCAAGGGTAAATGTAAGGGTAAGGGTAAGGGTAAGGGTAAGGTTAAGGGTAAGGGTAAGGGTAAGCTTAAGGGTAAAAGCAAGGGTAAGGGTAAGGGTAAGGGTAAGGGTAAGGGTAAGGGTAAGGGTAAGGGTAAGGGTAAGCTTAAGGGTAAGGGTAAGGGTAAGGGTAAGGGTAAGCTTAAGGGTAAAAGCAAGGGTAAGGGTAAGGGTAAGGGTAAGGGTAAGCTTAAGGGTAAAAGCAAGGGTAAGGGTAAGGGTAAGGGTAAGGGTAAGGGTAAGGGTAAGGGTAAGGGTAAGGGTAAGGGTAAGGGTAAGGATAAGCTTAAGGGTAAGGGTAAGGGTAAGGGTAAGGGTAAGCTTAAGGGTAAAAGCAAGGGTAAGGGTAAGGGTAAGGGTAAGGGTAAGGGTAAGGGTAAGCTTAAGGGTAAGGGTAAGGGTAAGGGTAAGGGTAAGCTTAAGGGTAAAAGCAAGGGTAAGAGTAAGGGTGAGGGTAAGGGTAAGGGTAAGGGTAAGGGTAAGCTTAAGGGTAAGGGTAAGGGTAAGGGTAAGGGTAAGCTTAAGGGTAAAAGCAAGGGTAAGGGTAAGGGTAAGGGTAAGGGTAAGGGTAAGGGTAAGGGTAAGGGTAAGGGTAAGGGTAAGGGTAAGGGTAAGGGTAAGGGAAAGATTAAGGGTAAGGGTAAGGGTAAGGGTAAGGGTAAGGGTAAGCTTAAGGGTAAAAGCAAGGGTAAGGGTAAGGGTAAGGGTAAGGGTAAGGGTAAGCTTAAGGGTAAAAGCAAGGGTAAGGGTAAGGGTAAGGGTAAGGGTAAGGGTAAGGGTAAGGGTAAGGGTAAGGGTAAGGGTAAGGGTAAGCTTAAGGGTAAGGGTAAGGGTAAGGGTAAGGGTAAGCTTAAGGGTAAAAGCAAGGGTAAGGGTAAGGGTAAGGGTAAGGGTAAGGGTAAAGGTAAGGGTAAGCCTAAGGGTAAAAGCAAGGATGAGGGTAAGGGTAAGGGAAAGGGTAAGGGTAAGGGTAAGGGTAAGGGTAAGGGTAAGGGTAAGCTTAAGGGTAAAAGCAAGGGTAAGGGTAAGGGTAAGGGTAAGGGTAAGGGTAAGGGTAAGGGTAAGGGTAAGGGTAAGGGTAAGGGTAAGGGTAAGGGTAAGGGTAAGGGTAAGGGTAAGCTTAAGGGTAAAAGCAAGGGTAAGGGTAAGAGTAAGGGTAAGGGTAAGGGTAAGGGTAAGGGTAAGGGTAAAGGTAAGGGTAAGGGTAAGGGTAAGGGTAAGCTTAAGGGTAAAAGCAAGGGTAAGGGTAGGGGTAAGGGTAAGGGTAAGGGTAAGGGTAAGGGTAAGCTTAAGGGTAAAAGCAAGGGTAAGGGTAAGGGTAAGGGTAAGGGTAAGGGTTAGGGTAAGGGTAAAGGTAAGGGTAAGCCTAAGGGTAAAAGCAAGGGTAAGGGTAAGGGTAAGGGTAAGGGTAAGGGTAAGGGTAAGGGTAAGGGTAAGGGTAAGGGTAAGGGTAAGGGTAAGGGTAAGGGTAAGAGTAAGGGTAAGGGTAAGGGTAAGAGTAAGGGTAAGGGTAAGGGTAAGCTTAAGGGTAAAAGCAAGGGTAAGGGTAAGGGTAAGGGTAAGGGTAAGCCTAAGGGTAAAAGCAAGGGTAAGGGTAAGGGTAAGGGTAAGGGAAAGGGTAAGCTTAAGGGTAAAAGCAAGGGTAAGGGTAAGGGTAAGGGTAAGGGTAAGGGTAAGCTTAAGGGTAAAAGCAAGGGTAAGGGTAAGGGTAAGGGTAAGGGTGAGGGTAAGGGTAAACCCTTAAGCTTACCCTTACCCTTACCCTTTCCCTCACTCTTACCCTTACCCTTACCCTTACCCTTACCCTTACCCTTGCTTTTACCCTTAAGCTTACCCTTGCCCTTACCCTTACCCTTACCCTTACCCTTACCCTTACCCTTACCCTTACCCTTAACCTTGCTTTTACCCTTAGGCTTACTCTTAACCTTACTCTTACCCTTACCCTTATACTTACCCTTACCCTTACCCTTACCCTTACCCTTACCCTTACCCTTACCCTTACCCTTACCCTTACCCTTACCCTTACCCTTACCCTTACCCTTACCCTTACCCTTACCCTTACCCTTACCCTTACCCTTATTCTTACACTTACCCTTACCCTTACCCTTACCCTTACCCTTACCCTTACCCTTACCCTTACCCTTACCCTTACCCTTACTCTTACCCTTACCCTTGCTTTTACCCTTAAGCTTACCCTTACCCTTACCCTTACCTTTACCCTTACCCTTACCCTTACCCTTACCCTTACCCTTACCCTTACCCTTACCCTTACCCTTACCCTTACCCTTACCCTTACCTTTACCCTTACCCTTACCCTTACCCTTACCCTTACCCTTACCCTTACCCTTACCCTTGCTTTTACCCTTAGGCTTACCCTTACCTTTACCCTTACCCTTACCCTTACCCTTACCCTTACCCTTACCCTTACCCTTACCCTTACCCTTACCCTTACCCTTACTTTTACCCTTAGGCTTACCCTTACCTTTACCCTTACCCTTACCCTTACCCTTACTCTTACCCTTACCCCTACCCTTACCCTTACCCTTACCCTTACCCTTACCCTTACCCTTACCCTTACCCTTACCCTTACCCTTACCCTTACCATTACCCTTAAGCTTACCCTTACCCTTACCCTTACCCTTATTCTTACCCTTACCCTTACCCTTACCCTTACCCTTACCCTTACCCTTACCCTTACCCTTACCCTTACCTTTACCCTTACCCTTACCCTTGCTTTTACCCTTAAGCCTAAGGGTAAAAGCAAGGGTAAGGGTAAGGGTAAGGGTAAGGGTAAAGGTAAGGGTAAGGGTAAGGGTAAGGGTAAGGGTAAGCATAAGGGTAAAAGCAAGGGAAAGGGTAAGGGTAAAGGTAAGGGAAAGGGTAAGGGTAAGGGTAAGGGTAAGGGTAAGCTTAAGGGTAAAAGCAAGGGTAAGGGTAAGGGTAAGGGTAAGGGTAAGGGTAAGGGTGAGGGTAAAGGTAAGGGTAAGCCTAAGGGTAAAAGCAAGGGTAAGGGTAAGGGTAAGGGTAAGGGTAAGGGTAAGCTTAACGGTAAAAGCAAGGGTAAGGGTAAGGGTAAGGGTAAGGGTAAGGGTAAAGGTAAAGGTAAGGGTAAGCCTAAGGGTAAAAGCAAGGGTAAGGGTAAGGGTAAGGGTAAGGTTAAGGGTAAGGGTAAGGGTAAGGGTAAGGGTAAGCTTAAGGGTAAAAGCAAGGGTAAGGGTAAGGGTAAGGGTAAGGGTAAGGGTAAGGGTAAGCTTAAGGGTAAGGGTAAGGCCAAGGGTAAGCTTAAGGGTAAAAGCAAGGGTAAGGGCAAGGGTAAGGGTAAGGGTAAGGGTAAGGGTAAGGGTAAGGGTAAGGGTAAGGGTAAGGGTAAGGTTAAGGGTAAGCTTAAGGGTAAGGGTAAGGGTAAGGGTAAGGGTAAGCTCAAGGGTAAAAGCAAGGGTTAGGGTAAAGGTAAGAGTAAGGGTAAGGGTAAGGGTAAGGGTAAGGGTAAGGGTAAGGGTAAGGGTAAGGGTAAGCTTAAGGGTAAAAGCAAGGGTAAGGGTGAGGGTAAGGGTAAGGGTAAAAGCAAGGGTAAGGGTAAGGGTAAGGGTAAGGGTAAGGGTAAGGGTAAGGGTAAGGGTAAGCTTAAGGGTAAAATAAGGGTAAGCGTAAGGGTAAGGGTAAGGGTAAGGGTAAGGGTAAGGGTAAGCTTAAGGGTAAAAGCAAGGGTAAGGGTAAGGGTAAGGGTAAGGGTAAGGGTAAGGGTAAGGGTAAGGTTAAGCTTAAGGGTAAAAGCAAGGGTAGGGGTAAGGGTAAGGGTAAGGGTAAGGGTAAGGGTAAGGGTAAGGGTAAGCTTAAGGAAAAAAGCAAGGGTAAGGGTAAGGGTAAGGGTAAGGGTAAGGGTAAGGGTAAGGGTAAGGGTAAGGGTAAGGGTAAGGGTAAGGGTAAGGGTAAGGGTGAGGGTAAGGGTAAGGGTAAGCTTAAGGGTAAAAGCAAGGGTAAGGGTAAGGGTAAGGGTAAGGGTAAGGGTAAGGGTAAGGATAAGGGTAAAGGTAAGGGTAAGCCTAAGGGTAAAAGCAAGGGTAAGGGTAAGGGTAAGGGTAAGGTTAAGGGTAAGGGTAAGGGTAAGGGTAAGGGTAAGGGTAAGCTTAAGGGTAAAAGCAAGGGTAAGGGTAAGGGTAAGGGTAAGGGTAAGGGTAAGGGTAAGGGTAAGGGTAAGGGTAAGGGTAAGGGTAAGGGTAAGGGTAAGGGTAAGGGTAAGGGTAAGGGTAAGGGCAAGGGTAAGGGTAAGGGTAAGGGTAAGGGTAAGCTTAAGGGTAAGCTTAAGGGTAAAAGCAAGGGTAAGGGTAAGGGTAAGGGTAAGGGTAAGGGTAAGGGTAAGGGTAAGGGTAAAGGTTAGGGTAAGCCTTAGGGTAAAAGCAAGGGTAAGGGTAAGGGTAAGGGTAAGGGTAAGGGTAAGGGTAAGGGTAAGGGTAAGGGTAAGGGTAAGGGTAAGGGTAAGGGTAAGGGTAAGTGTAAGGGTAAGGGTAAGGGTAAGGGTAAGGGTAAGGGTAAGGGTAAGGGTAAGGGTAAGGGTAAGGGTAAGGGTAAGGGTAAGGGTAAGGGTAAGGGTAAGGGTAAGCTTAAGGGTAAAAGCAAGGGTAAGAGTAAGGGTAAGGGTAAGGGTAAGCCTAAGGGTAAAAGCAAGGGTAAGGGTAAGGGTAAGGGTAAGGGTAAGGGTAAGCTTAAGGGTAAAAGCAAGGGTAAGGGTTAGGGTAAGGGTAAGGGTAAGGGTAAGGGTAAGGGTAAGCTTAAGGGTAAAAGCAAGGGTAAGGGTAAGGGTAAGGGTAAGGGTAAGGGTAAGGGTAAGGGTAAGGGTAAGGGTAAGGGTAAGGGTAAGGGTAAAGGTAAGGGTAAGCCTAAGGGTAAAGGCAAGGGTAAGGGTAAGGGTAAGGGTAAGGGTAAGGGTAAGGGTAAGGGTAAGGCTAAGGGTAAGGGTAAGGGTAAGGGTAAGGGTAAGGGTAAGGGTAAGGGTAAGCTTAAGGGTAAAAGCAAGGGTAAGGGTAAGGGTAAGGGTAAGGGTAAGGGTAAGGGTAAGGGTAAGGGTAAGCTTAAGGGTAAAAGCAAGGGTAAGGGTAAGGGTTAGGGTAAGGGTAAGGGTAAGGGTAAGGGTAAGGGTAAGGGTAAGGGTAAGGGTAAGGGTAAGGGTAAGCTTTAGGGTAAAAGCAAGGGTAAGGGTAAGGGTAAGGGTAAGGGTAAGGGTAAGGGTAAGGCTAAGCTTAAGGGTGAAAGCAAGGGTAAGGGTAAGGGTAAGGGTAAGGGTAAGGGTAAGGGTAAGGGTAAGGGTAAGGGTAAGGGTAAGGGTGAGGGTAAGGGTAAGGGTAAGGGTAAAGGTAAGGGTAAGCCTAAGGGTAAGTGCAAGGGTAAGGGTAAGGGTAAGGGTAAGGGTAAGGGTAAGTGTAAGGGTAAGGGTAAGGGTAAGGGTAAGGGTAAGCTTAAGGGTAAAAGCAAGGGTAAGGGTAAGGGTAAGGGTAAGGGTAAGGGTAAGGGTAAGGTTAAGCTTAAGGGTAAGGAAAAGGGTAAGGGTAAAGGTAAGCTTAAGGGTAAAAGCAAGGGTAAGGGTAAGGGTAAGGGTAAGGGTAAGGGTAAGCTTAAGGGTAAAAGCAAGGGTAAGGGTAAGGGTAAGGGTAAGGGTAAGGGTAAGGGTAAGGGTAAGCTTAAGGGTAAAAGCAAGGGTAAGGGTAAGGGTAAGGGTAAGGGTAAGGGTAAGGGTAAGGGTAAGGGTAAGGGTAAGGGTAAGGTTAAGGGTAAGGGTAAGGGTAAGGGTAAGGGTAAGGGTAAGCTTAAGGGTAAAAGCAAGGGTAAGGGTAAGGGTAAGGGTAAGGGTAAGGGTAAAGGTAAGGGTAAGGGTAAGGGTAAGGGTAAGCTTAAGGGTAAAAGCAAGGGAAAGGGTAAGGGTAAAGGTAAGGGAAAGGGTAAGGGTAAGGGTAAGGGTAAGGGTAAGGGTAAGCTTAAGAGTAAAAGCAAGGGTAAGGGTAAGGGTAAGGGTAAGGGTAAGGGTAAGGGTGAGGGTAAAGGTAAGGGTAAGCCTAAGGGTAAAAGCAAGGGTAAGGGTAAGGGTAAGGGTAAGGGTAAGGGTAAGGGTAAGGGTAAGGGTAAGGGTAAGGGTAAGGGTAAGCTCAAGGGTAAAAGCAAGGGTAAGGTTAAGGGTAAGGGTAAGGGTAAGGGTAAGGGTAAGGGTAAGGGTAAGGGTAAGGGTAAGCTTAAGGGTAAAAGCAAGGGTAAGGGTAAGGGTAAGGGTAAGGGTAAGGGTAAGGGTAAGGGTAAGGGTAAGGGTAAGGGTAAGGGTAAGGGTAAGGGTAAGGGTAAGGGTAAGGGTAAGGGCAAGGGTAAGCTTAAGGGTAAAAGCAAGGGTAAATGTAAGGGTAAGAGTAAGAATAAGGGTAAGGGTAAGGGTAAGGGTAAGGGTAAGGGTAAGGGTAAGGGTAAGGGTAAGGGTAAGGGTAAAAGTAAGGGTAAGGGTAAGGGTAAGGGTAAGGGTAAGGGTAAGGGTAAGAATAAGGGTAAGGGTAAGGGTAAGGGTGAGGGTGAGGGTAAGGGTAAGCTTAAGGGTAAAAGCAAGGGTAAGGGTAAGGGTAAGGGTAAGGGTAAGGGTAAGGGTAAAGGTAAGGGTAAGCCTAAGGGTAAAAGCAAGGGTAAGGGTAAGGGTAAGAGTAAGAATAGAGGTTACCCTTCTTACTCTTACCCTTACCCTAACCCTTGCTTTTACCCTTAAGCTCACCCTTACCCTTACCCTTACCCTTACCCTTAAGCTTACCCTTACCCTTACCCTTACCCTTACCCTTACCCTTACCCTTACCCTTACCCTTACCCTTGCTTTTACCCTTAAGCTTACCCTTGGCCTTACATTTACCCTTAAGCTTACCCTTACCCTTACCCTTACCCTTACCCTTACCCTTACCCTTACCCTTACCCTTGCTTTTACCCTTAAGCTTACCCTTACCCTTACCCTTACCCTTACCCTTACCCTTATCCTTAACCTTACCCTTACCCTTACCCTTACCCTTACCCTTGCTTTTACCCTTAGGCTTACCCTTACCTTTACCCTTACCCTTACCCTTACCCTTACCCTTACCCTTACCCTTACCCTTGCTTTTACCCTTAAGCTTACCCTTACCCTTACCCTTACCCTTACCCTTACCCTTACCCTTACCCTTACCCTTACCCTTACCCTTACCCTTACCCTTACCCTTACCCTTGCTTTTACCCTTAAGCTTACCCTTACCCTTACCCTTACCCTTACCCTTATCCTTACCCTTACCCTTACCCTTACCCTTGCTTTTACCCTTGAGCTTACCCTTACCCTTACCCTTACCCTTACCCTTACCCTTACCCTTACCCTTACCCTTACCCTTACCCTTACCCTTACCCTTGCTTTTACCCTTAGGCTTACCCTTACCTTTACCCTCACCCTTACCCTTACCCTTACCCTTACCCTTACCCTTACCCTTGCTTTTACCCTTAAGCTTACCCTTACCCTTACCCTTACCCTTACCCTTACCCTTTCCCTTACCTTTACCCCTACCCTTTCCCTTGCTTTTACCCTTAAGCTTACCCTTACCCTTACCCTTACCCTTACCTTTACCCTTACCCTTACCCTTACCCTTACCCTTACCCTTACCCTTACCCTTACCCTTGCTTTTACCCTTAAGCTTACCCTTACCCTTACCCTTACCCTTACCCTTACCCTTAACCTTACCCTTACCCTTACCCTTACCCTTACCCTTACCCTTACCCTTACCCTTACCCTTACCCTTACCCTTGCTTTTACCCTCAAGCTTACCCTTACCCTTACCCTTACCCTTACCCTTACCCTTACCCTTGCTTTTACCCTTAAGCTTACCCTTACCCTTACCCTTACCCTTACCCTTACCCTTGCTTTTACCCTTAAGCTTACCTTTACCCTTACCCTTTTCCTTACCCTTAAGCTTAACCTTACCCTTACCCTTACCCTTACCCTTACCCTTACCCTTACCCTTGCTTTTAGCCTTAAGCTTACCCTTACCCTCACCCTTACCCTTACCCTGACACTTACCCTTACCCTTACCCTTACCCTTACCCTTACCCTTGCACTTACCCTTAGGCTTACCCTTACCTTTACCCTTACCCTTACCCTTACCCTTACCCTTACCCTTACCCTTACCCTTACCCTTACCCTTACCCTTACCCTTACCCTTACCCTTACCCTTGCTTTTACCCTTAAGCTTAGCCTTACCCTTACCCTTACCCTTACCCTTACCCTTACCCTTACCCTTGCTTTTACCCTAAAGCTTACCCTTACCCTTACCCTTACCCTTACCCTTACCCTAACCCTTACCCTTACCCTTGCTTTTACCCTTAAGCTTACCCTTACCCTTACCCTTACCCTTACCCTTACCCTTACCCTTACCCTTACCCTTACCCTTGCTTTTACCCTTAAGCTTACCCTTACCCTTACCCTTACCCTTACCCTTACCCTTACCCTTACCCTTACCCTTACCCTTACCCTTACCCTTACCCTTACCCTTACCCTTACCCTTACCCTTACCCTTACCCTTACCCTTACCCTTACCCTTGCTTTTACCCTTAGGCTTACCCTTACCTTTACCCTTACCCTTACCCTTACCCTTACCCTTACCCTTACCCTTACCCTTACCCTTGCTTTTACCCTTAAGCTTACCCTTACCCTTACCCTTACCCTTACCCTTACCCTAACCCTTACCCTTGCTTTTACCCTTAAGCTTACCCTTACCCTTACCCTTACCCTTACCCTTACCCTTGCTTTTACCCTTAGGCTTACCCTTACCCTTACCCTTACCCTTACCCTTGCTTTTACCCTTAAGCTTACCCTTACCCTTACCCTTACCCTTACCCTTACCCTTACCCTTACCCTTACCCTTACCCTTACCCTTACCCTTACCCTTACCCTTACCCTTACCCTTACCCTTACCCTTACCCTTACCCTTACCCTTACCCTTACCCTTACCCTTACCCTTGCTTTTACCCTTAGGCTTACCCTTACCTTTACCCTTACCCTTACCCTTACCCTTACCCTTACCCTTACCCTTACCCTTACCCTTACCCTTGCTTTCACCCTTAAGCTTACCCTTAAGCTTACCCTTACCCTTACCCTTACCCTTACCCTTACCCTTACCCTTACCCTTACCCTTACCCTTACCCTTACCCTTACCCTTACCCTTACCCTTACCCTTACCCTTACCCTTACCCTTACCCTTACCCTTACCCTTACCCTTACCCTTACCCTTACCCTTACCCTTGCTTTTACCCTTAAGCTTACCCTTACCCTTACCCTTACCCTTACCCTTACCCTTAACCTTACCCTTACCCTTACCCTTACCCTTGCTTTTACCCTTAGGCTTACCCTTACCTTTACCCTTATCCTTACCCTTACCCTTACCCTTACCCTTACCCTTACCCTTACCCTTGCTTTTACCCTTAAGCTTACCCTTACCCTTACCCTCACCCTTACCCTTACCCTTACCCTTACCCTTACCCTTACCCTTACCCTTACCCTTACCCTTACCCTTACCCTTACCCTTACCCTTGCTTTTACCCTTAAGCTTACCCTTACCCTTACCCTTACCCTTACCCTTACCCTTACCCTTACCCCTACCCTTGCTTTTACCCTTAAGCTTAACCTTACCCTTACCCTTACCCTTACCCTTACCCTTACCCTTACCCTTGCTTTCACCCTTAAGCTTACCCTTACCCTTACCCTTACCCTTACCCTTACCCTTACCCTTACCCTTGCTTTTACCCTTAAGCTTACCCTTAACCTTACCCTTACCCTTACCCTTACCCTTACCCTTACCCTTGCTTTTACCCTTACCCTTACCCTCACCCTTACCCTTGCTTTTACCCTTAAGCTTACCCTTACCCTTACCCTTACCCTTACCCTAACCCTTACCCTTACCCTTACCCTTACTCTTACCCTTACCCTAACCCTTGCTTTTACCCTTAAGCTTACCCTTACCCTTACCCTTACCCTTACCCTTCAGCTTACCCTTACCCTTACCCTTACCCTTACCCTTACCCTTACCCTTACCCTTACCCTTGCTTTTACCCTTAAGCTTACCCTTGGCCTTACCCTTACCCTTAAGCTTACCCTTACCCTTACCCTTACCCTTACCCTTACCCTTGCTTTTACCCTTAAGCTTACCCTTACCCTTACCCTTACCCTTACCCTTAACCTTACCCTTACCCTTACCCTTACCCTTGCTTTTACCCTTAGGCTTACCCTTACCTTTACCTTTACCCTTACCCTTACCCTTACCCTTACCCTTACCCTTACCCTTGCTTTTACCGTTAAGCTTACCCTTACCCTTACCCTTACCCTTACCCTTACCCTTACCCTTACCCTTACCCTTACCCTTACCCTTGCTTTTACCCTTAGGCTTACCCTTACCTTTACCCTCACCCTTACCCTTACCCTTACCCTTACCCTTACCCTTACCCTTGCTTTTACCCTTAAGCTTACCCTTACCCTTACCCTTACCCTTACCCTTTCCCTTACCTTTACCCTTACCCTTTCCCTTGCTTTTACCCTTAAGCTTACCCTTACCCTTACCCTTACCCTTACCTTTACCCTTACCCTTACCCTTACCCTTACCCTTGCTTTTACCCTTAAGCTTACCCTTACCCTTACCCTTACCCTTACCCTTACCCTTACCCTTACCCTTACCCTTACCCTTACCCTTACCCTTACCCTTACCCTTACCCTTACCCTTACCCTTACCCTTACCCTTACCCTTGCTTTTACCCTTAAGCTTACCCTTACCCTTACCCTTACCCTTACCCTTACCCTTACCCTTACCCTTGCTTTTACCCTTAAGCTTACCCTTACCCTTACCCTTACCCTTACCCTTGCTTTTACCCTTAAGCTTACCCTTACCCTTACCCTTTGCCTTACCCTTAAGCTTAACCTTACCCTTACCCTTACCCTTTCCCTTACCCTTACCCTTACCCTTGCTTTTACCCTTAAGCTTACTCTTACCCTTACCCTTACCCTTACCCTTACACTTACCCTTACCCTTACCCTTACCCTTACCCTTACCCTTGCATTTACCCTTAGGCTTACCCTTACCTTTACCCTTACCCTTACCCTTACCCTTACCCTTACCCTTACCCTTACCCTTACCCTTACCCTTACCCTTACCCTTGCTTTTACCCTTATGCTTACCCTTACCCTTACCCTTACCCTTACCCTTACCCTTACCCTTGCTTTTACCCTAAAGCTTACCCTTACCCTTACCCTTACCCTTACCCTTACCCTTACCCTTACCCTTACCCTTACCCTTACCCTTACCCTTACCCTTACCCTTGCTTTTACCCTTAAGCTTACCCTTACCCTTACCCTTACCCTTACCCTTACCCTTACCCTTACCCTTTCCCTTACCCTTACCCTTACCCTTACCCTTACCCTTGCTTTTACCCTTAGGCTTACCCTTACCTTTACCCTTACCCTTACCCTTACCCTTACCCTTACCCTTACCCTTACCCTTACCCTTACCCTTACCCTTGCTTTTACCCTTAAGCTTACCCTTACCCTTACCCTTACCCTTACCCTTACCCTTACCCTTGCTTTTACCCTTAAGCTTACCCTTACCCTTACCCTTACCCTTACCCTTACCCTTGCTTTTACCCTTAGGCTTACCCTTACCCTTACCCTTACCCTTGCTTTTACCCTTAAGCTTACCCTTACCCTTACCCTTACCCTTACCCTTACCCTTACCCTTACCCTTACCCTTACCCTTACCCTTACCCTTACCCTTACCCTTACCCTTACCCTTACCCTTACCCTTACCCTTACCCTTACCCTTACCCTTACCCTTACCCTTGCTTTTACCCTTAGGCTTACCCTTACCTTTACCCTTACCCTTACCCTTACCTTTACCCTTACCCTTACCCTTACCCTTGCTTTTACCCTTAAGCTTACCCTTACCCTTACCCTTACCCTTACCCTCACCCTTACCCTTGCTTTTACCCTTAAGCTTACCCTTACCCTTACCCTTACCCTTACCCTTACCCTTACCCTTACCCTCACCCTTACCCTCACCCTTGCTTTCACCCTTAAGCTTACCCTTACCCTTACCCTTACCCTTACCCTTACCCTTGCTTTTACCCTTAAGCTTACCCTTACCCTTACCCTTACCCTTACCCTTACCCTCACCCTTACCCTTGCTTTTACCCTTAGGCTTACCCTTACCCTTACCCTTACCCTTACCCTTACCCTTACCCTTGCTTTTACCCTTAAGCTTACCCTTACCCTTACCCTTACCCTTACCCTTACCCTTACCCTTACCCTTACCCTTACCCTTACCCTTGCTTTTACCCTTAGGCTTACCCTTACCTTTACCCTTACCCTTACCCTTACCCTTACCCTTACCCTTACCCTTACCCTTACCCTTACCCTTGCTTTTACCCTTAAGCTTACCCTAACCCTTACCCTTACCCTTACCCTTACCCTTACCCTTACCCTTACCCTTGCTTTTACCCTTAAGCTTACCCTTACCCTTACCCTTACCCTTACCCTTAAGCTTACCCTTACCCTTACCCTTACCCTTACCCTTACCCTTACCCTTACCCTTACCCTTACCCTTACCCTTACCCTTACCCTTACCCTTACCCTTACCCTTGATTTTACCCTTAAGCTTACCCTTACCCTTACCATTACCCTTACCCTTAAGCTTACCCTTACCCTTACCCTTACCCTTACCCTTACCCTTGCTTTTACCCTTAAGCTTACCCTTACCCTTACCCTTACCCTTACCCTTAAGCTTACCCTTACCCTTACCCTTACCCTTACCCTTACCCTTACCCTTACCCTTGCTTTTACCCTTAAGCTTACCCTTACCCTTACCCTTACCCTTACCCTTAAGCTCACCCTTACCCTTACCCTTACCCTTACCCTTACCCTTACCCTTACCCTTACCCTTACCCTTGCTTTTACCCTTAAGCTTACCCTTACCCTTACCCTTACCCTTACCCTTACCTTTACCCTTACCCTTACCCTTACCCTTACCCTTACCCTTACCCTTACCCTTACCCTTACCCTTGCTTTAACCCTTAAGCTTACCCTTACCCTCACCCTTACCCTTACCCTTACCCTTGCTTTTACCCTTAAGCTTACCCTTACCCTTACCCTTACCCTTACCCTTGTTTTACCCTTAGGCTTACCCTTACCCTTACCCTTACCCTTACCCTTACCCTTGCTTTTACCCTTAAGCTTACCCTTACCCTTACCCTTACCCTTACCCTTACCCTTACCCTTACCCTTACCCTTACCCTTACCCTTACCCTTACCCTTACCCTTACCTTTACCCTTACCCTTGCTTTTACCCTTAGGCTTACCCTTACCTTTACCCTTACCCTTACCCTTACCCTAACCCTTACCCTTACCCTTACCCTTACCCTTACCCTTACCCTTACCCTTGCTTTTACCCTTAAGCTTACCCTTACCCTTACCCTTACCCTTACCCTTACCCTTAACCTTACCCATGCTTTTACCCTTAAGCTTACCCTTACCCTTACCCTTACCCTCACCCTTACCCTTACCCTTACCCTTGCTTATACCCTTAAGCTTACCCTTACCCTTACCCTTACCCTTACCCTTACCCTTACCCTTACCCTTACCCTTACCCTTACCCTTGCTTTTACCCTTAGGCTTACCCTTACCTTTACCCTTACCCTTACCCTTACCCTTACCCTTGCTTTTACCCTCTAGCTTACCCTTACCCTTACCCTTACCCTTACCCTAACCCTTACCCTTGCTTTAACCCTAAAGCTTACCCTTACCCTTACCCTTACCCTTACCCTTACCCTTACCCTTACCCTTACCCTTGCTTTTACCCTTAAGCTTACCCTTACCCTTACCCTTACCCTTACCCTTACCCTTACCCTTACCCTTACCCTTACCCTTACCCTTACCCTTACCCTTACCCTTACCCTTGCTTTTACCCTTAAGCTTACCCTTACCCTTACCCTTACCCTTACCCTTACCCTTACCCTTACCCTTACCCTTACCCTTACCCTTACCCTTACCCTTACCCTTACCCTTACCCTTGCTTTTACCCTAAGGCTTACCCTTACCTTTACCCTTACCCTTACCCTTGCTTTAACCCTTAAGCTTACACTTACCCTTACCCTTACCCTTACCCTTACCCTTACCCTTACCCTTGCTTTTACCCTTAAGCTTACCCTTACCCTTACCCTTACCCTTACCCTTACCCTTACCCTTACCCTTACCCTTACCCTTACCCTTACCCTTGCTTTTACCCTTACCCTTACCCTTGCTTTTACCCTTAGGCTTACCCTTACCCTTACCCTTACCCTTACCCTTACCCTTACCCTTACCCTTGCTTTTACCCTTAAGCTTACCCTTACCCTTACCCTTACCCTTACCCTTACCCTTACCCTTACCCTTACCCTTACCCTTACCCTTGCTTTTACCCTTAAGCTTACCCTTACCCTTACCCTTACCCTTACCCTTACCCTTACCCTTACCCTTACCCTTACCCTTACCCTTACCCTTACCCTTACCCTTACCCTTACCCTTACCCTTACCCTTACCCTTACCCTTGCTTTTACCCTTAAGCTTACCCTTACCCTTACCCTTACCCTTACCCTTACCCTTACCCTTACCCTTACCCTTACCCTTACCCTTGCTTTTACCCCTAAGCTTACCCTTACCCTTACCCTTACCCTTACCCTTACCCTTACCCTTACCCTTACCCTTACCCTTACCCTTACCCTTACCCTTACCCTTACCCTTACCCTTACCCATACCCTTGCTTTTACCCTTAGGCTTACCCTTACCTTTACCCTTACCCTTACCCTTACCCTTACCCTTACCCTTACCCTTACCCTTACCCTTGCTTTTACCCTTAAGCTTACCCTTACCCTTACCCTTACCCTTACCCTTGCTTTTACCCTTAAGCTTACCCTTACCCTTACCCTTACCCTTACCCTTACCCTTGCTTTTACCCTTAGGCTTACCCTTACCCTTACCCTTACCCTTACCCTTACCCTTACCCTTACCCTTACCCTTACCCTTACCCTTACCCTTACCCTTACCCTTACCCTTACCCTTACCCTTACCCTTACCCTTACCCTTACCCTTACCCTTACCCTTACCCTTACCCTTACCCTTACCCTTACCCTTACCCTCACCCTTGCTTTTACCCTTAAGCTTACCCTTACCCTTACCCTTACCCTTACCCTTACCCTTACCCTTACCCTTACCCTTACCCTTACCCTTACCCTTACCCTTACCCTTACCCTTGCTTTTACCCTTAGGCTTACCCTTACCTTTACCCTTACCCTTACCCTTACCCTTACCCTTACCCTTACCCTTACCCTTACCCTTACCCTTGCTTTTACCCTTAAGCTTACCCTTACCCTTACCCTTACCCTTACCCTTGCTTTTACCCTTAAGCTTACCCTTACCCTTACCCTTACCCTTACCCTTACCCTTACCCTTACCCTTACCCTTACCCTTGCTTTTACCCTTAAGCTTACCCTTACCCTTACCCTTACCCTTACCCTTACCCTTACCCTTACCCTTGCTTTTACCCTTAAGCTTACCCTTACCCTTACCCTTACCCTTACCCTTACCCTTACCCTTACCCTTACCCTTACCCTTACCCTTACCCTTACCCTTACCCTTACCCTTACCCTTACCCTTACCCTTACCCTTACCCTTACCCTTACCCTTACCCTTGCTTTTACCCTTAGGCTTACCCTTACCTTTACCCTTACCCTTACCCTTACCCTTACCCTTACCCTTACCCTTGCTTTTACCCTTAAGCTTACCCTTACCCTTACCCTTACCCTTACCCTTACCCTTACCCTTACCCTTACCCTTGCTTTTACCCTTAAGCTTACCCTTACCCTTACCCTTACCTTTACCCTTACCCTTGCTTTTACCCTTAGGCTTACCCTTACCCTTACCCTTACCCTTACCCTTGCTTTTACCCTTAAGCTTACCCTTACACTTACCCTTACCCTTACCCTTACCCTTACCCTTACCCTTACCCTTACCCTTACCCTTACCCTTACCCTTACCCTTGCTTTTACCCTTAGGCTTACCCTTACCCTTACCCTTACCCTTACCCTTACCCTTACCCTTACCCTTACCCTTACCCTTACCCTTGCTTTTACTCTTAAGCTTACCCTTACCCTTACCCTTACCCTTACCCTTACCATTGCTTTTACCCTTAAGCTTACCCTTCCCCTTACCCTTACCCTTACCCTTACCCTCACCCTTACCCTTACCCTTACCCTTGCTTATACCCTTAAGCTTACCCTTACCCTTACCCTTACCCTTACCCTTACCCTTACCCTTACCCTTACCCTTACCCTTACCCTTACCCTTACCCTTACCCTTACCCTTACCCTTGCTTTTACCCTTAGGC
This sequence comes from Myrrha octodecimguttata, assembly GCA_958510865.1. Taxonomy (NCBI): domain Eukaryota; kingdom Metazoa; phylum Arthropoda; class Insecta; order Coleoptera; family Coccinellidae; genus Myrrha; species Myrrha octodecimguttata. Next base: position 248,581 of record CAUEHS010000822.1, on the reverse strand, counting down.
TTACCCTTACCTTTACCCTTACCCTTACCCTTACCCTTACCCTTACCCTTACCCTTACCCTTACCCTTACCCTTACCCTTACCCTTACCCTTACCCTTACCCTTGCTTTTACCCTTAAGCTTACCCTTACCCTTACCCTTACCCTTACCCTTACCCTAACCCTTACCCTTGCTTTTACCCTTTAGCTTACCCTTACCCTTACCCTTACCCTTACCCTTACCCTTACCCTTACCCTTACCCTTACCCTTACCCTTACCCTTACCCTTACCCTTACCCTTACCCTTACCCTTGCTTTTACCCTTAAGCTTACCCTTACCCTTACCCTTACCCTTACCTTTACCCTTACCCTTACCCTTACCCTTACCCTTGCTTTTACCCTTAAGCTTACCCTTACCCTTACCCTTACCCTTACCCTTGCTTTTACCCTTAGGCTTACCCTTACCTTTACCCTTACCCTTACCCTTACCCTTACCCTTACCCTTACCCTTACCCTTACCCTTACCCTTACCCTTACACTTGCTTTTACCCTTAAGCTTACCCTTACCCTTACCCTTACCCTTACCCTTACCCTTACCCTTGCTTTTACCCTTAAGCTTACCCTTACCCTTACCCTTACCCTTACCCTTACCCTTGCTTTTACCCTTAGGCTTACCCTTACCCTTATCCTTACCCTTACCCTTGCTTTCACCCTTAAGCTTACCCTTACCCTTACCCTTACTCTTACCCTTACCCTTACCCTTACCCTTACCCTTACCCTTACCTTTACCCTTACCCTTACCCTTGCTTTTACCCTTAGGCTTACCCTTACCTTTACCCTTACCCTAACCCTTACCCTTACCCTTACCCTTACCCTTACCCTCACCCTTACCCTTACCCTTACCCTTGCTTATACCCTTAAGCTTACCCTTACCCTTACCCTTACCCTTACCCTTACCCTTACCCTTACCCTTACCCTTACCCTTACCCTTACCCTTACCCTTACCCTTACCCTTGCTTTTACCCTTAGGCTTACCCTTACCTTTACCCTTACCCTTACCCTTACCCTTACCCTTACCCTTACCCTTACCCTTACCCTTACCCTTGCTTTTACCCTTAAGCTTACCCTTACCCTTACCCTTACCCTTACCCTTACCCTAACCCTTACCCTTGCTTTTACCCTTTAGCTTACCCTTACCCTTACCCTTACCCTTACCCTTACCCTTACCCTTACCCTTACCCTTACCCTTACCCTTACCCTTACCCTTACCCTTACCCTTACCCTTGCTTTTACCCTTAAGCTTACCCTTACCCTTACCCTTACCCTTACCTTTACCCTTACCCTTACCCTTACCCTTACCCTTGCTTTTACCCTTAAGCTTACCCTTACCCTTACCCTTACTCTTACCCTTGCTTTTACCCTTAGGCTTACCCTTACCTTTACCCTTACCCTTACCCTTACCCTTACCCTTACCCTTACCCTTACCCTTACCCTTACCCTTACACTTGCTTTTACCCTTAAGCTTACCCTTACCCTTACCCTTACCCTTACCCTTACCCTTACCCTTGCTTTTACCCTTAAGCTTACCCTTACCCTTACCCTCACCCTTACCCTTGCTTTTACCCTTAGGCTTACCCTTACCCTTATCCTTACCCTTACCCTTGCTTTCACCCTTAAGCTTACCCTTACCCTTACCCTTACTCTTACCCTTACCCTTACCCTTACCCTTACCCTTACCCTTACCCTTACCCTTACCCTTACCCTTACCCTTGCTTTTACCCTTAGGCTTACCCTTACCTTTACCCTTACCCTAACCCTTACCCTTACCCTTACCCTTACCCTTACCCTTACCCTTGCTTTTACCCTTAAGCTTACCCTCACCCTTACCCTTATCCTTACCCTTACCCTTACCCTTACCCTTGCTTTTACCCTTAAGCTTACCCTTACCCTTACCCTTACCCTTACCCTTACCCTTACCCTTACCCTTACCCTTACCCTTACCCTTACCCTTACCCTTACCCTTGCTTTTACCCTTAAGCTTACCCATACCCTTACCCTTACCCTTACCCTTACCCTAACCCTTACCCTTGCTTTTACCCTTAAGCTTACCCTTACCCTTACCCTTACCCTTACCCTTACCCTTACCCTTACCCTTACCCTTACCCTTACCCTTACCCTTACCTTTACCCTTACCCTTACCCTTACCCTTACCCTTACCCTTACCCTTACCCTTACCCTTACCCTTGCTTTTACCCTTAAGCTTACCCTTACCCTTACCCTTACCCTTACCCTTACCCTTACCCTTACCCTTACCCTTACCCTTGCTTTTACCCTTAAGCTTTCCCTTACCCTTACCCTTACCCTTACCCTTACCCTTGCTTTTACCCTTAGGCTTACCCTTACCTTTACCCTTACCCTTACCCTTACCCTTACCCTTACCCTTACCCTTACCCTTGCTTTTACCCTTAAGCTTACCCTTACCCTTACCCTTACCCTTACCCTTGCTTTTACCCTTAAGCTTACCCTTACCCTTACCCTTACCCTAACCCTTACCCTTGCTTTTACCCTTAGGCTTACCCTTACCCTTACCCTTACCCTTACCCTTGCTTTTACCCTTAAGCTTACCCTTACCCTTACCCTTACTCTTACCCTTACCCTTACCCTTACCCTTACCCTTACCCTTACCCTTACCCTTACCCTTACCCTTACCCTTACCCTTGCTTTTACCCTTAGGCTTACCCTTACCTTTACCCTTACCCTAACCCTTACCCTTACCCTTACCCTTACCCTTACCCTTGCTTTTACCCTTAAGCTTACCATTACCCTTACCCTTACCCTTACCCTTACCCTTACCCTTGCTTTTACCCTTAAGCTTACCCTCACCCTTACCGTTTCCCTTACCCTTACCCTTACCCTTACCCTTACCCTTACCCTTACCCTTGCTTTTACCCTTAAGCTTACCCTTACCCTTACCCTTACCCTTACCCTTACCCTTACCCTTACCCTTACCCTTATCCTTGCTTTTACCCTTAGGCTTACCCTTACCTTTACCCTTACCCTTACCCTTACCCTTACCCTTACCCTTGCTTTTACCCTTAAGCTTACCCTTACCCTTACCCTTACCCTTACCCTTAAGCTTACCCTTACCCTTACCCTTACCCTTATCCTTACCCTTACCCTTACCCTTACCCTTACCCTTACCCTTGCTTTTACCCTTAAGCTTACCCTTACCCTTACCCTTACCCTTAACCTTACCCTTAACCTTACCCTTGCTTTTACCCTTAAGCTTACCCTTACCCTTACCCTTACCCTTACCCTTAAGCTTTCCCTTACACTTACCCTTACCCTTACCCTTACCCTTACCCTTACCCTTACCCTTACCCTTACCCTTACCCTTACCCTTACCCTTACCCTTGCTTTTACCCTTAAGCTTACCCTTACCCTTACCCTTACCCTTACCCTTAAGCTTACCCTTACCCTTACCCTTACCCTTACCCTTACCCTCACCCTCACCCTTACCCTTGCTTTTACCCTTAAGCTTACCCTTACCCTTACCCTTACCCTTACCCTTACCCTTAAGCGTACCCTTACCCTTACCCTTACCCTTACCCTTACCCTTACCCTTGCTTTTACCCTTAAGCTTACCCTTACCCTTACCCTTACCCTTACCCTTAAGCTTACCCTTACCCTTACCCTTACCCTTACCCTTACCCTTACCCTTACCCTTACCCTTACCCTTACCCTTACCCTTGCTTTTACCCTTAAGCTTACCCTTACCCTTACCCTTACCCTTACCCTTGCTTTTACCCTTAAGCTTACCCTTACCCTTACCCTTACCCTTAAGCTTACCCTTACCCTTACCCTTACCCTTACCCTTACCTTTACCCTTACCCTTGCTTTTACCCTTAAGCTTACCCTTACCCTTACCCTTACCCTCACCCTTACCCTTACTCTTGCTTTTACCCTTAAGCTTACCCTTACCCTTACCCTTACCCTTACCCTTACCCTTGCTTTTACCCTTAGGCTTACCCTTACCCTTTCCCTTACCCTTACCCTTGCCCTTACCCTTACCCTTACCCTTACCCTTACCCTTACCCTTACCCTTGCTTTTACCCTTAGGCTTACCCTTACCTTTACCCTTACCCTTACCCTTACCCTTACTCTTACCCTTACCCTTACCCTTACCCTTACCCTTACCCTTACCCTTGCTTTTACCCTTAAGCTTACCCTTACCCTTACCCTTACCCTTACCCTTACCCTAACCCTTACCCTTGCTTTTACCCTTTAGCTTACCCTTACCCTTACCCTTACCCTTACCCTTACCCTTACCCTTACCCTTACCCTTACCCTTACCCTTACCCTTACCCTTACCCTTACCCTTACCCTTACCCTTACCCTTGCTTTTACCCTTAAGCTTACCCTTACCCTTACCCTTACCCTTACCTTTACCCTTACCCTTACCCTTACCCTTACCCTTGCTTTTACCCTTAAGCTTACCCTTACCCTTACCCTTACCCTTACCCTTGCTTTTACCCTTAGGCTTACCCTTACCTTTACCCTTACCCTTACCCTTACCCTTACCCTTACCCTTACCCTTACCCTTACCCTTACCCTTACCCTTACACTTGCTTTTACCCTTAAGCTTACCCTTACCCTTACCCTTACCCTTACCATTACCCTTACCCTTGCTTTTACCCTTAAGCTTACCCTTACCCTTACCCTTACCCTTACCCTTGCTTTTACCCTTAGGCTTACCCTTACCCTTATCCTTACCCTTACCCTTGCTTTCACCCTTAAGCTTACCCTTACCCTTTTCTTACTCTTACCCTTACCCTTACCCTTACCCTTACCCTTACCCTTACCCTTACCCTTACCCTTGCTTTTACCCTTAGGCTTACCCTTACCTTTACCCTTACCCTAACCCTTACCCTTACCCTTACCCTTACCCTCACCCTTACCCTTACCCTTACCCTTGCTTATACCCTTAAGCTTACCCTTACCCTTACCCTTACCCTTACCCTTACCCTTACCCTTACCCTTACCCTTACCCTTACCCTTGCTTTTACCCTTAGGCTTACCCTTACCTTTAACCTTACCCTTACCCTTACCCTTACCCTTACCCTTACCCTTACCCTTACCCTTACCCTTACCCTTGCTTTTACCCTTAAGCTTACCCTTACCCTTACCCTTACCCTTACCCTTACCCTAACCCTTACCCTTGCTTTTACCCTTTAGCTTACCCTTACCCTTACCCTTACCCTTACCCTTACCCTTACCCTTACCCTTACCCTTACCCTTACCCTTACCCTTACCCTTACCCTTACCCTTACCCTTACCCTTACCCTTGCTTTTACCCTTAAGCTTACCCTTACCCTTACCCTTACCCTTACCTTTACCCTTACCCTTACCCTTACCCTTACCCTTGCTTTTACCCTTAAGCTTTCCCTTACCCTTACCCTTACCCTTACCCTTGCTTTTACCCTTAGGCTTACCCTTACCTTTACCCTTACCCTTACCCTTACCCTTACCCTTACCCTTACCCTTACCCTTACCCTTACCCTTACACTTGCTTTTACCCTTAAGCTTACCCTTACCCTTACCCTTACCCTTAAGCTTACCCTTACCCTTACCCTTACCCTTACCCTTACCCTTACCCTTACCCTTGCTTTTACCCTTAAGCTTACCCTTACCCTTACCCTTACCCTTACCCTTGCTTTTACCCTTAGGCTTACCCTTACCCTTATCCTTACCCTTACCCTTGCTTTCACCCTTAAGCTTACCCTTACCCTTACCCTTACTCTTACCCTTACCCTTACCCTTACCCTTACCCTTACCCTTACCCTTACCCTAACCCTTACCCTTGCTTTTACCCTTAGGCTTACCCTTACCTTTACCCTTACCCTAACCCTTACCCTTACCCTTACCCTTACCCTTACCCTTGCTTTTACCCTTAAGCTTACCCTCACCCTTACCCTTACCCTTACCCTTACCCTTACCCTTACCCTTGCTTTTACCCTTAAGCTTACCCTTACCCTTACCCTTACCCTTACCCTTACCCTTACCCTTACCCTTACCCTTACCCTTACCCTCACCCTTACCCTTACCCTTGCTTTTACCCTTAAGCTTACCAATACCCTTACCCTTACCCTTACCCTTACCCTAACCCTTACCCTTGCATTTACCCTTAAGCTTACCCTTACCCTTACCCTTACCCTTACCCTTACCCTTACCCTTACCCTTACCCTTACCCTTACCTTTACCCTTACCCTTACCCTTACCCTTACCCTTACCCTTACCCTTACCCTTACCCTTACCCTTACCCTTGCTTTTACCCTTAAGCTTACCCTTACCCTTACCCTTAACCTTACCCTTACCCTTACCCTTACCCTTACCCTTACCCTTGCTTTTACCCTTAAGCTTACCCTTACCCTTACCCTTACCCTTACCCTTACCCTTGCTTTTACCCTTAGGCTTACCCTTACCTTTACCCTTACCCTTACCCTTACCCTTACCCTTACCCTTACCCTTACCCTTGCTTTTACCCTTAAGCTTACCCTTACCCTTACCCTTACCCTTACCCTTACCCTTACCCTTGCTTTTACCCTTAAGCTTACCCTTACCCTTACCCTTACCCTAACCCTTACCCTTGCTTTTACCCTTAGGCTTACCCTTACCCTTACCCTTACCCTTACCCTTGCTTTTACCCTTAAGCTTACCCTTACCCTTACCCTTACTCTTACCCTTACCCTTACCCTTACCCTTACCCTTACCCTTACCCTTACCCTTACCCTTACCCTTACCCTTGCTTTTACCCTTAGGCTTACCCTTACCTTTACCCTTACCCTAACCCTTACCCTTACCCTTACCCTTATCCTTACCCTTGCTTTTACCCTTAAGCTTACCATTACCCTTACCCTTACCCTTACCCTTACCCTTACCCTTGCTTTTACCCTTAAGCTTACCCTTACCCTTACCCTTTCCCTTACCCTTACCCTTACCCTTACCCTTACCCTTACCCTTACCCTTGCTTTTACCCTTAAGCTTACCCTTACCCTTACCCTTACCCTTACCCTTACCCTTACCCTTACCCTTACCCTTACCCTTACCCTTATCCTTGCTTTTACCCTTAGGCTTACCCTTACCTTTACCCTTACCCTTACCCTTACCCTTACCCTTACCCTTGCTTTTACCCTTAAGCTTACCCTTACCCTTACCCTTACCCTCACCCTTAAGCTTACCCTTACCCTTACCCTTACCCTTACCCTTACCCTTACCCTTACCTATACCCTTACCCTTACCCTTGCTTTTACCCTTAAGCTTACCCTTACCCTTACCCTTACCCTTAACCTTACCCTTAACCTTACCCTTGCTTTTACCCTTAAGCTTACCCTTACCCTTACCCTTATCCTTACCCTTAAGCTTTCCCTTACCCTTACCCTTACCCTTACCCTTACCGTTACCCTTACCCTTACCCTTACCCTTACCCTTACCCTTACCCTTACCCTTGCTTTTACCCTTAAGCTTACCCTTACCCTTACCCTTACCCTTACCCTTAAGCTTACCCTTACCCTTACCCTTACCCTTACCCTTACCCTCACCCTCACCCTTACCCTTGCTTTTACCCTTAAGCTTACCCTTACCCTTACCCTTACCCTTACCCTTACCCTTAAGCTTACCCTTACCCTTACCCTTACCCTTACCCTTACCCTTACCCTTACCCTTGCTTTTACCCTTAAGCTTACCCTTACCCTTACCCTTACCCTTACCCTTAAGCTTACCCTTACCCTTACCCTTACCCTTACCCTTACCCTTACCCTTACCCTTACCCTTACCCTTACCCTTACCCTTACCCTTACCCTTAACCTTGCTTTTACCCTTAAGCTTACCCTTACCCTTACCCTTACCCTTACCCTTGCTTTTACCCTTAAGCTTACCCTTACCCTTACCCTTACCCTTAAGCTTACCCTTACCCTTACCCTTACCCTTACCCTTACCCTTACCCTTACCCTTACCCTTACCCTTACCCTTACCCTTACCCTTACCCTTACCCTTACCCTTACCCTTGCTTTTACCCTTAAGCTTACCCTCACCCTTACCCTTCACCTTACCCTTACCCTTACCCTTACCCTTACCCTTACCCTTACCCTTGCTTTTACCCTTAGGCTTACCCTTACCTTTACCCTTACCCTTACCCTTACCCTTACCCTTACCCTTACCCTTACCCTTACCCTTACCTTTACCCTTACCCTTGCTTTTACCCTTAAGCTTACCCTTACCCTTACCCTTACCCTTACCCTTACCCTTACTCTTGCTTTTACCCTTAAGCTTACCCTTACCCTTACCCTTACCCTTACCCTTACCCTTGCTTTTACCCTTAGGCTTACCCTTACCCTTTCCCTTACCCTTACCCTTGCTTTTACCCTTAAGCTTACCCTTACCCTTACCCTTACCCTTACCCTTACCCTTACCCTTACCCTTACTCTTACCCTTACCCTTACCCTTACCCTTACCCTTACCCTAACCCTTACCCTTACCCTTACCCTTACCCTTACCCTTGCTTTTACCCTTAGGCTTACCCTTACCTTTACCCTTACCCTTACCCTTACCCTTACCCTTACCCTTGCTTTTACCCTTAAGCTTACCCTTACCCTTACCCTTACCCTTACCCTTACCCTTACCCTTACCCTTACCCTTACCCTTACCCTTGCTTTTACCCTTAAGCTTACCCTTACCCTTACCCTTACCCTTACCCTTACCCTTACCCTTACCCTTACCCCCACCCTTGCTTTTACCCTTAAGCTTACCCTTACCCTTACCCTTACCGTTACCCTTACCCTTACCCTTGCTTTTACCCTTAAGCTTACCCTTACCCTTACCCTTGCTTTTACCCTTAGGCTTACCCTTACCCTTACCCTTACCCTTACCCTTGCTTTTACCCTTACCCTTACCCTTACCCTTGCTTTTACCCTTAGGCTTACCCTTATCTTTACCCTTACCCTTACCCTTACCCTTACCCTTACCCTTACCCTTACCCTTACCCTTACCCTTGCTTTTACCCTTAAGCTAACCCTTACCCTTACCCTTACCCTTACCCTTAACCTTACCCTTACCCTTGCTTTTACCCTTAAGCTCACCCTTACCCTTACCCTTACCCTTACCCTTACACTTACCCTTACCCTGACCCTTACCCTTGCTTTTACCCTTAAGATTACCCTTACCCTTACCCTTACCCTTACCCTTAAGCTTACCCTTACCCTAACCCTTACCCTTACCCTTACCCTTACCCTTACCCTTGCTTTTACCCTTAAGATTACCCTTACCCTTTCCCTTACCCTTACCCTTACCCTTGCTTTTACCCTTAAGCTTACCCTTACCCTTACCCTTACCCTTACCCTTAAGCTTACCCTTACCCTTACCCTTACCCTTACCCTTACCCTTACCCTTACCCCTGCCCTTACCCTTGCTTTTACCCTTAAGCTCACCCTTACCCTTACCCTTACCCTTACCCTAACCCTTACCCTTAACCTTACCCTTACCCTTACCCTTACCCTTACCCTTACCCTTGCTTTTACCCTTAGGCTTACCCTTACCTTTACCCTTACCATTACCCTTACCCTTAAGCTTACCCTTACCCTTACCCTTACCCTTACCCTTACCCTTACCCTTACCCTTACCCTTACCCTTACCCTTACCCTTACCCTTACCCTTGCTTTTACCCTTAAGCTTACCCTTACCCTTACCCTTACCCTTACCCTTACCCTTACCCTTACCCTTACCCTTACCCTTACCCTTACCCTTGCTTTGACCCTTAGGCTTACCCTTACCTTTACCCTTACCCTTACCCTTACCCTTACCCTTACCCTTACCCTTACCCTTACCCTTGCTTTTACCCTTAAGCTTACCCTTACCCTTACCCTTACCCTTACCCTTAACCTTACCCTTACCCTTACCCTTACCCTTACCCTTGCTTTTACCCTTAAGCTTACCCTTACCCTTACCCTTACCCTTACCCTTACCCTTGCTTTTACCCTTAAGCTTACCCTTACCCTTACCCTTACCCTTACCCTTACCCTTACCCTTACCCTTACCCTTACCCTTACCCTTACCCTTGCTTTTACCCTTAGGCTTAACCTTACCTTTACCCTTACCCTTACCCTTACCCTTACCCTTACCCTTACCCTCACCCTTACCCTTAACTTTACCCTTGCTTTTACCCTTAAGCTTACCCTTACCCTTACCCTTACCCTTACCCTTACCCTTACCCTTGCTTTTACCCTTAAGCTTACCCTTACCCTTACCCTTACCCTTACCCTCACCCTTACCCTTACCCTTACCCTTGCATATACCCTTAAGCTTACCCTTACCCTTACCCTTACCCTTACCCTTACCCTTACCCTTACCCTTACCCTTACCCTTACCCTTACCCTTACCCTTACCCTTACCCTTACCCTTACCCTTGCTTTTACCCTTAGGCTTACCCTTACCTTTACCCTTACCCTTACCCTTACCCTTACCCTTACCCTTACCCTTGCTATTACCCTTAAGCTTACCCTTACCCTTACCCTTACCCTTACCCTTACCCTAACCCTTACCCTTGCTTTTACCCTTAAGCTTACCCTTACCCTTACCCTTACCCTTACCCTTACCCTTACCCTTACCCTTACCCTTACCCTTACCCTTACCCTTGCTTTTACCCTTAAGCTTACCCTTACCCTTACCCTTACCCTTACCCTTACCCTTATCCTTACCCTTGCTTTTACCCTTAAGCTTACCCTTACCCTTACCCTTACCCTTACCCTTACCCTTACCCTTACCCTTACCCTTACCCTTGCTTTTACTCTTAGGCTTACCCTTACCTTTACCCTTACCCTTACAATTACCCTTACCCTCACCCTTACCCTTACCCTTGCTTTTACCCTTAAGCTTACCCTTACCCTTACCCTTACCCTTACCCTTACCCTTGCTTTTACCCTTAAGCTTACCCTTACCCTTACCCTTAACCTTACCCTTACCCTTGCTTTTACCCTTAGGCTTACCCTTACCCTTACCCTTACCCTTACCCTTGCTTTTACCCTTAAGCTTACCCTAACCCTTACCCTTACTCTTACCCTTACCCTTACCCTTACCCTTACCCTTACCCTTACCCTTACCCTTACCCTTACCCTTGCTTTTACCCTTAGGCTTACCCTTACCTTTACCCTTACCCTAACCCTTACCCCACCCTTACCCTTACCCTTACCCTTGCTTTTACCCTTAAGCTTACCCTTACCCTTACCCTTACCCTTACCCTTACCCTTACCCTTACCCTTACCCTTACCCTTACCCTTACCCTTACCCTTACCCTTGCTTTTACCCTTAAGCTTACCCTTACCCTTACCCTTACCCTAACCCTTACCCTTACCCTTACCCTTACCCTTACCCTTGCTTTTACCCTTAAGCTTACCCTTACCCTTACCCTTACCCTTACCCTTACCCTTACCCTTACCCTTACCCTTACCCTTACCCTTACCCTTACCCTTACCCTTACCCTTACCCTTACCCTTACCCTTGCTTTTACCCTTAGGCTTACCCTTACCTTTACCCTCACCCTTACCCTTACCCTTACCCTTACCCTTGCTTTTACCCTTTAGCTTACCCTTACCCTTACCCTTACCCTTAAGCTTACCCTTACCCTTACCCTTACCCTTAACCTTACCCTTACCCTTACCCTTACCCTTACCCTTACCCTTACCCTTGCTTTCACCCTTAAGCTTACCCTTACCCTTACCCTTACCCTTACCCTTACCCTTGCTTTTACCCTTAAGCTTACCCTTACCCTTACCCTTACCCTTAAGCTTACCCTTACCCTTACCCTTACCCTTACCCTTACCCTTACCCTTACCCTTACCCTTACCCTTACCCTTACCCTTACCCTTAACCTTACCCTTACCCTTGCTTTTACCCTTAAGCTTACCCTTACCCTTACCCTTACCCTTACCCTTAAGCTTACCCTTACCCTTACCCTTACCCTTACCCTTACCCTTAACCTTACCCTTGCTTTTACCCTTAAGCTTACCCTTACCCTTACCCTTACCCTTACCCTTAAGCTTACCCTTACCCTTACCCTTACCCTTACCCTTACCCTTGCTTTTACCCTTAAGCTTACCCTTACCCTTACCCTTACCCTTACCCTTAAGCTTACCCTTACCCTTACCCTTACCCTTACCCTTACCCTTACCCTTACCCTTAACCTTGCTTTTACCCTTAAGCTTACCCTAACCCTTACCCTTACCCTTACCCTTAAGCTTACCCTTACCCTTACCCTTACCCTTACCCTTACCCTTACCCTTACCCTTACCCTTACCCTTACCCTTACCCTTACCCTTGCTTTTACCCTTAAGCTTACCCTTACCCTTACCCTTACCCTTACCCTTACCCTTACCCTTACCCTTACCCTTACCCTTACCCTTACCCTTACCCTTGCTTTTACCCTTAAGCTTACCCTTACCCTTACCCTTACCCTTACCCTTACCCTTACCCTTGCTTTTACCCTTAAGCTTACCCTTACCCTTACCCTTACCCTTACCCTTACCCTTGCTTTTACCCTTAGGCTTACCCTTACCCTTACCCTTACCCTTACCCTTGCTTTTACCCTTAAGCTTACCCTTACCCTTACCCTTACCCTTACCCTTACCCTTACCCTTACCCTTACCCTTACCCTTACCCTTACCCTTACCCTTACCCTTACCCTTACCCTTACCCTTACTCTTACCCTTACCCTTACCCTTACCCTTACCCTTACCCTAACCCTTACCCTTACCCTTACCCTTACCCTTACCCTTGCTTTTACCCTTAGGCTTACCCTTACCTTTACCCTTACCCTTACCCTTACCCTTACCCTTACCCTTGCTTTTACCCTTAAGCTTACCCTTACCCTTACCCTTACCCTTACCCTTACCCTTACCCTTACCCTTACCCTTACCCTTACCCTTACCCTTGCTTTTACCCTTAAGCTTACCCTTACCCTTACCCTTACCCTTACCCTTACCCTTACCCTTACCCTTACCCCCACCCTTGCTTTTACCCTTAAGCTTACCCTTACCCTTACCCTTACCCTTACCCTTACCCTTACCCTTGCTTTTACCCTTAAGCTTACCCTTACCCTTACCCTTGCTTTTACCCTTAGGCTTACCCTTACCCTTACCCTTACCCTTACCCTTGCTTTTACCCTTACCCTTACCCTTACCCTTGCTTTTACCCTTAGGCTTACCCTTATCTTTACCCTTACCCTTACCCTTACCCTTACCCTTACCCTTACCCTTACCCTTACCCTTACCCTTGCTTTTACCCTTAAGCTAACCCTTACCCTTACCCTTACCCTTACCCTTAACCTTACCCTTACCCTTGCTTTTACCCTTAAGCTCACCCTTACCCTTACCCTTACCCTTACCCTTACACTTACCCTTACCCTGACCCTTACCCTTGCTTTTACCCTTAAGATTACCCTTACCCTTACCCTTACCCTTACCCTTAAGCTTACCCTTACCCTAACCCTTACCCTTACCCTTACCCTTACCCTTACCCTTGCTTTTACCCTTAAGATTACCCTTACCCTTTCCCTTACCCTTACCCTTACCCTTGCTTTTACCCTTAAGCTTACCCTTACCCTTACCCTTACCCTTACCCTTAAGCTTACCCTTACCCTTACCCTTACCCTTACCCTTACCCTTACCCTTACCCCTGCCCTTACCCTTGCTTTTACCCTTAAGCTCACCCTTACCCTTACCCTTACCCTTACCCTAACCCTTACCCTTAACCTTACCCTTACCCTTACCCTTACCCTTACCCTTACCCTTGCTTTTACCCTTAGGCTTACCCTTACCTTTACCCTTACCATTACCCTTACCCTTAAGCTTACCCTTACCCTTACCCTTACCCTTACCCTTACCCTTACCCTTACCCTTACCCTTACCCTTACCCTTACCCTTACCCTTACCCTTGCTTTTACCCTTAAGCTTACCCTTACCCTTACCCTTACCCTTACCCTTACCCTTACCCTTACCCTTACCCTTACCCTTACCCTTACCCTTGCTTTGACCCTTAGGCTTACCCTTACCTTTACCCTTACCCTTACCCTTACCCTTACCCTTACCCTTACCCTTACCCTTGCTTTTACCCTTAAGCTTACCCTTACCCTTACCCTTACCCTTACCCTTAACCTTACCCTTACCCTTACCCTTACCCTTACCCTTACCCTTGCTTTTACCCTTAAGCTTACCCTTACCCTTACCCTTACCCTTACCCTTACCCTTGCTTTTACCCTTAAGCTTACCCTTACCCTTACCCTTACCCTTACCCTTACCCTTACCCTTACCCTTACCCTTACCCTTACCCTTACCCTTGCTTTTACCCTTAGGCTTAACCTTACCTTTACCCTTACCCTTACCCTTACCCTTACCCTTACCCTTACCCTCACCCTTACCCTTAACTTTACCCTTGCTTTTACCCTTAAGCTTACCCTTACCCTTACCCTTACCCTTACCCTTACCCTTACCCTTGCTTTTACCCTTAAGCTTACCCTTACCCTTACCCTTACCCTTACCCTCACCCTTACCCTTACCCTTACCCTTGCATATACCCTTAAGCTTACCCTTACCCTTACCCTTACCCTTACCCTTACCCTTACCCTTACCCTTACCCTTACCCTTACCCTTACCCTTACCCTTACCCTTACCCTTACCCTTACCCTTGCTTTTACCCTTAGGCTTACCCTTACCTTTACCCTTACCCTTACCCTTACCCTTACCCTTACCCTTACCCTTGCTATTACCCTTAAGCTTACCCTTACCCTTACCCTTACCCTTACCCTTACCCTAACCCTTACCCTTGCTTTTACCCTTAAGCTTACCCTTACCCTTACCCTTACCCTTACCCTTACCCTTACCCTTACCCTTACCCTTACCCTTACCCTTACCCTTGCTTTTACCCTTAAGCTTACCCTTACCCTTACCCTTACCCTTACCCTTACCCTTATCCTTACCCTTGCTTTTACCCTTAAGCTTACCCTTACCCTTACCCTTACCCTTACCCTTACCCTTACCCTTACCCTTACCCTTACCCTTGCTTTTACTCTTAGGCTTACCCTTACCTTTACCCTTACCCTTACAATTACCCTTACCCTCACCCTTACCCTTACCCTTGCTTTTACCCTTAAGCTTACCCTTACCCTTACCCTTACCCTTACCCTTACCCTTGCTTTTACCCTTAAGCTTACCCTTACCCTTACCCTTAACCTTACCCTTACCCTTGCTTTTACCCTTAGGCTTACCCTTACCCTTACCCTTACCCTTACCCTTGCTTTTACCCTTAAGCTTACCCTAACCCTTACCCTTACTCTTACCCTTACCCTTACCCTTACCCTTACCCTTACCCTTACCCTTACCCTTACCCTTACCCTTGCTTTTACCCTTAGGCTTACCCTTACCTTTACCCTTACCCTAACCCTTACCCCACCCTTACCCTTACCCTTACCCTTGCTTTTACCCTTAAGCTTACCCTTACCCTTACCCTTACCCTTACCCTTACCCTTACCCTTACCCTTACCCTTACCCTTACCCTTACCCTTACCCTTACCCTTGCTTTTACCCTTAAGCTTACCCTTACCCTTACCCTTACCCTAACCCTTACCCTTACCCTTACCCTTACCCTTACCCTTGCTTTTACCCTTAAGCTTACCCTTACCCTTACCCTTACCCTTACCCTTACCCTTACCCTTACCCTTACCCTTACCCTTACCCTTACCCTTACCCTTACCCTTACCCTTACCCTTGCTTTTACCCTTAGGCTTACCCTTACCTTTACCCTCACCCTTACCCTTACCCTTACCCTTACCCTTGCTTTTACCCTTTAGCTTACCCTTACCCTTACCCTTACCCTTAAGCTTACCCTTACCCTTACCCTTACCCTTAACCTTACCCTTACCCTTACCCTTACCCTTACCCTTACCCTTACCCTTGCTTTCACCCTTAAGCTTACCCTTACCCTTACCCTTACCCTTACCCTTACCCTTGCTTTTACCCTTAAGCTTACCCTTACCCTTACCCTTACCCTTAAGCTTACCCTTACCCTTACCCTTACCCTTACCCTTACCCTTACCCTTACCCTTACCCTTACCCTTACCCTTACCCTTACCCTTACCCTTAACCTTACCCTTACCCTTGCTTTTACCCTTAAGCTTACCCTTACCCTTACCCTTACCCTTACCCTTAAGCTTACCCTTACCCTTACCCTTACCCTTACCCTTACCCTTAACCTTACCCTTGCTTTTACCCTTAAGCTTACCCTTACCCTTACCCTTACCCTTACCCTTAAGCTTACCCTTACCCTTACCCTTACCCTTACCCTTACCCTTGCTTTTACCCTTAAGCTTACCCTTACCCTTACCCTTACCCTTACCCTTAAGCTTACCCTTACCCTTACCCTTACCCTTACCCTTACCCTTACCCTTACCCTTAACCTTGCTTTTACCCTTAAGCTTACCCTAACCCTTACCCTTACCCTTACCCTTAAGCTTACCCTTACCCTTACCCTTACCCTTACCCTTACCCTTACCCTTACCCTTACCCTTACCCTTACCCTTACCCTTACCCTTGCTTTTACCCTTAAGCTTACCCTTACCCTTACCCTTACCCTTACCCTTACCCTTACCCTTACCCTTACCCTTACCCTTACCCTTACCCTTACCCTTACCCTTGCTTTTACCCTTAAGCTTACCCTTACCCTTACCCTTACCCTTACCCTTACCCTTACCCTTGCTTTTACCCTTAAGCTTACCCTTACCCTTACCCTTACCCTTACCCTTACCCTTGCTTTTACCCTTAGGCTTACCCTTACCCTTACCCTTACCCTTACCCTTGCTTTTACCCTTAAGCTTACCCTTACCCTTACCCTTACCCTTACCCTTACCCTTACCCTTACCCTTACCCTTACCCTTACCCTTACCCTTACCCTTACCCTTACCCTTACCCTTACCCTTACCCTTACCCTTACCCTTACCCTTACCCTTACCCTTACCCTTACCCTTACCCTTACCCTTACCCTTACCCTTACCCTTACCCTTACCCTTACCCTTACCCTTACCCTTACCCTTACCCTTACCCTTACCCTTACCCTTACCCTTACCCTTACCCTTGCTTTTACCCTTAGGCTTACCCTTACCTTTACCCTTACCCTTACCCTTACCCTTACCCTTACCCTTGCTTTTACCCTTAAGCTTACCCTTACCCTTACCCTTACCCTTACCCTTACCCTTACCCTTACCCTTGCTTTTACCCTTAAGCTTACCCTTACCCTTACCCTTACCCTTACCCTTACCCTTACCCTCACGCTTGCTTTTACCCTTAAGCTTACCCTTACCCTTACCCTTACCCTTACCCTTACCCTTACCCTTGCTTTTACCCTTAGGCTTACCCTTACCCTTACCCTTACCCTTACCCTTGCTTTTACCCTTAAGCTTACCCTTACCCTTACCCTTACCCTTACTCTTACCCTTACCCTTACCCTTACCCTTACCCTTGCTTTTACCCTTAGGCTTACCCTTACCTTTACCCTTACCCTTACCCTTACCCTTACCCTTACCCTTACCCTTACCCTTACCCTTACCCTTGCTTTTACCCTTAAGCTTACCCTTACCCTTACCCTTACCCTTACCCTTACCCTTACCCTTGCTTTTACCCTTAGGCTTACCCTTACCTTTACCCTTACCCTTACCCTTACCCTTACCCTTGCTTTTACCCTTAAGCTTACCCTTACCCTTACCCTTACCCTTACCCTTACCCTTGCTTTTACCCTTAGGCTTACCCTTACCCTTACCCTTACCCTTACCCTTGCTTTTACCCTTAAGCTTACCCTTACCCTTACCCTTACCCTTACCCTTACCCTTACCCTTACCCTTACCCTTACCCTTACCCTTACCCTTACCCTTACCCTTACCCTTACCCTTACCCTTACCCTTACCCTTACCCTTACCCTTACCCTTACCCTTACCCTTACCCTTACCCTTACCCTTACCCTTACCCTTACCCTTACCCTTGCTTTTACCCTTAGGCTTACCCTTACCCTTGCTTTTACCCTTAGGCTTACCCTTACCTTTACCCTTACCCTTACCCTTACCCTTACCCTTACCCTTACCCTTACCCTTGCTTTTACCCTTAAGCTTACCCTTACCCTTACCCTTACCCTTACCCTTACCCTTACCCTTACCCTTACCCTTACCCTTGCTTTTACCCTTAAGCTTACCCTTACCCTTACCCTTACCCTTACCCTTACCCTTACCCTTACCCTTACCCTTACCCTTACCCTTACCCTCACCCTTGCTTTTACCCTTAAGCTTACCCTTACCCTTACCCTTACCCTTACCCTTACCCTTACCCTTGCTTTTACCCTTAGGCTTACCCTTACCCTTACCCTTACCCTTACCCTTGCTTTTACCCTTAAGCTTACCCTTACCCTTACCCTTACCCTTACTCTTACCCTTACCCTTACCCTTACCCTTACCCTTGCTTTTACCCTTAGGCTTACCCTTACCTTTACCCTTACCCTTACCCTTACCCTTACCCTTACCCTTACCCTTACCCTTACCCTTACCCTTGCTTTTACCCTTAAGCTTACCCTTACCCTTACCCTTACCCTTACCCTTACCCTTACCCTTACCCTTACCCTTACCCTTACCCTTACCCTTACCCTTACCCTTACCCTTACCCTTACCCTTGCTTTTACCCTTAAGTTCACCCTTACCCTTACCCTTACCCTTACCCTTACCCTTACCCTTACTCTTACCCTTACCCTTGCTTTTACCCTTAAGCTTACCCTTACCCTTACCCTTACCCTTACCCTTAAGCTTACCCTTACCCTTACCCTTACCCTTACCCTTACCCTTACCCTTACCCTTGCTTTTACCCTTAAGCTTACCCTTACCCTTACCCTTACCCTTGCTTTTACCCTTAAGCTTACCCTTACCCTTACCCTTACCCTTACCCTTAAGCTTACCCTTACCCTTACCCTTACCCTTACCCTTACCCTTACCCTTACCCTTGCTTTTACCCTTAAGCTTACCCTTACCCTTACCCTTACCCTTACCCTTACCCTTACCCTTACCCTTACCCTTACCCTTACCCTTACCCTTACCCTTACCCTTACCCTTGCTTTTACCCTTAGGCTTACCCTTACCTTTACCCTTACCATTACCCTTACCCTTACCCTTACCCTTACCCTTGCTTTTACCCTTAAGCTTACCCTTACCCTTACCCTTACCCTTACCCTTACCCTTACCCTTACCCTTACCCTTACCCTTACCCTTACCCTTACCCTTACCCTTACCCTTACCCTTACCCTTACCCTTACCCTTACCCTTACCCTTACCCTTACCCTTACCCTTACCCTTACCCTTACCCTTACCCTTACCCTTACCCTTGCTTTTACCCTTAAGCTTACCCTTACCCTTACCCTTACCCTTACCCTTGCTTTTACCCTTAAGCTTACCCTTACCCTTACTCTTACCCCTACCCTTACCCTTACCCTTACCCTTACCCTTACCCTTACCCTTACCCTTGCTTTTACCCTTAGGCTTACCCTCACCTTTACCCTTACCCTTACCCTTACCCTTACCCTTACCCTTACCCTTACCCTTACCTTCGCTTTTACCCTTAAGCTTACCCTTACCCTTACCCTTACCCTTACCCTTAGCCTTACCCTTACCCTTGCTTTTACCCTTAAGCTTACCCTTACCCTTACCCTTACCCTTGCTTTTACCCTTAGGCTTACCCTTACCCTTACCCTTACCCTTACCCTTAAGCTTACCCTTACCCTAACCCTTACCCTTACCCTTACCCTTACCCTTACCCTTACCCTTACCCTTACCCTTACCCTTACCCTTACCCTTACCCTTACCCTTACCCTTACTTAGGGTAAGGGTAAGGGTAAGCTTAAGGGTAAAAGCAAGGGTAAGGGTAAGGGTAAGGGTAAGGGTAAGGGTAAGGGTAAGGGTAAGGGTAAGCTTAAGGGTAAGGGTAAGGGTAAGGGTAAGGGTAAGGGTAAGCTTAAGGGTAAAAGCAAGGGTAAGGGTAAGGGTAAGGGTAAGGGTTAGGGTAAGGGTAAGCTTAAGGGTAAGGGTAAGGGTAAGGGTAAGGGTAAGCCTAAGGGTAAAAGCAAGGGTAAGGGTAAGGGTAAGGGTAAGCTTAAGGGTAAAAGCAAGGGTAAGGGTAAGGCTAAGGGTAAGGGTAAGGGTAAGGGTAAGGGTAAGCTTAAGGGTAAAAGCGAAGGTAAGGGTAAGGGTAAGGGTAAGGGTAAGGGTAAGGGTAAGGGTAAGGGTAAAGGTGAGGGTAAGCCTAAGGGTAAAAGCAAGGGTAAGGGTAAGGGTAAGGGTAAGGGTAAGGGTAAGGGTAAGGGTAGGGGTAAGAGTAAGGGTAAGGGTAAGCTTAAGGGTAAAAGCAAGGGTAAGGGTAAGGGTAAGGGTAAGGGTAAGCTTAAGGGTAAAAGCAAGGGTAAGGGTAAGGGTAAGGGTAAGGGTAAGGGTAAGGGTAAGGGTAAGGGTAAGGGTAAGGGTAAGGGTAAGGGTAAGGGTAAGGGTAAGGGTAAGGGTAAGGGTAAGGGTAAGGGTAAGGGTAAGGGTAAGGGTAAGGGTAAGGGTAAGGGTAAGGGTAAGGGTAAGGGTAAGGGTAAGGGTAAGGGTAAGCTTAAGGGTAAAAGCAAGGGTAAGGGTAAGGGTAAGGGTAAGGGTAATGGTAAGGGTAAAGGTAAGGGTAAGCCTAAGGGTAAAAGCAAGGGTAAGGGTAAGGGTAAGGGTAAGGGTAAGGGTAAGGGTAAGGGTAAGGGTAAGGGTAAGGGTAAGGGTAAGGGTAAGGGTAAGGGTAAGCTTAAGGGTAAAAGCAAGGGTAAGGGTAAGGGTAAGGGTAAGGGTAAGGGTAAGGGTAAGGGTAAGCTTAAGGGTAAGGGTAAGGGTAAGGGTAAGGGTAAGCTTAAGGGTAAAAGCAAGGGTAAGGGTAAGGGTAAGGGTAAGCTTAAGGGTAAAAGCAAGGGTAAGGGTAAGGGTAAGGGTAAGGGTAAGGGTAAGGGTAAGGGTAAGCTTAAGGGTAAGGGTAAGGGTAAGGGTAAGGGTAAGCTTAAGGGTAAAAGCAAGGGTAAGGGTAAGAGTAAGGGTAAGGGTAAGGGTAAGGGTAAGGGTAAGGGTAAGGGTGAACTTAAGGGTAAAAGCAAGGGTAAGGGTAAGGGTAAGGGTAAGGGTAAGGGTAAGGGTAAGGGTAAGGGTAAGGGTAAGGGTAAGGGTAAGGGTAAGGGTAAGGGTAAGGGTAAGCTTAAGGGTAAAAGCAAGGGTAAGGGTAAGGGTAAGGGTAAGGGTAAGGGTAAGGGTAAGGGTAAGGGTAAGGGTAAAGGTAAGGGTAAGCCTAAGGGTAAAAGCAAGGGTAAGGGTAAGGGTAAGGGTAAGGGTAAGAGTAAGGGTAAGGGTAAGGGTAAGGGTAAGGGTAAGGGTAAGGGTAAGCTTAAGGGTAAAAGCAAGGGTAAGGGTAAGGGTAAGGGTAAGGGTAAGGGTAAGCTTAAGGGTAAGGGTAAGGGTAAGGGTAAGGGTAAGCTTAAGGGTAAAAGCAACGGTAAGGTTAAGGGTAAGGGTAAGGGTAAGGGTAAGGGTAAGGGTAAGCTTAAGGGTAAGGGTAAGGGTAAGGGTAAGGGTAAGCTTAAGGGTAAAAGCAAGGGTAAGGGTAAGGGTAAGGGTAAGGTTAAGGGTAAGGGTAAGGGTAAGGGTAAGGATAAGGGTAAGGGTAAGGGTAAGCTTAAGGGTAAGGGTAAGGGTAAGGGTAAGCTTAAGGGTAAAAGCAAGGGTAAGGTTAGGGTAAGGGTAAAGGTAAGGGTAAGCTTAAGGGTAAAAGCAAGGGTAAGGGTAAGGGTAAGGGTAAGGGTAAGGGTAAGGGTAAGGGTAAGGGTAAGGGTAAGGGTAAGGGTAAGGGTAAGGGTAAGGGTAAGCTTAAGGGTAAGGGTAAGGGTAAGGGTAAGCTTAAGGGTAAAAGCAAGGGTAAGGGTAAGGGTAAGGGTAAGGGTAAGGGTAAAGGTAAGGGTAAGCCTAAGGGTAAAAGCAAGGGTAAGGGTAAGGGTAAGGGTAAGGGTAAGGGTAAGGGTAAGGGTAAGGGTAAGGGTAAGCTTAAGGGTAAAAGCAAGGGTAAGGGTAAGGGTAAGGGTAAGGGTAAGGGTAAGGGTAAGGGTAAGGGTAAGGGTAAGGGTAAGCTTAAGGGTAAAAGCAAGGGTAAGGGTAAGGGTAAGGGTAAGGGTAAGGGTAAGGGTAAGGGTAAGGGTAAGGGTAAGGGTAAGGGTAAGCTTAAGGGTAAAAGCAAGGGTGAGGGTAAGGGTAAGGGTAAGGGTAAGGGTTAGGGTAAGGGTAAAGGTAAGGGTAAGCCTAAGGGTAAAAGCAAGGGTAAGGGTAAGGGTAAGGGTAAGGGTAAGGGTAAGGGTAAGGGTAAGGGTAAGGGTAAGAGTAAGGGTAAGGGTAAGGGTAAGCTTAAGGGTAAAAGCAAGGGTAAGGGTAAGGGTAAGGGTAAGGGTAAGCCTAAGGGTAAAAGCAAGGGTAAGGGTAAGGTTAAGGGTAAGGGTAAGGGTAAGCTTAAGGGTAAAAGCAAGGGTAAGGGTAAGGGTAAGGGTAAGGGTAAGGGTAAGCTTAAGGGTAAAAGCAAGGGTAAGGGTAAGGGTGAGGGTAAGGGTGAGGGTAAGGGTAAGGGTAAAGGTAAGGGTAAGCCTAAGAGTAAAAGCAAAGGTAAGGGTAAGGGTAAGGGTAAGGGTAAGGGTAAGGGTAAGGGTAAGGGTAAGGGTAAGGGTAAGGGTGAGCTTAAGGGTAAAAGCAAGGGTAAGGATAAGGGTAAGGGTAAGGGTAAGGGTAAGGGTAAGGGTAAGGGTAAGGGTAAGGGTAAGGGTAAGCTTAAGGGTAAAAGCAAGGGTAAGGGTAAGGGTAAGGGTAAGGGTAAGGGTAAGGGTAAGCTTACCCTTACCCTTACCCTTACCCTTACACTTACCCTTGCTTTTACCCTTAGGCTTACCCTTACCCTTACCCTTACCCTTACCCTTAAGCTTACCCTTACACTTACCCTCACCCTTACCCTTACCCTTACCCTTACCCTTACCCTTACCCTTACCCTTGCTTTTACCCTTAAGCTTACCCTTACCCTTAACCTTACCCTTACCCTTACCCTTACCCTTACCCTTACCCTTACCCTTACCCTTGCTTTGACCCTTAGGCTTACCCTTACCTTTACCCTTACCCTTACCCTTACCCTTACCCTTACCCTTACCCTTACCCTTACCCTTACCCTTACCCTTACCCTTACCCTTGCTTTTACCCTTAAGCTTACCCTTACCCTTACCCTTACCCTTACCCTTACCCTTACCCTTACCCTTGCTTTTACCCTTAAGCTTACCCTTACCCTTACCCTTACCCTTACCCTTACCCTTGCTTTTACCCTTAGGCTTACCCTTACCCTTAGCCTTACCCTTACCCTTGCTTTTACCCTTAAGCTTACATTTACCCTTACCCTTACCCTTACCCTTACCCTTACCCTTACCCTTACCCTTACCCTTACCCTTACCCTTACCCTTGCTTTTACCCTTAAGCTTACCCTTACCCTTACCCTTACCCTTACCCTTACCCTTACCCTTACCCTTACCCTTACCCTTACCCTTACCCTTACCCTCACCCTTGCTTTTACCCTTAAGCTTACCCTTACCCTTACCCTTACCCTTACCCTTACCCTTACCCTTACCCTTACCCTTGCTTTTACCCTTAAGCTTACCCTTACCCTTACCCTTACCCTTACCCTTACCCTTGCTTTTACCCTTAGGCTTACCCTTACCCTTACCCTTACCCTTACCCTTGCTTTTACCCTTAAGCTTACCCTTACCCTTACCCTTACCCTTACTCTTACCCTTACCCTTACCCTTACCATTACCCTTGCTTTTACCCTTAGGCTTACCCTTACCTTTACCCTTACCCTTACCCTTACCCTTACCCTTACCCTTACCCTTACCCTTACCCTTACCCTTACCCTTGCTTTTACCCTTAAGCTTACCCTTACCCTTACCCTTACCCTTACCCTTACCCTTACCCTTACCCTTACCCTTACCCTTGCTTTTACCCTTAAGCTCACCCTTACCCTTACCCTTACCCTTACCCTTACCCTTACCCTTACTCTTACCCTTACCCTTGCTTTTACCCTTAAGCTTACCCTTACCCTTACCCTTACCCTTACCCTTAAGCTTACCCTTACCCTTACCCTTACCCTTACCCTTACCCTTACCCTTGCTTTTACCCTTAAGCTTACCCTTACCCTTACCCTTACCCTTACCCTTACCCTTGCTTTTACCCTTACGCTTACCCTTACCCTTACCCTTACCCTTACCCTTAAGCTTACCCTTACCCTTACTCTTACCCTTACCCTTACCCTTACCCTTACCCTTACCCTTACCCTTACCCTTACCCTTACCCTTGCTTTTACCCTTAAGCTTACCCTTACCCTTACCCTTACCCTTACCCTTACCCTTACCCTTACCCTTGCTTTTACCCTTAAGCTTACCCTTACCCTTACCCTTACCCTTACCCTTACCCTTACCCTAACCCTTACCCTTGCTTTTACCCTTAAGCTTACCCTTACCCTTACCCTTACCCTTACCCTTACCCTTACCCTTACCCTTACCCTTACCCTTACCCTTACCCTTGCTTTTACCATTAAGCTTACCCTTACCCTTACCCTTACCCTTACCCTTACCCTTACCCTTACCCTTACCCTTACCCTTACCCTTACCCTTACCCTTACCCTTATCCTTACCCTTGCTTTTACCCTTAAGCTTACCCTTACCCTTACCCTTACCCTTACCCTTACCCTTACCCTTACCCTTACCCTTACCCTTACCCTTACCCTTACCCTTACCCTTACCCTTACCCTTACCCTTACCCTTGCTTTTACTCTTAGGCTTACCCTTACCTTTACCCTTACCCTCACCCTTACCCTCACCCTCACCCTTACCCTTACCCTTGCTTTTACCCTTAAGCTTACCCTTACCCTTACCCTTACCCTTACCCTTACCCTTGCTTTTACCCTTAAGCTTACCCTTACCCTTACCCTTAACCTTACCCTTACCCTTGCTTTTACCCTTAGGCTTACCCTTACCCTTACCCTTACCCTTACCCTTGCTTTTACCCTTAAGCTTACCCTTACCCTTACCCTTACTCTTACCCTTACCCTTACCCTTACCCTTACCCTTACCCTTACCCTTACCCTTACCCTTACCCTTAACCTTACCCTTACCCTTACCCTTACCTTGCTTTTACCCTTAGCTTACCCTTACCTTACCCTTACCTACCCTACCCTAACCCTTACCTTACCCTTACCCTTACCCTTACCCTTGCTTTTACCCTTAAGCTTACCCTTACCCTTACCCTTACCCTTACCCTTACCCTTACCCTTACCCTTACCCTTACCCTTACCCTAACCCTTACCCTTACCCTTACCCTTACCCTTACCCTTACCCTTACCCTTGCTTTTACCCTTAAGCTTACCCTTACCCTTACCCTTACCCTTACCCTTACCCTTACCCTTACCCTTGCTTTTACCCTTAAGCTTACCCTTACCCTTACCCTTACCCTTACCCTTACCCTTACCCTTACCCTTACCCTTACCCTTACCCTTACCCTTACCTTGCTTTTACCCTTAGGCTTACCCTACCTTTACCCTTACCCTTACCCTTACCCTTACCCTTACCCTTGCTTTTACCCTTAAGCTTACCCTTACCCTTACCCTTACCCTTAAGCTTACCCTTACCCTTACCCTTACCTTACCCTTACCCTTACCTTACCCTTACCCTTACCCTTACCCTTACCCTTACCCTTACCCTTGCTTTTACCCTTAAGCTTACCCTTACCCTTACCCTTACCCTTACCCTTGCTTTTACCCTTAAGCTTACCCTTACCCTTACCCTTACCCTTAAGCTTACCCTTACCCTTACCCTTACCCTTACCCTTACCCTTACCCTTACCCTTACCCTTACCCTTACCCTTACCCTTACCCTTACCCTTACCCTTACCCTTACCCTTACCCTTGCTTTTACCCTTAAGCTTACCCTTACCCTTACCCTTACCCTTACCCTTAAGCTTACCCTTACCCTTACCCTTACCCTTACCCTTACCCTTACCCTTAACCTTACCCTTGCTTTTACCCTTAAGCTTACCCTTACCCTTACCCTTACCCTTACCCTTAAGCTTACCCTTACCCTTACCCTTACCCTTACCCTTACCCTTGCTTTTACCCTTAAGCTTACCCTTACCCTTACCCTTACCCTTACCCTTAAGCTTACCCTTACCCTTACCCTTACCCTTACCCTTACCCTTACCCTTACCCTTGCTTTTACCCTTAAGCTTACCCTTACCCTTACCCTTACCCTTACCCTTGCTTTTACCCTTAAGCTTACCCTTACCCTTACCCTTACCCTTACCCTTAAGCTTACCCTTACCCTTACCCTTACCCTTACCCTTACCCTTACCCTCACCCTTACCCCTTACCCTTACCCTTGCTTTTACCCTTAAGCTTACCCTTACCCTTACCCTTACCCTTACCCTTACCCTTACCCTTACCCTTACCCTTACCCTTGCTTTTACCCTTAGCTTACCCTTACCTTTACCCTTACCTTACCCTTACCCTTACCCTTACCCTTACCTTACCCTTGCTTTTACCCTTAAGCTTACCCTTACCCTTACCCTTACCCTTACCCTTACCCTTACCCTTACCCTTGCTTTTACCCTTAAGCTTACCCTTACCCTTACCCTTACCCTTACCCTTACCCTTGCTTTTACCCTTAGGCTTACCCTTACCCTTACCCTTACCCTTACCCTTGCTTTTACCCTTAAGCTTACCCTTACCCTTACCCTTACCCTTACCCTTACCTTACCCTTACCCTTACCCTTACCCTTACCTTACCCTTACCCTTACCCTTACCCTTACCCTTACCTTACCCTTACCCTTACCCTTACCCTTACCCTTACCCTTACCCTTACCCTTACCCTTACCCTTACCCTTACCCTTGCTTTTACCCTTAGGCTTACCCTTACCTTACCCTTTCCCTTACCCTTACCCTTACCCTTACCCTTGCTTTTACCCTTAAGCTTACCCTTACCCTTACCCTTACCCTTACCCTTACCCTCACCCTTACCCTTACCCTTACCCTTACCCTTGCTTTTACCCTTAAGCTTACCCTTACCCTTACCCTTACCCTTACCCTTACCCTTACCCTTACCCTTACCCTTACCCTTACCCTTACCCTTACCCTTACCCTCACCCTTGCTTTTACCCTTAAGCTTACCCTTACCCTTACCCTTACCCTTACCCTTGCCCTTACCCTTGCTTTTACCCTTAAGCTTACCCTTACCCTTACCCTTACCCTTACCCTTACCCTTGCTTTTACCCTTAGGCTTACCCTTACCCTTACCCTTACCCTTACCCTTGCTTTTACCCTTAAGCTTACCCTTACCCTTACCCTTACCCTTACTCTTACCCTTACCCTTACCCTTACCCTTACCCTTGCTTTTACCCTTAGGCTTACCCTTACCTTTACCCTTACCCTTACCCTTACCCTTACCCTTACCCTTACCCTTACCCTTACCCTTACCCTTACCCTTACCCTTACCCTTGCTTTTACCCTTAAGCTTACCCTTACCCTTACCCTTACCCTTACCCTTACCCTTACCCTTACCCTTACCCTTACCCTTGCTTTTACCCTTAAGCTCACCCTTACCCTTACCCTTACCCTTAACCTTACCCTTACCCTTACTCTTACCCTTACCCTTGCTTTTACCCTTAAGCTTACCCTTACCCTTACCCTTACCCTTACCCTTAAGCTTACCCTTACCCTTACCCTTACCCTTACCCTTACCCTTACCCTTACCCTTACCCTTACCCTTGCTTTTACCCTTAAGCTTACCCTTACCCTTACCCTTACCCTTACCCTTACCCTTGCTTTTACCCTTACGCTTACCCTTACCCTTACCCTTACCCTTACCCTTAAGCTTACCCTTACCCTTACCCTTACCCTTACCCTTACCCTTACCCTTACCCTTACCCTTACCCTTACCCTTACCCTTACCCTTACCCTTACCCTTGCTTTTACCCTTAAGCTTACCCTTACCCTTACCCTTACCCTTACCCTTACCCTTACCCTTACCCTTACCCTTACCCTTACCCTTACCCTTACCCTTGCTTTTACCATTAGGCTTACCCTTACCTTTACCCTTACCATTACCCTTACCCTTACCCTTACCCTTACCCTTACTCTTACCCTTGCTTTTACCCTTAAGCTTACCCTTACCCTTACCCTTACCCTTACCCTTACCCTTACCCTTACCCTTACCCTTACCCTTACCCTTACCCTTACCCTTACCCTTACCCTTACCCTTACCCTTACCCTTACCCTTACCCTTACCCTTACCCTTACCCTTGCTTTTACCCTTAAGCTTACCCTTACCCTTACCCTTACCCTTACCCTTACCCTTACCCTTGCTTTTACCCTTAAGCTTACCCTTACCCTTACTCTTACCCCTACCCTTACCCTTACCCTTACCCTTACCCTTACCCTTACCCTTACCCTTACCCTTGCTTTTACCCTTAGGCTTACCCTCACCTTTACCCTTACCCTTACCCTTACCCTTACCCTTACCCTTACCCTTACCCTTGCTTTTACCCTTAAGCTTACCCTTACCCTTACCCTTACCCTTACCCTTACCCTTAGCCTTACCCTTACCCTTGCTTTTACCCTTAAGCTTACCCTTACCCTTACCCTTACCCTTACCCTTGCTTTTACTCTTAGGCTTACCCTTACCCTTACCCTTAAGCTTACCCTTACCCTTACCCTTACCCTTACCCTTAACCTTACCCTTACCGTTACCCTTACCCTTACCCTTACCCTTACCCTTACCCTTACCCTTACCCTTACCCTTACCCTTGCTTTTACCCTTAAGCTTACCCTTACCCTTACCCTTACCCTTACCCTTACCCTTACCCTTACCCTTACCCTTACCCTTACCCTTACCCTTACCCTTGCTTTTAGCCTTAAGCTTACCCTTACCTTTACCCTTACCCTTACCCTTACCCTTACCCTTACCCTTACCCTTACCCTTACCCTTGCTTTTACCCTTAAGCTTACCCTTACCCTTACCCTTACCCTTACCCTTACCCTAACCCTTACCCTTGCTTTTACCCTTAAGCTTACCCTTACCCTTACCCTTACCCTTACACTTACCCTTACCCTTACCCTTACCCTTACCCTTACCCTTACCCTTACCCTTACCCTTGCTTTTACCCTTAAGCTTACCCTTACCCTTACCCTTACCCTTACCCTTACCCATACCCTTACCCTTACCCTTACCCTTACCCTTACCCTTATCCTTACCCTTGCTTTTACCCTTAAGCTTACCCTTACCCTTACCCTTACCCTTACCCTTACCCTTACCCTTACCCTTACCCTTACCCTTACCCTTACCCTTACCCTTACCCTTACCCTTACCCTTACCCTTGCTTTTACTCTTAGGCTTACCCTTACCTTTACCCTTACCCTTACCCTTACCCTCACCCTCACCCTTACCCTTACCCTTGCTTTTACCCTTAAGCTTACCCTTACCCTTACCCTTACCCTTACCCTTACCCTTGCTTTTACCCTTTAGCTTACCCTTACCCTTACCCTTTACCTTACCCTTACCCTTGCTTTTACCCTTAGGCTTACCCTTACCCTTACCCTTACCCTTACCCTTGCTTTTACCCTTAAGCTTACCCTTACCCTTACCCTTACTCTTACCCTTACCCTTACCCTTACCCTTACCCTTACCCTTACCCTTACCCTTACCCTTACCCTTACCCTTGCTTTTACCCTTAGGCTTACCCTTACCTTTACCCTTACCCTAACCCTTACCCTTACCCTTACCCTTACCCTTACCCTTACCCTTGCTTTTACCCTTAAGCTTACCCTTACCCTTACCCTTACCCTTACCCTTACCCTTACCCTTACTCTTACCCTTACCCTTACCCTTGCTTTTACCCTTAAGCTTACCCTTACCCTTACCCTTACCCTTACCCTTACCCTTACCCTTACCCTTACCCTTACCCTTGCTTTTACCCTTAAGCTTACCCTTACCCTTACCCTCACCCTTACCCTTACCCTTACCCTTACCCTTACCCTTACGCTTACCCTTACCCTTGCTTTTACCCTTAGGCTTACCCTTACCTTTACCCTTACCCTTACCCTTACCCTTACCCTTACCCTTGCTTTTACCCTTAAGCTTACCCTACCCTTACCCTTACCCTTACCCTTGCTTTTACCCTTAAGCTTACCCTTACCCTTACCCTTACCCTTAAGCTTACCCTTACCCTTACCCTTACCCTTACCCTTACCCTTACCCTTACCCTTACCCTTACCCTTACCCTTACCCTTACCCTTACCCTTGCTTTTACCCTTAAGCTTACCCTTACCCTTACCCTTACCCTTACCCTTAAGCTTACCCTTACCCTTACCCTTACCCTTACCCTTACCCTTACCCTTAACCTTACCCTTGCTTTTACCCTTAAGCTTACCCTTACCCTTACCCTTACCCTTACCCTTAAGCTTACCCTTACCCTTACCCTTACCCTTACCCTTACCCTTACCCTTACCCTTGCTTTTACCCTTAAGCTTACCCTTACCCTTACCCTTACCCTTACCCTTAAGCTTACCCTTACCCTTACCCTTACCCTTACCCTTACCCTTGCTTTAACCCTTAAGCTTACCCTTACCCTTACCCTTACCCTTACCCTTGCTTTTACCCTTAAGCTTACCCTTACCCTTACCCTTACCCTTACCCTTAAGCTTACCCTTACCCATACCCTTACCCTTACCCTTACCCTTACACTTACCCTTACCCTTGCTTTTACCCTTAAGCTTACCCTTACCCTTACCCTTACCCTTACCCTTACCCTTACCCTAACCCTTGCTTTTACCCTTAGGCTTACACTTACCTTTACCCTTACCCTTACCCTTACCCTTACCCTTACCCTTGCTTTTACCCTTAAGCTTACCCTTACCCTTACCCTTACCCTTACCCTTACCCTTACCCTTACCCTTGCTTTCACCCTTAAGCTTACCCTTACCCTTACCCTTACCCTTACCCTTACCCTTGCTTTTACCCTTAGGCTTACCCTTACCCTTACCCTTACCCTTACCCTTGCTTTTACCCTTGAGCTTACCCTTACCCTTACCCTTACCCTTACCCTTACCCTTACCCTTACCCTTACCCTTACCCTTACCCTTACCCTTACCCTTACCCTTACCCTTACCCTTACCCTTGCTTTTACCCTTAAGCTTACCCTTACCCTTACCCTTATCCTTACCCTTACCCTTACCCTTACCCTTGCTTTTACCCTTAAGCTTACCCTTACCCTTACCCTTACCCTTACCCTTACCCTTGCTTTTACCCTTAGGCTTACCCTTACCCTTACCCTTACCCTTACCCTTGCTTTTACCCTTAGGCTTACCCTTACCCTTACCCTTACCCTTACCCTTACCCTTACCCTTACCCTTACCCTTACCCTTACCCTTACCCTTACCCTTACCCTTACCCTTACCCTAACACTTGCTTTTACCCTTACCCTTACCCTTACCCTTACCCTTACCCTTACCCTTACCCTTACCCTTACCCTTGCTTTTACCCTTAAGCTTACCCTTACCCTTACCCTTACCCTTACCCTTACCCTTACCCTTGCTTTTACCCTTAGGCTTACCCTTACCCTTATCCTTACCCTTACCCTTGCTTTCACCCTTAAGCTTACCCTTACCCTTACCCTTACTCTTACCCTTACCCTTACCCTTACCCTTACCCTTACCCTTACCCTTACCCTTACCCTTACCCTTGCTTTTACCCTTAGGCTTACCCTTACCTTTACCCTTACACTAACCCTTACCCTTACCCTTACCCTTACCCTTACCCTTACCCTTGCTTTTACCCTTAAGCTTACCCTCACCCTTACCCTTACCCTTACCCTTACCCTTACCCTTACCCTTGCTTTTACCCTTAAGCTTACCCTTACCCTTACCCTTACCCTTACCCTTACCCTTACCCTTACCCTTACCCTTACCCTTACCCTTACCCTTACCCTTGCTTTTACCCTTAAGCTTACCCTTACCCTTACCCTTACCCTTACCCTTACCCTTACCCTTGCTTTTACCCTTAGGCTTACCCTTACCCTTATCCTTACCCTTACCCTTGCTTTCACCCTTAAGCTTACCCTTACCCTTACCCTTACTCTTACCCTTACCCTTACCCTTACCCTTACCCTTACCCTTACCCTTACCCTTACCCTTACCCTTGCTTTTACCCTTAGGCTTACCCTTACCTTTACCCTTACACTAACCCTTACCCTTACCCTTACCCTTACCCTTACCCTTACCCTTACCCTTGCTTTTACCCTTAGGCTTACCCTTACCCTTATCCTTACCCTTACCCTTGCTTTCACCCTTAAGCTTACCCTTACCCTTACCCTTACTCTTACCCTTACCCTTACCCTTACCCTTACCCTTACCCTTACCCTTACCCTTACCCTTACCCTTGCTTTTACCCTTAAGCTTACCCTTACCCTTACCCTTACCCTTACCCTTACCCTTACCCTTGCTTTTACCCTTAGGCTTACCCTTACCCTTATCCTTACCCTTACCCTTGCTTTCACCCTTAAGCTTACCCTCACCCTTACCCTTACCCTTACCCTTACCCTTACCCTTACCCTTACCCTTACCCTTGCTTTTACCCTTAAGCTTACCCTTACCCTTACCCTTACCCTTACCCTTACCCTAACCCTTACCCTTGCTTTTACCCTTAAGCTTACCCTTACCCTTACCCTTACCCTTACCCTTACCCTTACCCTTACCCTTACCTTTACCCTTACCCTTACCCTTACCCTTACCCTTACCCTTACCCTTACCCTTACCCTTGCTTTTACCCTTGAGCTTACCCTTACCCTTACCCTTACCCTTACCCTTACCCTTACCCTTACCCTTACCCTTACCCTTACCCTTACCCTTGCTTTTACCCTTAAGCTTACCCTTACCCTTACCCTTACCCTTACCCTTACCCTTACCCTTGCTTTTACCCTTAGGCTTACCCTTACCTTTACCCTTACCCTTACCCTTACCCTTACCCTTACCCTTACCCTTACCCTTGCTTTTACCCTTAAGCTTACCCTTACCCTTACCCTTACCCTTACCCTTACCCTTACCCTTGCTTTTACCCTTAAGCTTACCCTTTCCCTTACCCTTACCCTAACCCTTACCCTTGCTTTTACCCTTAGGCTTACCCTTACCCTTACCCTTACCCTTACCCTTGCTTTCACCCTTAAGCTTACCCTTACCCTTACCCTTACTCTTACCCTTACCCTTACCCTTACCCTTACCCTTACCCTTACCCTTACCCTTACCCTTACCCTTACCCTTACCCTTGCTTTTACCCTTAGGCTTACCCTTACCTTTACCCTTACCCTAACCCTTACCCTTACCCTTACCCTTACCCTTACCCTTACCCTTACCCTTACCCTTGCTTTTACCCTTAGGCTTACCCTTACCTTTACCCTTACCCTAACCCTTACCCTTACCCTTACCCTTACCCTTACCCTTGCTTTTACCCTTAAGCTTACCCTTACCCTTACCCTTACCCTTACCCTTACCCTTACCCTTACCCTTACCCTTACCCTTACCCTTGCTTTTACCCTTAAGCTTACCCTTACCCTTACCCTTACCCTTACCCTTACCCTTACCCTTACCCTTACCCTTACCCTTATCCTTGCTTTTACCCTTAGGCTTACCCTTACCTTTACCCTTACCCTTACCCTTACCCTTACCCTTACCCTTGCTTTTACCCTTAAGCTTACCCTTACCCTTACCCTTACCCTTACCCTTAAGCTGACCCTTACCCTTACCCTTACCCTTACCCTTACCCTTACCCTTACCCTTACCCTTACCCTTACCCTTGCTTTTACCCTTAAGCTTACCCTTACCCTTACCCTTACCCTTAACCTTACCCTTAACCTTACCCTTGCTTTTACCCTTAAGCTTACCCTTACCCTTACCCTTACCCTTAAGCTTTCCCTTACCCTTACCCTTACCCTTACCCTTACCCTTACCCTTACCCTTACCCTTACCCTTACCCTTACCCTTACCCTTACCCTTACCCTTACCCTTACCCTTACCCTTACCCTTACCCTTACCCTTACCCTTACCCTTGCTTTTACCCTTAAGCTTACCCTTACCCTTACCCTTACCCTTACCCTTAAGCTTACCCTTACCCTTACCCTTACCCTTACCCTTACCCTCACCCTCACCCTTACCCTTGCTTTTACCCTTAAGCTTACCCTTACCCTTACCCTTACCCTTACCCTTACCCTTAAGCTTACCCTTACCCTTACCCTTACCCTTACCCTTACCCTTACCCTTGCTTTTACCCTTAAGCTTACCCTTACCCTTACCCTTACCCTTACCCTTAAGCTTACCCTTACCCTTACCCTTACCCTTACCCTTACCCTTACCCTTACCCTTACCCTTACCCTTACCCTTGCTTTTACCCTTAAGCTTACCCTTACCCTTACCCTTACCCTTACCCTTGCTTTTACCCTTAAGCTTACCCTTACCCTTACCCTTACCCTTAAGCTTACCTTTACCCTTACCCTTACCCTTACCCTTACCCTTACCCTAACCCTTACCCTTACCCTTACCCTTACCCTTACCCTTGCTTTTACCCTTAAGCTTACCCTCACCCTTACCCTTCACCTTACCCTTACCCTTACCCTTACCCTTACCCTTACCCTTACCCTTGCTTTTACCCTTAGGCTTACCCTTACCTTTACCCTTACCCTTACCCTTACCCTTACCCTTACCCTTACCCTTACCCTTACCCTTACCTTTACCCTTACCCTTGCTTTTACCCTTAAGCTTACCCTTACCCTTACCCTTACCCTTACCCTTACCCTTACTCTTGCTTTTACCCTTAAGCTTACCCTTACCCTTACCCTTACCCTTACCCTTACCCTTGCTTTTACCCTTAGGCTTACCCTTACCCTTTCCCTTACCCTTACCCTTGCTTTTACCCTTAAGCTTACCCTTACCCTTACCCTTACCCTTACCCTTACCCTTACCCTTACCCTTACCCTTACCCTTACCCTTACCCTTACCCTTACCCTTACCCTAACCCTTACCC
Organism: Myrrha octodecimguttata; assembly: GCA_958510865.1. Taxonomy (NCBI): domain Eukaryota; kingdom Metazoa; phylum Arthropoda; class Insecta; order Coleoptera; family Coccinellidae; genus Myrrha; species Myrrha octodecimguttata. Next base: position 213,344 of record CAUEHS010000822.1, on the reverse strand, counting down.
TTACCCTTACCCTTACCCTTACCCTTGCTTTTACCCTTAGGCTTACCCTTACCTTTACCCTTACCCTTACCCTTACCCTTACCCTTACCCTTATCCTTGCTTTTACCCTTAAGCTTACCCTTACCCTTACCCTTACCCTTACCCTTACCCTTACCCTTACCCTTAACCTTACCCTTACCCTTACCCTTGCTTTTACCCTTAAGCTTACCCTTACCCTTACCCTTACCCTTACCCTTACCCTTACCCTTACCCTTACTTCCACCCTTGCTTTTACCCTTAAGCTTACCCTTAACCTTACCCTTACCCTTACCCTTACCCTTACCCTTGCTTTTACCCTTAAGCTTACCCTACCCTTACCCTTGCTTTTACCCTTAGGCTTACCCTTACCCTTACCCTTACCCTTACCCTTGCTTTTACCCTTAAGCTTACCCTTACCCTTACCCTTACCCTTACTCTTACCCTTACCCTTACCCTTACCCTTACCCTTGCTTTTACCCTTAGGCTTACCCTTACCTTTACCCTTACCCTTACCCTTACCCTTACCCTTACCCTTACCCTTACCCTTGCTTTTACCCTTAAGCTAACCCTTACCCTTACCCTTACCCTTACCCTTACCCTTACCCTTACCCTTAACCTCACCCTTACCCTTGCTTTTACCCTTAAGCTCACCCTTACCCTTACCCTTACCCTTACCCTTACCCTTACACTTACCCTTACCCTGACCCTTACCCTTGCTTTTACCCTTAAGCTTACCCTTACCCTTACCCTTACCCTTACCCTTAAGCTTACCCTTACCCTAACCCTTACCCTTACCCTTACCCTTACCCTTACCCTTGCTTTTACCCTTAAGCTTACCCTTACCCTTTCCCTTACCCTTACCCTTACCCTTGCTTTTACCCTTAAGCTTACCCTTACCCTTACCCTTACCCTTACCCTTACCCTTAAGCTTACCCTTACCCTTACCCTTACCCTTACCCTTACCCTTACCCTTACCCTTACCCTTACCCTTACCCTTACCCTTACCCTTGCTTTTACCCTTAAGCTTACCCTTACCCTTACCCTTACCCTTACCCTAACCCTTACCCTTAACCTTACCCTTACCCTTACCCTTACCCTTACCCTTACCCTTGCTTTTACCCTTAGGCTTACCCTTACCTTTACCCTTACCATTACCCTTACCCTTACCCTTACCCTTACCCTTACCCTTACCCTTGCTTTTACCCTTAAGCTTACCCTTACCCTTACCCTTACCCTTACCCTTACCCTTACCCTTACCCTTACCCTTACCCTTACCATTGCTTTTACCCTTAAGCTTACCCTTACCCTTACCCTTACCCTTACCCTTACCCTTACCCTTACCCTTACCCTTACCCTTGCTTTTACCCTTAAGCTTACCCTTACCCTTACCCTTACTCTTACCCTTACCCTTACCCTTACCCTTACCCTTGCTTTTACCCTTAAGCTTACCCTTACCCTTACCTTTACCCTTACCCTTACCCTTACCCTTACCCTTACCCTTACCCTTACTCTTACCCTTACCCTTACCCTTGCTTTTACCCTTAGGCTTACCCTTACCTTTAGCCTTACCCTTACCCTTACCCTTACCCTTACCCTTACCCTTACCCTTACCCTTGCTTTTACCCTTAAGCTTACCCTTACCCTTACCCTTACCCTTGCTTTTACCCTTAAGCTTACCCTTACCCTTACCCTTACCCTTACACTTACCCTTGCTTTTACCCTTAGGCTTACCCTTACCCTTACCCTTACCCTTACCCTTAAGCTTACCCTTACCCTTACCCTTACCCTTACCCTTACCCTTTCCCTTACCCTTACCCTTACCCTTACCCTTACCCTTGCTTTTACCCTTAAGCTTACCCTTACCCTTACCCTTACCCTTACCCTTACCCTTACCCTTACCCTTACCCTTGCTTTGACCCTTAGGCTTACCCTTACCTTTACCCTTACCCTTACCCTTACCCTTACCCTTACCCTTACCCTTACCCTTACCCTTGCTTTTACCCTTAAGCTTACCCTTACCCTTACCCTTACCCTTACCCTTACCCTTACCCTTACCCTTACCCTTGCTTTTACCCTTAAGCTTACCCTTACCCTTACCCTTACCCTTACTCTTACCCTTGCTTATACCCTTAGGCTTACCCTTACCCTTACCCTTACCCTTACCCTTGCTTTTACCCTTAAGCTTACCCTTACCCTTACCCTTACCCTTACCCTTACCCTTACCCTTACCCTTACCCTTGCTTTTACCCTTAGGCTTAACCTTACCTTTACCCTTACCCTTACCCTTACCCTTACCCTTACCCTTACCCTTACCCTTACCCTTACCCTTACCTTTACCCTTGCTTTTACCCTTAAGCTTACCCTTACCCTTACCCTTACCCTTACCCTTACCCTTACCCTTACCCTTGCTTTTACCCTTAAGCTTACCCTTACCCTTACCCTTACCCTTACCCTTACCCTCACCCTTACCCTTACCCTTACCCTTGCATATACCCTTAAGCTTACCCTTACCCTTACCCTTACCCTTACCCTTACCCTTACCCTTACCCTTACCCTTACCCTTACCCTTACCCTTACCCTTACCCTTACCCTTACCCTTACCCTTGCTTTTACCCTTAGGCTTACCCTTACCTTTACCCTTACCCTTACCCTTACCCTTACCCTTACCCTTACAATTGCTATTACCCTTAAGCTTACCCTTACCCTTACCCTTACCCTTACCCTTACCCTAACCCTTACCCTTGCTTTTACCCTTAAGCTTACCCTTACCCTTACCCTTACCCTTACCCTTACCCTTACCCTTACCCTTACCCTTACCCTTACCCTTACCCTTGCTTTTACCCTTAAGCTTACCCTTACCCTTACCCTTACCCTTACCCTTACCCTTATCCTTACCCTTGCTTTTACCCTTAAGCTTACCCTTACCCTTACCCTTACCCTTACCCTTACCCTTACCCTTACCCTTACCCTTACCCTTACCCTTACCCTTGCTTTTACTCCTAGGCTTACCCTTACCTTTACCCTTACCCTTACAATTACCCTTACCGTCACCCTTACCCTTACCCTTGCTTTTACCCTTAAGCTTACCCTTACCCTTACCCTTACCCTTACCCTTACCCTTGCTTTTACCCTTAAGCTTACCCTTACCCTTAACCTTACCCTTACCCTTGCTTTTACCCTAAGGCTTACCCTTACCCTTACCCTTACCCTTACCCTTGCTTTTACCCTTAAGCTTACCCTATCCCTTACCCTTACTCTTACCCTTACCCTTACCCTTACCCTTACCCTTACCCTTACCCTTAACCTTACCCTTGCTTTTACCCTTAGGCTTACCCTTACCTTTACCCTTACCCTAACCCTTACCCTTACCCTTACCCTTACCCTTACCCTTGCTTTTACCCTTAAGCTTACCCTTACCCTTACCCTTACCCTTACCCTCACCCTTACCCTTACCCTTACCCTTACCCTTACCCTTACCCTTACCCTTACCCTTACCCTTGCTTTTACCCTTAAGCTTACCCTTACCCTTACCCTTACCCTTACCCTTACCCTTACCCTTACCCTTACCCTTACCCTTACCCTTGCTTTTACCCTTAAGCTTACCCTTACCCTTACCCTTACCCTTACCCTTACCCTTACCCTTACCCTTACCCTTACCCTTACCCTTACCCTTACCCTTACCCTTACCCTTACCCTTACCCTTGCTTTTACCCTTAAGCTTACCCTTACCTTTACCCTCACCCTTACCCTTACCCTTACCCTTACCCTTGCTTTTACCCTTAAGCTTACCCTTACCCTTACCCTTACCCTTAAGCTTACCCTTACCCTTACCCTTACCCTTAACCTTACCCTTACCCTTACCCTTACCCTTACCCTTACCCTTACCCTTACCCTTGCTTTCACCCTTAAGCTTACCCTTACCCTTACCCTTACCCTTACCCTTACCCTTGCTTTTACCCTTAAGCTTACCCTTACCCTTACCCTTACCCTTAAGCTTACCCTTACCCTTACCCTTACCCTTACCCTTACCCTTACCCTTACCCTTACCCTTACCCTTACCCTTACCCTTACCCTTACCCTTACCCTTAACCTTACCCTTACCCTTGCTTTTACCCTTAAGCTTACCCTTACCCTTACCCTTACCCTTACCCTTAAGCTTACCCTTACCCTTACCCTTACCCTTACACTTACCCTTAACCTTACCCTTGCTTTTACCCTTAAGCTTACCCTTACCCTTACCCTTACCCTTACCCTTAAGCTTACCCTTACCCTTACCCTTACCCTTACCCTTACCCTTGCTTTTACCCTTAAGCTTACCCTTACCCTTACCCTTACCCTTACCCTTAAGCTTACCCTTACCCTTACCCTTACCCTTACCCTTACCCTTACCCTTACCCTTACCCTTACCCTTAACCTTGCTTTTACCCTTAAGCTTACCCTTACCCTTACCCTTACCCTTACCCTTAAGCTTACCCTTACCCTTACCCTTACCCTTACCCTTACCCTTACCCTTACCCTTACCCTTACCCTTACCCTTACCCTTACCCTTGCTTTTACCCTTAAGCTTACCCTTACCCTTACCCTTACCCTTACCCTTACCCTTACCCTTGCTTTTACCCTTAGGCTTACCCTTACCTTTACCCTTACCCTTACCCTTACCCTTACCCTTACCCTTGCTTTCACCCTTAAGCTTACCCTTACCCTTACCCTTACCCTTACCCTTACCCTTACCCTTACCCTTGCTTTTACCCTTAAGCTTACCCTTACCCTTACCCTTACCCTTACCCTTACCCTTGCTTTTACCCTTAGGCTTACCCTTACCCTTACCCTTGCTTTTACCCTTAAGCTTACCCTTACCCTTACCCTTACCCTTACCCTTACCCTTACCCTTACCCTTACCCTTACCCTTACCCTTACCCTTACCCTTACCCTTACCCTTACCCTTACCCTTACCCTTACCCTTACCCTTACCCTTACCCTTACCCTTACCCTTACCCTTACCCTTACCCTTTCCCTTACCCTTACCCTTGCTTTTACCCTTAGGCTTACCCTTACCTTTACCCTTACCCTTACCCTTACCCTTACCCTTACCCTTGCTTTTACCCTTAAGCTTACCCTTACCCTTACCCTTACCCTTACCCTTACCCTTACCCTTACCCTTACCCTTACCCTTACCCTTGCTTTTACCCTTAAGCTTACCCTTACCCTTACCCTTACCCTTACCCTTACCCTTACCCTTACCCTCACCCTTGCTTTTACCCTTAAGCTTACCCTTACCCTTACCCTTACCCTTACCCTTACCCTTACCCTTGCTTTTACCCTTAGGCTTACCCTTACCCTTACCCTTACCCTTACCCTTGCTTTTACCCTTAAGCTTACCCTTACCCTTACCCTTACCCTTACTCTTACCCTTACCCTTACCCTTACCCTTACCCTTGCTTTTACCCTTAGGCTTACCCTTACCTTTACCCTTACCCTTACCCTTACCCTTACCCTTACCCTTACCCTTACCCTTACCCTTACCCTTGCTTTTACCCTTAAGCTTACCCTTACCCTTACCCTTACCCTTACCCTTACCCTTACCCTTGCTTTTACCCTTAGGCTTACCCTTACCTTTACCCTTACCCTTACCCTTACCCTTACCCTTGCTTTTACCCTTAAGCTTACCCTTACCCTTACCCTTACCCTTACCCTTACCCTTGCTTTTACCCTTAGGCTTACCCTTACCCTTACCCTTACCCTTACCCTTGCTTTTACCCTTAAGCTTACCCTTACCCTTACCCTTACCCTTACCCTTACCCTTACCCTTACCCTTACCCTTACCCTTACCCTTACCCTTACCCTTACCCATACCCTTACCCTTACCCTTACCCTTACCCTTACCCTTACCCTTACCCTTACCCTTACCCTTACCCTTACCCTTACCCTTACCCTTACCCTTGCTTTTACCCTTAGGCTTACCCTTACCCTTGCTTTTACCCTTAGGCTTACCCTTACCTTTACCCTTACCCTTACCCTTACCCTTACCCTTACCCTTGCTTTTACCCTTAAGCTTACCCTTACCCTTACCCTTACCCTTACCCTTACCCTTACCCTTACCCTTACCCTTACCCTTGCTTTTACCCTTAAGCTTACCCTTACCCTTACCCTTACCCTTACCCTTACCCTTACCCTTACCCTTACCCTTACCCTCACCCTTGCTTTTACCCTTAAGCTTACCCTTACCCTTACCCTTACCCTTACCCTTACCCTTACCCTTGCTTTTACCCTTAGGCTTACCCTTACCCTTACCCTTACCCTTACCCTTGCTTTTACCCTTAAGCTTACCCTTACCCTTACCCTTACCCTTACTCTTACCCTTACCCTTACCCTTACCCTTACCCTTGCTTTTACCCTTAGGCTTACCCTTACCTTTACCCTTACCCTTACCCTTACCCTTACCCTTACCCTTACCCTTACCCTTACCCTTACCCTTACCCTTGCTTTTACCCTTAAGCTTACCCTTACCCTTACCCTTACCCTTACCCTTACCCTTACCCTTACCCTTACCCTTACCCTTACCCTTACCCTTACCCTTACCCTTACCCTTACCCTTGCTTTTACCCTTAAGCTCACCCTTACCCTTACCCTTACCCTTACCCTTACCCTTACCCTTACTCTTACCCTTACCCTTGCTTTTACCCTTAAGCTTACCCTTACCCTTACCCTTACCCTTACCCTTAAGCTTACCCTTACCCTTACCCTTACCCTTACCCTTACCCTTACCCTTACCCTTGCTTTTACCCTTAAGCTTACCCTTACCCTTACCCTTACCCTTACCCTTACCCTTGCTTTTACCCTTAAGCTTACCCTTACCCTTACCCTTACCCTTACCCTTAAGCTTACCCTTACCCTTACCCTTACCCTTACCCTTACCCTTACCCTTACCCTTACCCTTGCTTTTACCCTTAAGCTTACCCTTACCCTTACCCTTACCCTTACCATACCCTTACCCTTACCCTTACCCTTACCCTTACCCTTACCCTTACCCTTACCCTTGCTTTTACCCTTAGGCTTACCCTTACCTTTACCCTTACCATTACCCTTACCCTTACCCTTACCCTTACCCTTGCTTTTACCCTTAAGCTTACCCTTACCCTTACCCTTACCCTTACCCTTACCCTTACCCTTACCCTTACCCTTACCCTTACCCTTACCCTTACCCTAACCCTTACCCTTACCCTTACCCTTACCCTTACCCTTACCCTTACCCTTACCCTTACCCTTACCCTTACCCTTACCCTTACCCTTACCCTTACCCTTACCCTTACCCTTACCCTTGCTTTTACCCTTAAGCTTACCCTTACCCTTACCCTTACCCTTACCCTTGCTTTTACCCTTAAGCTTACCCTTACCCTTACTCTTACCCCTACCCTTACCCTTACCCTTACCCTTACCCTTACCCTTACCCTTACCCTTGCTTTTACCCTTAGGCTTACCCTCACCTTTACCCTTACCCTTACCCTTACCCTTACCCTTACCCTTACCCTTACCTTTGCTTTTACCCTTAAGCTTACCCTTACCCTTACCCTTACCCTTACCCTTAGCCTTACCCTTAGCCTTACCCTTACCCTTGCTTTTACCCTTAAGCTTACCCTTACCCTTACCCTTACCCTTACCCTTACCCTTGCTTTTACCCTTAGACTTACCCTTACCCTTACCCTTACCCTTACCCTTAAGCTTACCCTTACCCTTACCCTTACCCTTACCCTTACCCTTACCCTTACCCTTACCCTTACCCTTACCCTTACCCTTACCCTTACCCTTACCCTTACTTAGGGTAAGGGTAAGGGTAAGCTTAAGGGTAAAAGCAAGGGTAAGGGTAAGGGTAAGGGTAAGGGTAAGGGTAAGGGTAAGCTTAAGGGTAAGGGTAAGGGTAAGGGTAAGGGTAAGGGTAAGCTTAAGGGTAAAAGCAAGGGTAAGGGTAAGGGTAAGGGTAAGGGTAAGCTTAAGGGTAAGGGTAAGGGTAAGGGTAAGGGTAAGCTTAAGGGTAAAAGCAAGGGTAAGGTTAAGGGTAAGGGTAAGGGTAAGGGTAAGGGTAAGGGTAAGGGTAAGCTTAAGGGTAAGGGTAAGGGTAAGGGTAAGGGTAAGCTTAAGGGTAAAAGCAAGGGTAAGGGTAAGGGTAAGGGTAAGGTTAAGGGTAAGGGTAAGGGTAAGGGTAAGGATAAGGGTAAGGGTAAGGGTAAGCTTAAGGGTAAGGGTAAGGGTAAGGGTAAGCTTAAGGGTAAAAGCAAGGGTAAGGGTAAGGGTAAGGGTAAGGGTAAGGGTAAGCTTAAGGGTAAAAGCAAGGGTAAGGGTAAGGGTAAGGGTAAGGGTAAGGGTAAGGGTAAGGGTAAGGGTAAGGGTAAGGGTAAGGGTAAGCTTAAGGGTAAGGGTAAGGGTAAGGGTAAGCTTAAGGGTAAAAGCAAGGGTAAGGGTAAGGGTAAGGGTAAGGGTAAGGGTAAAGGTAAGGGTAAGCCTAAGGGTAAAAGCAAGGGTAAGGGTAAGGGTAAGGGTAAGGGTAAGGGTAAGGGTAAGGGTAAGGGTAAGCTTAAGGGTAAAAGCAAGGGTAAGGGTAAGGGTAAGGGTAAGGGTAAGGGTAAGGGTAAGGGTAAGGGTAAGGGTAAGCTTAAGGGTAAAAGCAAGGGTAAGGGTAAGGGTAAGGGTAAGGGTAAGGGTAAGGGTAAGGGTAAGGGTAAGGGTAAGGGTAAGGGTAAGGGTAAGGGTAAGGGTAAGCTTAAGGGTAAAAGCAAGGGTGAGGGTAAGGGTAAGGATAAGGGTAAGGGTTAGGGTAAGGGTAAAGGTAAGGGTAAGCCTAAGGGTAAAAGCAAGGGTAAGGGTAAGGGTAAGGGTAAGGGTAAGGGTAAGGGTAAGGGTAAGGGTAAGGGTAAGGGTAAGGGTAAGAGTAAGGGTAAGGGTAAGGGTAAGCTTAAGGGTAAAAGCAAGGGTAAGGGTAAGGGTAAGGGTAAGGGTAAGGGTAAGCCTAAGGGTAAAAGCAAGGGTAAGGGTAAGGTTAAGCGTAAGGGTAAGGGTAAGCTTAGGGGTAAAAGCAAGGGTAAGGGTAAGGGTAAGGGTAAGGGTAAGGGTAAGCTTAAGGGTAAAAGCAAGGGTAAGGGTAAGGGTGAGGGTAAGGGTGAGGGTAAGGGTAAGGGTAAAGGTAAGGGTAAGCCTAAGAGTAAAAGCAAGGGTAAGGGTAAGGGTAAGGGTAAGGGTAAGGGTAAGGGAAAGGGTAAGGGTAAGGGTAAGGGTAAGGGTGAGCTTAAGGGTAAAAGCAAGGGTAAGGATAAGGGTAAGGGTAAGGGTAAGGGTAAGGGTAAGGGTAAGTGTAAGGGTAAGGGTAAGGGTAAGGGTAAGCTTACCCTTACCCTTACCCTTACCCTTACACTTACCCTTGCTTTTACCCTTAGGCTTACCCTTACCCTTACCCTTACCCTTACCCTTAAGCTTACCCTTACACTTACCCTCACCCTTACCCTTACCCTCACCCTTACCCTTACCCTTACCCTTACCCTTGCTTTTACCCTTAAGCTTACCCTTACCCTTAACCTTACCCTTACCCTTACCCTTACCCTTACCCTTACCCTTACCCTTACCCTTGCTTTGACCCTTAGGCTTACCCTTACCTTTACCCTTACCCTTACCCTTACCCTTACCCTTACCCTTACCCTTACCCTTACCCTTACCCTTACCCTTACCCTTACCCTTGCTTTTACCCTTAAGCTTACCCTTACCCTTACCCTTACCCTTACCCTTACCCTTACCCTTACCCTTGCTTTTACCCTTAAGCTTACCTTTACCCTTACCCTTACCCTTACCCTTACCCTTGCTTTTACCCTTAGGCTTACCCTTACCCTTACCGTTACCCTTTCCCTTGCTTTTACCCTTAAGCTTACATTTACCCTTACCCTTACCCTTACCCTTACCCTTACCCTTACCCTTACCCTTACCCTTACCCTTACCCTTACCCTTACCCTTACCCTTACCCTTGCTTTTACCCTTAGGCTTACCCTTACCCTTACCCTTACCCTTACCCTTGCTTTTACCCTTAAGCTTACCCTTACCCTTACCCTTACCCTTGCTTTTACCCTTACCCTTACCCTTGCTTTTACCCTTAGGCTTACTCTTACCTTTACCCTTACCCTTACCCTTACCCTTACCCTTACCCTTACCCTTACCCTTACCCTTACTCTTACCCTTACCCTTACCCTTGCTTTTACCCTTAGGCTTACCCTTACCTTTAGCCTTACCCTTACCCTTACCCTTACCCTTACCCTTACCCTTACCCTTACCCTTACCCTTGCTTTTACCCTTAGGCTTACCCTTACCCTTACCCTTACCCTTACCCTTGCTTTTACCCTTAAGCTTACATTTACCCTTACCCTTACCCTTACCCTTACCCTTACCCTTACCCTTACCCTTACCCTTACCCTTACCCTTACCCTTACCCTTGCTTTTACCCTTAGGCTTACCCTTACCCTTACCCTTACCCTTACCCTTGCTTTTACCCTTAAGCTTACCCTTACCCTTACCCTTACCCTTGCTTTTACCCTTACCCTTACCCTTGCTTTTACCCTTAGGCTTACTCTTACCTTTACCCTTACCCTTACCCTTACCCTTACCCTTACCCTTACCCTTACCCTTACCCTTACTCTTACCCTTACCCTTACCCTTGCTTTTACCCTTAGGCTTACCCTTACCTTTAGCCTTACCCTTACCCTTACCCTTACCCTTACCCTTACCCTCACCCTTACCCTTACTCTTACCCTTACCCTTACCCTTGCTTTTACCCTTAGGCTTACCCTTACCTTTAGCCTTACCCTTACCCTTACCCTTACCCTTACCCTTACCCTTACCCTTACCCTTGCTTTTACCCTTAAGCTTACCCTTACCCTTACCCTCACCCTTACCCTTACCCTTACCCTTGCTTTTACCCTTAAGCTTACCCTTACCCTTACCCTTACCTTTACCCTCACCCTTACCCTTACCCTTACCCTTGCTTATACCCTTAAGCTTACCCTTACCCTTACCCTTACCCTTACCCTTACCCTTACCCTTACCCTTACCCTTACCCTTACCCTTACCCTTACCCTTACCCTTACCCTTACCCTTGCTTTTACCCTTAGGCTTACTCTTACCTTTACCCTTACCCTTACCCTTACCCTTACCCTTACCCTTACCCTTACCCTTACCCTTACTCTTACCCTTACCCTTACCCTTGCTTTTACCCTTAGGCTTACCCTTACCTTTAGCCTTACCCTTACCCTTACCCTTACCCTTACCCTTACCCTTACCCTTACCCTTGCTTTTACCCTTAAGCTTACCCTTACCCTTACCCTTACCCTTGCTTTTACCCTTAAGCTTACCCTTACCCTTACCCTTACCCTTACACTTACCCTTGCTTTTACCCTTAGGCTCACCCTTACCCTTACCCTTACCCTTACCCTTAAGCTTACCCTTACCCTTACCCTTACCCTTACCCTTACCCTTACCCTTACCCTTACCCTTACCCTTACCCTTACCCTTACCCTTACCCTTACCCTTACCCTTGCTTTTACCCTTAAGCTTACCCTTACCCTTACCCTTACCCTTACCCTTACCCTTACCCTTACCCTTACCCTTACCCTTACCCTTACCCTTACCCTTGCTTTGACCCTTAGGCTTGCCCTTACCTTTACCCTTACCCTTACCCTTACCCTTACCCTTACCCTTACCCTTACCCTTACCCTTGCTTTTACCCTTAAGCTTACCCTTACCCTTACCCTTACCCTTACCCTTACCCTTACCCTTACCCTTACCCTTACCCTTGCTTTTACCCTTAAGCTTACCCTTACCCTTACCCTTACTCTTACCCTTGCTTTTACCCTTAGGCTTACCCTTACCCTTACCCTTACCCTTACCCTTGCTTTTACCCTTAAGCTTACCCTTACCCTTACCCTTACCCTTACCCTTACCCTTACCCTTACCCTTACCTTTACCCTTGCTTTTACCCTTAGGCTTAACCTTACCTTTACCCTTACCCTTACCCTTACCCTTACCCTTACCCTTACCCTTACCCTTACCCTTACCTTTACCCTTGCTTTTACCCTTAAGCTTACCCTTACCCTTACCCTTACCCTTACCCTTACCCTTACCCTTACCCTTACCCTTGCTTTTACCCTTAAGCTTACCCTTACCCTTACCCTTACCCTTACCCTTACCCTTACCCTTACCCTCACCCTTACCCTTACCCTTACCCTTGCATATACCCTTAAGCTTACCCTTACCCTTACCCTTACCCTTACCCTTACCCTTACCCTTACCCTTACCCTTACCCTTACCCTTACCCTTACCCTTACCCTTACCCTTACCCTTACCCTTGCTTTTACCCTTAGGCTTACCCTTACCTTTACCCTTACCCTTACCCTTACCCTCACCCTTACCCTTACCCTTACCCTTGCATATACCCTTAAGCTTACCCTTACCCTTACTCTTACCCTTACCCTTACCCTTGCTTTTACCCTTAGGCTTACCCTTACCTTTAGCCTTACCCTTACCCTTACCCTCACCCTTACCCTTACCCTTACCCTTGCATATACCCTTAAGCTTACCCTTACCCTTACTCTTACCCTTACCCTTACCCTTGCTTTTACCCTTAGGCTTACCCTTACCTTTAGCCTTACCCTTACCCTTACCCTTACCCTTACCCTTACCCTTACCCTTACCCTTGCTTTTACCCTTAAGCTTACCCTTACCCTTACCCTTACCCTTGCTTTTACCCTTAAGCTTACCCTTACCCTTACCCTTACCCTTACACTTACCCTTGCTTTTACCCTTAGGCTTACCCTTACCCTTACCCTTACCCTTACCCTTAAGCTTACCCTTACCCTTACCCTTACCCTTACCCTTACCCTTACCCTTACCCTTACCCTTACCCTTACCCTTACCCTTACCCTTACCCTTACCCTTACCCTTACCCTTGCTTTTACCCTTAAGCTTACCCTTACCCTTACCCTTACCCTTACCCTTACCCTTACCCTTACCCTTACCCTTACCCTTACCCTTACCCTTGCTTTGACCCTTAGGCTTGCCCTTACCTTTACCCTTACCCTTACCCTTACCCTTACCCTTACCCTTACCCTTACCCTTACCCTTGCTTTTACCCTTAAGCTTACCCTTACCCTTACCCTTACCCTTACCCTTACCCTTACCCTTACCCTTACCCTTACCCTTGCTTTTACCCTTAAGCTTACCCTTACCCTTACAATTACTCTTACCCTTGCTTTTACCCTTAGGCTTACCCTTACCCTTACCCTTACCCTTACCCTTGCTTTTACCCTTAAGCTTACCCTTACCCTTACCCTTACCCTTACCCTTACCCTTACCCTTACCCTTACCTTTACCCTTGCTTTTACCCTTAGGCTTAACCTTACCTTTACCCTTACCCTTACCCTTACCCTTACCCTTACCCTTACCCTTACCCTTACCCTTACCTTTACCCTTGCTTTTACCCTTAAGCTTACCCTTACCCTTACCCTTACCCTTACCCTTACCCTTACCCTTACCCTTGCTTTTACCCTTAAGCTTACCCTTACCCTTACCCTTACCCTTACCCTTACCCTTACCCTCACCCTTACCCTTACCCTTACCCTTGCATATACCCTTAAGCTTACCCTTACCCTTACCCTTACCCTTACCCTTACCCTTACCCTTACCCTTACCCTTACCCTTACCCTTACCCTTACCCTTACCCTTACCCTTACCCTTACCCTTACCCTTACCCTTACCCTTGCTTTTACCCTTAGGCTTACCCTTTCCTTTACCCTTACCCTTACCCTTACCCTTACCCTTACCCTTGCTATTACCCTTAAGCTCACCCTTACCCTTACCCTTACCCTTACCCTTACCCTAACCCTTACCCTTGCTTTTACCCTTAAGCTTACCCTTACCCTTACCCTTACCCTTACCCTTACCCTTACCCTTACCCTTACCCTTACCCTTACCCTTGCTTTTACCCTTAAGCTTACCCTTACCCTTACCCTTACCCTTACCCTTACCCTTATCCTTACCCTTGCTTTTACCCTTAAGCTTACCCTTACCCTTACCCTTACCCTTACCCTTACCCTTACCCTTACCCTTACCCTTGCTTTTACTCCTAGGCTTACCCTTACCTTTACCCTTACCCTTACAATTACCCTTACCGTCACCCTTACCCTTACCCTTGCTTTTACCCTTAAGCTTACCCTTACCCTTACCCTTACCCTTACCCTTACCCTTGCTTTTACCCTTAAGCTTACCCTTACCCTTAACCTTACCCTTACCCTTGCTTTTACCCTTAGGCTTACCCTTACCCTTACCCTTACCCTTACCCTTGCTTTTACCCTTAAGCTTACCCTAACCCTTACCCTTACTCTTACCCTTACCCTTACCCTTACCCTTACCCTTACCCTTACCCTTACCCTTAACCTTACCCTTGCTTTTACCCTTAGGCTTACCCTTACCTTTACCCTTACCCTAACCCTTACCCTTACCCTTACCCTTACCCTTACCCTTACCCTTACCCTTGCTTTTACCCTTAAGCTTACCCTTACCCTTACCCTTACCCTTACCCTTACCCTTACCCTTACCCTCACCCTTACCCTTACCCTTACCCTTACCCTTGCTTTTACCCTTAAGCTTACCCTTACCCTTACCCTTACCCTTACCCTTACCCTTACCCTTACCCTTACCCTTACCCTTACCCTTACCCTTACCCTTACCCTTACCCTTACCCTTACCCTTGCTTTTACCCTTAAGCTTACCCTTACACTTACCCTTAAGCTTACCCTTACCCTTACCCTTACCCTTAACCTTACCCTTACCCTTACCCTTACCCTTACCCTTACCCTTACCCTTACCCTTGCTTTCACCCTTAAGCTTACCCTTACCCTTACCCTTACCCTTACCCTTACCCTTGCTTTTACCCTTAAGCTTACCCTTACCCTTACCCTTACCCTTAAGCTTACCCTTACCCTTACCCTTACCCTTACCCTTACCCTTACCCTTACCCTTACCCTTACCCTTACCCTTAACCTTACCCTTACCCTTGCTTTTACCCTTAAGCTTACCCTTACCCTTACCCTTACCCTTACCCTTAAGCTTACCCTTACCCTTACCCTTACCCTTACCCTTACCCTTAACCTTACCCTTGCTTTTACCCTTAAGCTTACCCTTACCCTTACCCTTACCCTTACCCTTAAGCTTACCCTTACCCTTACCCTTACCCTTACCCTTACCCTTGCTTTTACCCTTAAGCTTACCCTTACCCTTACCCTTACCCTTACCCTTAAGCTCTTACCCTTACCCTTACCCTTACCCTTACCCTTACCCTTACCCTTACCCTTACCCTTACCCTTACCCTTAACCTTGCTTTTACCCTTAAGCTTACCCTTACCCTTACCCTTACCCTTACCCTTAAGCTTACCCTTACCCTTACCCTTACCCTTACCCTTACCCTTACCCTTACCCTTACCCTTACCCTTACCCTTACCCTTACCCTTACCCTTGCTTTTACCCTTAAGCTTACCCTTACCCTTACCCTTACCCTTACCCTTACCCTTACCCTTACCCTTGCTTTTACCCTTAGGCTTACCCTTACCTTTACCCTTACCCTTACCCTTACCCTTACCCTTACCCTTGCTTTCACCCTTAAGCTTACCCTTACCCTTACCCTTACCCTTACCCTTACCCTTACCCTTGCTTTTACCCTTAAGCTTACCCTTACCCTTACCCTTACCCTTACCCTTACCCTTGCTTTTACCCTTAGGCTTACCCTTACCCTTACCCTTGCTTTTACCCTTAAGCTTACCCTTACCCTTACCCTTACCCTTACCCTTACCCTTACCCTTACCCTTACCCTTACCCTTACCCTTACCCTTACCCTTACCCTTACCCTTACCCTTACCCTTACCCTTACCCTTACCCTTACCCTTACCCTTACCCTTACCCTTACCCTTACCCTTACCCTTACCCTTACCCTTACCCTTACCCTTACCCTTACCCTTGCTTTTACCCTTAGGCTTACCCTTACCTTTACCCTTACCCTTACCCTTACCCTTACCCTTACCCTTGCTTTTACCCTTAAGCTTACCCTTACCCTTACCCTTACCCTTACCCTTACCCTTACCCTTACCCTTACCCTTACCCTTACCCTTACCCTTGCTTTTACCCTTAAGCTTACCCTTACCCTTACCCTTACCCTTACCCTTACCCTTACCCTTACCCTTACCCTTACCCTCACCCTTGCTTTTACCCTTAAGCTTACCCTTACCCTTACCCTTACCCTTACCCTTACCCTTACCCTTGCTTTTACCCTTAGGCTTACCCTTACCCTTACCCTTACCCTTACCCTTGCTTTTACCCTTAAGCTTACCCTTACCCTTACCCTTACCCTTACTCTTACCCTTACCCTTACCCTTACCCTTACCCTTGCTTTTACCCTTAGGCTTACCCTTACCTTTACCCTTACCCTTACCCTTACCCTTACCCTTACCCTTACCCTTACCCTTACCCTTACCCTTGCTTTTACCCTTAAGCTTACCCTTACCCTTACCCTTACCCTTACCCTTACCCTTACCCTTGCTTTTACCCTTAGGCTTACCCTTACCTTTACCCTTACCCTTACCCTTACCCTTACCCTTGCTTTTACCCTTAAGCTTACCCTTACCCTTACCCTTACCCTTACCCTTACCCTTACCCTTGCTTTTACCCTTAGGCTTACCCTTACCCTTACCCTTACCCTTGCTTTTACCCTTAAGCTTACCCTTACCCTTACCCTTACCCTTACCCTTACCCTTACCCTTACCCTTACCCTTACCCTTACCCTTACCCTCACCCTTACCCTTACCCTTACCCTTACCCTTACCCTTACCCTTACCCTTACCCTTACCCTTACCCTTACCCTTACCCTTACCCTTACCCTTACCCTTACCCTTGCTTTTACCCTTAGGCTTACCCTTACCCTTGCTTTTACCCTTAGGCTTACCCTTACCTTTACCCTTACCCTTACCCTTACCCTTACCCTTACCCTTGCTTTTACCCTTAAGCTTACCCTTACCCTTACCCTTACCCTTACCCTTACCCTTACCCTTACCCTTACCCTTACCCTTGCTTTTACCCTTAAGCTTACCCTTACCCTTACCCTTACCCTTACCTTTACCCTTACCCTTACCCTTACCCTTACCCTCACCCTTGCTTTTACCCTTAAGCTTACCCTTACCCTTACCCTTACCCTTACCCTTACCCTTACCCTTGCTTTTACCCTTAGGCTTACCCTTACCCTTACCCTTACCCTTACCCTTGCTTTTACCCTTAAGCTTACCCTTACCCTTACCCTTACCCTTACTCTTACCCTTACCCTTACCCTTACCCTTACCCTTGCTTTTACCCTTAGGCTAACCCTTACCTTTACCCTTACCCTTACCCTTACCCTTACCCTTACCCTTACCCTTACCCTTACCCTTACCCTTGCTTTTACCCTTAAGCTTACCCTAACCCTTACCCTTACCCTTACCCTTACCCTTACCCTTACCCTTACCCTTACCCTTTCCCTTACCCTTAACCTTGCTTTTACCCTTAAGCTCACCCTTACCCTTACCCTTACCCTTACCCTTACCCTAACCCTTACTCTTACCCTTACCCTTGCTTTTACCCTTAAGCTTACCCTTACCCTTACCCTTACCCTTACCCTTAAGCTTACCCTTACCCTTACCCTTACCCTTACCCTTACCCTTACCCTTACCCTTGCTTTTACCCTTAAGCTTACCCTTACCCTTACCCTTACCCTTACCCTTACCCTTGCTTTTACCCTTAAGCTTACCCTTACCCTTACCCTTACCCTTACCCTTAAGCTTACCCTTACCCTTACCCTTACCCTTACCCTTACCCTTACCCTTACCCTTGCTTTTACCCTTAAGCTTACCCTTACCCTTACCCTTACCCTTACCCTTACCCTTACCCTTACCCTTACCCTTACCCTTACCCTTACCCTTACCCTTGCTTTTACCCTTAGGCTTACCCTTACCTTTACCCTTACCATTACCCTTACCCTTACCCTTACCCTTACCCTTGCTTTTACCCTTAAGCTTACCCTTACCCTTACCCTTACCCTTACCCTTACCCTTACCCTTACCCTTACCCTTACCCTTACCCTTACCCTTACCCTTACCCTTACCCTTACCCTTACCCTTACCCTTACCCTTACCCTTACCCTTACCCTTACCCTTACCCTTACCCTTACCCTTACCCTTACCCTTACCCTTACCCTTACCCTTACCCTTACCCTTGCTTTTACCCTTAAGCTTACCCTTACCCTTACCCTTACCCTTACCCTTACCCTTGCTTTTACCCTTAAGCTTACCCTTACCCTTACTCTTACCCCTACCCTTACCCTTACCCTTACCCTTACCCTTACCCTTACCCTTACCCTTGCTTTTACCCTTAGGCTTACCCTCACCTTTACCCTTACCCTTACCCTTACCCTTACCCTTACCCTTACCCTTACCTTTGCTTTTACCCTTAAGCTTACCCTTACCCTTACCCTTACCCTTACCCTTACCCTTGCTTTTACCCTTAAGCTTACCCTTACCCTTACCCTTACCCTTACCCTTACCCTTGCTTTTACCCTTAGGCTTACCCTTACCCTTACCCTTACCCTTACCCTTAAGCTTACCCTTACCCTTACCCTTACCCTTACCCTTACCCTTACCCTTACCCTTACCCTTACCCTTACCCTTACCCTTACTTAGGGTAAGGGTAAGGGTAAGCTTAAGGGTAAAAGCAAGGGTAAGGGTAAGGGTAAGGGTAAGGGTAAGGGTAAGGGTAAGGGTAAGGGTAAGCTTAAGGGTAAGGGTAAGGGTAAGGGTAAGGGTAAGGGTAAGCTTAAGGGTAAAAGCAAGGGTAAGGGTAAGGGTAAGGGTAAGGGTAAGGGTAAGCTTAAGGGTAAGGGTAAGGGTAAGGGTAAGGGTAAGCTTAAGGGTAAAAGCAAGGGTAAGGTTAAGGGTAAGGGTAAGGGTAAGGGTAAGGGTAAGGGTAAGCTTAAGGGTAAGGGTAAGGGTAAGGGTAAGGGTAAGCTTAAGGGTAAAAGCAAGGGTAAGGGTAAGGGTAAGGGTAAGGTTAAGGGTAAGGGTAAGTGTAAGGGTAAGGATAAGGGTAAGGGTAAGGGTAAGCTTAAGGGTAAGGGTAAGGGTAAGGGTAAGCTTAAGGGTAAAAGCAAGGGTAAGGGTAAGGGTAAGGGTAAGGGTAAGGGTAAGCTTAAGGGTAAAAGCAAGGGTAAGGGTAAGGGTAAGGGTAAGGGTAAGGGTAAGGGTAAGGGTAAGGGTAAGGGTAAGGGTAAGGGTAAGGGTAAGCTTAAGGGTAAGGGTAAGGGTAAGGGTAAGCTTAAGGGTAAAAGCAAGGGTAAGGGTAAGGGTAAGGGTAAGGGTAAGGGTAAAGGTAAGGGTAAGCCTAAGGGTAAAAGCAAGGGTAAGGGTAAGGGTAAGGGTAAGGGTAAGGGTAAGGGTAAGGGTAAGGGTAAGGGTAAGCTTAAGGGTAAAAGCAAGGGTAAGGGTAAGGGTAAGGGTAAGGGTAAGGGTAAGGGTAAGGGTAAGGGTAAGGGTAAGCTTAAGGGTAAAAGCAAGGGTAAGGGTAAGGGTAAGGGTAGGGGTAAGGGTAAGGGTAAGGGTAAGGGTAAGGGTAAGGGTTAGCTTAAGGGTAAAAGCAAGGGTGAGGGTAAGGGTAAGGGTAAGGGTTAGGGTAAGGGTAAAGGTAAGGGTAAGCCTAAGGGTAAAAGCAAGGGTAAGGGTAAGGGTAAGGGTAAGGGTAAGGGTAAGGGTAAGGGTAAGGGTAAGAGTAAGGGTAAGGGTAAGGGTAAGCTTAAGGGTAAAAGCAAGGGTAAGGGTATGGGTAAGGGTAAGGGTAAGGGTAAGCCTAAGGGTAAAAGCAAGGGTAAGGGTAAGGTTAAGGGTAAGGGTAAGGGTAAGCTTAGGGGTAAAAGCAAGGGTAAGGGTAAGGGTAAGGGTAAGGGTAAGGGTAAGCTTAAGGGTAAAAGCAAGGGTAAGGGTAAGGGTGAGGGTAAGGGTGAGGGTAAGGGTAAGGGTAAAGGTAAGGGTAAGCCTAAGAGTAAAAGCAAGGGTAAGGGTAAGGGTAAGGGTAAGGGTAAGGGTAAGGGTAAGGGTAAGGGTAAGGGTAAGGGTGAGGGTGAGCTTAAGGGTAAAAGCAAGGGTAAGGATAAGGGTAAGGGTAAGGGTAAGGGTAAGGGTAAGGGTAAAAGTAAGGGTAAGGGTAAGGGTAAGCTTAAGGGTAAAAGCAAGGGTAAGGGTAAGGGTAAGGGTAAGGGTAAGGGTAAGCTTACCCTTACCCTTACCCTTACCCTTACACTTACCCTTGCTTTTACCCTTAGGCTTACCCTTACCCTTACCCTTACCCTTACCCTTAAGCTTACCCTTACACTTACCCTCACCCTTACCCTTACCCTTACCCTTACCCTTACCCTTACCCTTACCCTTGCTTTTACCCTTAAGCTTACCCTTACCCTTAACCTTACCCTTACCCTTACCCTTACCCTTACCCTTACCCTTACCCTTACCCTTGCTTTGACCCTTAGGCTTACCCTTACCTTAACCCTTACCCTTACCCTTACCCTTACCCTTACCCTTACCCTTACCCTTACCCTTACCCTTACCCTTACCCTTGCATTTACCCTTAAGCTTACCCTTACCCTTACCCTTACCCTTACCCTTACCCTAACCCTTACCCTTGCTTTTACCCTTAAGCTTACCCTTACCCTTACCCTTACCCTTACCCTTACCCTTGCTTTTACCCTTAGGCTTACCCTTACCCTAACCCTTACCCTTACCCTTGCTTTTACCCTTAAGCTTACATTTACCCTTACCCTTACCCTTACCCTTACCCTTACCCTTACCCTTACCCCTACCCTTACCCTTACCCTTACCCTTACCCTTGCTTTTACCCTTAGGCTTAACCTTACCTTTACCCTTACCCTTACCCTTACACTTACCCTTACCCTTACCCTTACCCTTACCCTTGCTTTTACCCTTAAGCTTACCCTTACCCTTACCCTTACCCTTACCCTTACCCTTACCCTTGCTTTTACCCTTAAGCTTACCCTTACCCTTACCCTTACCTTTACCCTCACCCTTACCCTTACCCTTACCCTTGCTTATACCCTTAAGCTTACCCTTACCCTTACCCTTACCCTTACCCTTACCCTTACCCTTACCCTTACCCTTACCCTTACCCTTACCCTTACCCTTACCCTTACCCTTACCCTTACCCTTACCCTTACCCTTGCTTTTACCCTTAGGCTTACTCTTACCTTTACCCTTACCCTTACCCTTACCCTTACCCTTACCCTTACCCTTACCCTTACCCTTACCCTTACCCTTACCCTTACCCTTACCCTTGCTTTTACCCTTAAGCTTACCCTTACCCTTACCCTTACCCTTACCCTTACCCTAACCCTTACCCTTGCTTTTACCCTTAAGCTTACCCTTACCCTTACCCTTACCCTTACCCTTACCCTTACCCTTACCCTTACCCTTACCCTTACCCTTACACTTGCTTTTACCCTTAAGCTTACCCTTACCCTTACCCTTACCCTTACCCTTACCCTTACCCTTACCCTTACCCTTACCCTTATCCTTACCCTTGCTTTTACCCTTAAGCTTACCCTTACCCTTACCCTTACCCTTACCCTTACCCTTACCCTTACCCTTACCCTTACCCTTACCCTTACCCTTGCTTTTACTCTTTGGCTTACCCTTACCTTTACCCTTACCCTTACCCTTACCCTTACCCTTACCCGTGCTTTTACCCTTAAGCTTACCCTTACCCTTACCCTTACCCTTACCCTTACCCTTGCTTTTACCCTTAAGCTTACCCTTACCCTTACCCTTAACCTTACCCTTACCCTTGCTTTTACCCTTAGGCTTACCCTTACCCTTACCCTTACCCTTACCCTTGCTTTTACCCTTAAGCTTACCCTTACCCTTACCCTTACTCTTACCCTTACCCTTACCCTTACCCTTACCCTTACCCTTACCCTTACCCTTACCCTTACCCTTGCTTTTACCCTTAGGCTTACCCTTACCTTTACCCTTACCCTAACCCTTACCCTTACCCTTACCCTTACCCTTACCCTTGCTTTTACCCTTAAGCTTACCCTTACCCTTACCCTAACCCTTACCCTTACCCTTACCCTTACCCTTACCCTTACCCTTACCCTTGCTTTTACCCTTAAGCTTACCCTTACCCTTACCCTTACCCTTACCCTTACCCTTACCCTTACCCTTACCCTTACCCTTACCCTTACCCTTACCCTTACCCTTACCCTTGCTTTTACCCTTAAGCTTACCCTTACACTTACCCTTACCCTTACCCTTACCCTTACCCTTACCCTTACCCTTACCCTTACCCTTGCTTTTACCCTTAGGCTTACCCTTACCTTTACCCTTACCCTTACCCTTACCCTTACCCTTACCCTTGCTTTTACCCCTAAGCTTACCCTTACCCTTACCCTTACACTTAAGCTTACCCTTACCCTTACCCTTACCCTTACCCTTACCCTTACCCTTACCCTTACCCTTACCCTTACCCTTGCTTTTACCCTTAAGCTTACCCTTACCCTTACCCTTGCTTTTACCCTTAAGCTTACCCTTACCCTTACCCTTACCCTTAAGCTTACCCTTACCCTTACCCTTACCCTTACCCTTACCCTTACCCTTACCCTTACCCTTACCCTTACCCTTACCCTTACCCTTACCCTTGCTTTTACCCTTAAGCTTACCCTTACCCTTACCCTTACCCTTACCCTTAAGCTTACCCTTACCCTTACCCTTACCCTTACCCTTAACCTTACCCTTGCTTTTACCCTTAAGCTTACCCTTACCCTTACCCTTACCCTTACCCTTAAGCTTACCCTTACCCTTACCCTTACCCTTACCCTTACCCTTGCTTTTACCCTTAAGCTTACCCTTACCCTTACCCTTACCCTTACCCTTAAGCTTACCCTTACCCTTACCCTTACCCTTACCCTTACCCTTACCCTTACCCTTACCTTGCTTTTACCCTTAAGCTTACCCTTACCCTTACCCTAAGTAAGGGTAAGGGTAAGGGTAAGGGTAAGGGTAAGGGTAAGGGTAAGGGTAAGGGTAAGGGTAAGGGTAAGGGTAAGGGTAAGGGTAAGGGTAAGCTTAAGGGTAAAAGCAAGGGTAAGGTTAAGGGTAAGGGTAAGGGTAAGGGTAAGGGTAAGGGTAAGGGTAAGGGTAAGGGTAAGGGTAAGTTTAAGGGTAAGGGTAAGGGTAAGGGTAAGGGTAAGCCTAAGGGTAAAAGCAAGGGTAAGGGTAAGGGTAAGGGTAAGGGTAAGCTTAAGGGTAAAAGCAAGGGTAAGGGTAAGGCTAAGGGTAAGGGTAAGGGTAAGGGTAAGGGTAAGCTTAAGGGTAAAAGCAAGGGTAAGGGTAAGGGTAAGGGTAAGGGTAAGGGTAAGGGTAAAGGTGAGGGTAAGCCTAAGGGTAAAAGCAAGGGTAAGGGTAAGGGTAAGGGTAAGGGTAAGGGTAAGGGTAAGGGTAAGGGTAAGGGTAGGGGTAAGAGTAAGGGTAAGGGTAAGCTTAAGGGTAAAAGCAAGGGTAAGGGTAAGGGTAAGGGAAAGGGTAAGGGTAAGGGTAAGGGTAAGCTTAAGGGTAAAAGCAAGGGTAAGGGTAAGGGTAAGGGTAAGGGTAAGGGTAAGTGTAAGGGTAAGGGTAAGGGTAAGGGTAAGGGTAAGGGTAAGGGTAAGGGTAAGGGTAAGGGTAAGGGTAAGGGTAAGGGTAAGCTTAAGGGTAAAAGCAAGGGTAAGGGTAAGGGTAAGGGTAAGGGTAAGGGTAAGGGTAATGGTAAGGTTAAAGGTAAGGGTAAGCCTAAGGGTAAAAGCAAGGGTAAGGGTAAGGGTAAGGGTAAGGGTAAGGGTAAGGGTAAGGGTAAGGGTAAGGGTAAGGGTAAGGGTAAGGGTAAGGGTAAGCTTAAGGGTAAAAGCAAGGGTAAGGGTAAGGGTAAGGGTAAGGGTAAGGGTAAGGGTAAGGGTAAGGGTAAGCTCAACTCTTTGGCTTACCCTTACCTTTACCCTTACCCTTACCCTTACCCTTACCCTTACCCTTGCTTTTACCCTTAAGCTTACCCTTACCCTTACCCTTACCCTTACCCTTACCCTTGCTTTTACCCTTAAGCTTACCCTTACCCTTACCCTTAACCTTACCCTTACCCTTGCTTTTACCCTTAGGCTTACCCTTACCCTTACCCTTACCCTTACCCTTGCTTTTACCCTTAAGCTTACCCTTACCCTTACCCTTACTCTTACCCTTACCCTTACCCTTACCCTTACCCTTACCCTTACCCTTACCCTTACCCTTACCCTTACCCTTGCTTTTACCCTTAGGCTTACCCTTACCTTTACCCTTACCCTAACCCTTACCCTTACCCTTACCCTTACCCTTACCCTTGCTTTTACCCTTAAGCTTACCCTTACCCTTACCCTAACCCTTACCCTTACCCTTACCCTTACCCTTACCCTTACCCTTACCCTTACCCTTGCTTTTACCCTTAAGCTTACCCTTACCCTTACCCTTACCCTTACCCTTACCCTTACCCTTACCCTTACCCTTACCCTTACCCTTACCCTTACCCTTACCCTTGCTTTTACCCTTAAGCTTACCCTTACACTTACCCTTACCCTTACCCTTACCCTTACCCTTACCCTTACCCTTACCCTTACCCTTACCCTTACCCTTGCTTTTACCCTTAGGCTTACCCTTACCTTTACCCTTACCCTTACCCTTACCCTTACCCTTACCCTTGCTTTTACCCCTAAGCTTACCCTTACCCTTACCCTTACCCTTAAGCTTACCCTTACCCTTACCCTTACCCTTACCCTTACCCTTACCCTTACCCTTACCCTTACCCTTGCATTTACCCTTAAGCTTACCCTTACCCTTACCCTTACCCTTACCCTTGCTTTTACCCTTAAGCTTACCCTTACCCTTACCCTTACCCTTAAGCTTACCCTTACCCTTACCCTTACCCTTACCCTTACCCTTACCCTTACCCTTGCTTTTACCCTTAGGCTTACCCTTACCTTTACCCTTACCCTTACCCTTACCCTTACCCTTACCCTTGCTTTTACCCTTAAGCTTACCCTTACCCTTACCCTTACCCTTACCCTTACCCTTACCCTTACCCTTGCTTTTACCCTTAAGCTTACCCTTACCCTTACCCTTACCCTTACCCTTACCCTTACCCTTACCCTCACGCTTGCTTTTACCCTTAAGCTTACCCTTACCCTTACCCTTACCCTTACCCTTACCCTTACCCTTGCTTTTACCCTTAGGCTTACCCTTACCCTTACCCTTACCCTTACCCTTGCTTTTACCCTTAAGCTTACCCTTACCCTTACCCTTACCCTTACTCTTACCCTTACCCTTACCCTTACCCTTACCCTTGCTTTTACCCTTAGGCTTACCCTTACCTTTACCCTTACCCTTACCCTTACCCTTACCCTTACCCTTACCCTTACCCTTACCCTTACCCTTGCTTTTACCCTTAAGCTTACCCTTACCCTTACCCTTACCCTTACCCTTACCCTTACCCTTGCTTTTACCCTTAGGCTTACCCTTACCTTTACCCTTACCCTTACCCTTACCCTTACCCTTGCTTTTACCCTTAAGCTTACCCTTACCCTTACCCTTACCCTTACCCTTACCCTTGCTTTTACCCTTAGGCTTACCCTTACCCTTACCCTTACCCTTACCCTTGCTTTTACCCTTAAGCTTACCCTTACCCTTACCCTTACCCTTACCCTTACCCTTACCCTTACCCTTACCCTTACCCTTACCCTTACCCTTACCCTTACCCTTACCCTTACCCTTACCCTTACCCTTACCCTTACCCTTACCCTTACCCTTACCCTTACCCTTACCCTTACCCTTACCCTTACCCTTACCCTTACCCTTACCCTTGCTTTTACCCTTAGGCTTACCCTTACCCTTGCTTTTACCCTTAGGCTTACCCTTACCTTTACCCTTACCCTTACCCTTACCCTTACCCTTACCCTTACCCTTACCCTTGCTTTTACCCTTAAGCTTACCCTTACCCTTACCCTTACCCTTACCCTTACCCTTACCCTTACCCTTACCCTTACCCTTGCTTTTACCCTTAAGCTTACCCTTACCCTTACCCTTACCCTTACCCTTACCCTTACCCTTACCCTTACCCTTACCCTTACCCTTACCCTCACCCTTGCTTTTACCCTTAAGCTTACCCTTACCCTTACCCTTACCCTTACCCTTACCCTTACCCTTGCTTTTACCCTTAGGCTTACCCTTACCCTTACCCTTACCCTTACCCTTGCTTTTACCCTTAAGCTTACCCTTACCCTTACCCTTACCCTTACTCTTACCCTTACCCTTACCCTTACCCTTACCCATGCTTTTACCCTTAGGCTTACCCTTACCTTTACCCTTACCCTTACCCTTACCCTTACCCTTACCCTTACCCTTACCCTTACCCTTACCCTTGCTTTTACCCTTAAGCTTACCCTTACCCTTACCCTTACCCTTACCCTTACCCTTACCCTTACCCTTACCCTTACCCTTACCCTTACCCTTACCCTTACCCTTACCCTTACCCTTACCCTTGCTTTTACCCTTAAGTTCACCCTTACCCTTACCCTTACCCTTACCCTTACCCTTACCCTTACTCTTACCCTTACCCTTGCTTTTACCCTTAAGCTTACCCTTACCCTTACCCTTACCCTTACCCTTAAGCTTACCCTTACCCTTACCCTTACCCTTACCCTTACCCTTACCCTTACCCTTGCTTTTACCCTTAAGCTTACCCTTACCCTTACCCTTACCCTTGCTTTTACCCTTAAGCTTACCCTTACCCTTACCCTTACCCTTACCCTTAAGCTTACCCTTACCCTTACCCTTACCCTTACCCTTACCCTTACCCTTACCCTTGCTTTTACCCTTAAGCTTACCCTTACCCTTACCCTTACCCTTACCCTTACCCTTACCCTTACCCTTACCCTTACCCTTACCCTTACCCTTACCCTTACCCTTACCCTTGCTTTTACCCTTAGGCTTACCCTTACCTTTACCCTTACCATTACCCTTACCCTTACCCTTACCCTTACCCTTGCTTTTACCCTTAAGCTTACCCTTACCCTTACCCTTACCCTTACCCTTACCCTTACCCTTACCCTTACCCTTACCCTTACCCTTACCCTTACCCTTACCCTTACCCTTACCCTTACCCTTACCCTTACCCTTACCCTTACCCTTACCCTTACCCTTACCCTTACCCTTACCCTTACCCTTACCCTTACCCTTACCCTTACCCTTGCTTTTACCCTTAAGCTTACCCTTACCCTTACCCTTACCCTTACCCTTGCTTTTACCCTTAAGCTTACCCTTACCCTTACTCTTACCCCTACCCTTACCCTTACCCTTACCCTTACCCTTACCCTTACCCTTACCCTTGCTTTTACCCTTAGGCTTACCCTCACCTTTACCCTTACCCTTACCCTTACCCTTACCCTTACCCTTACCCTTACCCTTACCTTCGCTTTTACCCTTAAGCTTACCCTTACCCTTACCCTTACCCTTACCCTTAGCCTTACCCTTACCCTTGCTTTTACCCTTAAGCTTACCCTTACCCTTACCCTTACCCTTGCTTTTACCCTTAGGCTTACCCTTACCCTTACCCTTACCCTTACCCTTAAGCTTACCCTTACCCTAACCCTTACCCTTACCCTTACCCTTACCCTTACCCTTACCCTTACCCTTACCCTTACCCTTACCCTTACCCTTACCCTTACCCTTACCCTTACCCTTACTTAGGGTAAGGGTAAGGGTAAGCTTAAGGGTAAAAGCAAGGGTAAGGGTAAGGGTAAGGGTAAGGGTAAGGGTAAGGGTAAGGGTAAGGGTAAGCTTAAGGGTAAGGGTAAGGGTAAGGGTAAGGGTAAGGGTAAGCTTAAGGGTAAAAGCAAGGGTAAGGGTAAGGGTAAGGGTAAGGGTTAGGGTAAGGGTAAGCTTAAGGGTAAGGGTAAGGGTAAGGGTAAGGGTAAGCCTAAGGGTAAAAGCAAGGGTAAGGGTAAGGGTAAGGGTAAGCTTAAGGGTAAAAGCAAGGGTAAGGGTAAGGCTAAGGGTAAGGGTAAGGGTAAGGGTAAGGGTAAGCTTAAGGGTAAAAGCGAAGGTAAGGGTAAGGGTAAGGGTAAGGGTAAGGGTAAGGGTAAGGGTAAAGGTGAGGGTAAGCCTAAGGGTAAAAGCAAGGGTAAGGGTAAGGGTAAGGGTAAGGGTAAGGGTAAGGGTAAGGGTAGGGGTAAGAGTAAGGGTAAGGGTAAGCTTAAGGGTAAAAGCAAGGGTAAGGGTAAGGGTAAGGGTAAGGGTAAGCTTAAGGGTAAAAGCAAGGGTAAGGGTAAGGGTAAGGGTAAGGGTAAGGGTAAGGGTAAGGGTAAGGGTAAGGGTAAGGGTAAGGGTAAGGGTAAGGGTAAGGGTAAGGGTAAGGGTAAGGGTAAGGGTAAGGGTAAGGGTAAGGGTAAGGGTAAGGGTAAGGGTAAGGGTAAGGGTAAGGGTAAGGGTAAGCTTAAGGGTAAAAGCAAGGGTAAGGGTAAGGGTAAGGGTAAGGGTAATGGTAAGGGTAAAGGTAAGGGTAAGCCTAAGGGTAAAAGCAAGGGTAAGGGTAAGGGTAAGGGTAAGGGTAAGGGTAAGGGTAAGGGTAAGGGTAAGGGTAAGGGTAAGGGTAAGGGTAAGGGTAAGGGTAAGCTTAAGGGTAAAAGCAAGGGTAAGGGTAAGGGTAAGGGTAAGGGTAAGGGTAAGGGTAAGGGTAAGCTTAAGGGTAAGGGTAAGGGTAAGGGTAAGGGTAAGCTTAAGGGTAAAAGCAAGGGTAAGGGTAAGGGTAAGGGTAAGCTTAAGGGTAAAAGCAAGGGTAAGGGTAAGGGTAAGGGTAAGGGTAAGGGTAAGGGTAAGGGTAAGCTTAAGGGTAAGGGTAAGGGTAAGGGTAAGGGTAAGCTTAAGGGTAAAAGCAAGGGTAAGGGTAAGAGTAAGGGTAAGGGTAAGGGTAAGGGTAAGGGTAAGGGTAAGGGTGAACTTAAGGGTAAAAGCAAGGGTAAGGGTAAGGGTAAGGGTAAGGGTAAGGGTAAGGGTAAGGGTAAGGGTAAGGGTAAGGGTAAGGGTAAGGGTAAGGGTAAGGGTAAGGGTAAGCTTAAGGGTAAAAGCAAGGGTAAGGGTAAGGGTAAGGGTAAGGGTAAGGGTAAGGGTAAGGGTAAGGGTAAGGGTAAAGGTAAGGGTAAGCCTAAGGGTAAAAGCAAGGGTAAGGGTAAGGGTAAGGGTAAGGGTAAGAGTAAGGGTAAGGGTAAGGGTAAGGGTAAGGGTAAGGGTAAGGGTAAGCTTAAGGGTAAAAGCAAGGGTAAGGGTAAGGGTAAGGGTAAGGGTAAGGGTAAGCTTAAGGGTAAGGGTAAGGGTAAGGGTAAGGGTAAGCTTAAGGGTAAAAGCAAGGGTAAGGTTAAGGGTAAGGGTAAGGGTAAGGGTAAGGGTAAGGGTAAGCTTAAGGGTAAGGGTAAGGGTAAGGGTAAGGGTAAGCTTAAGGGTAAAAGCAAGGGTAAGGGTAAGGGTAAGGGTAAGGTTAAGGGTAAGGGTAAGGGTAAGGGTAAGGATAAGGGTAAGGGTAAGGGTAAGCTTAAGGGTAAGGGTAAGGGTAAGGGTAAGCTTAAGGGTAAAAGCAAGGGTAAGGTTAGGGTAAGGGTAAAGGTAAGGGTAAGCTTAAGGGTAAAAGCAAGGGTAAGGGTAAGGGTAAGGGTAAGGGTAAGGGTAAGGGTAAGGGTAAGGGTAAGGGTAAGGGTAAGGGTAAGGGTAAGGGTAAGGGTAAGCTTAAGGGTAAGGGTAAGGGTAAGGGTAAGCTTAAGGGTAAAAGCAAGGGTAAGGGTAAGGGTAAGGGTAAGGGTAAGGGTAAAGGTAAGGGTAAGCCTAAGGGTAAAAGCAAGGGTAAGGGTAAGGGTAAGGGTAAGGGTAAGGGTAAGGGTAAGGGTAAGGGTAAGGGTAAGCTTAAGGGTAAAAGCAAGGGTAAGGGTAAGGGTAAGGGTAAGGGTAAGGGTAAGGGTAAGGGTAAGGGTAAGGGTAAGGGTAAGCTTAAGGGTAAAAGCAAGGGTAAGGGTAAGGGTAAGGGTAAGGGTAAGGGTAAGGGTAAGGGTAAGGGTAAGGGTAAGGGTAAGGGTAAGCTTAAGGGTAAAAGCAAGGGTGAGGGTAAGGGTAAGGGTAAGGGTAAGGGTTAGGGTAAGGGTAAAGGTAAGGGTAAGCCTAAGGGTAAAAGCAAGGGTAAGGGTAAGGGTAAGGGTAAGGGTAAGGGTAAGGGTAAGGGTAAGGGTAAGGGTAAGAGTAAGGGTAAGGGTAAGGGTAAGCTTAAGGGTAAAAGCAAGGGTAAGGGTAAGGGTAAGGGTAAGGGTAAGCCTAAGGGTAAAAGCAAGGGTAAGGGTAAGGTTAAGGGTAAGGGTAAGGGTAAGCTTAAGGGTAAAAGCAAGGGTAAGGGTAAGGGTAAGGGTAAGGGTAAGGGTAAGCTTAAGGGTAAAAGCAAGGGTAAGGGTAAGGGTGAGGGTAAGGGTGAGGGTAAGGGTAAGGGTAAAGGTAAGGGTAAGCCTAAGAGTAAAAGCAAAGGTAAGGGTAAGGGTAAGGGTAAGGGTAAGGGTAAGGGTAAGGGTAAGGGTAAGGGTAAGGGTAAGGGTGAGCTTAAGGGTAAAAGCAAGGGTAAGGATAAGGGTAAGGGTAAGGGTAAGGGTAAGGGTAAGGGTAAGGGTAAGGGTAAGGGTAAGGGTAAGCTTAAGGGTAAAAGCAAGGGTAAGGGTAAGGGTAAGGGTAAGGGTAAGGGTAAGGGTAAGCTTACCCTTACCCTTACCCTTACCCTTACACTTACCCTTGCTTTTACCCTTAGGCTTACCCTTACCCTTACCCTTACCCTTACCCTTAAGCTTACCCTTACACTTACCCTCACCCTTACCCTTACCCTTACCCTTACCCTTACCCTTACCCTTACCCTTACCCTTGCTTTTACCCTTAAGCTTACCCTTACCCTTAACCTTACCCTTACCCTTACCCTTACCCTTACCCTTACCCTTACCCTTACCCTTGCTTTGACCCTTAGGCTTACCCTTACCTTTACCCTTACCCTTACCCTTACCCTTACCCTTACCCTTACCCTTACCCTTACCCTTACCCTTACCCTTACCCTTACCCTTGCTTTTACCCTTAAGCTTACCCTTACCCTTACCCTTACCCTTACCCTTACCCTTACCCTTACCCTTACCCTTGCTTTTACCCTTAAGCTTACCCTTACCCTTACCCTTACCCTTACCCTTACCCTTGCTTTTACCCTTAGGCTTACCCTTACCCTTAGCCTTACCCTTACCCTTGCTTTTACCCTTAAGCTTACATTTACCCTTACCCTTACCCTTACCCTTACCCTTACCCTTACCCTTACCCTTACCCTTACCCTTACCCTTACCCTTGCTTTTACCCTTAAGCTTACCCTTACCCTTACCCTTACCCTTACCCTTACCCTTACCCTTACCCTTACCCTTACCCTTACCCTTACCCTTACCCTCACCCTTGCTTTTACCCTTAAGCTTACCCTTACCCTTACCCTTACCCTTACCCTTACCCTTACCCTTACCCTTACCCTTGCTTTTACCCTTAAGCTTACCCTTACCCTTACCCTTACCCTTACCCTTACCCTTGCTTTTACCCTTAGGCTTACCCTTACCCTTACCCTTACCCTTACCCTTGCTTTTACCCTTAAGCTTACCCTTACCCTTACCCTTACCCTTACTCTTACCCTTACCCTTACCCTTACCATTACCCTTGCTTTTACCCTTAGGCTTACCCTTACCTTTACCCTTACCCTTACCCTTACCCTTACCCTTACCCTTACCCTTACCCTTACCCTTACCCTTACCCTTGCTTTTACCCTTAAGCTTACCCTTACCCTTACCCTTACCCTTACCCTTACCCTTACCCTTACCCTTACCCTTACCCTTGCTTTTACCCTTAAGCTCACCCTTACCCTTACCCTTACCCTTACCCTTACCCTTACCCTTACTCTTACCCTTACCCTTGCTTTTACCCTTAAGCTTACCCTTACCCTTACCCTTACCCTTACCCTTAAGCTTACCCTTACCCTTACCCTTACCCTTACCCTTACCCTTACCCTTGCTTTTACCCTTAAGCTTACCCTTACCCTTACCCTTACCCTTACCCTTACCCTTGCTTTTACCCTTACGCTTACCCTTACCCTTACCCTTACCCTTACCCTTAAGCTTACCCTTACCCTTACTCTTACCCTTACCCTTACCCTTACCCTTACCCTTACCCTTACCCTTACCCTTACCCTTACCCTTGCTTTTACCCTTAAGCTTACCCTTACCCTTACCCTTACCCTTACCCTTACCCTTACCCTTACCCTTGCTTTTACCCTTAAGCTTACCCTTACCCTTACCCTTACCCTTACCCTTACCCTTACCCTAACCCTTACCCTTGCTTTTACCCTTAAGCTTACCCTTACCCTTACCCTTACCCTTACCCTTACCCTTACCCTTACCCTTACCCTTACCCTTACCCTTACCCTTGCTTTTACCATTAAGCTTACCCTTACCCTTACCCTTACCCTTACCCTTACCCTTACCCTTACCCTTACCCTTACCCTTACCCTTACCCTTACCCTTATCCTTACCCTTGCTTTTACCCTTAAGCTTACCCTTACCCTTACCCTTACCCTTACCCTTACCCTTACCCTTACCCTTACCCTTACCCTTACCCTTACCCTTACCCTTACCCTTACCCTTACCCTTGCTTTTACTCTTAGGCTTACCCTTACCTTTACCCTTACCCTCACCCTTACCCTCACCCTCACCCTTACCCTTACCCTTGCTTTTACCCTTAAGCTTACCCTTACCCTTACCCTTACCCTTACCCTTACCCTTGCTTTTACCCTTAAGCTTACCCTTACC
Organism: Myrrha octodecimguttata; assembly: GCA_958510865.1. NCBI lineage: Eukaryota > Metazoa > Arthropoda > Insecta > Coleoptera > Coccinellidae > Myrrha > Myrrha octodecimguttata. Next base: position 180,274 of record CAUEHS010000822.1, on the reverse strand, counting down.
CTTACCCTTAACCTTACCCTTACCCTTGCTTTTACCCTTAGGCTTACCCTTACCCTTACCCTTACCCTTACCCTTGCTTTTACCCTTAAGCTTACCCTTACCCTTACCCTTACTCTTACCCTTACCCTTACCCTTACCCTTACCCTTACCCTTACCCTTACCCTTACCCTTACCCTTAACCTTACCCTTACCCTTACCCTTACCCTTGCTTTTACCCTTAGGCTTACCCTTACCTTTACCCTTACCCTAACCCTTACCCTTACCCTTACCCTTACCCTTACCCTTGCTTTTACCCTTAAGCTTACCCTTACCCTTACCCTTACCCTTACCCTTACCCTTACCCTTACCCTTACCCTTACCCTTACCCTAACCCTTACCCTTACCCTTACCCTTACCCTTACCCTTACCCTTACCCTTGCTTTTACCCTTAAGCTTACCCTTACCCTTACCCTTACCCTTACCCTTACCCTTACCCTTACCCTTGCTTTTACCCTTAAGCTTACCCTTACCCTTACCCTTACCCTTACCCTTACCCTTACCCTTACCCTTACCCTTACCCTTACCCTTACCCTTACCCTTGCTTTTACCCTTAGGCTTACCCTTACCTTTACCCTTACCCTTACCCTTACCCTTACCCTTACCCTTGCTTTTACCCTTAAGCTTACCCTTACCCTTACCCTTACCCTTAAGCTTACCCTTACCCTTACCCTTACCCTTACCCTTACCCTTACCCTTACCCTTACCCTTACCCTTACCCTTACCCTTACCCTTACCCTTACCCTTGCTTTTACCCTTAAGCTTACCCTTACCCTTACCCTTACCCTTACCCTTGCTTTTACCCTTAAGCTTACCCTTACCCTTACCCTTACCCTTAAGCTTACCCTTACCCTTACCCTTACCCTTACCCTTACCCTTACCCTTACCCTTACCCTTACCCTTACCCTTACCCTTACCCTTACCCTTACCCTTACCCTTACCCTTACCCTTGCTTTTACCCTTAAGCTTACCCTTACCCTTACCCTTACCCTTACCCTTAAGCTTACCCTTACCCTTACCCTTACCCTTACCCTTACCCTTACCCTTAACCTTACCCTTGCTTTTACCCTTAAGCTTACCCTTACCCTTACCCTTACCCTTACCCTTAAGCTTACCCTTACCCTTACCCTTACCCTTACCCTTACCCTTGCTTTTACCCTTAAGCTTACCCTTACCCTTACCCTTACCCTTACCCTTAAGCTTACCCTTACCCTTACCCTTACCCTTACCCTTACCCTTACCCTTACCCTTGCTTTTACCCTTAAGCTTACCCTTACCCTTACCCTTACCCTTACCCTTGCTTTTACCCTTAAGCTTACCCTTACCCTTACCCTTACCCTTACCCTTAAGCTTACCCTTACCCTTACCCTTACCCTTACCCTTACCCTTACCCTTACCCTCACCCTTACCCTTACCCTTACCCTTGCTTTTACCCTTAAGCTTACCCTTACCCTTACCCTTACCCTTACCCTTACCCTTACCCTTACCCTTACCCTTACCCTTGCTTTTACCCTTAGGCTAACCCTTACCTTTACCCTTACCCTTACCCTTACCCTTACCCTTACCCTTACCCTTACCCTTGCTTTTACCCTTAAGCTTACCCTTACCCTTACCCTTACCCTTACCCTTACCCTTACCCTTACCCTTGCTTTTACCCTTAAGCTTACCCTTACCCTTACCCTTACCCTTACCCTTACCCTTGCTTTTACCCTTAGGCTTACCCTTACCCTTACCCTTACCCTTACCCTTGCTTTTACCCTTAAGCTTACCCTTACCCTTACCCTTACCCTTACCCTTACCCTTACCCTTACCCTTACCCTTACCCTTACCCTTACCCTTACCCTTACCCTTACCCTTACCCTTACCCTTACCCTTACCCTTACCCTTACCCTTACCCTTACCCTTACCCTTACCCTTACCCTTACCCTTACCCTTACCCTTGCTTTTACCCTTAGGCTTACCCTTACCTTTACCCTTACCCTTACCCTTACCCTTACCCTTACCCTTGCTTTTACCCTTAAGCTTACCCTTACCCTTACCCTTACCCTTACCCTTACCCTCACCCTTACCCTTACCCTTACCCTTACCCTTGCTTTTACCCTTAAGCTTACCCTTACCCTTACCCTTACCCTTACCCTTACCCTTACCCTTACCCTTACCCTTACCCTTACCCTTACCCTTACCCTTACCCTCACCCTTGCTTTTACCCTTAAGCTTACCCTTACCCTTACCCTTACCCTTACCCTTGCCCTTACCCTTGCTTTTACCCTTAAGCTTACCCTTACCCTTACCCTTACCCTTACCCTTACCCTTGCTTTTACCCTTAGGCTTACCCTTACCCTTACCCTTACCCTTACCCTTGCTTTTACCCTTAAGCTTACCCTTACCCTTACCCTTACCCTTACTCTTACCCTTACCCTTACCCTTACCCTTACCCTTGCTTTTACCCTTAGGCTTACCCTTACCTTTACCCTTACCCTTACCCTTACCCTTACCCTTACCCTTACCCTTACCCTTACCCTTACCCTTACCCTTACCCTTACCCTTGCTTTTACCCTTAAGCTTACCCTTACCCTTACCCTTACCCTTACCCTTACCCTTACCCTTACCCTTACCCTTACCCTTGCTTTTACCCTTAAGCTCACCCTTACCCTTACCCTTACCCTTACCCTTACCCTTACCCTTACTCTTACCCTTACCCTTGCTTTTACCCTTAAGCTTACCCTTACCCTTACCCTTACCCTTACCCTTAAGCTTACCCTTACCCTTACCCTTACCCTTACCCTTACCCTTACCCTTACCCTTACCCTTGCTTTTACCCTTAAGCTTACCCTTACCCTTACCCTTACCCTTACCCTTACCCTTGCTTTTACCCTTACGCTTACCCTTACCCTTACCCTTACCCTTACCCTTAAGCTTACCCTTACCCTTACCCTTACCCTTACCCTTACCCTTACCCTTACCCTTACCCTTACCCTTACCCTTACCCTTACCCTTACCCTTACCCTTGCTTTTACCCTTAAGCTTACCCTTACCCTTACCCTTACCCTTACCCTTACCCTTACCCTTACCCTTACCCTTACCCTTACCCTTACCCTTACCCTTGCTTTTACCCTTAGGCTTACCCTTACCTTTACCCTTACCATTACCCTTACCCTTACCCTTACCCTTACCCTTACTCTTACCCTTGCTTTTACCCTTAAGCTTACCCTTACCCTTACCCTTACCCTTACCCTTACCCTTACCCTTACCCTTACCCTTACCCTTACCCTTACCCTTACCCTTACCCTTACCCTTACCCTTACCCTTACCCTTACCCTTACCCTTACCCTTACCCTTACCCTTGCTTTTACCCTTAAGCTTACCCTTACCCTTACCCTTACCCTTACCCTTACCCTTACCCTTGCTTTTACCCTTAAGCTTACCCTTACCCTTACTCTTACCCCTACCCTTACCCTTACCCTTACCCTTACCCTTACCCTTACCCTTACCCTTACCCTTGCTTTTACCCTTAGGCTTACCCTCACCTTTACCCTTACCCTTACCCTTACCCTTACCCTTACCCTTACCCTTACCCTTGCTTTTACCCTTAAGCTTACCCTTACCCTTACCCTTACCCTTACCCTTACCCTTAGCCTTACCCTTACCCTTGCTTTTACCCTTAAGCTTACCCTTACCCTTACCCTTACCCTTACCCTTGCTTTTACTCTTAGGCTTACCCTTACCCTTACCCTTAAGCTTACCCTTACCCTTACCCTTACCCTTACCCTTAACCTTACCCTTACCGTTACCCTTACCCTTACCCTTACCCTTACCCTTACCCTTACCCTTACCCTTACCCTTACCCTTGCTTTTACCCTTAAGCTTACCCTTACCCTTACCCTTACCCTTACCCTTACCCTTACCCTTACCCTTACCCTTACCCTTACCCTTACCCTTACCCTTGCTTTTAGCCTTAAGCTTACCCTTACCTTTACCCTTACCCTTACCCTTACCCTTACCCTTACCCTTACCCTTACCCTTACCCTTGCTTTTACCCTTAAGCTTACCCTTACCCTTACCCTTACCCTTACCCTTACCCTAACCCTTACCCTTGCTTTTACCCTTAAGCTTACCCTTACCCTTACCCTTACCCTTACACTTACCCTTACCCTTACCCTTACCCTTACCCTTACCCTTACCCTTACCCTTACCCTTGCTTTTACCCTTAAGCTTACCCTTACCCTTACCCTTACCCTTACCCTTACCCATACCCTTACCCTTACCCTTACCCTTACCCTTACCCTTATCCTTACCCTTGCTTTTACCCTTAAGCTTACCCTTACCCTTACCCTTACCCTTACCCTTACCCTTACCCTTACCCTTACCCTTACCCTTACCCTTACCCTTACCCTTACCCTTACCCTTACCCTTGCTTTTACTCTTAGGCTTACCCTTACCTTTACCCTTACCCTTACCCTTACCCTCACCCTCACCCTTACCCTTACCCTTGCTTTTACCCTTAAGCTTACCCTTACCCTTACCCTTACCCTTACCCTTACCCTTGCTTTTACCCTTAAGCTTACCCTTACCCTTACCCTTTACCTTACCCTTACCCTTGCTTTTACCCTTAGGCTTACCCTTACCCTTACCCTTACCCTTACCCTTGCTTTTACCCTTAAGCTTACCCTTACCCTTACCCTTACTCTTACCCTTACCCTTACCCTTACCCTTACCCTTACCCTTACCCTTACCCTTACCCTTACCCTTACCCTTGCTTTTACCCTTAGGCTTACCCTTACCTTTACCCTTACCCTAACCCTTACCCTTACCCTTACCCTTACCCTTACCCTTACCCTTGCTTTTACCCTTAAGCTTACCCTTACCCTTACCCTTACCCTTACCCTTACCCTTACCCTTACTCTTACCCTTACCCTTACCCTTGCTTTTACCCTTAAGCTTACCCTTACCCTTACCCTTACCCTTACCCTTACCCTTACCCTTACCCTTACCCTTACCCTTGCTTTTACCCTTAAGCTTACCCTTACCCTTACCCTCACCCTTACCCTTACCCTTACCCTTACCCTTACCCTTACGCTTACCCTTACCCTTGCTTTTACCCTTAGGCTTACCCTTACCTTTACCCTTACCCTTACCCTTACCCTTACCCTTACCCTTGCTTTTACCCTTAAGCTTACCCTACCCTTACCCTTACCCTTACCCTTGCTTTTACCCTTAAGCTTACCCTTACCCTTACCCTTACCCTTAAGCTTACCCTTACCCTTACCCTTACCCTTACCCTTACCCTTACCCTTACCCTTACCCTTACCCTTACCCTTACCCTTACCCTTACCCTTGCTTTTACCCTTAAGCTTACCCTTACCCTTACCCTTACCCTTACCCTTAAGCTTACCCTTACCCTTACCCTTACCCTTACCCTTACCCTTACCCTTAACCTTACCCTTGCTTTTACCCTTAAGCTTACCCTTACCCTTACCCTTACCCTTACCCTTAAGCTTACCCTTACCCTTACCCTTACCCTTACCCTTACCCTTACCCTTACCCTTGCTTTTACCCTTAAGCTTACCCTTACCCTTACCCTTACCCTTACCCTTAAGCTTACCCTTACCCTTACCCTTACCCTTACCCTTACCCTTGCTTTAACCCTTAAGCTTACCCTTACCCTTACCCTTACCCTTACCCTTGCTTTTACCCTTAAGCTTACCCTTACCCTTACCCTTACCCTTACCCTTAAGCTTACCCTTACCCATACCCTTACCCTTACCCTTACCCTTACACTTACCCTTACCCTTGCTTTTACCCTTAAGCTTACCCTTACCCTTACCCTTACCCTTACCCTTACCCTTACCCTAACCCTTGCTTTTACCCTTAGGCTTACACTTACCTTTACCCTTACCCTTACCCTTACCCTTACCCTTACCCTTGCTTTTACCCTTAAGCTTACCCTTACCCTTACCCTTACCCTTACCCTTACCCTTACCCTTACCCTTGCTTTCACCCTTAAGCTTACCCTTACCCTTACCCTTACCCTTACCCTTACCCTTGCTTTTACCCTTAGGCTTACCCTTACCCTTACCCTTACCCTTACCCTTGCTTTTACCCTTGAGCTTACCCTTACCCTTACCCTTACCCTTACCCTTACCCTTACCCTTACCCTTACCCTTACCCTTACCCTTACCCTTACCCTTACCCTTACCCTTACCCTTACCCTTGCTTTTACCCTTAAGCTTACCCTTACCCTTACCCTTATCCTTACCCTTACCCTTACCCTTACCCTTGCTTTTACCCTTAAGCTTACCCTTACCCTTACCCTTACCCTTACCCTTACCCTTGCTTTTACCCTTAGGCTTACCCTTACCCTTACCCTTACCCTTACCCTTGCTTTTACCCTTAGGCTTACCCTTACCCTTACCCTTACCCTTACCCTTACCCTTACCCTTACCCTTACCCTTACCCTTACCCTTACCCTTACCCTTACCCTTACCCTTACCCTAACACTTGCTTTTACCCTTACCCTTACCCTTACCCTTACCCTTACCCTTACCCTTACCCTTACCCTTACCCTTGCTTTTACCCTTAAGCTTACCCTTACCCTTACCCTTACCCTTACCCTTACCCTTACCCTTGCTTTTACCCTTAGGCTTACCCTTACCCTTATCCTTACCCTTACCCTTGCTTTCACCCTTAAGCTTACCCTTACCCTTACCCTTACTCTTACCCTTACCCTTACCCTTACCCTTACCCTTACCCTTACCCTTACCCTTACCCTTACCCTTGCTTTTACCCTTAGGCTTACCCTTACCTTTACCCTTACACTAACCCTTACCCTTACCCTTACCCTTACCCTTACCCTTACCCTTGCTTTTACCCTTAAGCTTACCCTCACCCTTACCCTTACCCTTACCCTTACCCTTACCCTTACCCTTGCTTTTACCCTTAAGCTTACCCTTACCCTTACCCTTACCCTTACCCTTACCCTTACCCTTACCCTTACCCTTACCCTTACCCTTACCCTTACCCTTGCTTTTACCCTTAAGCTTACCCTTACCCTTACCCTTACCCTTACCCTTACCCTTACCCTTGCTTTTACCCTTAGGCTTACCCTTACCCTTATCCTTACCCTTACCCTTGCTTTCACCCTTAAGCTTACCCTTACCCTTACCCTTACTCTTACCCTTACCCTTACCCTTACCCTTACCCTTACCCTTACCCTTACCCTTACCCTTACCCTTGCTTTTACCCTTAGGCTTACCCTTACCTTTACCCTTACACTAACCCTTACCCTTACCCTTACCCTTACCCTTACCCTTACCCTTGCTTTTACCCTTAAGCTTACCCTCACCCTTACCCTTACCCTTACCCTTACCCTTACCCTTACCCTTACCCTTACCCTTGCTTTTACCCTTAAGCTTACCCTTACCCTTACCCTTACCCTTACCCTTACCCTAACCCTTACCCTTGCTTTTACCCTTAAGCTTACCCTTACCCTTACCCTTACCCTTACCCTTACCCTTACCCTTACCCTTACCTTTACCCTTACCCTTACCCTTACCCTTACCCTTACCCTTACCCTTACCCTTACCCTTGCTTTTACCCTTGAGCTTACCCTTACCCTTACCCTTACCCTTACCCTTACCCTTACCCTTACCCTTACCCTTACCCTTACCCTTACCCTTGCTTTTACCCTTAAGCTTACCCTTACCCTTACCCTTACCCTTACCCTTACCCTTACCCTTGCTTTTACCCTTAGGCTTACCCTTACCTTTACCCTTACCCTTACCCTTACCCTTACCCTTACCCTTACCCTTACCCTTGCTTTTACCCTTAAGCTTACCCTTACCCTTACCCTTACCCTTACCCTTACCCTTACCCTTGCTTTTACCCTTAAGCTTACCCTTTCCCTTACCCTTACCCTAACCCTTACCCTTGCTTTTACCCTTAGGCTTACCCTTACCCTTACCCTTACCCTTACCCTTGCTTTCACCCTTAAGCTTACCCTTACCCTTACCCTTACTCTTACCCTTACCCTTACCCTTACCCTTACCCTTACCCTTACCCTTACCCTTACCCTTACCCTTACCCTTACCCTTGCTTTTACCCTTAGGCTTACCCTTACCTTTACCCTTACCCTAACCCTTACCCTTACCCTTACCCTTACCCTTACCCTTACCCTTACCCTTACCCTTGCTTTTACCCTTAGGCTTACCCTTACCTTTACCCTTACCCTAACCCTTACCCTTACCCTTACCCTTACCCTTACCCTTGCTTTTACCCTTAAGCTTACCCTTACCCTTACCCTTACCCTTACCCTTACCCTTACCCTTACCCTTACCCTTACCCTTACCCTTGCTTTTACCCTTAAGCTTACCCTTACCCTTACCCTTACCCTTACCCTTACCCTTACCCTTACCCTTACCCTTATCCTTGCTTTTACCCTTAGGCTTACCCTTACCTTTACCCTTACCCTTACCCTTACCCTTACCCTTACCCTTGCTTTTACCCTTAAGCTTACCCTTACCCTTACCCTTACCCTTACCCTTAAGCTGACCCTTACCCTTACCCTTACCCTTACCCTTACCCTTACCCTTACCCTTACCCTTACCCTTACCCTTACCCTTGCTTTTACCCTTAAGCTTACCCTTACCCTTACCCTTACCCTTAACCTTACCCTTAACCTTACCCTTGCTTTTACCCTTAAGCTTACCCTTACCCTTACCCTTACCCTTAAGCTTTCCCTTACCCTTACCCTTACCCTTACCCTTACCCTTACCCTTACCCTTACCCTTACCCTTACCCTTACCCTTACCCTTACCCTTACCCTTACCCTTACCCTTACCCTTACCCTTACCCTTACCCTTACCCTTACCCTTACCCTTGCTTTTACCCTTAAGCTTACCCTTACCCTTACCCTTACCCTTACCCTTAAGCTTACCCTTACCCTTACCCTTACCCTTACCCTTACCCTCACCCTCACCCTTACCCTTGCTTTTACCCTTAAGCTTACCCTTACCCTTACCCTTACCCTTACCCTTACCCTTAAGCTTACCCTTACCCTTACCCTTACCCTTACCCTTACCCTTACCCTTGCTTTTACCCTTAAGCTTACCCTTACCCTTACCCTTACCCTTACCCTTAAGCTTACCCTTACCCTTACCCTTACCCTTACCCTTACCCTTACCCTTACCCTTACCCTTACCCTTACCCTTGCTTTTACCCTTAAGCTTACCCTTACCCTTACCCTTACCCTTACCCTTGCTTTTACCCTTAAGCTTACCCTTACCCTTACCCTTACCCTTAAGCTTACCCTTACCCTTACCCTTACCCTTACCCTTACCCTTACCCTAACCCTTACCCTTACCCTTACCCTTACCCTTACCCTTGCTTTTACCCTTAAGCTTACCCTCACCCTTACCCTTCACCTTACCCTTACCCTTACCCTTACCCTTACCCTTACCCTTACCCTTGCTTTTACCCTTAGGCTTACCCTTACCTTTACCCTTACCCTTACCCTTACCCTTACCCTTACCCTTACCCTTACCCTTACCCTTACCTTTACCCTTACCCTTGCTTTTACCCTTAAGCTTACCCTTACCCTTACCCTTACCCTTACCCTTGCTTTTACCCTTAGGCTTACCCTTACCTTTACCCTTACCCTTACCCTTACCCTTACCCTTACCCTTGCTTTTACCCTTAGGCTTACCCTTACCCTTTCCCTTACCCTTACCCTTGCTTTTACCCTTAAGCTTACCCTTACCCTTACCCTTACCCTTACCCTTACCCTTACCCTTACCCTTACCCTTACCCTTACCCTTACCCTTACCCTTACCCTTACCCTAACCCTTACCCTTACCCTTACCCTTACCCTTACCCTTGCTTTTACCCTTAGGCTTACCCTTACCTTTACCCTTACCCTTACCCTTACCCTTACCCTTACCCTTATCCTTGCTTTTACCCTTAAGCTTACCCTTACCCTTACCCTTACCCTTACCCTTACCCTTACCCTTACCCTTAACCTTACCCTTACCCTTACCCTTGCTTTTACCCTTAAGCTTACCCTTACCCTTACCCTTACCCTTACCCTTACCCTTACCCTTACCCTTACTTCCACCCTTGCTTTTACCCTTAAGCTTACCCTTAACCTTACCCTTACCCTTACCCTTACCCTTACCCTTGCTTTTACCCTTAAGCTTACCCTACCCTTACCCTTGCTTTTACCCTTAGGCTTACCCTTACCCTTACCCTTACCCTTACCCTTGCTTTTACCCTTAAGCTTACCCTTACCCTTACCCTTACCCTTACTCTTACCCTTACCCTTACCCTTACCCTTACCCTTGCTTTTACCCTTAGGCTTACCCTTACCTTTACCCTTACCCTTACCCTTACCCTTACCCTTACCCTTACCCTTACCCTTGCTTTTACCCTTAAGCTAACCCTTACCCTTACCCTTACCCTTACCCTTACCCTTACCCTTACCCTTAACCTCACCCTTACCCTTGCTTTTACCCTTAAGCTCACCCTTACCCTTACCCTTACCCTTACCCTTACCCTTACACTTACCCTTACCCTGACCCTTACCCTTGCTTTTACCCTTAAGCTTACCCTTACCCTTACCCTTACCCTTACCCTTAAGCTTACCCTTACCCTAACCCTTACCCTTACCCTTACCCTTACCCTTACCCTTGCTTTTACCCTTAAGCTTACCCTTACCCTTTCCCTTACCCTTACCCTTACCCTTGCTTTTACCCTTAAGCTTACCCTTACCCTTACCCTTACCCTTACCCTTACCCTTAAGCTTACCCTTACCCTTACCCTTACCCTTACCCTTACCCTTACCCTTACCCTTACCCTTACCCTTACCCTTACCCTTACCCTTGCTTTTACCCTTAAGCTTACCCTTACCCTTACCCTTACCCTTACCCTAACCCTTACCCTTAACCTTACCCTTACCCTTACCCTTACCCTTACCCTTACCCTTACCCTTGCTTTTACCCTTAGGCTTACCCTTACCTTTACCCTTACCATTACCCTTACCCTTACCCTTACCCTTACCCTTACCCTTACCCTTGCTTTTACCCTTAAGCTTACCCTTACCCTTACCCTTACCCTTACCCTTACCCTTACCCTTACCCTTACCCTTACCCTTACCATTGCTTTTACCCTTAAGCTTACCCTTACCCTTACCCTTACCCTTACCCTTACCCTTACCCTTACCCTTACCCTTACCCTTGCTTTTACCCTTAAGCTTACCCTTACCCTTACCCTTACTCTTACCCTTACCCTTACCCTTACCCTTACCCTTGCTTTTACCCTTAAGCTTACCCTTACCCTTACCTTTACCCTTACCCTTACCCTTACCCTTACCCTTACCCTTACCCTTACTCTTACCCTTACCCTTACCCTTGCTTTTACCCTTAGGCTTACCCTTACCTTTAGCCTTACCCTTACCCTTACCCTTACCCTTACCCTTACCCTTACCCTTACCCTTGCTTTTACCCTTAAGCTTACCCTTACCCTTACCCTTACCCTTGCTTTTACCCTTAAGCTTACCCTTACCCTTACCCTTACCCTTACACTTACCCTTGCTTTTACCCTTAGGCTTACCCTTACCCTTACCCTTACCCTTACCCTTAAGCTTACCCTTACCCTTACCCTTACCCTTACCCTTACCCTTTCCCTTACCCTTACCCTTACCCTTACCCTTACCCTTGCTTTTACCCTTAAGCTTACCCTTACCCTTACCCTTACCCTTACCCTTACCCTTACCCTTACCCTTACCCTTGCTTTGACCCTTAGGCTTACCCTTACCTTTACCCTTACCCTTACCCTTACCCTTACCCTTACCCTTACCCTTACCCTTACCCTTGCTTTTACCCTTAAGCTTACCCTTACCCTTACCCTTACCCTTACCCTTACCCTTACCCTTACCCTTACCCTTGCTTTTACCCTTAAGCTTACCCTTACCCTTACCCTTACCCTTACTCTTACCCTTGCTTATACCCTTAGGCTTACCCTTACCCTTACCCTTACCCTTACCCTTGCTTTTACCCTTAAGCTTACCCTTACCCTTACCCTTACCCTTACCCTTACCCTTACCCTTACCCTTACCCTTGCTTTTACCCTTAGGCTTAACCTTACCTTTACCCTTACCCTTACCCTTACCCTTACCCTTACCCTTACCCTTACCCTTACCCTTACCCTTACCTTTACCCTTGCTTTTACCCTTAAGCTTACCCTTACCCTTACCCTTACCCTTACCCTTACCCTTACCCTTACCCTTGCTTTTACCCTTAAGCTTACCCTTACCCTTACCCTTACCCTTACCCTTACCCTCACCCTTACCCTTACCCTTACCCTTGCATATACCCTTAAGCTTACCCTTACCCTTACCCTTACCCTTACCCTTACCCTTACCCTTACCCTTACCCTTACCCTTACCCTTACCCTTACCCTTACCCTTGCTTTTACCCTTAGGCTTACCCTTACCTTTACCCTTACCCTTACCCTTACCCTTACCCTTACCCTTACAATTGCTATTACCCTTAAGCTTACCCTTACCCTTACCCTTACCCTTACCCTTACCCTAACCCTTACCCTTGCTTTTACCCTTAAGCTTACCCTTACCCTTACCCTTACCCTTACCCTTACCCTTACCCTTACCCTTACCCTTACCCTTACCCTTACCCTTGCTTTTACCCTTAAGCTTACCCTTACCCTTACCCTTACCCTTACCCTTACCCTTATCCTTACCCTTGCTTTTACCCTTAAGCTTACCCTTACCCTTACCCTTACCCTTACCCTTACCCTTACCCTTACCCTTACCCTTACCCTTACCCTTACCCTTGCTTTTACTCCTAGGCTTACCCTTACCTTTACCCTTACCCTTACAATTACCCTTACCGTCACCCTTACCCTTACCCTTGCTTTTACCCTTAAGCTTACCCTTACCCTTACCCTTACCCTTACCCTTACCCTTGCTTTTACCCTTAAGCTTACCCTTACCCTTAACCTTACCCTTACCCTTGCTTTTACCCTAAGGCTTACCCTTACCCTTACCCTTACCCTTACCCTTGCTTTTACCCTTAAGCTTACCCTATCCCTTACCCTTACTCTTACCCTTACCCTTACCCTTACCCTTACCCTTACCCTTACCCTTAACCTTACCCTTGCTTTTACCCTTAGGCTTACCCTTACCTTTACCCTTACCCTAACCCTTACCCTTACCCTTACCCTTACCCTTACCCTTGCTTTTACCCTTAAGCTTACCCTTACCCTTACCCTTACCCTTACCCTCACCCTTACCCTTACCCTTACCCTTACCCTTACCCTTACCCTTACCCTTACCCTTACCCTTGCTTTTACCATTAAGCTTACCCTTACCCTTACCCTTACCCTTACCCTTACCCTTACCCTTACCCTTACCCTTACCCTTACCCTTGCTTTTACCCTTAAGCTTACCCTTACCCTTACCCTTACCCTTACCCTTACCCTTACCCTTACCCTTACCCTTACCCTTACCCTTACCCTTACCCTTACCCTTACCCTTACCCTTGCTTTTACCCTTAAGCTTACCCTTACCTTTACCCTCACCCTTACCCTTACCCTTACCCTTACCCTTGCTTTTACCCTTAAGCTTACCCTTACCCTTACCCTTACCCTTAAGCTTACCCTTACCCTTACCCTTACCCTTAACCTTACCCTTACCCTTACCCTTACCCTTACCCTTACCCTTACCCTTACCCTTGCTTTCACCCTTAAGCTTACCCTTACCCTTACCCTTACCCTTACCCTTACCCTTGCTTTTACCCTTAAGCTTACCCTTACCCTTACCCTTACCCTTAAGCTTACCCTTACCCTTACCCTTACCCTTACCCTTACCCTTACCCTTACCCTTACCCTTACCCTTACCCTTACCCTTACCCTTACCCTTACCCTTAACCTTACCCTTACCCTTGCTTTTACCCTTAAGCTTACCCTTACCCTTACCCTTACCCTTACCCTTAAGCTTACCCTTACCCTTACCCTTACCCTTACACTTACCCTTAACCTTACCCTTGCTTTTACCCTTAAGCTTACCCTTACCCTTACCCTTACCCTTACCCTTAAGCTTACCCTTACCCTTACCCTTACCCTTACCCTTACCCTTGCTTTTACCCTTAAGCTTACCCTTACCCTTACCCTTACCCTTACCCTTAAGCTTACCCTTACCCTTACCCTTACCCTTACCCTTACCCTTACCCTTACCCTTACCCTTACCCTTACCCTTAACCTTGCTTTTACCCTTAAGCTTACCCTTACCCTTACCCTTACCCTTACCCTTAAGCTTACCCTTACCCTTACCCTTACCCTTACCCTTACCCTTACCCTTACCCTTACCCTTACCCTTACCCTTACCCTTACCCTTGCTTTTACCCTTAAGCTTACCCTTACCCTTACCCTTACCCTTACCCTTACCCTTACCCTTGCTTTTACCCTTAGGCTTACCCTTACCTTTACCCTTACCCTTACCCTTACCCTTACCCTTACCCTTGCTTTCACCCTTAAGCTTACCCTTACCCTTACCCTTACCCTTACCCTTACCCTTACCCTTACCCTTGCTTTTACCCTTAAGCTTACCCTTACCCTTACCCTTACCCTTACCCTTACCCTTGCTTTTACCCTTAGGCTTACCCTTACCCTTACCCTTGCTTTTACCCTTAAGCTTACCCTTACCCTTACCCTTACCCTTACCCTTACCCTTACCCTTACCCTTACCCTTACCCTTACCCTTACCCTTACCCTTACCCTTACCCTTACCCTTACCCTTACCCTTACCCTTACCCTTACCCTTACCCTTACCCTTACCCTTACCCTTACCCTTACCCTTTCCCTTACCCTTACCCTTGCTTTTACCCTTAGGCTTACCCTTACCTTTACCCTTACCCTTACCCTTACCCTTACCCTTACCCTTGCTTTTACCCTTAAGCTTACCCTTACCCTTACCCTTACCCTTACCCTTACCCTTACCCTTACCCTTACCCTTACCCTTACCCTTGCTTTTACCCTTAAGCTTACCCTTACCCTTACCCTTACCCTTACCCTTACCCTTACCCTTACCCTTACCCTCACCCTTGCTTTTACCCTTAAGCTTACCCTTACCCTTACCCTTACCCTTACCCTTACCCTTACCCTTGCTTTTACCCTTAGGCTTACCCTTACCCTTACCCTTACCCTTACCCTTGCTTTTACCCTTAAGCTTACCCTTACCCTTACCCTTACCCTTACTCTTACCCTTACCCTTACCCTTACCCTTACCCTTGCTTTTACCCTTAGGCTTACCCTTACCTTTACCCTTACCCTTACCCTTACCCTTACCCTTACCCTTACCCTTACCCTTACCCTTACCCTTGCTTTTACCCTTAAGCTTACCCTTACCCTTACCCTTACCCTTACCCTTACCCTTACCCTTGCTTTTACCCTTAGGCTTACCCTTACCTTTACCCTTACCCTTACCCTTACCCTTACCCTTGCTTTTACCCTTAAGCTTACCCTTACCCTTACCCTTACCCTTACCCTTACCCTTGCTTTTACCCTTAGGCTTACCCTTACCCTTACCCTTACCCTTACCCTTGCTTTTACCCTTAAGCTTACCCTTACCCTTACCCTTACCCTTACCCTTACCCTTACCCTTACCCTTACCCTTACCCTTACCCTTACCCTTACCCTTACCCATACCCTTACCCTTACCCTTACCCTTACCCTTACCCTTACCCTTACCCTTACCCTTACCCTTACCCTTACCCTTACCCTTACCCTTACCCTTGCTTTTACCCTTAGGCTTACCCTTACCCTTGCTTTTACCCTTAGGCTTACCCTTACCTTTACCCTTACCCTTACCCTTACCCTTACCCTTACCCTTGCTTTTACCCTTAAGCTTACCCTTACCCTTACCCTTACCCTTACCCTTACCCTTACCCTTACCCTTACCCTTACCCTTGCTTTTACCCTTAAGCTTACCCTTACCCTTACCCTTACCCTTACCCTTACCCTTACCCTTACCCTTACCCTTACCCTCACCCTTGCTTTTACCCTTAAGCTTACCCTTACCCTTACCCTTACCCTTACCCTTACCCTTACCCTTGCTTTTACCCTTAGGCTTACCCTTACCCTTACCCTTACCCTTACCCTTGCTTTTACCCTTAAGCTTACCCTTACCCTTACCCTTACCCTTACTCTTACCCTTACCCTTACCCTTACCCTTACCCTTGCTTTTACCCTTAGGCTTACCCTTACCTTTACCCTTACCCTTACCCTTACCCTTACCCTTACCCTTACCCTTACCCTTACCCTTACCCTTGCTTTTACCCTTAAGCTTACCCTTACCCTTACACTTACCCTTACCCTTACCCTTACCCTTACCCTTACCCTTACCCTTACCCTTACCCTTACCCTTACCCTTACCCTTACCCTTGCTTTTACCCTTAAGCTCACCCTTACCCTTACCCTTACCCTTACCCTTACCCTTACCCTTACTCTTACCCTTACCCTTGCTTTTACCCTTAAGCTTACCCTTACCCTTACCCTTACCCTTACCCTTAAGCTTACCCTTACCCTTACCCTTACCCTTACCCTTACCCTTACCCTTACCCTTGCTTTTACCCTTAAGCTTACCCTTACCCTTACCCTTACCCTTACCCTTACCCTTGCTTTTACCCTTAAGCTTACCCTTACCCTTACCCTTACCCTTACCCTTAAGCTTACCCTTACCCTTACCCTTACCCTTACCCTTACCCTTACCCTTACCCTTGCTTTTACCCTTAAGCTTACCCTTACCCTTACCCTTACCCTTACCATACCCTTACCCTTACCCTTACCCTTACCCTTACCCTTACCCTTACCCTTACCCTTGCTTTTACCCTTAGGCTTACCCTTACCTTTACCCTTACCATTACCCTTACCCTTACCCTTACCCTTACCCTTGCTTTTACCCTTAAGCTTACCCTTACCCTTACCCTTACCCTTACCCTTGCTTTTACCCTTAAGCTTACCCTTACCCTTACTCTTACCCCTACCCTTACCCTTACCCTTACCCTTACCCTTACCCTTACCCTTACCCTTACCCTTACCCTTACCCTTACCCTTACCCTTACCCTTACCCTTACCCTTACCCTTACCCTTACCCTTACCCTTACCTTTGCTTTTACCCTTAAGCTTACCCTTACCCTTACCCTTACCCTTACCCTTAGCCTTACCCTTAGCCTTACCCTTACCCTTGCTTTTACCCTTAAGCTTACCCTTACCCTTACCCTTACCCTTACCCTTACCCTTGCTTTTACCCTTAGACTTACCCTTACCCTTACCCTTACCCTTACCCTTAAGCTTACCCTTACCCTTACCCTTACCCTTACCCTTACCCTTACCCTTACCCTTACCCTTACCCTTACCCTTACCCTTACCCTTACTTAGGGTAAGGGTAAGGGTAAGCTTAAGGGTAAAAGCAAGGGTAAGGGTAAGGGTAAGGGTAAGGGTAAGGGTAAGGGTAAGCTTAAGGGTAAGGGTAAGGGTAAGGGTAAGGGTAAGGGTAAGCTTAAGGGTAAAAGCAAGGGTAAGGGTAAGGGTAAGGGTAAGGGTAAGCTTAAGGGTAAGGGTAAGGGTAAGGGTAAGGGTAAGCTTAAGGGTAAAAGCAAGGGTAAGGTTAAGGGTAAGGGTAAGGGTAAGGGTAAGGGTAAGGGTAAGGGTAAGCTTAAGGGTAAGGGTAAGGGTAAGGGTAAGGGTAAGCTTAAGGGTAAAAGCAAGGGTAAGGGTAAGGGTAAGGGTAAGGTTAAGGGTAAGGGTAAGGGTAAGGGTAAGGATAAGGGTAAGGGTAAGGGTAAGCTTAAGGGTAAGGGTAAGGGTAAGGGTAAGCTTAAGGGTAAAAGCAAGGGTAAGGGTAAGGGTAAGGGTAAGGGTAAGGGTAAGCTTAAGGGTAAAAGCAAGGGTAAGGGTAAGGGTAAGGGTAAGGGTAAGGGTAAGGGTAAGGGTAAGGGTAAGGGTAAGGGTAAGGGTAAGCTTAAGGGTAAGGGTAAGGGTAAGGGTAAGCTTAAGGGTAAAAGCAAGGGTAAGGGTAAGGGTAAGGGTAAGGGTAAGGGTAAAGGTAAGGGTAAGCCTAAGGGTAAAAGCAAGGGTAAGGGTAAGGGTAAGGGTAAGGGTAAGGGTAAGGGTAAGGGTAAGGGTAAGCTTAAGGGTAAAAGCAAGGGTAAGGGTAAGGGTAAGGGTAAGGGTAAGGGTAAGGGTAAGGGTAAGGGTAAGGGTAAGCTTAAGGGTAAAAGCAAGGGTAAGGGTAAGGGTAAGGGTAAGGGTAAGGGTAAGGGTAAGGGTAAGGGTAAGGGTAAGGGTAAGGGTAAGGGTAAGGGTAAGGGTAAGGGTAAGCTTAAGGGTAAAAGCAAGGGTGAGGGTAAGGGTAAGGATAAGGGTAAGGGTTAGGGTAAGGGTAAAGGTAAGGGTAAGCCTAAGGGTAAAAGCAAGGGTAAGGGTAAGGGTAAGGGTAAGGGTAAGGGTAAGGGTAAGGGTAAGGGTAAGGGTAAGGGTAAGGGTAAGAGTAAGGGTAAGGGTAAGGGTAAGCTTAAGGGTAAAAGCAAGGGTAAGGGTAAGGGTAAGGGTAAGGGTAAGGGTAAGCCTAAGGGTAAAAGCAAGGGTAAGGGTAAGGTTAAGCGTAAGGGTAAGGGTAAGCTTAGGGGTAAAAGCAAGGGTAAGGGTAAGGGTAAGGGTAAGGGTAAGGGTAAGCTTAAGGGTAAAAGCAAGGGTAAGGGTAAGGGTGAGGGTAAGGGTGAGGGTAAGGGTAAGGGTAAAGGTAAGGGTAAGCCTAAGAGTAAAAGCAAGGGTAAGGGTAAGGGTAAGGGTAAGGGTAAGGGTAAGGGAAAGGGTAAGGGTAAGGGTAAGGGTAAGGGTGAGCTTAAGGGTAAAAGCAAGGGTAAGGATAAGGGTAAGGGTAAGGGTAAGGGTAAGGGTAAGGGTAAGGGTAAGGGTAAGGGTAAGGGTAAGGGTAAGCTTACCCTTACCCTTACCCTTACCCTTACACTTACCCTTGCTTTTACCCTTAGGCTTACCCTTACCCTTACCCTTACCCTTACCCTTAAGCTTACCCTTACACTTACCCTCACCCTTACCCTTACCCTCACCCTTACCCTTACCCTTACCCTTACCCTTGCTTTTACCCTTAAGCTTACCCTTACCCTTAACCTTACCCTTACCCTTACCCTTACCCTTACCCTTACCCTTACCCTTACCCTTGCTTTGACCCTTAGGCTTACCCTTACCTTTACCCTTACCCTTACCCTTACCCTTACCCTTACCCTTACCCTTACCCTTACCCTTACCCTTACCCTTACCCTTACCCTTGCTTTTACCCTTAAGCTTACCCTTACCCTTACCCTTACCCTTACCCTTACCCTTACCCTTACCCTTGCTTTTACCCTTAAGCTTACCCTTACCCTTACCCTTACCCTTACCCTTACCCTTGCTTTTACCCTTAGGCTTACCCTTACCCTTACCGTTACCCTTTCCCTTGCTTTTACCCTTAAGCTTACATTTACCCTTACCCTTACCCTTACCCTTACCCTTACCCTTACCCTTACCCTTACCCTTACCCTTACCCTTACCCTTACCCTTACCCTTACCCTTGCTTTTACCCTTAGGCTTACCCTTACCCTTACCCTTACCCTTACCCTTGCTTTTACCCTTAAGCTTACCCTTACCCTTACCCTTACCCTTGCTTTTACCCTTACCCTTACCCTTGCTTTTACCCTTAGGCTTACTCTTACCTTTACCCTTACCCTTACCCTTACCCTTACCCTTACCCTTACCCTTACCCTTACCCTTACTCTTACCCTTACCCTTACCCTTGCTTTTACCCTTAGGCTTACCCTTACCCTTACCCTTACCCTTACCCTTACCCTTACCCTTACCCTTACCCTTGCTTTTACCCTTAGGCTTACCCTTACCCTTACCCTTACCCTTACCCTTGCTTTTACCCTTAAGCTTACATTTACCCTTACCCTTACCCTTACCCTTACCCTTACCCTTACCCTTACCCTTACCCTTACCCTTACCCTTACCCTTACCCTTGCTTTTACCCTTAGGCTTACCCTTACCCTTACCCTTACCCTTACCCTTGCTTTTACCCTTAAGCTTACCCTTACCCTTACCCTTACCCTTGCTTTTACCCTTACCCTTACCCTTGCTTTTACCCTTAGGCTTACTCTTACCTTTACCCTTACCCTTACCCTTACCCTTACCCTTACCCTTACCCTTACCCTTACCCTTACTCTTACCCTTACCCTTACCCTTGCTTTTACCCTTAGGCTTACCCTTACCTTTAGCCTTACCCTTACCCTTACCCTTACCCTTACCCTTACCCTCACCCTTACCCTTACTCTTACCCTTACCCTTACCCTTGCTTTTACCCTTAGGCTTACCCTTACCTTTAGCCTTACCCTTACCCTTACCCTTACCCTTACCCTTACCCTTACCCTTACCCTTGCTTTTACCCTTAAGCTTACCCTTACCCTTACCCTCACCCTTACCCTTACCCTTACCCTTGCTTTTACCCTTAAGCTTACCCTTACCCTTACCCTTACCTTTACCCTCACCCTTACCCTTACCCTTACCCTTGCTTATACCCTTAAGCTTACCCTTACCCTTACCCTTACCCTTACCCTTACCCTTACCCTTACCCTTACCCTTACCCTTACCCTTACCCTAACCCTTACCCTTACCCTTACCCTTGCTTTTACCCTTAGGCTTACTCTTACCTTTACCCTTACCCTTACCCTTACCCTTACCCTTACCCTTACCCTTACCCTTACCCTTACTCTTACCCTTACCCTTACCCTTGCTTTTACCCTTAGGCTTACCCTTACCTTTAGCCTTACCCTTACCCTTACCCTTACCCTTACCCTTACCCTTACCCTTACCCTTGCTTTTACCCTTAAGCTTACCCTTACCCTTACCCTTACCCTTGCTTTTACCCTTAAGCTTACCCTTACCCTTACCCTTACCCTTACACTTACCCTTGCTTTTACCCTTAGGCTCACCCTTACCCTTACCCTTACCCTTACCCTTAAGCTTACCCTTACCCTTACCCTTACCCTTACCCTTACCCTTACCCTTACCCTTACCCTTACCCTTACCCTTACCCTTACCCTTACCCTTACCCTTACCCTTGCTTTTACCCTTAAGCTTACCCTTACCCTTACCCTTACCCTTACCCTTACCCTTACCCTTACCCTTACCCTTACCCTTACCCTTACCCTTACCCTTGCTTTGACCCTTAGGCTTGCCCTTACCTTTACCCTTACCCTTACCCTTACCCTTACCCTTACCCTTACCCTTACCCTTACCCTTGCTTTTACCCTTAAGCTTACCCTTACCCTTACCCTTACCCTTACCCTTACCCTTACCCTTACCCTTACCCTTACCCTTGCTTTTACCCTTAAGCTTACCCTTACCCTTACCCTTACTCTTACCCTTGCTTTTACCCTTAGGCTTACCCTTACCCTTACCCTTACCCTTACCCTTGCTTTTACCCTTAAGCTTACCCTTACCCTTACCCTTACCCTTACCCTTACCCTTACCCTTACCCTTACCTTTACCCTTGCTTTTACCCTTAGGCTTAACCTTACCTTTACCCTTACCCTTACCCTTACCCTTACCCTTACCCTTACCCTTACCCTTACCCTTACCTTTACCCTTGCTTTTACCCTTAAGCTTACCCTTACCCTTACCCTTACCCTTACCCTTACCCTTACCCTTACCCTTGCTTTTACCCTTAAGCTTACCCTTACCCTTACCCTTACCCTTACCCTTACCCTTACCCTTACCCTCACCCTTACCCTTACCCTTACCCTTGCATATACCCTTAAGCTTACCCTTACCCTTACCCTTACCCTTACCCTTACCCTTACCCTTACCCTTACCCTTACCCTTACCCTTACCCTTACCCTTACCCTTACCCTTACCCTTACCCTTGCTTTTACCCTTAGGCTTACCCTTACCTTTACCCTTACCCTTACCCTTACCCTCACCCTTACCCTTACCCTTACCCTTGCATATACCCTTAAGCTTACCCTTACCCTTACTCTTACCCTTACCCTTACCCTTGCTTTTACCCTTAGGCTTACCCTTACCTTTAGCCTTACCCTTACCCTTACCCTCACCCTTACCCTTACCCTTACCCTTGCATATACCCTTAAGCTTACCCTTACCCTTACTCTTACCCTTACCCTTACCCTTGCTTTTACCCTTAGGCTTACCCTTACCTTTAGCCTTACCCTTACCCTTACCCTTACCCTTACCCTTACCCTTACCCTTACCCTTGCTTTTACCCTTAAGCTTACCCTTACCCTTACCCTTACCCTTGCTTTTACCCTTAAGCTTACCCTTACCCTTACCCTTACCCTTACACTTACCCTTGCTTTTACCCTTAGGCTTACCCTTACCCTTACCCTTACCCTTACCCTTAAGCTTACCCTTACCCTTACCCTTACCCTTACCCTTACCCTTACCCTTACCCTTACCCTTACCCTTACCCTTACCCTTACCCTTACCCTTACCCTTACCCTTACCCTTGCTTTTACCCTTAAGCTTACCCTTACCCTTACCCTTACCCTTACCCTTACCCTTACCCTTACCCTTACCCTTACCCTTACCCTTACCCTTACCCTTGCTTTGACCCTTAGGCTTGCCCTTACCTTTACCCTTACCCTTACCCTTACCCTTACCCTTACCCTTACCCTTACCCTTACCCTTGCTTTTACCCTTAAGCTTACCCTTACCCTTACCCTTACCCTTACCCTTACCCTTACCCTTACCCTTACCCTTACCCTTGCTTTTACCCTTAAGCTTACCCTTACCCTTACAATTACTCTTACCCTTGCTTTTACCCTTAGGCTTACCCTTACCCTTACCCTTACCCTTACCCTTGCTTTTACCCTTAAGCTTACCCTTACCCTTACCCTTACCCTTACCCTTACCCTTACCCTTACCCTTACCTTTACCCTTGCTTTTACCCTTAGGCTTAACCTTACCTTTACCCTTACCCTTACCCTTACCCTTACCCTTACCCTTACCCTTACCCTTACCCTTACCTTTACCCTTGCTTTTACCCTTAAGCTTACCCTTACCCTTACCCTTACCCTTACCCTTACCCTTACCCTTACCCTTGCTTTTACCCTTAAGCTTACCCTTACCCTTACCCTTACCCTTACCCTTACCCTTACCCTCACCCTTACCCTTACCCTTACCCTTGCATATACCCTTAAGCTTACCCTTACCCTTACCCTTACCCTTACCCTTACCCTTACCCTTACCCTTACCCTTACCCTTACCCTTACCCTTACCCTTACCCTTACCCTTACCCTTACCCTTACCCTTACCCTTACCCTTGCTTTTACCCTTAGGCTTACCCTTTCCTTTACCCTTACCCTTACCCTTACCCTTACCCTTACCCTTGCTATTACCCTTAAGCTCACCCTTACCCTTACCCTTACCCTTACCCTTACCCTAACCCTTACCCTTGCTTTTACCCTTAAGCTTACCCTTACCCTTACCCTTACCCTTACCCTTACCCTTACCCTTACCCTTACCCTTACCCTTACCCTTGCTTTTACCCTTAAGCTTACCCTTACCCTTACCCTTACCCTTACCCTTACCCTTATCCTTACCCTTGCTTTTACCCTTAAGCTTACCCTTACCCTTACCCTTACCCTTACCCTTACCCTTACCCTTACCCTTACCCTTGCTTTTACTCCTAGGCTTACCCTTACCTTTACCCTTACCCTTACAATTACCCTTACCGTCACCCTTACCCTTACCCTTGCTTTTACCCTTAAGCTTACCCTTACCCTTACCCTTACCCTTACCCTTACCCTTGCTTTTACCCTTAAGCTTACCCTTACCCTTAACCTTACCCTTACCCTTGCTTTTACCCTTAGGCTTACCCTTACCCTTACCCTTACCCTTACCCTTGCTTTTACCCTTAAGCTTACCCTAACCCTTACCCTTACTCTTACCCTTACCCTTACCCTTACCCTTACCCTTACCCTTACCCTTACCCTTAACCTTACCCTTGCTTTTACCCTTAGGCTTACCCTTACCTTTACCCTTACCCTAACCCTTACCCTTACCCTTACCCTTACCCTTACCCTTACCCTTACCCTTGCTTTTACCCTTAAGCTTACCCTTACCCTTACCCTTACCCTTACCCTTACCCTTACCCTTACCCTCACCCTTACCCTTACCCTTACCCTTACCCTTGCTTTTACCCTTAAGCTTACCCTTACCCTTACCCTTACCCTTACCCTTACCCTTACCCTTACCCTTACCCTTACCCTTACCCTTACCCTTACCCTTACCCTTACCCTTACCCTTACCCTTGCTTTTACCCTTAAGCTTACCCTTACACTTACCCTTAAGCTTACCCTTACCCTTACCCTTACCCTTAACCTTACCCTTACCCTTACCCTTACCCTTACCCTTACCCTTACCCTTACCCTTGCTTTCACCCTTAAGCTTACCCTTACCCTTACCCTTACCCTTACCCTTACCCTTGCTTTTACCCTTAAGCTTACCCTTACCCTTACCCTTACCCTTAAGCTTACCCTTACCCTTACCCTTACCCTTACCCTTACCCTTACCCTTACCCTTACCCTTACCCTTACCCTTAACCTTACCCTTACCCTTGCTTTTACCCTTAAGCTTACCCTTACCCTTACCCTTACCCTTACCCTTAAGCTTACCCTTACCCTTACCCTTACCCTTACCCTTACCCTTAACCTTACCCTTGCTTTTACCCTTAAGCTTACCCTTACCCTTACCCTTACCCTTACCCTTAAGCTTACCCTTACCCTTACCCTTACCCTTACCCTTACCCTTGCTTTTACCCTTAAGCTTACCCTTACCCTTACCCTTACCCTTACCCTTAAGCTTACCCTTACCCTTACCCTTACCCTTACCCTTACCCTTACCCTTACCCTTACCCTTACCCTTACCCTTAACCTTGCTTTTACCCTTAAGCTTACCCTTACCCTTACCCTTACCCTTACCCTTAAGCTTACCCTTACCCTTACCCTTACCCTTACCCTTACCCTTACCCTTACCCTTACCCTTACCCTTACCCTTACCCTTACCCTTACCCTTGCTTTTACCCTTAAGCTTACCCTTACCCTTACCCTTACCCTTACCCTTACCCTTACCCTTACCCTTGCTTTTACCCTTAGGCTTACCCTTACCTTTACCCTTACCCTTACCCTTACCCTTACCCTTACCCTTGCTTTCACCCTTAAGCTTACCCTTACCCTTACCCTTACCCTTACCCTTACCCTTACCCTTGCTTTTACCCTTAAGCTTACCCTTACCCTTACCCTTACCCTTACCCTTACCCTTGCTTTTACCCTTAGGCTTACCCTTACCCTTACCCTTGCTTTTACCCTTAAGCTTACCCTTACCCTTACCCTTACCCTTACCCTTACCCTTACCCTTACCCTTACCCTTACCCTTACCCTTACCCTTACCCTTACCCTTACCCTTACCCTTACCCTTACCCTTACCCTTACCCTTACCCTTACCCTTACCCTTACCCTTACCCTTACCCTTACCCTTACCCTTACCCTTACCCTTACCCTTACCCTTGCTTTTACCCTTAGGCTTACCCTTACCTTTACCCTTACCCTTACCCTTACCCTTACCCTTACCCTTGCTTTTACCCTTAAGCTTACCCTTACCCTTACCCTTACCCTTACCCTTACCCTTACCCTTACCCTTACCCTTACCCTTACCCTTACCCTTGCTTTTACCCTTAAGCTTACCCTTACCCTTACCCTTACCCTTACCCTTACCCTTACCCTTACCCTTACCCTTACCCTCACCCTTGCTTTTACCCTTAAGCTTACCCTTACCCTTACCCTTACCCTTACCCTTACCCTTACCCTTGCTTTTACCCTTAGGCTTACCCTTACCCTTACCCTTACCCTTACCCTTGCTTTTACCCTTAAGCTTACCCTTACCCTTACCCTTACCCTTACTCTTACCCTTACCCTTACCCTTACCCTTACCCTTGCTTTTACCCTTAGGCTTACCCTTACCTTTACCCTTACCCTTACCCTTACCCTTACCCTTACCCTTACCCTTACCCTTACCCTTACCCTTGCTTTTACCCTTAAGCTTACCCTTACCCTTACCCTTACCCTTACCCTTACCCTTACCCTTGCTTTTACCCTTAGGCTTACCCTTACCTTTACCCTTACCCTTACCCTTACCCTTACCCTTGCTTTTACCCTTAAGCTTACCCTTACCCTTACCCTTACCCTTACCCTTACCCTTACCCTTGCTTTTACCCTTAGGCTTACCCTTACCCTTACCCTTACCCTTGCTTTTACCCTTAAGCTTACCCTTACCCTTACCCTTACCCTTACCCTTACCCTTACCCTTACCCTTACCCTTACCCTTACCCTTACCCTCACCCTTACCCTTACCCTTACCCTTACCCTTACCCTTACCCTTACCCTTACCCTTACCCTTACCCTTACCCTTACCCTTACCCTTACCCTTACCCTTACCCTTGCTTTTACCCTTAGGCTTACCCTTACCCTTGCTTTTACCCTTAGGCTTACCCTTACCTTTACCCTTACCCTTACCCTTACCCTTACCCTTACCCTTGCTTTTACCCTTAAGCTTACCCTTACCCTTACCCTTACCCTTACCCTTACCCTTACCCTTACCCTTACCCTTACCCTTGCTTTTACCCTTAAGCTTACCCTTACCCTTACCCTTACCCTTACCTTTACCCTTACCCTTACCCTTACCCTTACCCTCACCCTTGCTTTTACCCTTAAGCTTACCCTTACCCTTACCCTTACCCTTACCCTTACCCTTACCCTTGCTTTTACCCTTAGGCTTACCCTTACCCTTACCCTTACCCTTACCCTTGCTTTTACCCTTAAGCTTACCCTTACCCTTACCCTTACCCTTACTCTTACCCTTACCCTTACCCTTACCCTTACCCTTGCTTTTACCCTTAGGCTAACCCTTACCTTTACCCTTACCCTTACCCTTACCCTTACCCTTACCCTTACCCTTACCCTTACCCTTACCCTTGCTTTTACCCTTAAGCTTACCCTAACCCTTACCCTTACCCTTACCCTTACCCTTACCCTTACCCTTACCCTTACCCTTTCCCTTACCCTTAACCTTGCTTTTACCCTTAAGCTCACCCTTACCCTTACCCTTACCCTTACCCTTACCCTTACCCTTACTCTTACCCTTACCCTTGCTTTTACCCTTAAGCTTACCCTTACCCTTACCCTTACCCTTACCCTTAAGCTTACCCTTACCCTTACCCTTACCCTTACCCTTACCCTTACCCTTACCCTTGCTTTTACCCTTAAGCTTACCCTTACCCTTACCCTTACCCTTACCCTTACCCTTGCTTTTACCCTTAAGCTTACCCTTACCCTTACCCTTACCCTTACCCTTAAGCTTACCCTTACCCTTACCCTTACCCTTACCCTTACCCTTACCCTTACCCTTGCTTTTACCCTTAAGCTTACCCTTACCCTTACCCTTACCCTTACCCTTACCCTTACCCTTACCCTTACCCTTACCCTTACCCTTACCCTTACCCTTGCTTTTACCCTTAGGCTTACCCTTACCTTTACCCTTACCATTACCCTTACCCTTACCCTTACCCTTACCCTTGCTTTTACCCTTAAGCTTACCCTTACCCTTACCCTTACCCTTACCCTTACCCTTACCCTTACCCTTACCCTTACCCTTACCCTTACCCTTACCCTTACCCTTACCCTTACCCTTACCCTTACCCTTACCCTTACCCTTACCCTTACCCTTACCCTTACCCTTACCCTTACCCTTACCCTTACCCTTACCCTTACCCTTACCCTTACCCTTACCCTTGCTTTTACCCTTAAGCTTACCCTTACCCTTACCCTTACCCTTACCCTTACCCTTGCTTTTACCCTTAAGCTTACCCTTACCCTTACTCTTACCCCTACCCTTACCCTTACCCTTACCCTTACCCTTACCCTTACCCTTACCCTTGCTTTTACCCTTAGGCTTACCCTCACCTTTACCCTTACCCTTACCCTTACCCTTACCCTTACCCTTACCCTTACCTTTGCTTTTACCCTTAAGCTTACCCTTACCCTTACCCTTACCCTTACCCTTACCCTTGCTTTTACCCTTAAGCTTACCCTTACCCTTACCCTTACCCTTACCCTTACCCTTGCTTTTACCCTTAGGCTTACCCTTACCCTTACCCTTACCCTTACCCTTAAGCTTACCCTTACCCTTACCCTTACCCTTACCCTTACCCTTACCCTTACCCTTACCCTTACCCTTACCCTTACCCTTACTTAGGGTAAGGGTAAGGGTAAGCTTAAGGGTAAAAGCAAGGGTAAGGGTAAGGGTAAGGGTAAGGGTAAGGGTAAGGGTAAGGGTAAGGGTAAGCTTAAGGGTAAGGGTAAGGGTAAGGGTAAGGGTAAGGGTAAGCTTAAGGGTAAAAGCAAGGGTAAGGGTAAGGGTAAGGGTAAGGGTAAGGGTAAGCTTAAGGGTAAGGGTAAGGGTAAGGGTAAGGGTAAGCTTAAGGGTAAAAGCAAGGGTAAGGTTAAGGGTAAGGGTAAGGGTAAGGGTAAGGGTAAGGGTAAGCTTAAGGGTAAGGGTAAGGGTAAGGGTAAGGGTAAGCTTAAGGGTAAAAGCAAGGGTAAGGGTAAGGGTAAGGGTAAGGTTAAGGGTAAGGGTAAGTGTAAGGGTAAGGATAAGGGTAAGGGTAAGGGTAAGCTTAAGGGTAAGGGTAAGGGTAAGGGTAAGCTTAAGGGTAAAAGCAAGGGTAAGGGTAAGGGTAAGGGTAAGGGTAAGGGTAAGCTTAAGGGTAAAAGCAAGGGTAAGGGTAAGGGTAAGGGTAAGGGTAAGGGTAAGGGTAAGGGTAAGGGTAAGGGTAAGGGTAAGGGTAAGGGTAAGCTTAAGGGTAAGGGTAAGGGTAAGGGTAAGCTTAAGGGTAAAAGCAAGGGTAAGGGTAAGGGTAAGGGTAAGGGTAAGGGTAAAGGTAAGGGTAAGCCTAAGGGTAAAAGCAAGGGTAAGGGTAAGGGTAAGGGTAAGGGTAAGGGTAAGGGTAAGGGTAAGGGTAAGGGTAAGCTTAAGGGTAAAAGCAAGGGTAAGGGTAAGGGTAAGGGTAAGGGTAAGGGTAAGGGTAAGGGTAAGGGTAAGGGTAAGCTTAAGGGTAAAAGCAAGGGTAAGGGTAAGGGTAAGGGTAGGGGTAAGGGTAAGGGTAAGGGTAAGGGTAAGGGTAAGGGTTAGCTTAAGGGTAAAAGCAAGGGTGAGGGTAAGGGTAAGGGTAAGGGTTAGGGTAAGGGTAAAGGTAAGGGTAAGCCTAAGGGTAAAAGCAAGGGTAAGGGTAAGGGTAAGGGTAAGGGTAAGGGTAAGGGTAAGGGTAAGGGTAAGAGTAAGGGTAAGGGTAAGGGTAAGCTTAAGGGTAAAAGCAAGGGTAAGGGTATGGGTAAGGGTAAGGGTAAGGGTAAGCCTAAGGGTAAAAGCAAGGGTAAGGGTAAGGTTAAGGGTAAGGGTAAGGGTAAGCTTAGGGGTAAAAGCAAGGGTAAGGGTAAGGGTAAGGGTAAGGGTAAGGGTAAGCTTAAGGGTAAAAGCAAGGGTAAGGGTAAGGGTGAGGGTAAGGGTGAGGGTAAGGGTAAGGGTAAAGGTAAGGGTAAGCCTAAGAGTAAAAGCAAGGGTAAGGGTAAGGGTAAGGGTAAGGGTAAGGGTAAGGGTAAGGGTAAGGGTAAGGGTAAGGGTGAGGGTGAGCTTAAGGGTAAAAGCAAGGGTAAGGATAAGGGTAAGGGTAAGGGTAAGGGTAAGGGTAAGGGTAAAAGTAAGGGTAAGGGTAAGGGTAAGCTTAAGGGTAAAAGCAAGGGTAAGGGTAAGGGTAAGGGTAAGGGTAAGGGTAAGCTTACCCTTACCCTTACCCTTACCCTTACACTTACCCTTGCTTTTACCCTTAGGCTTACCCTTACCCTTACCCTTACCCTTACCCTTAAGCTTACCCTTACACTTACCCTCACCCTTACCCTTACCCTTACCCTTACCCTTACCCTTACCCTTACCCTTGCTTTTACCCTTAAGCTTACCCTTACCCTTAACCTTACCCTTACCCTTACCCTTACCCTTACCCTTACCCTTACCCTTACCCTTGCTTTGACCCTTAGGCTTACCCTTACCTTAACCCTTACCCTTACCCTTACCCTTACCCTTACCCTTACCCTTACCCTTACCCTTACCCTTACCCTTACCCTTGCATTTACCCTTAAGCTTACCCTTACCCTTACCCTTACCCTTACCCTTACCCTTACCCTTACCCTTGCTTTTACCCTTAAGCTTACCCTTACCCTTACCCTTACCCTTACCCTTACCCTTGCTTTTACCCTTAGGCTTACCCTTACCCTAACCCTTACCCTTACCCTTGCTTTTACCCTTAAGCTTACATTTACCCTTACCCTTACCCTTACCCTTACCCTTACCCTTACCCTTACCCTTACCCCTACCCTTACCCTTACCCTTACCCTTACCCTTACCCTTACCCTTGCTTTTACCCTTAAGCTTACCCTTACCCTTACCCTTACCCTTACCCTTACCCTTACCCTTACCCTTACCCTTACCCTTACCCTTACCCTTGCTTTTACCCTTAAGCTTACCCTTACCCTTACCCTTACCCTTACCCTTACCCTTACCCTTACCCTTACCCTTACCCTCACCCTTGCTTTTACCCTTAAGCTTACCCTTACCCTTACCCTTACCCTTACCCTTACCCTTACCCTTGCTTTTACCCTTAGGCTTACCCTTACCCTTACCCTTACCCTTACCCTTGCTTTTACCCTTAAGCTTACCCTTACCCTTACCCTTACCCTTACTCTTACCCTTACCCTTACCCTTACCCTTACCCTTGCTTTTACCCTTAGGCTTACCCTTACCTTTACCCTTACCCTTACCCTTACCCTTACCCTTACCCTTACCCTTACCCTTACCCTTACCCTTGCTTTTACCCTTAAGCTTACCCTTACCCTTACCCTTACCCTTACCCTTACCCTTACCCTTGCTTTTACCCTTAGGCTTACCCTTACCTTTACCCTTACCCTTACCCTTACCCTTACCCTTGCTTTTACCCTTAAGCTTACCCTTACCCTTACCCTTACCCTTACCCTTACCCTTACCCTTGCTTTTACCCTTAAGCTTACCCTTACCCTTACCCTTACCCTTGCTTTTACCCTTAAGCTTACCCTTACCCTTACCCTTACCCTTACCCTTACCCTTACCCTTACCCTTACCCTTACCCTTACCCTTACCCTCACCCTTACCCTTACCCTTACCCTTACCCTTACCCTTACCCTTACCCTTACCCTTACCCTTACCCTTACCCTTACCCTTACCCTTACCCTTACCCTTACCCTTGCTTTTACCCTTAGGCTTACCCTTACCCTTGCTTTTACCCTTAGGCTTACCCTTACCTTTACCCTTACCCTTACCCTTACCCTTACCCTTACCCTTGCTTTTACCCTTAAGCTTACCCTTACCCTTACCCTTACCCTTACCCTTACCCTTACCCTTACCCTTACCCTTACCCTTGCTTTTACCCTTAAGCTTACCCTTACCCTTACCCTTACCCTTACCTTTACCCTTACCCTTACCCTTACCCTTACCCTCACCCTTGCTTTTACCCTTAAGCTTACCCTTACCCTTACCCTTACCCTTACCCTTACCCTTACCCTTGCTTTTACCCTTAGGCTTACCCTTACCCTTACCCTTACCCTTACCCTTGCTTTTACCCTTAAGCTTACCCTTACCCTTACCCTTACCCTTACTCTTACCCTTACCCTTACCCTTACCCTTACCCTTGCTTTTACCCTTAGGCTAACCCTTACCTTTACCCTTACCCTTACCCTTACCCTTACCCTTACCCTTACCCTTACCCTTACCCTTACCCTTGCTTTTACCCTTAAGCTTACCCTAACCCTTACCCTTACCCTTACCCTTACCCTTACCCTTACCCTTACCCTTACCCTTTCCCTTACCCTTAACCTTGCTTTTACCCTTAAGCTCACCCTTACCCTTACCCTTACCCTTACCCTTACCCTTACCCTTACTCTTACCCTTACCCTTGCTTTTACCCTTAAGCTTACCCTTACCCTTACCCTTACCCTTACCCTTAAGCTTACCCTTACCCTTACCCTTACCCTTACCCTTACCCTTACCCTTACCCTTGCTTTTACCCTTAAGCTTACCCTTACCCTTACCCTTACCCTTACCCTTACCCTTGCTTTTACCCTTAAGCTTACCCTTACCCTTACCCTTACCCTTACCCTTAAGCTTACCCTTACCCTTACCCTTACCCTTACCCTTACCCTTACCCTTACCCTTGCTTTTACCCTTAAGCTTACCCTTACCCTTACCCTTACCCTTACCCTTACCCTTACCCTTACCCTTACCCTTACCCTTACCCTTACCCTTACCCTTGCTTTTACCCTTAGGCTTACCCTTACCTTTACCCTTACCATTACCCTTACCCTTACCCTTACCCTTACCCTTGCTTTTACCCTTAAGCTTACCCTTACCCTTACCCTTACCCTTACCCTTACCCTTACCCTTACCCTTACCCTTACCCTTACCCTTACCCTTACCCTTACCCTTACCCTTACCCTTACCCTTACCCTTACCCTTACCCTTACCCTTACCCTTACCCTTACCCTTACCCTTACCCTTACCCTTACCCTTACCCTTACCCTTACCCTTACCCTTACCCTTGCTTTTACCCTTAAGCTTACCCTTACCCTTACCCTTACCCTTACCCTTACCCTTGCTTTTACCCTTAAGCTTACCCTTACCCTTACTCTTACCCCTACCCTTACCCTTACCCTTACCCTTACCCTTACCCTTACCCTTACCCTTGCTTTTACCCTTAGGCTTACCCTCACCTTTACCCTTACCCTTACCCTTACCCTTACCCTTACCCTTACCCTTACCTTTGCTTTTACCCTTAAGCTTACCCTTACCCTTACCCTTACCCTTACCCTTACCCTTGCTTTTACCCTTAAGCTTACCCTTACCCTTACCCTTACCCTTACCCTTACCCTTGCTTTTACCCTTAGGCTTACCCTTACCCTTACCCTTACCCTTACCCTTAAGCTTACCCTTACCCTTACCCTTACCCTTACCCTTACCCTTACCCTTACCCTTACCCTTACCCTTACCCTTACCCTTACTTAGGGTAAGGGTAAGGGTAAGCTTAAGGGTAAAAGCAAGGGTAAGGGTAAGGGTAAGGGTAAGGGTAAGGGTAAGGGTAAGGGTAAGGGTAAGCTTAAGGGTAAGGGTAAGGGTAAGGGTAAGGGTAAGGGTAAGCTTAAGGGTAAAAGCAAGGGTAAGGGTAAGGGTAAGGGTAAGGGTAAGGGTAAGCTTAAGGGTAAGGGTAAGGGTAAGGGTAAGGGTAAGCTTAAGGGTAAAAGCAAGGGTAAGGTTAAGGGTAAGGGTAAGGGTAAGGGTAAGGGTAAGGGTAAGCTTAAGGGTAAGGGTAAGGGTAAGGGTAAGGGTAAGCTTAAGGGTAAAAGCAAGGGTAAGGGTAAGGGTAAGGGTAAGGTTAAGGGTAAGGGTAAGTGTAAGGGTAAGGATAAGGGTAAGGGTAAGGGTAAGCTTAAGGGTAAGGGTAAGGGTAAGGGTAAGCTTAAGGGTAAAAGCAAGGGTAAGGGTAAGGGTAAGGGTAAGGGTAAGGGTAAGCTTAAGGGTAAAAGCAAGGGTAAGGGTAAGGGTAAGGGTAAGGGTAAGGGTAAGGGTAAGGGTAAGGGTAAGGGTAAGGGTAAGGGTAAGGGTAAGCTCAAGGGTAAGGGTAAGGGTAAGGGTAAGCTTAAGGGTAAAAGCAAGGGTAAGGGTAAGGGTAAGGGTAAGGGTAAGGGTAAAGGTAAGGGTAAGCCTAAGGGTAAAAGCAAGGGTAAGGGTAAGGGTAAGGGTAAGGGTAAGGGTAAGGGTAAGGGTAAGGGTAAGGGTAAGCTTAAGGGTAAAAGCAAGGGTAAGGGTAAGGGTAAGGGTAAGGGTAAGGGTAAGGGTAAGGGTAAGGGTAAGGGTAAGCTTAAGGGTAAAAGCAAGGGTAAGGGTAAGGGTAAGGGTAGGGGTAAGGGTAAGGGTAAGGGTAAGGGTAAGGGTAAGGGTTAGCTTAAGGGTAAAAGCAAGGGTGAGGGTAAGGGTAAGGGTAAGGGTTAGGGTAAGGGTAAAGGTAAGGGTAAGCCTAAGGGTAAAAGCAAGGGTAAGGGTAAGGGTAAGGGTAAGGGTAAGGGTAAGGGTAAGGGTAAGGGTAAGAGTAAGGGTAAGGGTAAGGGTAAGCTTAAGGGTAAAAGCAAGGGTAAGGGTATGGGTAAGGGTAAGGGTAAGGGTAAGCCTAAGGGTAAAAGCAAGGGTAAGGGTAAGGTTAAGGGTAAGGGTAAGGGTAAGCTTAGGGGTAAAAGCAAGGGTAAGGGTAAGGGTAAGGGTAAGGGTAAGGGTAAGCTTAAGGGTAAAAGCAAGGGTAAGGGTAAGGGTGAGGGTAAGGGTGAGGGTAAGGGTAAGGGTAAAGGTAAGGGTAAGCCTAAGAGTAAAAGCAAGGGTAAGGGTAAGGGTAAGGGTAAGGGTAAGGGTAAGGGTAAGGGTAAGGGTAAGGGTAAGGGTGAGGGTGAGCTTAAGGGTAAAAGCAAGGGTAAGGATAAGGGTAAGGGTAAGGGTAAGGGTAAGGGTAAGGGTAAAAGTAAGGGTAAGGGTAAGGGTAAGCTTAAGGGTAAAAGCAAGGGTAAGGGTAAGGGTAAGGGTAAGGGTAAGGGTAAGCTTACCCTTACCCTTACCCTTACCCTTACACTTACCCTTGCTTTTACCCTTAGGCTTACCCTTACCCTTACCCTTACCCTTACCCTTAAGCTTACCCTTACACTTACCCTCACCCTTACCCTTACCCTTACCCTTACCCTTACCCTTACCCTTACCCTTGCTTTTACCCTTAAGCTTACCCTTACCCTTAACCTTACCCTTACCCTTACCCTTACCCTTACCCTTACCCTTACCCTTACCCTTGCTTTGACCCTTAGGCTTACCCTTACCTTAACCCTTACCCTTACCCTTACCCTTACCCTTACCCTTACCCTTACCCTTACCCTTACCCTTACCCTTACCCTTGCATTTACCCTTAAGCTTACCCTTACCCTTACCCTTACCCTTACCCTTACCCTTACCCTTACCCTTGCTTTTACCCTTAAGCTTACCCTTACCCTTACCCTTACCCTTACCCTTACCCTTGCTTTTACCCTTAGGCTTACCCTTACCCTAACCCTTACCCTTACCCTTGCTTTTACCCTTAAGCTTACATTTACCCTTACCCTTACCCTTACCCTTACCCTTACCCTTACCCTTACCCCTACCCTTACCCTTACCCTTACCCTTACCCTTGCTTTTACCCTTAGGCTTAACCTTACCTTTACCCTTACCCTTACCCTTACACTTACCCTTACCCTTACCCTTACCCTTACCCTTGCTTTTACCCTTAAGCTTACCCTTACCCTTACCCTTACCCTTACCCTTACCCTTACCCTTGCTTTTACCCTTAAGCTTACCCTTACCCTTACCCTTACCTTTACCCTCACCCTTACCCTTACCCTTACCCTTGCTTATACCCTTAAGCTTACCCTTACCCTTACCCTTACCCTTACCCTTACCCTTACCCTTACCCTTACCCTTACCCTTACCCTTACCCTTACCCTTACCCTTACCCTTACCCTTACCCTTACCCTTGCTTTTACCCTTAGGCTTACTCTTACCTTTACCCTTACCCTTACCCTTACCCTTACCCTTACCCTTACCCTTACCCTTACCCTTACCCTTACCCTTACCCTTACCCTTACCCTTGCTTTTACCCTTAAGCTTACCCTTACCCTTACCCTTACCCTTACCCTTACCCTAACCCTTACCCTTGCTTTTACCCTTAAGCTTACCCTTACCCTTACCCTTACCCTTACCCTTACCCTTACCCTTACCCTTACCCTTACCCTTACCCTTACACTTGCTTTTACCCTTAAGCTTACCCTTACCCTTACCCTTACCCTTACCCTTACCCTTACCCTTACCCTTACCCTTACCCTTATCCTTACCCTTGCTTTTACCCTTAAGCTTACCCTTACCCTTACCCTTACCCTTACCCTTACCCTTACCCTTACCCTTACCCTTACCCTTACCCTTACCCTTGCTTTTACTCTTTGGCTTACCCTTACCTTTACCCTTACCCTTACCCTTACCCTTACCCTTACCCGTGCTTTTACCCTTAAGCTTACCCTTACCCTTACCCTTACCCTTACCCTTACCCTTGCTTTTACCCTTAAGCTTACCCTTACCCTTACCCTTAACCTTACCCTTACCCTTGCTTTTACCCTTAGGCTTACCCTTACCCTTACCCTTACCCTTACCCTTGCTTTTACCCTTAAGCTTACCCTTACCCTTACCCTTACTCTTACCCTTACCCTTACCCTTACCCTTACCCTTACCCTTACCCTTACCCTTACCCTTACCCTTGCTTTTACCCTTAGGCTTACCCTTACCTTTACCCTTACCCTAACCCTTACCCTTACCCTTACCCTTACCCTTACCCTTGCTTTTACCCTTAAGCTTACCCTTACCCTTACCCTAACCCTTACCCTTACCCTTACCCTTACCCTTACCCTTACCCTTACCCTTACCCTTGCTTTTACCCTTAAGCTTACCCTTACCCTTACCCTTACCCTTACCCTTACCCTTACCCTTACCCTTACCCTTACCCTTACCCTTACCCTTACCCTTACCCTTGCTTTTACCCTTAAGCTTACCCTTACACTTACCCTTACCCTTACCCTTACCCTTACCCTTACCCTTACCCTTACCCTTACCCTTGCTTTTACCCTTAGGCTTACCCTTACCTTTACCCTTACCCTTACCCTTACCCTTACCCTTACCCTTGCTTTTACCCCTAAGCTTACCCTTACCCTTACCCTTACACTTAAGCTTACCCTTACCCTTACCCTTACCCTTACCCTTACCCTTACCCTTACCCTTACCCTTACCCTTACCCTTGCTTTTACCCTTAAGCTTACCCTTACCCTTACCCTTGCTTTTACCCTTAAGCTTACCCTTACCCTTACCCTTACCCTTAAGCTTACCCTTACCCTTACCCTTACCCTTACCCTTACCCTTACCCTTACCCTTACCCTTACCCTTACCCTTACCCTTACCCTTACCCTTGCTTTTACCCTTAAGCTTACCCTTACCCTTACCCTTACCCTTACCCTTAAGCTTACCCTTACCCTTACCCTTACCCTTACCCTTAACCTTACCCTTGCTTTTACCCTTAAGCTTACCCTTACCCTTACCCTTACCCTTACCCTTAAGCTTACCCTTACCCTTACCCTTACCCTTACCCTTACCCTTGCTTTTACCCTTAAGCTTACCCTTACCCTTACCCTTACCCTTACCCTTAAGCTTACCCTTACCCTTACCCTTACCCTTACCCTTACCCTTACCCTTACCCTTACCTTGCTTTTACCCTTAAGCTTACCCTTACCCTTACCCTAAGTAAGGGTAAGGGTAAGGGTAAGGGTAAGGGTAAGGGTAAGGGTAAGGGTAAGGGTAAGGGTAAGGGTAAGGGTAAGGGTAAGGGTAAGGGTAAGCTTAAGGGTAAAAGCAAGGGTAAGGTTAAGGGTAAGGGTAAGGGTAAGGGTAAGGGTAAGGGTAAGGGTAAGGGTAAGGGTAAGGGTAAGGGTAAGTTTAAGGGTAAGGGTAAGGGTAAGGGTAAGGGTAAGCCTAAGGGTAAAAGCAAGGGTAAGGGTAAGGGTAAGGGTAAGGGTAAGCTTAAGGGTAAAAGCAAGGGTAAGGGTAAGGCTAAGGGTAAGGGTAAGGGTAAGGGTAAGGGTAAGCTTAAGGGTAAAAGCAAGGGTAAGGGTAAGGGTAAGGGTGAGGGTAAGGGTAAGGGTAAAGGTGAGGGTAAGCCTAAGGGTAAAAGCAAGGGTAAGGGTAAGGGTAAGGGTAAGGGTAAGGGTAAGGGTAAGGGTAAGGGTAAGGGTAGGGGTAAGAGTAAGGGTAAGGGTAAGCTTAAGGGTAAAAGCAAGGGTAAGGGTAAGGGTAAGGGAAAGGGTAAGGGTAAGGGTAAGGGTAAGCTTAAGGGTAAAAGCAAGGGTAAGGGTAAGGGTAAGGGTAAGGGTAAGGGTAAGTGTAAGGGTAAGGGTAAGGGTAAGGGTAAGGGTAAGGGTAAGGGTAAGGGTAAGGGTAAGGGTAAGGGTAAGGGTAAGGGTAAGCTTAAGGGTAAAAGCAAGGGTAAGGGTAAGGGTAAGGGTAAGGGTAAGGGTAAGGGTAATGGTAAGGTTAAAGGTAAGGGTAAGCCTAAGGGTAAAAGCAAGGGTAAGGGTAAGGGTAAGGGTAAGGGTAAGGGTAAGGGTAAGGGTAAGGGTAAGGGTAAGGGTAAGGGTAAGGGTAAGGGTAAGCTTAAGGGTAAAAGCAAGGGTAAGGGTAAGGGTAAGGGTAAGGGTAAGGGTAAGGGTAAGGGTAAGGGTAAGCTCAACTCTTTGGCTTACCCTTACCTTTACCCTTACCCTTACCCTTACCCTTACCCTTACCCTTGCTTTTACCCTTAAGCTTACCCTTACCCTTACCCTTACCCTTACCCTTACCCTTGCTTTTACCCTTAAGCTTACCCTTACCCTTACCCTTAACCTTACCCTTACCCTTGCTTTTACCCTTAGGCTTACCCTTACCCTTACCCTTACCCTTACCCTTGCTTTTACCCTTAAGCTTACCCTTACCCTTACCCTTACTCTTACCCTTACCCTTACCCTTACCCTTACCCTTACCCTTACCCTTACCCTTACCCTTACCCTTACCCTTGCTTTTACCCTTAGGCTTACCCTTACCTTTACCCTTACCCTAACCCTTACCCTTACCCTTACCCTTACCCTTACCCTTGCTTTTACCCTTAAGCTTACCCTTACCCTTACCCTAACCCTTACCCTTACCCTTACCCTTACCCTTACCCTTACCCTTACCCTTGCTTTTACCCTTAAGCTTACCCTTACCCTTACCCTTACCCTTACCCTTACCCTTACCCTTACCCTTACCCTTACCCTTACCCTTACCCTTACCCTTACCCTTGCTTTTACCCTTAAGCTTACCCTTACACTTACCCTTACCCTTACCCTTACCCTTACCCTTACCCTTACCCTTACCCTTACCCTTACCCTTACCCTTGCTTTTACCCTTAGGCTTACCCTTACCTTTACCCTTACCCTTACCCTTACCCTTACCCTTACCCTTGCTTTTACCCCTAAGCTTACCCTTACCCTTACCCTTACCCTTAAGCTTACCCTTACCCTTACCCTTACCCTTACCCTTACCCTTACCCTTACCCTTACCCTTACCCTTGCATTTACCCTTAAGCTTACCCTTACCCTTACCCTTACCCTTACCCTTGCTTTTACCCTTAAGCTTACCCTTACCCTTACCCTTACCCTTAAGCTTACCCTTACCCTTACCCTTACCCTTACCCTTACCCTTACCCTTACCCTTACCCTTACCCTTACCCTTACCCTTACCCTTACCCTTACCCTTGCTTTTACCCTTAAGCTTACCCTTACCCTTACCCTTACCCTTACCCTTAAGCTTACCCTTACCCTTACCCTTACCCTTACCCTTAACCTTACCCTTGCTTTTACCCTTAAGCTTACCCTTACCCTTACCCTTACCCTTACCCTTAAGCTTACCCTTACCCTTACCCTTACCCTTACCCTTACCCTTGCTTTTACCCTAAAGCTTACCCTTACCCTTACCCTTACCCTTACCCTTAAGCTTACCCTTACCCTTACCCTTACCCTTACCCTTACCCTTACCCTTACCCTTACCTTGCTTTTACCCTTAAGCTTACCCTTACCCTTACCCTAAGTAAGGGTAAGGGTAAGGGTAAGGGTAAGGGTAAGGGTAAGGGTAAGGGTAAGGGTAAGGGTAAGGGTAAGGGTAAGGGTAAGGGTAAGGGTAAGGGTAAGGGTAAGCTTAAGGGTGAAAGCAAGGGTAAGGGTAAGGGTAAGGGTAAGGGTAAGGGTAAGGGTAAGGGTAAGGGTAAGGGTAAGGGTAAGGGTAAGGGTAAGGGTAAGCTTAAGGGTAAGGGTAAGGGTAAGGGTAAGGGTAAGCCTAAGGGTAAAAGCAAGGGTAAGGGTAAGGGTAAGGGTAAGGGTAAGCTTAAGGGTAAAAGCAAGGGTAAGGGTAAGGCTAAGGGTAAGGGTAAGGGTAAGGGTAAGGGTAAGCTTAAGGGTAAAAGCAAGGGTAAGGGTAAGGGTAAGGGTAAGGGTAAGGGTAAGGGTAAAGGTGAGGGTAAGCCTAAGGGTAAAAGCAAGGGTAAGGGTAAGGGTAAGGGTAAGGGTAAGGGTAAGGGTAAGGGTAAGGGTAAGGGTAAGGGTAGGGGTAAGAGTAAGGGTAAGGGTAAGCTTAAGGGTAAAAGCAAGGGTAAGGGTAAGGGTAAGGGTAAGGGTAAGGGTAAGGGTAAGGGTAAGCTTAAGGGTAAAAGCAAGGGTAAGGGTAAGGGTAAGGGTAAGGGTAAGGGTAAGGGTAAGGGTAAGGGTAAGGGTAAGGGTAAGGGTAAGGGTAAGGGTAAGGGTAAGGGTAAGGGTAAGGGTAAGGGTAAGGGTAAGCTTAAGGGTAAAAGCAAGGGTAAGGGTAAGGGTAAGGGTAAGGGTAAGGGTAAGGGTAATGGTAAGGTTAAAGGTAAGGGTAAGCCTAAGGGTAAAAGCAAGGGTAAGGGTAAGGGTAAGGGTAAGGGTAAGGGTAAGGGTAAGGGTAAGGGTAAGGGTAAGGGTAAGGGTAAGGGTAAGGGTAAGCTTAAGGGTAAAAGCAAGGGTAAGGGTAAGGGTAAGGGTAAGGGTAAGGGTAAGGGTAAGGGTAAGGTTAAGCTCAAGGGTAAGGGTAAGGGTAAGGGTAAGGGTAAGCGTAAGGGTAAAAGCAAGGGTAAGGGTAAGGGTAAGGGTAAGGGTAATGGTAAGCTTAAGGGTAAAAGCAAGGGTAAGGGTAAGGGTAAGGGAAAGGGTAAGGGTAAGGGTAAGCTTAAGGGTAAGGGTAAGGGTAAGGGTAAGGGTAAGCTTAAGGGTAAAAGCAAGGGTAAAGGTAAGAGTAAGGGTAAGGGTAAGGGTAAGGGTAAGGGTAAGGGTAAGGGTGAGCTTAAGGGTAAAAGCAAGGGTAAGGGTAAGGGTAAGGGTAAGGGTAAGGGTAAGGGTAAGGGTAAGGGTAAGGGTAAGCTTAAGAGTAAAAGCAAGGGTAAGTGTAAGGGTAAGGGTAAGGGTAAGGGTAAGGGTAAGGGTAAGGGTAAGGGTAAAGGTAAGGGTAAGCCTAAGGGTAAAAGCAAGGGTAAGGGTAAGGGTAAGGGTAAGGGTAAGAGTAAGGGTAAGGGTAAGGGTAAGGGTAAGCTTAAGGGTAAAAG
The DNA here is from genome assembly GCA_958510865.1 of Myrrha octodecimguttata. Taxonomy (NCBI): domain Eukaryota; kingdom Metazoa; phylum Arthropoda; class Insecta; order Coleoptera; family Coccinellidae; genus Myrrha; species Myrrha octodecimguttata. Next base: position 138,747 of record CAUEHS010000822.1, on the reverse strand, counting down.
CAAGGGTAAGGGTAAGGGTAAGGGTAAGGGTAAGCCTAAGGGTAAAAGCAAGGGTAAGGGTAAGGGTAAGGGTAAGGGTAAGGGTAAGCTTAAGGGTAAAAGCAAGGGTAAGGGTAAGGGTAAGGGTAAGGGTAAGGGTAAGGGTAAGCTTAAGGGTGAAAGCAAGGGTGAGGGTAAGGGTAAGGGTAAGGGTAAGGGTAAGGGTAAGGGTAAGGGTAAGGGTAAGGGTAAGGGTAAGCTTAAGGGTAAAAGCAAGGGTAAGGGTAAGGGTAAGGGTAAGGGTAAGGGTAAGGGTAAGCTTAAGGGTAAAAGCAAGGGTAAGGGTAAGGGTAAGGGTAAGGGTAAGGGTAAGGGTAAGGGTAAAGGTAAGGGTAAGCCTAAGGGTAAAAGCAAGGGTAAGGGTAAGGGTAAGGGTAAGGGTAAGGGTAAGGGTAAGGGTAAGGGTAAGGGTAAGGGTAAGGGTAAGGGTAAGGGTAAGGGTAAGGGTAAGGGTAAGGGTAAGGGTAAGGGTAAGGGTAAGGGTAAGGGTAAGCTTAAGGGTAAAAGCAAGGGTAAGGGTAAGGGTAAGGGTAAGGGTAAGCCTAAGGGTAAAAGCAAGGGTAAGGGTAAGGGTAAGGGTAAGGGTAAGGGTAAGCTTAAGGGTAAAAGCAAGGGTTAGGGTAAGGGTAAGGGTAAGGGTAAGGGTAAGGGTAAGGGTAAGCTTAAGGGTAAAAGCAAGGGTAAGGGTAAGGGTAAGGGTAAGGGTAAGGGTAAAGGTAAGGGTAAGCCTAAGGGTAAAAGCAAGGGTAAGGGTAAGGGTAAGGGTAAGGGTAAGGGTAAGGGTAAGGGTAAGGGTAAGGGTAAGCTTAAGGGTAAAAGCAAGGGTAAGGGTAAGTGTAAGGGTAAGGGTAAGGGTAAGGGTATGGGTAAGGGTAAGCTTAAGGGTAAGGGTAAGGGTAAGGGTAAGGGTAAGCTTAAGGGTAAAAGCAAGGGTAAGGGTAAGGGTAAGGGTAAGGGTAAGCTTAAGGGTTAAAGCAAGGGTAAGGGTAAGGGTAAGGGTAAGGGTAAGGGTAAGCTTAAGGGTAAGGGTAAGGGTAAGGGTAAGGGTAAGCTTAAGGGTAAAAGCAAGGGTAAGGGTAAGGGTAAGGGTAAGGGTAAGGGTAAGCTTAAGGGTAAGGGTAAGGGTAAGGGTAAGGGTAAGCTTAAGGGTAAAAGCAAGGGTAAGGTTAAGGGTAAGGGTAAGGGTAAGGGTAAGGGTAAGGGTAAGGGTAAGCTTAAGGGTAAGGGTAAGGGTAAGGGTAAGGGTAAGCTTAAGGGTAAAAGCAAGGGTAAGGGTAAGGGTAAGGGTAAGGGTAAGGGTAAGGGTTAGGGTAAGGGTAAGGGTAAGGGTAAGGGTAAGCTTAAGGGTAAGGGTAAGGGTAAGGGTAAGCTTAAGGGTAAAAGCAAGGGTAAGGGTAAGGGTAAGGGTAAGGGTAGGGTAAGCTTAAGGGTAAAAGCAAGGGTAAGGGTAAGGGTAAGGGTAAGGGTAAGGGTAAGGGTAAGGGTAAGGGTAAGGGTAAGGGTAAGGGTAAGGGTAAGGGTAAGGGTAAGGGTAAGGGTAAGGGTAAGGGTAAGGGTAAGGGTAAGCTTAAGGGTAAGGGTAAGGGTAAGGGTAAGCTTAAGGGTAAAAGCAAGGGTAAGGGTAAGGGTAAGGGTAAGGGTAAGATTAAAGGTAAGGGTAAGCCTAAGGGTAAAAGCAAGGGTAAGGGTAAGCGTAAGGGTAAGGGTAAGGGTAAGGGTAAGGGTAAGGGTAAGGGTAAGGGTAAGGGTAAGCTTAAGGGTAAAAGCAAGGGTAAGGGTAAGGGTAAGGGTAAGGGTAAGGGTAAGGGTAAGGGTAAGGGTAAGCTTAAGGGTAAAAGCAAGGGTAAGGGTAAGGGTAAGGGTAAGGGTAAGGGTAAGGGTAAGGGTAAGGGTAAGGGTAAGGGTAAGGGTAAGGGTAAGCTTAAGGGTAAAAGCAAGGGTAAGGGTAAGGGTAAGGGTAAGGGTAAGGGTTAGGGTAAGGGTAAAGGTAAGGGTAAGCCTAAGGGTAAAAGCAAGGGTAAGGGTAAGGGTAAGGGTAAGGGTAAGGGTAAGGGTAAGGGTAAGGGTAAGGGTAAGGGTAAGGGTAAGGGTAAGAGTAAGGGTAAGGGTAAGGGTAAGCTTAAGGGTAAAAGCAAGGGTAAGGGTAAGGGTAAGGGTAAGGGTAAGGGTAAGGGTAAGGGTAAGGGTAAGGGTAAGGGAAAGGGTAAGGGTAAGGGTAAGGGTAAGCTTAAGGGTAAAAGCAAGGGTAAGGGTAAGGGTAAGGGTAAGGGTAAGGGTAAGGGTAAGGGTAACGGTAAGGGTAAGGGTAAGGGTAAGCTTAAGGGTGAGGGTAAGGGTAAGGGTAAGGGTAAGCCTAAGGGTAAAAGCAAGGGTAAGTGTAAGGGTAAGGGTAAGGGTAAGGGTAAGCTTAAGGGTAAAAGCAAGGGTAAGGGTAAGGGTAAGGGTAAGGGTAAGGGTAAGGGTAAGGGTAAGCTTAAGGGTAAAAGCAAGGGTAAGGGTAAGGGTAAGGGTAAGGGTAAGGGTAAGGGTAAGGCTAAAGGTAAGGGTAAGCCTAAGGGTAAAAGCAAGGGTAAGGGTAAGGGTAAGGGTAAGGGTAAGGGTAAGGGTAAGGGTAAGGGTAAGGGTAAGGGTAAAGGTAAGGGTAAGGGTAAGCTTAAGGGTAAAAGCAAGGGTAAGGGTAAGGGTAAGGGTAAGGGTAAGAGTAAGGGTAAGGGTAAGGGTAAGCTAAAGGGTAAAAGCAAGGGTAAGGGTAAGGGTAAGGGTAAGGGTAAGGGTAAGGGTAAGGGTAAGGGTAAGGGTAAGGGTAAGGGTAAGGGTAAGGGTAAGAGTAAGCTTAAGGGTAAAAGCAAGGGTAAGGGTAAGGGTAAGGGTAAGGGTAAGGGTAAGGGTAAGGGTAAGGGTAAGGGTAAAGGTAAGGGTAAGCCTAAGAGTAAAAGCAAGGGTAAGGGTAAGGGTAAGGGTAAGGGTAAGGGTAAGGTTAAGGGTAAGGGTTAGGGTAAGGGTAAGGGTAAGGGTAAGGGTAAGCTTAAGGGTAAAAGCAAGGGTAAGGGTAAGGGTAAGGGTAAGGGTAAGGGTAAGGGTAAGCTTAAGGGTAAGGGTAAGGGTAAGGGTAAGGGTAAGCTTAAGGGTAAAAGCAAGGGTAAGGGTAAGGGTAAGGGTAAGGGTAAGGGTAAGCTTAAGGGTAAAAGCAAGGGTAAGGGTAAGGGTAAGGGTAAGGGTAAGGGTAAGGGTAAGGGTAAGCTTAAGTGTAAGGGTGAGGGTAAGGGTAAGGGTAAGCTTAAGGGTAAAAGCAAGGGTAAGGGTCAGGGTAAGGGTAAGTGTAAGGGTAAGGGTAAGGGTAAGGGTATGGGTGAGCTTAAGGGTAAAAGCAAGGGTAAGGGTAAGGTTAAGGGTAAGGGTAAGGGTAAGGGTAAGGGTAAGGGTTAGCTTAAGGGTAAAAGCAAGGGCAAGGGTAAGGGTAAGGTTAAGGGTAAGGGTAAGGGTAAGGGTAAGGGTAAGGGTTAGCTTAAGGGTAAAAGCAAGGGTAAGGGTAAGGGTAAGGGTAAGGGTAAGGGTAAGGGTAAGGGTAAGGGTAAGGGTAAGGGTAAGGGTAAGGGTAAGGGTAAGGGTAAGCTTAAGGGTAAAAGCAAGGGTAAGGGTAAGGGTAAGGGTAAGGGTAAGCCTAAGGGTAAAAGCAAGGGTAAGGGTAAGGGTAAGGGTAAGTGTAAGCTTAAGGGTAAAAGCAAGGGTAAGGGTAAGGGTAAGGGTAAGGGTAAGGGTAAGGGTAAGCTTAAGGGTAAAAGCAAGGGTGAGGGTAAGGGTAAGGGTAAGGGTAAGGGTAAGGGTAAGGGTAAGGGTAAGGGTAAGGGTAAGGGTAAGCTTAAGGGTAAAAGCAAGGGTAAGGGTAAGGGTAAGGGTAAGGGTAAGTGTAAGCTTAAGGGTAAAAGCAAGGGTAAGGGTAAGGGTAAGGGTAAGGGTAAGGGTAAAGGTAAGGGTAAGCCTAAGGGTAAAAGCAAGGGTAAGGGTAAGGGTAAGGGTAAGGGTAAGGGTTAGGGTAAGGGTAAGGGTAAGGGTAAAGGTAAGGGTAAGGGTAAGGGTAAGGGTAAGGGTAAGGGTAAGGGTAAGGGTAAGGGTAAGCTTAAGGGTAAAAGCAAGGGTAAGGGTAAGGGAAAGGGTAAGGGTAAGCCTAAGGGAAAAAGCAAGGGTAAGGGTAAGGGTAAGCTTAAGGGTAAAAGCAAGAGTAAGGGTAAGGGTAAGGGTAAGGGTAAGGGTAAGGGTAAGCTTAAGGTTAAAAGCAAGGGTAAGGGTAAAGGTAAGGGTAAGGGTAAGGGTAAGGGTAAGGGTAAGGGTAAGGGTAAAGGTAAGGGTAAGCCTAAGGGTAAAAGCAAGGGTAAGGGTAAGGGTAAGGGTAAGGGTAAGGGTAAGGGTAAGGGTAAGGGTAAGGGTAAGGGTAAGGGTAAGGGTAAGGGTAAGGTTAAGGGTAAGGGTAAGGGTAAGCTTAAGGGTAAAAGCAAGGGTAAGGGTAAGGGTGAGGGTAAGGGTAAGGGTAAGGGTAAGGGTAAGGGTAAGGGTAAGGGTAAGGGTAAGGGTAAGGGTAAGGGTAAGGGTAAGGGTAAGGGTAAGCTTAAGGGTAAGGGTGAGGGTAAGGGTAAGCTTAAGGGTAAAAGCAAGGGTAAGGGTAAGGGTAAGGGTAAGGGTAAGCTAAAGGGTAAAAGCAAGGGTAAGGGTGAGGGTAAGGGTAAGGGTAAGGGTAAGGGTGAGGGTAAGGGTAAGGGTAAGGGTAAGGGTAAGGGTAAGCTTAAGGGTAAGGGTAAGGGTAAGGGTAAGGGTAAGCTTAAGGGTAAAAGCAAGGGTAAGGGTAAGGGCAAGGGTAAGGGTAAGGGTAAGGGTAAGGGTAAGCTTAAGGGTAAGGGTAAGGGTAAGGGTAAGGGTAAGCTTAAGGGTAAAAGCAAGGGTAAGGGTAAGGGTGAGGGTAAGGGTAAGGGTAAGGGTAAGGGTAAGCTTAAGGGTAAGGGTAAGGGTAAGGGTAAGGGTAAGCTTAAGGGTGAAAGCAAGGGTAAGGGTAAGGGTAAGGGTAAGGGTAAGGGTAAGGGTAAGGGTAAGGGTAAGGGTAAGGGTAAGGGTAAGGGAAAGCTTAAGGGTAAGGGTAAGGGTAAGGGTAAGGGTAAGGGTAAGGGTAAGCTTAAGGGTAAAAGCAAGGGTAAGGGTAAGGGTAAGGGTAAGCTTAAGGGTAAAAGCAAGGGTAAGGGTAAGGGTAAGGGTAAGGGTAAGGGTAAGGGTAAGGGTAAGGGTAAGGGTAAGGGTAAAGGTAAGGGTAAGGGTAAGCTTAAGGGTAAGGGTAAGGGTAAGGGTAAGGGTAAGCTTAAGGGTAAAAGCAAGGGTAAGGGTAAGGGTAAGGGTAAGGGTAAAGGTGAGGGTAAGCCTAAGGGTAAAAGCAAGGATAAGGGTAAGGGTAAGGGTAAGGGTAAGGGTAAGGGAAGGGTAAGGGTGAGGGTTAGGGTAAGGGTAAGCTTAAGGGTAAAAGCAAGGGTAAGGGTAAGGGTAAGGGTAAGGGTAAGGGTGAGGGTAAGGGTAAGGGTAAGGGTAAGGGTAAGGGTAAGGGTAAGCTCAAGGGTAAAAGCAAGGGTAAGGGTAAGGGTAAGGGTAAGGGTAAGCTTCTTGCTTTTACCCTTAGGCTTACCCTTATCCTTACCCTTACCCTTACCCTTAAGCTTACCCTTACCCTTACCCTTACCCTTACCCTTACCCTCACCCTTACCCTTACCCTTACCCTTACCCTTACCCTTGCTTTTACCCTTAAGCTTACCCTTACCCTTACCCTTACCCTTACCCTTACCCTTACCCTTACCCTTACCCTTACCCTTACCCTTACCCTAACCCTTACCCTTGCTTTGACCCTTAGGCTTACCCTTACCTTTACCCTTACCCTTACCCTTATCCTTACACTTACCCTTACCCTTACCCTTACCCTTACCCTTACCCTTGCTTTTACCCTTAAGCTTACCCTTACCCTTACCCTTACCCTTGCTTTTACCCTTAAGCTTACCCTTACCCTTACCCTTACCCTTACCCTTACCCTTGCTTTTACCCTTAGGCTTACCCTTACCCTTACCCTTACCCTTACCCTTGCTTTTACCCTTAAGCTTACCCTTACCCTTACCCTTACCCTTACCCTCACCCTTACCCTTACCCTTACCCTTGCTTATACCCTTAAGCTTACCCTTACCCTTACCCTTACCCTTACCCTTACCCTTACCCTTACCCTTACCCTTACCCTTACCCTTACCCTTGCTTTTACCCTTAGGCTTACCCTTACTTTTACCCTTACCCTTACCCTTACCCTTACCCTTACCCTTACCCTTGCTTTTACCCTTAAGCTTACCCTTACCCTTACCCTTACCCTTACCCTTACCCTTACCCTAACCCTTACCCTTGCTTTTACCCTTAAGCTTACCCTTACCCTTACCCCTACCCTTACCCTTACCCTTACCCTTACCCTTACCCTTACCCTTACCCTTAACCTTGCTTTTACCCTTAAGCTTACCCTTACCCTTACCCTTACCCTTACCCTTACCCTTACCCTTACCCTTATCCTTACCCTTGCTTTTACCCTTAAGCTTACCCTTACCCTTACCCTTACCCTTACCCTTACCCTTACCTTTACCCTTACCCTTACCCTTACCCTTACCCTTACCCTTGCTTTTACTCTTAGGCTTACCCTTACCTTTACCCTTACCCTTACCCTTACCCTTACCCTTACCCTTACCCTTGCTTTTACCCTTAAGCTTACCCTTACCCTTACCCTTAACCTTACCCTTACCCTTGCTTTTACCCTTAGGCTTACCCTTACCCTTACCTTTACCCTTACCCTTGCTTTTACCCTTAAGCTTACCCTTACCCTTACCCTTACTCTAACCCTTACCCTTACCCTTACCCTTACCCTTACCCTTACCCTTACCCTTACCCTTACCCTTGCTTTTACCCTTAGGCTTACCCTTACCTTTACCCTTACCCTAACCCTTACCCTTACCCTTACCCTTACCCTTACCCTTACCCTTGCTTTTACCCTTAAGCTTACCCTTACACTTACCCTTACCCTTACCCTTACCCTTACCCTTACCCTTACCCTTACCCTTACCCTTGCTTTTACCCTTAAGCTTACCCTTACCCTTACCCTTACCCTTACCCTTACCCTTACCCTTACCCTTACCCTTACCCTTGCTTTTACCCTTAAGCTTACCCTTACCCTTACCCTTACCCTTACCCTTACCCTTACCCTTACCCTTACCCTTACCCTTACCCTTACCCTTGCTTTTACCCTTAGGCTTACCCTTACCTTTACCCTTACCCTTACCCTTACCCTTACCCTTACCCTTGCTTTTACCCTTAAGCTTACCCTTACCCTTACCCTTACCCTTAAGCTTACCCTTACCCTTACCCTTACCCTTACCCTTACCCTTACCCTTACCCTTACCCTTACCCTTACCCTTACCCTTAAACTTACCCTTACCCTTACCCTTGCTTTTACCCTTAAGCTTACCCTTACCCTTACCCTTACCCTTACCCTTACCCTTGCTTTTACCCTTAAGCTTACCCTTACCCTTACCCTTACCCTTAAGCTTACCCTTACCATTACCCTTACCCTTACCCTTACCCTTACCCTTACCCTTACCCTTACCCTTACCCTTACCCTTACCCTTACCCTTGCTTTTACCCTTAAGCTTACCCTTACCCTTACCCTTACCCTTACCCTTAAGCTTACCCTTACCCTTACCCTTACCCTTACCCTTACCCTTACCCTTACCCTTAACCTTACCCTTGCTTTTACCCTTAAGCTTACCCTTACCCTTACCCTTACCCTTACCCTTAAGCTTACCCTTACCCTTACCCTTACCCTTACCCTTGCCCTTACCCTTGCTTTTACCCTTAAGCTTACCCTTACCCTTACCCTTACCCTTACCCTTACCCTTAAGCTTACCCTTACCCTTACCCTAAAACTTACCCTTACCCTTACCCTTACCCTTACCCTTACCCTTGCTTTTACCCTTAAGCTTACCCTTACCCTTACCCTAAGTAAGGGTAAGGGTAAGGGTAAGGGTAAGGGTAAGGGTAAGGGTAAGGGTGAGGGTAAGGGTAAGGGTAAGGGTAAGGGTAAGGGTAAGGGTAAGGGTAAGGGTAAGCTTAAGGGTAAAAGCAAGGGTAAGGGTAAGGGTAAGGGTAAGGGTAAGGGTAAGGGTAAGGGTAAGCTTAAGGGTAAAAGCAAGGGTAAGGGTAAGGGTAAGGGTAAGGGTAAGGGTAAGGGTAAGGGTAAGGGTAAGGGTAAGGGTAAGGGTAAGGGTAAGGGTCAGGGTAAGGGTAAGGGTAAGCTTAAGGGTAAAAGCAAGGGTAAGGGTAAGGCTAAGGGTAAGGGTAAGGGTAAGGGTAAGGGTAAGCTTAAGGGTAAAAGCAAGGGTAAGGGTAAGGGTAAGGGTAAGGGTAAGGGTAAGGGTAAGGGTAAAGGTGAGGGTAAGCCTAAGGTTAAAAGCAAGGGTAAGGGTAAGGGTAAGGGTAAGGGTAAGGGTAAGGGTAAGGGTAAGGGTAAGGGTAAGGGTAGGGGTAAGAGTAAGGGTAAGGGTAAGCTTAAGGGTAAAAGCAAGGGTAAGGGTAAGGGTAAGGGTAAGGGTAAGGGTAAGGGTAAGCTTAAGGGTAAAAGCAAGGGTAAGGGTAAGGGTAAGGGTAAGGGTAAGGGTAAGGGTAAGGGTAAGGGTAAGGGTAAGGGTAAGGGTAAGGGTAAGGGTAAGGGTAAGGGTAAGGGTAAGGGTAAGGGTAAGGGTAAGGGTAAGCTTAAGGGTAAAAGCAAGGGTAAGGGTAAGGGTAAGGGTAAGGGTAAGGGTAAGGGTAAGGGTAATGGTAAGGGTAAAGGTAAGGGTAAGCCTAAGGGTAAAAGCAAGGGTAAGGGTAAGGGTAAGGGTAAGGGTAAGGGTAAGGGTAAGGGTAAGGTTAAGGGTAAGGGTAAGGGTAAGGGTAAGGGTAAGGGTAAGCTTAAGGGTAAAAGCAAGGGTAAGGGTAAGGGTAAGGGTAAGGGTAAGGGTAAGGGTAAGGGTAAGCTTAAGGGTAAGGGTAAGGGTAAGGGTAAGGGTAAGCTTAAGGGTAAAAGCAAGGGTAAGGGTAAGGGTAAGGGTAAGGGTAAGGGTAAGCTTAAGGGTAAAAGCAAGGGTAAGGGTAAGGGTAAGGGTAAGGGTAAGGGTAAGGGTAAGGGTAAGGGTAAGCTTAAGGGTAAGGGTAAGGGTAAGGGTAAGGGTAAGCTTAAGGGTAAAAGCAAGGGTAAGGGTAAGAGTAAGGGTAAGGGTAAGGGTAAGGGTAAGGGTAAGGGTAAGGGTGAGCTTAAGGGTAAAAGCAAGGGTAAGGGTAAGGGTAAGGGTAAGGGTAAGGGTAAGGGTAAGGGTAAGCTTAAGGGTAAAAGCAAGGGTAAGGGTAAGGGTAAGGGTAAGGGTAAGGGTAAGGGTAAGGGTAAGGGTAAGGGTAAGGGTAAGGGTAAGGGTAAAGGTAAGGGTAAGCCTAAGGGTAAAAGCAAGGGTAAGGGTAAGGGTAAGGGTAAGGGTAAGGGTAAGAGTAAGGGTAAGGGTAAGGGTAAGGGTAAGCTTAAGGGTAAAAGCAAGGGTAAGGGTAAGGGTAAGGGTAAGGGTAAGCCTAAGGGTAAAAGCAAGGGTAAGGGTAAGGGTAAGGGTAAGGGTAAGCTTAAGGGTAAAAGCAAGGGTAAGGGTAAGGGTAAGGGTAAGGGTAAGGGTAAGCTTAAGGGTAAAAGCAAGGGTGAGGGTAAGGGTAAGGGTAAGGGTAAGGGTAAGGGTAAGGGTAAGGGTAAGGGTAAGGGTAAGGGTAAGCTTAAGGGTAAAAGCAAGGGTAAGGGTAAGGGTAAGGGTAAGGGTAAGGGTAAGGGTAAGGGTAAGGGTAAGGGTAAGGGTAAGGGTAAGGGTAAGGGTAAGCTTAAGGGTAAAAGCAAGGGTAAGGGTAAGGGTAAGGGTAAGGGTAAGGGTAAAGGTAAGGGTAAGCCTAAGGGTAAAAGCAAGGGTAAGGGTAAGGGTAAGGGTAAGGGTAAGGGTAAGGGTAAGGGTAAGGGTAAGGGTAAGGGTAAGGGTAAGGGTAAGGGTAAGGGTAAGGGTAAGGGTAAGGGTAAGGGTAAGGGTAAGGGTGAGGGTAAGGGTGAGGGTAAGGGTAAGGGTAAGGGTAAGGGTAAGCTTAAGGGTAAAAGCAAGGGTAAGGGTAAGGGTAAGGGTAAGGGTAAGGGTAAGGGTAAGCCTAAGGGTAAAAGCAAGGGTAAGGGTAAGGGTAAGTGTAAGGGTAAGGGTAAGGGTAAGCTTAAGGGTAAAAGCAAGGGTAAGGGTAAGGGTAAGGGTAAGGGTAAGGGTAAGCTCAAGGGTAAAAGCAAGGGTAAGGGTAAGGGTAAGGGTAAGGGTAAAGGTAAGGGTAAGGGTAAAGGTAAGGGTAAGCCTAAGGGTAAAAGCAAGGGTAAGGGTAAGGGTAAGGGTAAGGGTAAGGGTAAGGGTAAGGGTAAGGGTAAGGGTAAGGGTAAGCTTAAGGGTAAAAGCAAGGGTAAGGGTAAGGGTAAGGGTAAGGGTAAGGGTAAGGGTAAGGGTAAGGGTAAGGGTAAGGGTAAGGGTAAGCTTAAGGGTAAGGGTAAGGGTAAGGGTAAGCTTAAGGGTAAAAGCAAGGGTAAGGGTAAGGGTAAGGGTAAGGGTAAGCTTAAGGGTAAAAGCAAGGGTAAGGGTAAGAGTAAGGGTAAGGGTAAGGGTAAGGGTAAGGGTAAGGGTAAGGGTGAGCTTAAGGGTAAAAGCAAGGGTAAGGGTAAGGGTAAGGGTAAGGGTAAGGGTAAGGGTAAGGGTAAGGGTAAGGGTAAGGGTAAGCTTAAGGGTAAAAGCAAGGGTAAGGGTAAGGGTAAGGGTAAGGGTAAGGGTAAGGGTAAGGGTAAGGGTAAGGGTAAGGGTAAAGGTAAGGGTAAGCCTAAGGGTAAAAGCAAGGGTAAGGGTAAGGGTAAGGGTAAGGGTAAGGGTAAGAGTAAGGGTAAGGGTAAGGGTAAGGGTAAGCTTAAGGGTAAAAGCAAGGGTAAGGGTAAGGGTAAGGGTAAGGGTAAGCCTAAGGGTAAAAGCAAGGGTAAGGGTAAGGGTAAGGGTAAGGGTAAGCTTAAGGGTAAAAGCAAGGGTAAGGGTAAGGGTAAGGGTAAGGGTAAGGGTAAGCTTAAGGGTAAAAGCAAGGGTGAGGGTAAGGGTAAGGGTAAGGGTAAGGGTAAGGGTAAGGGTAAGGGTAAGGGTAAGGGTAAGGGTAAGCTTAAGGGTAAAAGCAAGGGTAAGGGTAAGGGTAAGGGTAAGGGTAAGGGTAAGGGTAAGGGTAAGGGTAAGGGTAAGGGTAAGGGTAAGGGTAAGCTTAAGGGTAAAAGCAAGGGTAAGGGTAAGGGTAAGGGTAAGGGTAAGGGTAAAGGTAAGCGTAAGCCTAAGGGTAAAAGCAAGGGTAAGGGTAAGGGTAAGGGTAAGGGTAAGGGTAAGGGTAAGGGTAAGGGTAAGGGTAAGGGTAAGGGTAAGGGTAAGGGTAAGGGTAAGGGTAAGGGTAAGGGTAAGGGTAAGGGTAAGGGTAAGGGTAAGGGTAAGGGTAAGGGTAAGGGTAAGGGTAAGCTTAAGGGTAAGGGTAAGGGTAAGGGTAAGCTTAAGGGTAAAAGCAAGGGTAAGGGTAAGGGTAAGGGTAAGGGTAAGCTTAAGGGTAAAAGCAAGGGTAAGGGTAAGAGTAAGGGTAAGGGTAAGGGTAAGGGTAAGGGTAAGGGTAAGGGTGAGCTTAAGGGTAAAAGCAAGGGTAAGGGTAAGGGTAAGGGTAAGGGTAAGGGTAAGGGTAAGGGTAAGGGTAAGGGTAAGGGTAAGCTTAAGGGTAAAAGCAAGGGTAAGGGTAAGGGTAAGGGTAAGGGTAAGGGTAAGGGTAAGGGTAAGGGTAAGGGTAAGGGTAAGGGTAAAGGTAAGGGTAAGCCTAAGGGTAAAAGCAAGGGTAAGGGTAAGGGTAAGGGTAAGGGTAAGGGTAAGAGTAAGGGTAAGGGTAAGGGTAAGGGTAAGCTTAAGGGTAAAAGCAAGGGTAAGGGTAAGGGTAAGGGTAAGGGTAAGCCTAAGGGTAAAAGCAAGGGTAAGGGTAAGGGTAAGGGTAAGGGTAAGCTTAAGGGTAAAAGCAAGGGTAAGGGTAAGGGTAAGGGTAAGGGTAAGGGTAAGCTTAAGGGTAAAAGCAAGGGTGAGGGTAAGGGTAAGGGTAAGGGTAAGGGTAAGGGTAAGGGTAAGGGTAAGGGTAAGGGTAAGGGTAAGGGTAAGGGTAAGGGTAAGCTTAAGGGTAAAAGCAAGGGTAAGGGTAAGGGTAAGGGTAAGGGTAAGGGTAAGGGTAAGGGTAAGGGTAAGGGTAAGGGTAAGGGTAAGCTTAAGGGTAAAAGCAAGGGTAAGGGTAAGGGTAAGGGTAAGGGTAAGGGTAAAGGTAAGGGTAAGCCTAAGGGTAAAAGCAAGGGTAAGGGTAAGGGTAAGGGTAAGGGTAAGGGTAAGGGTAAGGGTAAGGGTAAGGGTAAGGGTAAGGGTAAGGGTAAGGGTAAGGGTAAGGGTAAGGGTAAGGGTAAGGGTAAGGGTAAGGGTAAGGGTAAGGGTAAGGGTAAGGGTAAGGGTAAGGGTAAGGGTAAGGGTAAGGGTAAGGGTAAGGGTAAGGGTAAGCTTAAGGGTAAAAGCAAGGGTAAGGGTAAGGGTAAGGGTAAGGGTAAGCCTAAGGGTAAAAGCAAGGGTAAGGGTAAGGGTAAGGGTAAGGGTAAGGGTAAGGGTAAGCTTAAGGGTAAAAGCAAGGGTAAGGGTAAGGGTAAGGGTAAGGGTAAGGGTAAGGGTAAGCTCAAGGGTAAAAGCAAGGGTAAGGGTAAGGGTAAGGGTAAGGGTAAAGGTAAGGGTAAGGGTAAAGGTAAGGGTAAGCCTAAGGGTAAAAGCAAGGGTAAGGGTAAGGGTAAGGGTAAGGGTAAGGGTAAGGGTAAGGGTAAGGGTAAGCTTAAGGGTAAAAGCAAGGGTAAGGGTAAGGGTAAGGGTAAGGGTAAGGGTAAGGGTAAGGGTAAGGGTAAGGGTAAGGGTAAGCTTAAGGGTAAGGGTAAGGGTAAGGGTAAGCTTAAGGGTAAAAGCAAGGGTAAGGGTAAGGGTAAGGGTAAGGGTAAGCTTAAGGGTAAAAGCAAGGGTAAGGGTAAGGGTGAGGGTAAGGGTAAGGGTAAGGGTAAGGGTAAGGGTAAGCTTAAGGGTAAGGGTAAGGGTAAGAGTAAGGGTAAGCTTAAGGGTAAAAGCAAGGGTAAGGGTAAGGGTAAGGGTAAGGGTAAGGGTAAGGGTAAGCTTAAGGGTAAGGTTAAGGGTAAGGGTAAGCTTAAGGGTAAAAGCAAGGGTAAGGTTAAGGGTAAGGGTAAGGGTAAGGGTAAGGGTAAGGGTAAGCTTAAGGGTAAGGGTAAGGGTAAGGGTAAGGGTAAGCTTAAGGGTAAAAGCAAGGGTAAGGGTAAGGGTGAGGGTAAGGGTAAGGGTAAGGGTAAGGGTAAGGGTAAGGGTAAGGGTAAGGGTAAGGGTAAGGGTAAGGGTAAGCTTAAGGGTAAGGGTAAGGGTAAGGGTAAGTTTAAGGGTAAAAGCAAGGGTAAGGGTAAGGGTAAGGGTAAGGGTAAGGGTAAGCTTAAGGGTAAAAGCAAGGGTAAGGGTAAGGGTAAGGGTAAGGGTAAGGGTAAGGGTAAGGGTAAGGGTAAGGGTAAGGTTAAGGGTAAGCTTAAGGGTAAGGGTAAGGGTAAGGGTAAGCTTAAGGGTAAAAGCAAGGGTAAGGGTAAGGGTAAGGGTAAGGGTAAGGGTAAAGGTAAGGGTAAGCCTAAGGGTAAAAGCAAGGGTAAGGGTAAGGGTAAGGGTAAGGGTAAGGGTAAGGGTAAGGGTAGGGGTAAGGGTAAGGGTAAGGGTAAGGGTAAGGGTAAGCTTAAGGGTAAAAGCAAGGGTAAGGGTAAGGGTGAGGGTAAGGGTAAGGGTAAGGGTAAGGTTAAGGGTAAGGGTAAGGGTAAGCTTAAGGGTAAAAGCAAGGGTAAGGGTAAGGGTAAGGGTAAGGGTAAGGGTAAGGGTAAGGGTAAGGGTAAGGGTAAGGGTAAGGGTAAGCTTAAGGGTAAAAGCAAGGGTAAGGGTAAGGGTAAGGGTAAGGGTAAGGGTTAGGGTAAGGGTAAAGGTAAGGGAAAGCCTAAGGGTAAAAGCAAGGGTAAGGGTAAGGGTAAGGGTAAGGGTAAGGGTAAGGGTAAGGGTAAGGGTAAGGGTAAGGGTAAGGGTAAGAGTAAGGGTAAGGGTAAGGGTAAGCTTAAGGGTAAAAGCAAGGGTAAGGGTAAGGGTAAGGGTAAGGGTAAGCCTAAGGGTAAAAGCAAGGGTAAGGGTAAGGTTAAGGGTAAGGGTAAGGGTAAGCTTAAGGGTAAAAGCAAGGGTAAGGGTAAGGGTAAGGGTAAGGGTAGGGGTAAGCTTAAGGGTAAAAGCAAGGGTAAGGGTAAGGGTGAGGGTAAGGGTAAGGGTAAGGGTAAGGGTAAAGGTAAGGGTAAGCCTAAGAGTAAAAGCAAGGGTAAGGGTAAGGGTAAGGGTAAGGGTAAGGGTAAGCTTAAGGGTAAAAGCAAGGGTAAGGGTAAGGGTAAGGGTAAGGGTAAGGGTAAGGGTAAGGGTAAGGGTAAGGGTAAGCTTAAGGGTAAAAGCAAGGGTAAGGGTAAGGGTAAGGGTAAGGGTAAGGGTAAAGGTAAGGGTAAGCCTAAGGGTAAAAGCAAGGGTAAGGGTAAGGGTAAGGGTAAGGGTAAGGGTAAGGGTAAGGGTAAGGGTAAGGGTAAGGGTAAGGGTAAGGGTAAGGGTAAGGGTAAGGGTAAGGGTAAGGGTAAGGGTAAGGGTAAGTGTAAGGGTAAGGGTAAGCTTAAGGGTAAAAGCAAGGGTAAGGGTAAGGGTAAGGGTAAGGGTAAGCCTAAGGGTAAAAGCAAGGGTAAGGGTAAGGGTAAGGGTAAGGGTAAGGGTAAGCTTAAGGGTAAAAGCAAGGGTAAGGGTAAGGGTAAGGGTAAGGGTAAGGGTAAGGGTAAGGGTAAGGGTAAGGGTAAGGGTAAGGGTAAGGGTAAGGGTAAGCTCAAGGGTAAAAGCAAGGGAAAGGGTAAGGGTAAGGGTAAGGGTAAAGGTAAGGGTAAGGGTAAAGGTAAGGGTAAGCCTAAGGGTAAAAGCAAGGGTAAGGGTAAGGGTAAGGGTAAGGGTAAGGGTAAGGGTAAGGGTAAGGGTAAGGGTAAGGGTAAGGGTAAGGGTAAGCTTAAGGGTAAAAGCAAGGGTAAGGGTAAGGGTAAGGGTAAGGGTAAGGGTAAGGGTAAGGGTAAGGGTAAGCTTAAGGGTAAGGGTAAGGGTAAGGGTAAGCTTAAGGGTAAAAGCAAGGGTAAGGGTAAGGGTAAGGGTAAGGGTAAGCTTAAGGGTAAAAGCAAGGGTAAGGGTAAGGGTAAGGGTAAGGGTAAGGGTAAGGGTAAGGGTAAGGGTAAGCTTAAGGGTAAGGGTAAGGGTAAGGGTAAGGGTAAGCTTAAGGGTAAAAGCAAGGGTAAGGGTAAGGGTAAGGGTAAGGGTAAGCTTAAGGGTAAGGGTAAGGGTAAGGGTAAGGGTAAGCTTAAGGGTAAAAGCAAGGGTAAGGTTAAGGGTGAGGGTAAGGGTAAGCTTAAGGGTAAAAGCAAGGGTAAGGTTAAGGGTGAGGGTAAGGGTAAGGGTAAGGGTAAGGGTAAGGGTAAGGGTAAGGGTAAGGGTAAGGGTAAGGGTAAGGGTAAGGGTAAGGGTAAGGGTAAGGGTAAGCTTAAGGGTAAGGGTAAGGGTAAGGGTAAGCTTAAGGGTAAAAGCAAGGGTAAGGGTAAGGGTAAGGGTAAGGGTAAGGGTAAGCTTAAGGGTAAAAGCAAGGGTAAGGGTAAGGGTAAGGGTAAGGGTAAGGGTAAGGGTAAGGGTAAGGGTAAGGGTAAGGGTAAGGGTAAGGGTAAGCTTAAGGGTAAGGGTAAGGGTAAGGGTAAGCTTAAGGGTAAAAGCAAGGGTAAGGGTAAGGGTAAGGGTAAGGGTAAGGGTAAAGGTAAGGGTAAGCCTAAGGGTAAAAGCAAGGGTAAGGGTAAGGGTAAGGGTAAGGGTAAGGGTAAGGGTAAGGGTAAGGGTAAGGGTAAGGGTAAGGGTAAGGGTGAGGGTAAGGGTAAGCTTAAGGGTAAAAGCAAGGGTAAGGGTAAGGGTAAGGGTAAGGGTAAGGGTAAGGGTCAGGGTAAGGGTAAGGGTGAGGTTAAGGGTAAGGGTAAGGGTAAGCTTAAGGGTAAAAGCAAGGGTAAGGGTAAGGGTAAGGGTAAGGGTAAGGGTAAGGGTAAGGGTAAGGGTAAGGGTAAGCTTAAGGGTAAAAGCAAGGGTAAGGGTAAGGGTAAGGCTTAGGGTAAGGGTTAGGGTAAGGGTAAAGGTAAGGGTAAGCCTAAGGGTAAAAGCAAGGGTTAGGGTAAGGGTAAGGGTAAGGGTAAGGGTAAGGGTAAGGGTAAGGGTAAGGGTAAGGGTAAGGGTAAGGGTAAGAGTAAGGGTAAGGGTAAGGGTAAGCTTAAGGGTAAAAGCAAGGGTAAGGGTGAGGGTAAGGGTAAGGGTAAGCCTAAGGGTAAAAGCAAGGGTAAGGGTAAGGTTAAGGGTAAGGGTAAGGGTAAGCTTAAGGGTAAAAGCAAGGGTAAGGGTAAGGGTAAGGGTAAGGGTAAGGGTAAGGGTAAGCTTAAGGGTAAAAGCAAGGGTAAGGGTAAGGGTGAGGGTAAGGGTAAGGGTAAGGGTAAGGGTAAAGGTAAGGGTAAGCCTAAGAGTAAAAGCAAGGGTCAGGGTAAGGGTAAGGGTAAGGGTAAGGGTAAGGGTAAGGGTAAGGGTAAGCTTAAGGGTAAAAGCAAGGGTAAGGATAAGGGTAAGGGTAAGGGTAAGGGTAAGGGTAAGGGTAAGGGTAAGGGTAAGCTTAAGGGTAAAAGCAAGGGTAAGGGTAAGGGTAAGGGTAAGGGTAAGGGTAAGGGTAAGGGTAAGGGTAAGGGTAAGGGTAAGGGTAAGGGTAAGCTTAAGGGTAAAAGCAAGGGTAAGGGTTAGGGTAAGGGTAAGGGTAAGGGTAAGGGTAAGGGTAAGGGTAAGCTTAAGGGTAAAAGCAAGGGTAAGGGTAAGGGTAAGGGTAAGGGTAAGGGTAAGGGTAAAGGTAAGGGTAAGCCTAAGGGTAAAAGCAAGGGTAAGGGTAAGGGTAAGGGTAAGGGTAAGGGTAAGGGTAAGGGTAAGAATAAGGGTAAGGGTAAGGGTAAGGGTAAGGGTAAGGGTAAGGGTAAGGGTAAGGGTAAGGGTAAAGGTAAGGGTAAGCCTAAGGGTATAAGCAAGGGTAAGGGTAAGGGTAAGGGTGAGGGTAAGGGTAAGGGTAAGGGTAAGGGTAAGCTTAAGGGTAAAAGCAAGGGTAAGGGTAAGGGTAAGGGTAAGGGTAAGGGTAAGGGTAAGGGTAAGGGTAAGCTTAAGGGTAAAAGCAAGGGTAAGGGTAAGGGTAAGGGTAAGGGTAAGGGTAAGGGTAAGGGTAAGGGTAAGGGTAAGGGTAAGGGTAAGGGTAAGGGTAAAGGTAAGGTTAAGCCTAAGGGTAAAAGCAAGGGTAAGGGTAAGGGTAAGGGTAAGGGTAAGGGTAAGGGTAAGGGTAAGGGTAAGGGTAAGGGTAAGGGTAAGGGTAAGGGTAAGGGTAAGGGTAAGGGTAAGGGTAAGGGTAAGCTTAAGGGTAAAAGCAAGGGTAAGGGTAAGGGTAAGGGTAAGGGTAAGCCTAAGGGTAAAAGCAAGGGTAAGGGTAAGGGTAAGGGTAAGGGTAAGGGTAAGCTTAAGGGTAAAAGCAAGGGTAAGGGTAAGGGTAAGGGTAAGGGTAAGGGTAAGGGTAAGGGTAAGGGTAAGGGTAAGGGTAAGCTTAAGGGTAAAAGCAAGGGTAAGGGTAAGGGTAAGGGTAAGGGTAAGGGTAAGGGTAAGGGTAAGGGTAAGGGTAAGGGTAAAGGTAAGGGTAAGCCTAAGGGTCAAAGCAAGGGTAAGGGTAAGGGTAAGGGTAAGGGTAAGGGTAAGGGTAAGGGTAAGGGTAAGGGTAAGGGTAAGGGTAAGCTTAGGGGTAAAAGCAAGGTTAAGGGTAAGGGTAAGGGTAAGGGTAAGGGTAAGGGTAAGGGTAAGGGTAAGGGTAAGGGTAAGCTTAAGGGTAAGGGTAAGGGTAAGGGTAAGGGTAAGCCTAAGGGTAAAAGCAAGGGTAAGTGTAAGGGTAAGGGTAAGGGTAAGGGTAAGCTTAAGGGTAAAAGCAAGGGTAAGGGTAAGGGTAAGGGTAAGGGTAAGGGTAAGGGTAAGGGTAAGGGTAAGCTTAAGGGTAAAAGCAAGGGTAAGGGTAAGGGTAAGGGTAAGGGTAAGGGTAAGGGTAAGGCTAAAGGTAAGGGTAAGCCTAAGGGTAAAAGCAAGGGTAAGGGTATGGGTAAGGGTAAGGGTAAGGGTAAGGGTAAGGGTAAGGGTAAGGGTAAGGGTAAGGGTAAAGGTAAGGGTAAGGGTAAGCTTAAGGGTAAAAGCAAGGGTAAGGGTAAGGGTAAGGGTAAGGGTAAGGGTAAGAGTAAGGGTAAGGGTAAGGGTAAGCTAAAGGGTAAAAGCAAGGGTAAGGGTAAGGGTAAGGGTAAGGGTAAGGGTAAGGGTAAGGGTAAGGGTAAGGGTAAGGGAAAGGGTAAGGGTAAGGGTAAGCTTAAGGGTAAAAGCAAGGGTAAGGGTAAGGGTAAGGGTAATGGTAAGGGTAAGGGTAAGGGTAAGGGTAAAGGTAAGGGTAAGCCTAAGAGTAAAAGCAAGGGTAAGGGTAAGGGTAAGGGTAAGGGTAAGGGTAAGGTTAAGGGTAAGGGTTAGGGTAAGGGTGAGGGTAAGGGTAAGGGTAAGCTTAAGGGTAAAAGCAAGGGTAAGGGTAAGGGTAAGGGTAAGGGTAAGGGTAAGGGTAAGGGTAAGGGTAAGCTTAAGGGTAAGGGTAAGGGTAAGGGTAAGGGTAAGCTTAAGGGTAAAAGCAAGGGTAAGGGTAAGGGTAAGGGTAAGGGTAAGGGTAAGGGTAAGCTTAAGGGTAAAAGCAAGGGTAAGGGTAAGGGTAAGGGTAAGGGTAAGGGTAAGGGTAAGGGTAAGCTTAAGGGTAAGGGTGAGGGTAAGGGTAAGGGTAAGCTTAAGGGTAAAAGCAAGGGTAAGGGTCAGGGTAAGGGTAAGTGTAAGGGTAAGGGTAAGGGTAAGGGTATGGGTGAGCTTAAGGGTAAAAGCAAGGGTAAGGGTAAGGTTAAGGGTAAGGGTAAGGGTAAGGGTAAGGGTAAGGGTTAGCTTAAGGGTAAAAGCAAGGGCAAGGGTATGGGTAAGGTTAAGGGTAAGGGTAAGGGTAAGGGTAAGGGTAAGGGTTAGCTTAAGGGTAAAAGCAAGGGTAAGGGTAAGGGTAAGGGTAAGGGTAAGGGTAAGGGTAAGGGTAAGGGTAAGGGTAAGGGTAAGGGTAAGCTTAAGGGTAAAAGCAAGGGTAAGGGTAAGGGTAAGGGTAAGGGTAAGCCTAAGGGTAAAAGCAAGGGTAAGGCTAAGGGTAAGGGTAAGGGTAAGGGTAAGTGTAAGCTTAAGGGTAAAAGCAAGGGTAAGGGTAAGGGTAAGGGTAAGGGTAAGGGTAAGGGTAAGCTTAAGGGTAAAAGCAAGGGTGAGGGTAAGGGTAAGGGTAAGGGTAAGGGTAAGGGTAAGGGTAAGGGTAAGGGTAAGGGTAAGGGTAAGGGTAAGCTTAAGGGTAAAAGCAAGGGTAAGGGTAAGGGTAAGGGTAAGGGTAAGCTTAAGGGTAAAAGCAAGAGTAAGGGTAAGGGTAAGGGTAAGGGTGAGGGTAAAGGTAAGGGTAAGCCTAAGGGTAAAAGCAAGGGTAAGGGTAAGGGTAAGGGTAAGGGTAAGGGTTAGGGTAAGGGTAAGGGTAAGGGTAAGGGTAAGGGTAAGGGTAAGGGTAAGGGTAAGGGTAAGGGTAAGGGTAAGGGTAAGGGTAAGGGTAAGCTTAAGGGTAAAAGCAAGGGTAAGGGTAAGGGAAAGGGTAAGGGTAAGCCTAAGGGTAAAAGCAAGGGTAAGGGTAAGGGTAAGGGTAAGGGTAAGGGTAAGCTTAAGGGTAAAAGCAAGAGTAAGGGTAAGGGTAAGGGTAAGGGTAAGGGTAAGGGTAAGCTTAAGGGTAAAAGCAAGGGTAGGGGTAAAGGTAAGGGTAAGGGTAAGGGTAAGGGTAAGGGTAAGGGTAAGGGTAAAGGTAAGGGTAAGCCTAAGGGTAAAAGCAAGGGTAAGGGTAAGGGTAAGGGTAAGGGTAAGGGTAAGGGTAAGGGTAAGGGTAAGGGTAAGGTTAAGGGTAAGGGTAAGGGTGAGCTTAAGGGTAAAAGCAAGGGTAAGGGTAAGGGTAAGGGTAAGGGTAAGGGTAAGGGTAAGGGTAAGGGTAAGGGTAAGGGTAAGGGTAAGGGTAAGGGTAAGGGTAAGGGTAAGGGTAAGGGTGAGCTTAAGGGTAAGGGTAAGGGTAAGGGTAAGGGTAAGCTTAAGGGTAAAAGCAAGGGTAAGGGTAAGGGTAAGGGTAAGGGTAAGCTAAAGGGTAAAAGCAAGGGTAAGGGTAAGGGTAAGGGTAAGGGTAAGGGTAAGGGTAAGGGTAAGGGTAAGCTTAAGGGTAAGGGTAAGGGTAAGGGTAAGGGTAAGCTTAAGGGTAAAAGCAAGGGTAAGGGTAAGGGTAAGGGTAAGGGTAAGGGTAAGGGTAAGGGTAAGCTTAAGGGTAAGGGTAAGGGTAAGGGTAAGGGTAAGCTTAAGGGTAAAAGCAAGGGTAAGGGTAAGGGTGAGGGTAAGGGTAAGGGTAAGGGTAAGGGTAAGCTTAAGGGTAAGGGTAAGGGTAAGGGTAAGGGTAAGCTTAAGGGTAAAAGCAAGGGTAAGGGTAAGGGTAAGGGTAAGGGTAAGGGTAAGGGTAAGGGTAAGGGTAAGGGTAAGGGTAAGGGTAAGTGTAAGGGTAAAAGCAAGGGTAAGGGTAAGGGTAAGGGTAAGGGTAAGGGTAAGGGTAAGCTTAAGGGTAAAAGCAAGGGTAAGGGTAAGGGTAAGGGTAAGGGTGAGGGTAAGGGTAAAGGTAAGGGTAAGCCTAAGGGTAAAAGCAAGGGTAAGGGTAAGGGTAAGTGTAAGGGTAAAAGCAAGGGTAAGGGTAAGGGTAAGGGTAAGGGTAAGGGTAAGGGTAAGCTTAAGGGTAAAAGCAAGGGTAAGGGTAAGGGTAAGGGTAAGCTTAAGGGTAAAAGCAAGGGTAAGGGTAAGGGTAAGGGTAAGGGTGAGGGTAAGGGTAAAGGTAAGGGTAAGCTTAAGGGTAAAAGCAAGGGTAAGGGTAAGGGTAAGGGTAAGGGTAAGGGTAAGGGTAAGGGTAAGGGTAAGGGTAAGGGTAAGGGTAAGGGTAAGGGTAAGGGTAAGGGTAAGCTTAAGGGTAAAAGCAAGGGTAAGGGTAAGGGTAAGGGTAAGGGTAAGGGTAAGGGTAAGCTTAAGGGTAAAAGCAAGGGTAAGGGTAAGGGTAAGGGTAAGGGTAAGGGTAAGGGTAAGGGTAAGGGTAAGGGTAAGGGTAAGCTTAAGGGTAAAAGCAAGGGTAAGGGTAAGGGTAAGGGTAAGGGTAAGCTTAAGGGTAAAAGCAAGGGTAAGGGTAAGGGTAAGGGTAAGGGTAAGGGTAAGGGTAAGGGTAAGGGTAAGGGTAAGGGTAAGGGTAAAGGTAAGGGTAAGCCTAAGGGTAAAAGCAAGGGTAAGGGTAAGGGTAAGGGTAAGGGTAAGGGTAAGGGTAAGGGTAAGGGTAAGGGTAAGGGTAAGGGTAAGGGTAAGGGTAAGCTTAAGGGTAAAAGCAAGGGTGAGGGTAAGGGTAAGGGTAAGGGTAAGGGTAAGGGTAAGGGTAAGGGTAAGGGTAAGGGTAAGGGTAAGGGTAAGGGTAAGGGTAAGCCTAAGGGTAAAAGCAAGGGTAAGGGTAAGGGTAAGGGTAAGGGTAAGGGTAAGCTTAAGGGTAAAAGCAAGGGTAAGGGTAAGGGTAAGGGTAAGGGTAAGGGTAAGCTTAAGGGTAAAAGCAAGGGTAAGGGTAAGGGTAAGGGTAAGGGTAAGGGTAAGGGTAAGGGTAAGGGTAAGGGTAAGGGTAAGGGTAAAGGTGAGGGTAAGCCTAAGGGTAAAAGCAAGGGTATGGGTAAGGGTAAGGGTAAGGGTAAGGGTAAGGGTAAGGGTAAGGGTAAGGGTAAGGGTAAGGGTAAGGGTAAGGGTAAGGGTAAGCTTAAGGGTAAAAGCAAGGGTAAGGGTAAGGGTAAGGGTAAGGGTAAGGGTAAGGGTAAGGGTAAGGGTAAGGGTTAGGGTAAGGGTAAGGGTAAGGGTAAGCTTAAGGGTAAAAGCAAGGGTAAGGGTAAGGGTAAGGGTGAGGGTAAGGGTAAGGGTAAGGGTAAGGGTAAGGGTAAGGGTAAGGGTAAGGGTAAGGGTAAGGGTAAGCTTAAGGGTAAAAGCAAGGGTAAGGGTAAGGGTAAGGGTAAGGGTAAGGGTAAGGGTAAGGGTAAGTTTAAGGGTAAAAGCAAGGGTAAGGGTAAGGGTAAGGGTAAGGGTAAGGGTAAGGGTAAGGGTAAGCCTAAGGGTAAAAGCAAGGGTAAGGGTAAGGGTAAAAGCAAGGGTAAGGGTAAGGGTAAGGGTAAGGGTAAGGGTAAGGGTAAGGGTGAGGGTAAGGGTAAGGGTAAGCTTAAGGGTAAAAGCAAGGGTAAGGGTAAGGGTAAGGGTAAGGGTAAGTGTAAGCTTAAGGGTAAAAGCAAGGGTAAGGGTAAGGGTAAGGGTAAAGGTAAGGGTAAGCCTTAGGGTAAAAGCAAGGGTAAGGGGAAGGGTAAGGGTAAGGGTAAGGGTAAGGGTAAGGGTAAGGGTAAGCTTAAGGGTAAAAGCAAGGGTAAGGGTAAGGGTAAGGGTAAGGGTAAGGGTAAGGGTAAGGGTAAGGGTAAGGGTAAGCTTAAGGGTAAATGCAAGGGTAAGGGTAAGGGTGAAGGTAAGGGTAAGGGTAAGGGTAAGGGTAAGGGTAAGGGTAAGGGTAAGCTTAAGGGTAAAAGCAAGGGTAAGGGTTAGGGTAAGGGTAAGGGTAAGGGTAAGGGTAAGCTTGAGGGTAAAAGCAAGGGTAAGGGTAAGGGTAAGGGTAAGGGTAAAGGTAAGGGTAAGCCTAAGGGTAAAAGCAAGGGTAAGTGTAAGGGTAAGGGTAAGGGTAAGGGTAAGGGTAAGGGTAAGGGTAAGGGTAAGGGTAAGGGTAAGGGTAAGCTTAAGGGTATAAGCAAGGGTAAGGGTAAGGGTAAGGGTGAGGGTAAGGGTAAGGGTAAGGGTAAGCTTAAGGGTAAAAGCAAGGGTAAGGGTAAGGGTAAGGGTAAGGGTAAGGGTAAGGGTAAGGGTGAGCTTAAGGGTAAAAGCAAGGGTAAGGGTAAGGGTAAGGGTAAGGGTAAGGGTAAGGGTAAGGGTAAGGGTAAGGGTAAGGGTAAAGGTTAGGGTAAGCCTAAGGGTAAAAGCAAGGGTAAGGGTAAAGGTAAGGGTAAGGGTAAGGGTAAGGGTAAGGGTAAGGGTAAGGGTAAGGGTAAGGGTAAGGGTAAGCTTAAGGGTAAAAGCAAGGGTAAGGGTAAGGGTAAGGGTAAGGGTAAGCCTAAGGGTAAAACAAGGGTAAGGGTAAGGGTAAGGGTAAGGGTAAGCTTAAGAGTAAAAGCAAGGGTATGGGTAAGGGTAAGGGTGAGGGTAAGGGTAAGCTTAAGGGTTAAAGCAAGGGTAAGGGTAAGGGTAAGGGTAAGGGTAAGGGTAAAGGTAAGGGTAAGCCTAAGGGTAAATGCAAGGGTAAGGGTAAGGGTAAGGGTAAGGGTAAGGGTAAGGGTAAGGGTAAGGGTAAGGGTAAGGGTAAGGGTAAGGGTAAGGGTAAGGGTAAGGGTAAGGGTAAGGGTAAGGGTAAGGGTAAGGGTAAGGGTAAGGGTGAGCTTAAGGGTAAAAGCAAGGGTAAGGGTAAGGGTAAGGGTAAGGGTAAGGGTAAGGGTAAGGGTAAGGGTAAGGGTAAGGGTAAGGGTAAGGGTAAGGGTAAGGGTAAGGGTAAGGGTAAGCTTAAGGGTAAAAGCAAGGGTAAGGGTAAGGGTAAGGGTGAGGGTAAGGGTAAGGGTAAGGGTAAGGGTAAGCTTAAGGGTAAAAGCAAGGGTAAGGGTAAGGGTAAGGGTAAGGGTAAGGGTAAGGGTAAGGGTAAGGGTAAGCTTAAGGGTAAAAGCAAGGGTAAGGGTAAGGGTAAGGGTAAGGGTAAGGGTAAGGGTAAGGGTAAGGGTAAAGGTAAGGGTAAGCCTAAGGGTAAAAGCAAGGGTAAGGGTAAGGGTTAGGTTAAGGGTAAGGGTAAGGGTAAGGGTAAGGGTAAGGGTAAGGGTAAGGGTAAGGGTAAGGGTAAGTGTAAGGGTAAGGGTAAGGGTAAGCTTAAGGGTAAAAGCAAGGGTAAGGGTAAGGGTAAGGGTAAGGGTGAGGGTAAGGGTAAGGGTAAGGGTAAGGGTAAGGGTAAGGGTAAGGGTAAGCTTAAGGGCAAGGGTAAGGGTAAGGGTAAAGGTAAGGGTAAGCCTAAGGGTAAAAGCAAGGGTAAGGGTAAGGGTTAGGGTAAGGGTAAGGGTAAGGGTAAGGGTAAGGGTAAGGGTAAGTATAAGGGTAAGTGTAAGGGTAAGCTTAAGGGTAAAAGCAAGGGTAAGGGTAAGGGTAAGGGTAAGGGTAAGGGTAAGGGTAAGGGTAAGGGTAAGGGTAAGGGTAAGGGTAAGGGTTAGGGTAAGGGTAAGGGTAAGGGTAAGCTTAAGGGTAAGGGTAAGGGTAAGGGTAAGGGTAAGCCTAAGGGTAAAAGCAAGGGTAAGGGTAAGGGTAAGGGTAAGGGTAAGCTTAAGGGTAAAAGCAAGGGTAAGGGTAAGGGTAAGGGTAAGGGTAAGGGTAAGGGTAAGCTTAAGGGTGAAAGCAAGGGTAAGGGTAAGGGTAAGGGTAAGGGTAAGGGTAAGGGTAAGGGTAAGGGTAAGGGTAAGGGTAAGGGTAAGGGTAAGGGTAAGGGTAAGGGTAAGGGTAAGGGTAAGGGTAAGGGTAAGGGTACGGGTAAGGGTAAGGGTAAGGGTAAGGGTAAGGGTAAGCTTAAAGGTAAAAGCAAGGGTGAGGGTAAGGGTGAGGGTAAGGGTAAGGGTAAGGGTAAGGGTAAGGGTAAGGGTAAGGGTAAGGGTAAGGGTAAGCTTAAGGGTAAAAGCAAGGGTAAGGGTAAGGGTAAGGGTAAGGGTAAGGGTAAGGGTAAGGATAAGGGTAAAGGTAAGGGTAAGCCTAAGGGTAAAAGCAAGGGTAAGGGTAAGGGTAAGGGTAAGCTTAAGGGTAAAAGCAAGGGTAAGGGTAAGGGTAAGGGTAAGGGTAAGGGTAAGGGTAAGGGTAAGGGTAAGCTTAAGGGTAAGGATAAGGGTAAGGGTAAAAGCAAGGGTAAGGGTAAGGGTAAGGGTAAGGGTAAGGGTAAGGGTAAGGGTAAGCTTAAGGGTAAAAGCAAGGGTAAGGGTAAGGGTAAGGGTAAGGGTAAGGGTAAGGGTAAGGGTAAGGGTAAGGGTAAGGGTAAGCTTAAGGGTAAGGGTAAGGGTAAGGGTAAGGGTAAGCTTAAGGGTAAAAGCAAGGGTAAGGGTAAGGGTAAGGGTAAGGGTAAGGGTAAGGGTAAGGGTAAGGGTAAGGGTAAGAGTAAGGGTAAGGGTAAGGGTAAGCTTAAGGGTAAAAGCAAGGGTAAGGGTAAGGGTAAGGGTAAGGGTAAGGGTAAGGGTAAGGGTAAGGGTAAGGGTAAGGGTAAGGGTAAGGGTAAGCTTAAGGGTAAAAGCAAGGGTAAGGGTAAGGGTAAGGGTAAGGGTAAGGGTAAGGGTAAGGGTAAGGGTGAGGGTAAGGGTAAGGGTAAGGGTAAGGGTAAGCTTAAGGGTAAGGGTAAGGGTAAGGGTAAGGGTAAGCTTAAGGGTAAAAGCAAGGGTAAGGGTAAGGGTAAGGGTAAGGGTAAGGGTAAGCTTAAGGGTAAGGGTAAGGGTAAGGGTAAGGGTAAGCTTAAGGGTATAAGCAAGGGTAAGGTTAAGGGTAAGGGTAAGGGTAAGGGTAAGGGTAAGGGTAAGCTTAAGGGTAAGGGTAAGGGTAAGGGTAAGGGTAAGCTTAAGGGTAAAAGCAAGGGTAAGGGTAAGGGTAAGGGTAAGGGTAAGGGTAAGGGTAAGGGTAAGGGTAAGCTTAAGGGTAAAAGCAAGGGTAAGGGTAAGGGTAAGGGTAAGGGTAAGGGTAAGGGTAAGGGTAAGGGTAAGGGTAAGGGTAAGCTTAAGGGTAAAAGCAAGGGTAAGGGTTAGGGTAAGGGTAAGGGTAAGGGTAAGGGTAAGCTTGAGGGTAAAAGCAAGGGTAAGGGTAAGGGTAAGGGTAAGGGTAAAGGTAAGGGTAAGCCTAAGGGTAAAAGCAAGGGTAAGTGTAAGGGTAAGGGTAAGGGTAAGGGTAAGGGTAAGGGTAAGGGTAAGGGTAAGGGTAAGGGTAAGGGTAAGCTTAAGGGTATAAGCAAGGGTAAGGGTAAGGGTAAGGGTGAGGGTAAGGGTAAGGGTAAGGGTAAGCTTAAGGGTAAAAGCAAGGGTAAGGGTAAGGGTAAGGGTAAGGGTAAGGGTAAGGGTAAGGGTAAGCTTAAGGGTAAAAGCAAGGGTAAGGGTAAGGGTAAGGGTAAGGGTAAGGGTAAGGGTAAGGGTAAGGGTAAGGGTAAGGGTAAAGGTTAGGGTAAGCCTAAGGGTAAAAGCAAGGGTAAGGGTAAAGGTAAGGGTAAGGGTAAGGGTAAGGGTAAGGGTAAGGGTAAGGGTAAGGGTAAGGGTAAGCTTAAGGGTAAAAGCAAGGGTAAGGGTAAGGGTAAGGGTAAGGGTAAGCCTAAGGGTAAAACAAGGGTAAGGGTAAGGGTAAGGGTAAGGGTAAGCTTAAGAGTAAAAGCAAGGGTAAGGGTAAGGGTAAGGGTGAGGGTAAGGGTAAGCTTAAGGGTTAAAGCAAGGGTAAGGGTAAGGGTAAGGGTAAGGGTAAGGGTAAAGGTAAGGGTAAGCCTAAGGGTAAAAGCAAGGGTAAGGGTAAGGGTAAGGGTAAGGGTAAGGGTAAGGGTAAGGGTAAGGGTAAGGGTAAGGGTAAGGGTAAGGGTAAGGGTGAGCTTAAGGGTAAAAGCAAGGGTAAGGGTAAGGGTAAGGGTAAGGGTAAGGGTAAGGGTAAGGGTAAGGGTAAGGGTAAGGGTAAGGGTAAGGGTAAGGGTAAGGGTAAGCTTAAGGGTAAAAGCAAGGGTAAGGGTAAGGGTAAGGGTGAGGGTAAGGGTAAGGGTAAGGGTAAGGGTAAGCTTAAGGGTAAAAGCAAGGGTAAGGGTAAGGGTAAGGGTAAGGGTAAGGGTAAGGGTAAGGGTAAGGGTAAGCTTAAGGGTAAAAGCAAGGGTAAGGGTAAGGGTAAGGGTAAGGGTAAGGGTAAGGGTAAAGGTAAGGGTAAGCCTAAGGGTAAAAGCAAGGGTAAGGGTAAGGGTTAGGTTAAGGGTAAGGGTAAGGGTAAGGGTAAGGGTAAGGGTAAGGGTAAGGGTAAGTGTAAGGGTAAGGGTAAGGGTAAGCTTAAGGGTAAAAGCAAGGGTAAGGGTAAGGGTAAGGGTAAGGGTGAGGGTAAGGGTAAGGGTAAGGGTAAGGGTAAGGGTAAGGGTAAGGGTAAGCTTTAGGGTAAGGGTAAGGGTAAGGGTAAAGGTAAGGGTAAGCCTAAGGGTAAAAGCAAGGGTAAGGGTAAGGGTTAGGGTAAGGGTAAGGGTAAGGGTAAGGGTAAGGGTAAGGGTAAGGGTAAGGGTAAGTATAAGGGTAAGGGTAAGGGTGAGCTTAAGGGTAAAAGCAAGGGTAAGGGTAAGGGTAAGGGTAAGGGTAAGGGTAAGGGTAAGGGTAAGGGTAAGGGTAAGGGTAAGGGTTAGGGTAAGGGTAAGGGTAAGGGTAAGCTTAAGGGTAAGGGTAAGGGTAAGGGTAAGGGTAAGCCTAAGGGTAAAAGCAAGGGTAAGGGTAAGGGTAAGGGTAAGGGTAAGCTTAAGGGTAAAAGCAAGGGTAAGGGTAAGGGTAAGGGTAAGGGTAAGGGTAAGGGTAAGCTTAAGGGTAAAAGCAAGGGTAAGGGTAAGGGTAAGGGTAAGGGTAAGGGTAAGCCTAAGGGTAAAAGCAAGGGTAAGGGTAAGGGTAAGGGTAAGGGTAAGGGTAAGGGTAAGGGTAAGGGTAAGGGTAAGGGTAAGGGTAAGGGTAAGGGTAAGGGTAAGGGTAAGGGTAAGGGTAAGGGTAAGGGTAAGGGTAAGGGTAAGGGTAAGGGTAAGGGTAAGGGTAAGGGTAAGGGTAAGGGTAAGGGTAAGGGGAAGCTTAAAGGTAAAAGCAAGGGTGAGGGTAAGGGTGAGGGTAAGGGTAAGGGTAAGGGTAAGGGTAAGGGTAAGGGTAAGGGTAAGGGTAAGGGTAAGTATAAGGGTAAGGGTAAGGGTAAGCTTAAGGGTAAAAGCAAGGGTAAGGGTAAGGGTAAGGGTAAGGGTAAGGGTAAGGGTAAGGGTAAGGGTAAGGGTAAGGGTTAGGGTAAGGGTAAGGGTAAGGGTAAGCTTAAGGGTAAGGGTAAGGGTAAGGGTAAGGGTAAGCCTAAGGGTAAAAGCAAGGGTAAGGGTAAGGGTAAGGGTAAGGGTAAGCTTAAGGGTAAAAGCAAGGGTAAGGGTAAGGGTAAGGGTAAGGGTAAGGGTAAGGGTAAGCTTAAGGGTAAAAGCAAGGGTAAGGGTAAGGGTAAGGGTAAGGGTAAGGGTAAAGGTAAGGGTAAGCCTAAGGGTAAAAGCAAGGGTAAGGGTAAGGGTAAGGGTAAGGGTAAGGGTAAGGGTAAGGGTAAGGGTAAGGGTAAGGGTAAGGGTAAGGGTAAGGGTAAGGGTAAGGGTAAGGGTAAGGGTAAGGGTAAGGGTAAGGGTAAGGGTAAGGGTAAGGGTAAGCTTAAGGGTAAAAGCAAGGGTAAGGGTAAGGGTAAGGGTAAGGGTAAGGGTAAGGGTAAGGGTAAGGGTAAGGGTAAGGGTAAGGGTAAGGGTAAGGGTAAGGGTAAGGGTAAGGGTAAGGGTAAGGGTAAGGGTAAGGGTAAGGGTAAGGGTAAGGGTAAGGGTAAGGGTAAGCTTAAAGGTAAAAGCAAGGGTGAGGGTAAGGGTGAGGGTAAGGGTAAGGGTAAGGGTAAGGGTAAGGGTAAGGGTAAGGGTAAGGGTAAGCTTAAGGGTAGAAGCAAGGGTAAGGGTAAGGGTAAGGGTAAGGGTAAGGGTAAGGGTAAGGATAAGGGTAAAGGTAAGGGTAAGCCTAAGGGTAAAAGCAAGGGTAAGGGTAAGGGTAAGGGTAAGGGTAAGGGTAAGGGTAAGCTTAAGGGTAAAAGCAAGGGTAAGGGTAAGGGTAAGGGTAAGGGTAAGGGTAAGGGTAAGGGTAAGCTTAAGGGTAAGGATAAGGGTAAGGGTAAAAGCAAGGGTAAGGGTAAGGGTAAGGGTAAGGGTAAGGGTAAGGGTAAGCTTAAGGGTAAAAGCAAGGGTAAGGGTAAGGGTAAGGGTAAGGGTAAGGGTAAGGGTAAGGGTAAGGGTAAGGGTAAGGGTAAGGGTAAGCTTAAGGGTAAGGGTAAGGGTAAGGGTAAGGGTAAGCTTAAGGGTAAAAGCAAGGGTAAGGGTAAGGGTAAGGGTAAGGGTAAGGGTAAGGGTAAGGGTAAGGGTAAGGGTAAGGGTAAGGGTAAGCTTAAGGGTAAAAGCAAGGGTAAGGGTAAGGGTAAGGGTAAGGGTAAGGGTTAGGGTAAGGGTAAGGGTAAGGGTAAGGGTAAGGGTAAGCTTAAGGGTAAAAGCAAGGGTAAGGGTAAGGGTAAGGGTAAGGGTAAGGGTAAGGGTAAGGGTAAGGGTAAGGGTAAGGGTAAGGGTAAGGGTAAGGGTAAGGGTAAGGGTAAGGGTAAGGGTAAGGGTAAGCTTAAGGGTAAGGGTAAGGGTAAGGGTAAGCTTAAGGGTAAAAGCAAGGGTAAGGGTAAGGGTAAGGGTAAGGGTAAGGGTAAGCTTAAGGGTAAGGGTAAGGGTAAGGGTAAGGGTAAGCTTAAGGGTAAAAGCAAGGGTAAGGTTAAGGGTAAGGGTAAGGGTAAGGGTAAGGGTAAGGGTAAGCTTAAGGGTAAGGGTAAGGGTAAGGGTAAGGGTAAGCTTAAGGGTAAAAGCAAGGGTAAGGGTAAGGGTAAGGGTAAGGGTAAGGGTAAGGGTAAGGGTAAGGGTAAGGGTAAGGATAAGGGTAAGGGTAAGGGTAAGGGTAAGGGTAAGGGTAAGCTTAAGGGTAAGGGTAAGGGTAAGGGTAAGTTTAAGGGTAAAAGCAAGGGTGAGGGTAAGGGTAAGGGTAAGGGTAAGGGTAAGCTTAAGGGTAAAAGCAAGGGTAAGGGTAAGGGTAAGGGTAAGGGTAAGGGTAAGGGTAAGGGTAAGGGTAAGGGTAAGGGTAAGGGTAAGGTTAAGGGTAAGCTTAAGGGTAAGGGTAAGGGTAAGGGTAAGCTTAAGGGTAAAAGCAAGGGTAAGGGTAAGGGTAAGGGTAAGGGTAAGGGTAAAGGTAAGGGTAAGCCTAAGGGTAAAAGCAAGGGTAAGGGTAAGGGTAAGGGTAAGGGTAAGGGTAAGGGTAAGGGTAAGGGTAAGGGTAAGGGTAAGCTTAAGGGTAAAAGCAAGGGTAAGGGTAAGGGTAAGGGTAAGGGTAAGGGTAAGGGTAAGGTTAAGGGTAAGGGTAAGGGTAAGCTTAAGGGTAAAAGCAAGGGTAAGGGTAAGGGTAAGGGTAAGGGTAAGGGTAAGGGTAAGGGTAAGGGTAAGGGTAAGGGTAAGGGTAAGCTTAAGGGTAAAAGTAAGGGTAAGGGTAAGGGTAAGGGTAAGGGTAAGGGTTAGGGTAAGGGTAAAGGTAAGGGTAAGCCTAAGGGTAAAAGCAAGGGTAAGGGTAAGGGTTAGGGTAAGGGTAAGGGTAAGGGTAAGGGTAAGGGTAAGGGTAAGAGTAAGGGTAAGGGTAAGGGTAAGCTTAAGGGTAAAAGCAAGGGTAAGGGTAAGGGTAAGGGTAAGGGTAAGCCTAAGGGTAAAAGCAAGGGTAAGGGTAAGGTTAAGGGTAAGGGTAAGGGTAAGCTTAAGGATAAAAGCAAGGGTAAGGGTAAGGGTAAGGGTAAGGGTAAGGGTAAGCTTAAGGGTAAAAGCAAGGGTAAGGGTAAGGGTGAGGGTAAGGGTAAGGGTAAGGGTAAGGGTAAAGGTAAGGGTAAGCCTAAGAGTAAAAGCAAGGGTAAGGGTAAGGGTAAGAGTAAGGGTAAGCTTAAGGGTAAAAGCAAGGGTAAGGGTAAGGGTAAGGGTAAGGGTAAGGGTAAGGGTAAGGGTAAGGGTAAGGGTAAGGGTAAGGGTAAGGGTAAGGGTAAGGGTAAGGGTAAGGGTAAGGGTAAGGGTAAGCTTAAGGGTAAAAGCAAGGGAAAGGGTAAGGGTAAGGGTAAGGGTAAGGGTAAAGGTAAGGGTAAGCCTAAGGGTAAAAGCAAGGGTAAGGGTAAGGGTAAGGGTAAGGGTAAGGGTAAGGGTAAGGGTAAGGGTAAGGGTAAGGGTAAGGGTAAGGGTAAGGGTAAGGGTAAGGGTAAGGGTAAGGGTAAGGGTAAGGGTAAGGGTAAGGGTAAGCTTAAGGGTAAAAGCAAGGGTAAGGGTAAGGGTAAGGGTAAGGGTAAGCCTAAGGGTAAAAGCAAGGGTAAGGGTAAGGGTAAGGGTAAGGGTAAGGGTAAGGGTAAGCTTAAGGGTAAAAGCAAGGGTAAGGGTAAGGGTAAGGGTAAGGGTAAGGGTAAGGGTAAGCTCAAGGGTAAAAGCAAGGGTAAGGGTAAGGGTAAGGGTAAGGGTAAGGGTAAGGGTAAAGGTAAGGGTAAGGGTAAAGGTAAGGGTAAGCCTAAGGGTAAAAGCAAGGGTAAGGGTAAGGGTAAGGGTAAGGGTAAGGGTAAGGGAAAGGGTAAGGGTAAGGGTAAGCTTAAGGGTAAAAGCAAGGGTAAGGGTAAGGGTAAGGGTAAGGGTAAGGGTAAGGGTAAGGGTAAGGGTAAGCTTAAGGGTAAGGGTAAGGGTAAGGGTAAGCTTAAGGGTAAAAGCAAGGGTAAGGGTAAGGGTAAGGGTAAGGGTAAGCTTAAGGGTGAAAGCAAGGGTAAGGGTAAGGGTAAGGGTAAGGGTAAGGGTAAGGGTAAGGGTAAGGGTAAGGGTAAGCTTAAGGGTAAGGGTAAGGGTAAGGGTAAGGGTAAGCTTAAGGGTAAAAGCAAGGGTAAGGGTAAGGGTAAGGGTAAAGGTAAGGGTAAGCTTAAGGGTAAGGGTAAGGGTAAGGGTAAGGGTAAGCTTAAGGGTAAAAGCAAGGGTAAGGTTAAGGGTAAGGGTAAGGGTAAGGGTAAGGGTAAGGGTAAGCTTAAGGGTAAGGGTAAGGGTAAGGGTAAGGGTAAGCTTAAGGGTAAAAGCAAGGGTAAGGGTAAGGGTAAGGGTAAGGGTAAGGGTAAGGGTAAGGGTAAGGGTAAGGGTAAGGGTAAGGGTAAGGGTAAGCTTAAGGGTAAGGGTAAGGGTAAGGGTAAGCTTAAGGGTAAAAGCAAGGGTAAGGGTAAGGGTAAGGGTAAGGGTAAGGGTAAGCTTAAGGGTAAAAGCAAGGGTAAGGGTAAGGGTAAGGGTAAGGGTAAGGGTAAGGGTAAGGGTAAGGGTAAGGGTAAGGGTAAGGGTAAGGGTAAGCTTAAGGGTAAGGGTAAGGGTAAGGGTAAGCTTAAGGGTAAAAGCAAGGGTAAGGGTAAGGGTAAGGGTAAGGGTAAGGGTAAAGGTAAGGGTAAGCCTAAGGGTAAAAGCAAGGGTAAGGGTAAGGGTAAGGGTAAGGGTAAGGGTAAGGGTAAGGGTAAGGGTAAGGGTAAGGGTAAGGGTAAGGGTAAGGGTAAGGGTAAGGGTAAGGGTAAGGGTAAGGGTAAGGGTAAGGGTAAGGGTAAGCTTAAGGGTAAAAGCAAGGGTAAGGGTAAGGGTAAGGGTAAGGGTAAGCCTAAGGGTAAAAGCAAGGGTAAGGGTAAGGGTAAGGGTAAGGGTAAGGGTAAGCTTAAGGGTAAAAGCAAGGGTAAGGGTAAGGGTAAGGGTAAGGGTAAGGGTAAGGGTAAGCTCAAGGGTAAAAGCAAGGGTAAGGGTAAGGGTAAGGGTAAGGGTAAAGGTAAGGGTAAGGGTAAAGGTAAGGGTAAGCCTAAGGGTAAAAGCAAGGGTAAGGGTAAGGGTAAGGGTAAGGGTAAGGGTAAGGGTAAGGGTAAGGGTAAGGGTAAGGCTAAGGGTAAGGGTAAGCTTAAGGGTAAAAGCAAGGGTAAGGGTAAGGGTAAGGGTAAGGGTAAGGGTAAGGGTAAGGGTAAGGGTAAGGGTAAGGGTAAGGGTAAGCTTAAGGGTAAGGGTAAGGGTAAGGGTAAGCTTAAGGGTAAAAGCAAGGGTAAGGGTAAGGGTAAGGGTAAGGGTAAGCTTAAGGGTGAAAGCAAGGGTAAGGGTAAGGGTAAGGGTAAGGGTAAGGGTAAGGGTAAGGGTAAGGGTAAGCTTAAGGGTAAGGGTAAGGGTAAGGGTAAGGGTAAGCTTAAGGGTAAAAGCAAGGGTAAGGGTAAGGGTAAGGGTAAGGGTAAGGGTAAGCTTAAGGGTAAGGGTAAGGGTAAGGGTAAGGGTAAGCTTAAGGGTAAAAGCAAGGGTAAGGTTAAGGGTAAGGGTAAGGGTAAGGGTAAGGGTAAGGGTAAGCTTAAGGGTAAGGGTAAGGGTAAGGGTAAGGGTAAGCTTAAGGGTAAAAGCAAGGGTAAGGGTAAGGGTAAGGGTAAGGGTAAGGGTAAGGGTAAGGGTAAGGGTAAGGGTAAGGGTAAGGGTAAGGGTAAGGGTAAGCTTAAGGGTAAGGGTAAGGGTAAGGGTAAGCTTAAGGGTAAAAGCAAGGGTAAGGGTAAGGGTAAGGGTAAGGGTAAGCTTAAGGGTAAAAGCAAGGGTAAGGGTAAGGGTAAGGGTAAGGGTAAGGGTAAGGGTAAGGGTAAGGGTAAGGGTAAGGGTAAGGGTAAGGGTAAGCTTAAGGGTAAGGGTAAGGGTAAGGGTAAGCTTAAGGGTAAAAGCAAGGGTAAGGGTAAGGGTAAGGGTAAGGGTAAGGGTAAAGGTAAGGGTAAGCCTAAGGGTAAAAGCAAGGGTAAGGGTAAGGGTAAGGGTAAGGGTAAGGGTAAGGGTAAGGGTAAGGGTAAGGGTAAGGGTAAGGGTAAGGGTAAGGGTAAGGGTAAGGGTAAGGGTAAGGGTAAGCTTAAGGGTAAAAGCAAGGGTAAGGGTAAGGGTAAGGGTAAGGGTCAGGGTAAGGGTAAGGGTGAGGTTAAGGGTAAGGGTAAGGGTAAGCTTAAGTGTAAAAGCAAGGGTAAGGGTAAGGGTAAGGGTAAGGGTAAGGGTAAGGGTAAGGGTAAGGGTAAGGGTAAGCTTAAGGGTAAAAGCAAGGGTAAGGGTAAGGGTAAGGGTAAGGGTAAGGGTTAGGGTAAGGGTAAAGGTAAGGGTAAGCCTAAGGGTAAAAGCAAGGGTAAGGGTAAGGGTAAGGGTAAGGGTAAGGGTAAGGGTAAGGGTAAGGGTAAGGGTAAGGGTAAGGGTAAGGGTAAGGGTAAGGGTAAGAGTAAGGGTAAGGGTAAGGGTAAGCTTAAGGGTAAAAGCAAGGGTAAGGGTAAGGGTAAGGGTAAGGGTAAGGGTAAGCTTTAGGGTAAAAGCAAGGGTAAGGGTAAGGGTGAGGGTAAGGGTAAGGGTAAGGGTAAGGGTAAAGGTAAGGGTAAGCCTAAGAGTAAAAGCAAGGGTAAGGGTAAGGGTAAGGGTAAGGGTAAGGGTAAGGGTAAGGGTAAGGGTAAGCCTAAGGGTAAAAGCAAGGGTAAGGGTAAGGTTAAGGGTAAGGGTAAGGGTAAGCTTAAGGGTAAAAGCAAGGGTAAGGGTAAGGGTAAGGGTAAGGGTAAGGGTAAGCTTAAGGGTAAAAGCAAGGGTAAGGGTAAGGGTGAGGGTAAGGGTAAGGGTAAGGGTAAGGGTAAAGGTAAGGGTAAGCCTAAGAGTAAAAGCAAGGGTAAGGGTAAGGGTAAGGGTAAGGGTAAGGGTAAGGGTAAGCTTAAGGGTAAAAGCAAGGGTAAGGATAAGGGTAAGGGTAAGGGTAAGGGTAAGGGTAAGGGTAAGGGTAAGGGTAAGGGTAAGCTTAAGGGTAAAAGCAAGGGTAAGGGTAAGGGTAAGGGTAAGGGTAAGGGTAAGGGTAAGGGTAAGGGTAAGGGTAAGCTTAAGGGTAAAAGCAAGGGTAAGGGTTAGGGTAAGGGTAATGGTAAGGGTAAGGGTAAGGGTAAGCTTAAGGGTAAAAGCAAGGGTAAGGGTAAGGGTAAGGGTAAGGGTAAGGGTAAGGGTAAAGGTAAGGGTAAGCCTAAGGGTAAAAGCAAGGGTAAGGGTAAGGGTAAGGGTAAGGGTATGGGTAAGGGTAAGGGTAAGGGTAAGGGTAAGGGTAAGGGTAAGGGTAAGGGTAAGGGTAAGGGTAAGGGTAAGGGTAAGGGTAAGGGTAAGCTTAAGGGTATAAGCAAGGGTAAGGGTAAGGGTAAGGGTAAGGGTGAGGGTAAGGGTAAGGGTAAGGGTAAGGGTAAGCTTAAGGGTAAAAGCAAGGGTAAGGGTAAGGGTAAGGGTAAGGGTAAGGGTAAGCTTAAGGGTAAAAGCAAGGGTAAGGGTAAGGGTAAGGGTAAGGGTAAGGGTAAGGGTAAGGGTAAGGGTAAGGGTAAGGGTAAGGGTAAGGGTAAAGGTAAGGTTAAGCCTAAGGGTAAAAGCAAGGGTAAGGGTAAGGGTAAGGGTAAGGGTAAGGGTAAGGGTAAGGGTAAGGGTGAGGGTAAGGGTAAGGGTAAGGGTAAGGGTAAGGGTAAGGGTAAGGGTAAGGGTAAGGGTAAGGGTAAGGGTAAGGGTAAGGGTAAGCTTAAGGGTAAAAGCAAGGGTAAGGGTAAGGGTAAGCCTAAGGGTAAAAGCAAGGGTAAGGGTAAGGGTAAGGGTAAGGGTAAGGGTAAGCTTAAGGGTAAAAGCAAGGGTAAGGGTAAGGGTAAGGGTAAGGGTAAGGGTAAGGGTAAGGGTAAGCTTAAGGGTAAAAGCAAGGGTAAGGGTAAGGGTAAGGGTAAGGGTAAGGGTAAGGGTAAGGGTAAGGGTAAGGGTAAAGGTAAGGGTAAGCCTAAGGGTCAAAGCAAGGGTAAGGGTAAGGGTAAGGGTAAGGGTAAGGGTAAGGGTAAGGGTAAGGGTAAGGGTAAGGGTAAGGGTAAGGGTAAGGGTAAGCTTAAGGGTAAAAGCAAGGGTAAGGGTAAGGGTAAGGGTAAGGGTAAGGGTAAGGGTAAGGGTAAGGGTAAGGGTAAGGGTAAGGGTAAGGGTAAGCTTAAGGGTGAGGGTAAGGGTAAGGGTAAGGGTAAGCCTAAGGGTAAAAGCAAGGGTAAGTGTAAGGGTAAGGGTAAGGGTAAGGGTAAGCTTAAGGGTAAAAGCAAGGGTAAGGGTAAGGGTAAGGGTAAGGGTAAGGGTAAGGGTAAGGGTAAGCTTAAGGGTAAAAGCAAGGGTAAGGGTAAGGGTAAGGGTAAGGGTAAGGGTAAGGGTAAGGCTAAAGGTAAGGGTAAGCCTAAGGGTAAAATCAAGGGTAAGGGTAAGGGTAAGGGTAAGGGTAAGGGTAAGGGTAAGGGTAAGGGTAAGGGTTAGCTTAAGGGTAAAAGCAAGGGCAAGGGTAAGGGTAAGGTTAAGGGTAAGGGTAAGGGTAAGGGTAAGGGTAAGGGTTAGCTTAAGGGTAAAAGCAAGGGTAAGGGTAAGGGTAAGGGTAAGGGTAAGGGTAAGGGTAAGGGTAAGGGTAAGGGTAAGGGTAAGCTTAAGGGTAAAAGCAAGGGTAAGGGTAAGGGTAAGGGTAAGGGTAAGCCTAAGGGTAAAAGCAAGGGTAAGGGTAAGGGTAAGGGTAAGGTTAAGTGTAAGCTTAAGGGTAAAAGCAAGGGTAAGGGTAAGGGTAAGGGTAAGGGTAAGGGTAAGGGTAAGCTTAAGGGTAAAAGCAAGGGTGAGGGTAAGGGTAAGGGTAAGGGTAAGGGTAAGGGTAAGGGTAAGGGTAAGGGTAAGGGTAAGGGTAAGGGTAAGCTTAAGGGTAAAAGCAAGGGTAAGGGTAAGGGTAAGGGTAAGGGTAAGGGTAAGGGTAAGCTTAAGGGTAAAAGCAAGGGTAAGGGTAAGGGTAAGGGTAAGGGTAAGGGTAAAGGTAAGGGTAAGCCTAAGGGTAAAAGCAAGGGTAAGGGTAAGGGTAAGGGTAAGGGTAAGGGTTAGGGTAAGGGTAAGGGTAAGGGTAAGGGTAAGGGTAAGGGTAAGGGTAAGGGTAAGGGTAAGGGTAAGGGTAAGGGTAAGGGTAAGCTTAAGGGTAAAAGCAAGGGTAAGGGTAAGGGAAAGGGTAAGGGTAAGCCTAAGGGTAAAAGCAAGGGTAAGGGTAAGGGTAAGGGTAAGGGTAAGGGTAAGCTTAAGGGTAAAAGCAAGAGTAAGGGTAAGGGTAAGGGTAAGGGTAAGGGTAAGGGTAAGCTTAAGGGTAAAAGCAAGGGTAAGGGTAAAGGTCAGGGTAAGGGTAAGGGTAAGGGTAAGGGTAAGGGTAAGGGTAAAGGTAAGGGTAAGCCTAAGGGTAAAAGCAAGGGTAAGGGTAAGGGTAAGGGTAAGGGTAAGGGTAAGGGTAAGGTTAAGGGTAAGGGTAAGGGTAAGCTTAAGGGTAAAAGCAAGGGTAAGGGTAAGGGTAAGGGTAAGGGTAAGGGTAAGGGTAAGGGTAAGGGTAAGGGTAAGGGTAAGGGTAAGGGTAAGGGTAAGGGTAAGGGTAAGGGTAAGGGTAAGGGTAAGGGTAAGCTTAAGGGTAAGGGTAAGGGTAAGGGTAAGGGTAAGCTTAAGGGTAAAAGCAAGGGTAAGGGTAAGGGTAAGGGTAAGGGTAAGCTAAAGGGTAAAAGCAAGGGTAAGGGTAAGGGTAAGGGTAAGGGTAAGGGTAAGGGTAAGGGTAAGGGTAAGGGTAAGCTTAAGGGTAAGGGTAAGGGTAAGGGTAAGGGTAAGCTTAAGGGTAAAAGCAAGGGTAAGGGTAAGGGTAAGGGTAAGGGTAAGGGTAAGGGTAAGGGTAAGCTTAAGGGTAAGGGTAAGGGTAAGGGTAAGGGTAAGCTTAAGGGTAAAAGCAAGGGTAAGGGTAAGGGTGAGGGTAAGGGTAAGGGTAAGGGTAAGGGTAAGCTTAAGGGTAAGGGTAAGGGTAAGGGTAAGGGTAAGCTTAAGGGTAAAAGCAAGGGTAAGGGTAAGGGTAAGGGTAAGGGTAAGGGTAAGGGTAAGGGTAAGGGTAAGGGTAAGGGTAAGGGTAAGGGTAAGGGTAAGGGTAAGGGTAAGGGTAAGGGAAAGCTTAAGGGTAAGGGTAAGGGTAAGGGTAAGGGTAAGCTTAAGGGTAAAAGCAAGGGTAAGGGTAAGGGTAAGGGTAAGCTTAAGGGTAAAAGCAAGGGTAAGGGTAAGGGTAAGGGTAAGGGTAAGGGTAAGGGTAAGGGTAAGGGTAAGGGTAAGGGTAAGGGTAAGGGTAAGGGTAAGGGTAAAGGTAAGGGTAAGGGTAAGCTTAAGGGTAAGGGTAAGGGTAAGGGTAAGGGTAAGCTTAAGGGTAAAAGCAAGGGTAAGGGTGAGGGTAAGGGTAAGGGTAAGGGTAAAGGTAAGGGTAAGCCTAAGGGTAAAAGCAAGGATAAGGGTAAGGGTAAGGGTAAGGGTAAGGGTAAGGGTAATGGTAAGGGTAAGGGTAAGGGTAAGGGTAAGCTTAAGGGTAAAAGCAAGGGTTAGGGTAAGGGTAAGGGTAAGGGTAAGGGTAAGGGTAAGGGTAAGGGTAAGCTTAAGGGTAAAAGCAAGGGTAAGGGTAAGGGTAAGGGTAAGGGTAAGGGTTAGGGTAAGGGTAAAGGTAAGGGTAAGCCTAAGGGTAAAAGCAAGGGTAAGGGTAAGGGTAAGGGTAAGGGTAAAGGTAAGGGTAAGGGTAAGGGTAAGGGTAAGGGTAAGGGTAACGGTAAAGGTATGAGTAAGGGTAAGGGTAAGGGTAAGCTTAAGGGTAAAAGCAAGGGTAAGGGTAAGGGTAAGGGTAAGGGTAAGCCTAAGGGTAAAAGCAAGGGTAAGGGTAAGGGTAAGGGTAAGGGTAAGGGTAAGCTTAAGGGTAAAAGCAAGGGTAAGGGTAAGGGTAAGGGTAAGGGTAAGGGTAAGGGTAAGGGTAAGGGTAAGCTTAAGGGTAAAAGCAAGGGTAAGGGTAAGGGTAAGGGTAAGGGTAAGGGTAAGGGTAAGGGTAAAGGTAAGGGTAAGCCTAAGGGTAAAAGCAAGGGTAAGGGTAAGGGTAAGGGTAAGGGTAAGGGTAAGGGTAAGGGTAAGCTTAAGGGTAAAAGCAAGGGTAAGGGTAAGGGTAAGGGTAAGGGTAAGGGTAAGGGTAAGGGTGAGGGTAAGGGTAAGCTTAAGGGTAAAAGCAAGGGTAAGGGTAAGGGTAAGGGTAAGGGTAAGGGTAAGGGTAAAGGAAAGGGTAAGCCTAAGGGTAAAAGCAAGGGTAAGGGTAAGGGTAAGGGTAAGGGTAAGAGTAAGGGTAAGGGTAAGGGTAAGGGTAAGCTTAAGGGTAAAAGCAAGGGTAAGGGTAAGGGTAAGGGTAAGGGTAAGCCTAAGGGTAAAAGCAAGGGTAAGGGTAAGGCTAAGGGTAAGGGTAAGTGTAAGCTTAAGGGTAAAAGCAAGGGTAAGGGTAAGGGTAAGGGTAAGGGTATGCTTAAGGGTAAAAGCAAGGGTGAGGGTAAGGGTAAGGGTAAGGGTAAGGGTAAGGGTGAGGGTAAGGGTAAGGGTAAGGGTAAGCTTAAGGGTAAAAGCAAGGGTAAGGGTAAGGGTAAGGGTAAGGGTAAGGGTAAGGGTAAGCTTAAGGGTAAAAGCAAGGGTAAGGGTAAGGGTAAGGGTAAGGGTAAGGGTAAAGGTAAGGGTAAGCCTAAGGGTAAAAGCAAGGGTAAGGGTAAGGGTAAGGGTAAGGGTAAGGGTTAGGGAAAGGGTAAGGGTAAGGGTGAGGGTAAGGGTAAGGGTAAGGGTAAGGGTAAGGGTAAGGGTAAGGGTAAGGGTAAGGGTAAGGGTAAGGGTAAGCTTAAGTGTAAAAGCAAGGGTAAGGGTAAGGGAAAGGGTAAGGGTAAGCCTAAGGGTAAAAGCAAGGGTAAGGGTAAGGGTAAGGGTAAGGGTAAGGGTAAGCTTAAGGGTAAAAGCAAGAGTAAGGGTAAGGGTAAGGGTAAGGGTAAGGGTAAGGGTAAGCTTAAGGGTAAGGGTAAGGGTAAGGGTAAGGGTAAGCTTAAGGGTAAAAGCAAGGGTAAGGGTAAGGGTAAGGGTAAGGGTAAGCTAAAGGGTAAAAGCAAGGGTAAGGGTAAGGGTAAGGGTAAGGGTAAGGGTAAGGGTAAGGGTAAGGGTAAGCTTAAGGGTAAGGGTAAGGGTAAGGGTAAGGGTAAGCTTAAGGGTAAAAGCAAGGGTAAGGGTAAGGGTAAGGGTAAGGGTAAGGGTAAGGGTAAGGGTAAGCTTAAGGGTAAGGGTAAGGGTAAGGGTAAGGGTAAGCTTAAGGGTAAAAGCAAGGGTAAGGGTAAGGGTGAGGGTAAGGGTAAGGGTAAGGGTAAGGGTAAGCTTAAGGGTAAGGGTAAGGGTAAGGGTAAGGGTAAGCTTAAGGGTAAAAGCAAGGTTAAGGGTAAGGGTAAGGGTAAGGGTAAGGGTAAGGGTAAGGGTAAGGGTAAGGGTAAGGGTAAGGGTAAGGGTAAGGGTAAGGGTAAGGGTAAGGGAAAGCTTAAGGGTAAGGGTAAGGGTAAGGGTAAGGGTAAGCTTAAGGGTAAAAGCAAGGGTAAGGGTAAGGGTAAGGGTAAGCTTAAGGGTAAAAGCAAGGGTAAGGGTAAGGGTAAGGGTAAGGGTAAGCTAAAGGGTAAAAGCAAGGGTAAGTGTAAGGGTAAGGGTAAGGGTAAGGGTAAGGGTAAGGGTAAGGGTAAGGGTAAGCTTAAGGGTAAGGGTAAGGGTAAGGGTGAGGGTAAGCTTAAGGGTAAAAGCAAGGGTAAGGGTAAGGGTAAGGGTAAGGGTAAGGGTAAAGGTAAGGGTAAGCCTAAGGGTAAAAGCAAGGATAAGGGTAAGGGTAAGGGTAAGGGTAAGGGTAAGGGTAAGGGTAAGGGTAAGGGTAAGGGTAAGCTTAAGGGTAAAAGCAAGGGTAAGGGTAAGGGTAAGGGTAAGGGTAAGGGTAAGGGTAAGGGTAAGGGTAAGTGTAAGGGTAAGGGTAAGGGTAAGCTTAAGGGTAAAAGCAAGGGTAAGGGTAAGGGTAAGGGTAAGGGTAAGGGTAAGGG
Organism: Myrrha octodecimguttata; assembly: GCA_958510865.1. Taxonomy (NCBI): domain Eukaryota; kingdom Metazoa; phylum Arthropoda; class Insecta; order Coleoptera; family Coccinellidae; genus Myrrha; species Myrrha octodecimguttata. The sequence continues at coordinate 97,417 of CAUEHS010000822.1, read as the reverse complement.
TAAGGGTAAGGGTAAGCTTAAGGGTAAAAGCAAGGGTAAGGGTAAGGGTAAGGGTTAGGGTAAGGGTAAAGGTAAGGGTAAGCCTATGGGTAAAAGCAAGGGTAAGGGTAAGGGTAAGGGTAAGGGTAAGGGTAAGGGTAAGGGTAAGGGTAAGGGTAAGGGTAAGAGTAAGGGTAAGGGTAAGGGTAAGCTTAAGGGTAAAAGCAAGGGTAAGGGTAAGGGTAAGGGTAAGGGTAAGCCTAAGGGAAAAAGCAAGGGTAAGGGTAAGGGTAAGGGTAAGGGTAAGGGTAAGCTTAAGGGTAAAAGCAAGGGTAAGGGTAAGGGTAAGGGTAAGGGTAAGGGTAAGGGTAAGCTTAAGGGTAAAAGCAAGGGTAAGGGTAAGGGTAAGGGTAAGGGTAAGGGTAAGGGTAAGGGTAAAGGTAAGGGTAAGCCTAAGGGTAAAAGCAAGGGTAAGGGTAAGGGTAAGGGTAAGGGTAAGGGTAAGGGTAAGGGTAAGGGTAAGCTTAAGGGTAAAAGCAAGGGTAAGGGTAAGGGTAAGGGTGAGGGTAAGGGTAAGGGTGAGGGTAAGGGTAAGCTTAAGGGTAAAAGCAAGGGTAAGGGTAAGGATAAGGGTAAGGGTGAGGGTAAGGGTAAGGGTAAGGGTAAGGGTAAGGGTAAGGGTAAGGGTAAGGGTAAGGGTAAGGGTAAGGGTAAGGGTAAGGGTAAAGGTAAGGGTAAGGGTAAGGGTAAGGGTAAGGGTAAGGGTAAGGGTAAGCTTAAGGGTAAAAGCAAGGGTAAGGGTTAGGGTAAGGGTAAGGGTAAGGGTAAAGGTTAGGGTAAGCTTAAGGGTAAAAGCAAGGGTAAGGGTAAGGGTAAGGGTAAGGGTAAGGGTAAGGGTAAGGGTAAGGGTAAGGGTAAGGGTAAGGGTAAGGGTAAGGGTAAGGGTAAGGGTAAGCTTAAGGGTAAAAGCAAGGGTAAGGGTAAGGGTAAGGGTAAGGGTAAGCCTAAGGGTAAATGCAAGGGTAAGGGTAAGGGTAAGGGTAAGGGTAAGTGTAAGCTTAAGGGTAAAAGCAAGGGTAAGGGTAAGGGTAAGGGTAAGGGTAAGGGTAAGGGTAAGCTTAAGGGTAAAAGCAAGGGTGAGGGTAAGGGTAAGGGTAAGGGTAAGGGTAAGGGTAAGGGTAAGGGTAAGGGTAAGGGTAAAGGTAAGGGTAAGGGTAAGCTTAAGGGTAAAAGCAAGGGTAAGGGTAAGGGTAAGGGTAAGGGTAAGGGTAAGGGTAAGCTTAAGGGTAAAAGCAAGGGTAAGGGTAAGGGTAAGGGTAAGGGTAAGGGTAAAGGTAAGGGTAAGCCTAAGGGTAAAAGCAAGGGTAAGGGTAAGGGTAAGGGTAAGGGTAAGGGTCAGGGTAAGGGTAAGGGTAAGGGTAAGGGTAAGGGTAAGGGTAAGGGTAAGGGTAAGGGTAAGGGTAAGGGTAAGGGTAAGGGTAAGGGTAAGGGTAAGCTTAAGGGTAAAAGCAAGGGTAAGGGTAAGGGAAAGGGTAAGGGTAAGCCTAAGGGTAAAAGCAAGGGTAAGGGTAAGGGTAAGGGTAAGCTTAAGGGTAAAAGCAAGAGTAAGGGTAAGGGTAAGGGTAAGGGTAAGGGTAAGGGTAAGCTTAAGGGTAAAAGCAAGGGTAAGGGTAAAGGTCAGGGTAAGGGTAAGGGTAAGGGTAAGGGTAAGGGTAAGGGTAAAGGTAAGGGTAAGCCTAAGGGTAAAAGCAAGGGTAAGGGTAAGGGTAAGGGTAAGGGTAAGGGTAAGGGTAAGGGTAAGGTTAAGGGTAAGGGTAAGGGTAAGCTTAAGGGTAAAAGCAAGGGTAAGGGTAAGGGTAAGGGTAAGGGTAAGGGTAAGGGTAAGGGTAAGGGTAAGGGTAAGGGTAAGGGTAAGGGTAAGGGTAAGGGTAAGGGTAAGGGTAAGGGTAAGGGTAAGGGTAAGGGTAAGGGTAAGGGTAAGCTTAAGGGTAAGGGTAAGGGTAAGGGTAAGGGTAAGCTTAAGGGTAAAAGCAAGGGTAAGGGTAAGGGTAAGGGTAAGGGTAAGCTAAAGGGTAAAAGCAAGGGTAAGGGTAAGGGTAAGGGTAAGGGTAAGGGTAAGGGTAAGGGTAAGGGTAAGGGTAAGCTTAAGGGTAAGGGTAAGGGTAAGGGTAAGGGTAAGCTTAAGGGTAAAAGCAAGGGTAAGGGTAAGGGTAAGGGTAAGGGTAAGGGTAAGGGTAAGGGTAAGCTTAAGGGTAAGGGTAAGGGTAAGGGTAAGGGTAAGCTTAAGGGTAAAAGCAAGGGTAAGGGTAAGGGTGAGGGTAAGGGTAAGGGTAAGGGTAAGGGTAAGCTTAAGGGTAAGGGTAAGGGTAAGGGTAAGGGTAAGCTTAAGGGTAAAAGCAAGGGTAAGGGTAAGGGTAAGGGTAAGGGTAAGGGTAAGGGTAAGGGTAAGGGTAAGGGTAAGGGTAAGGGTAAGGGTAAGGGTAAGGGTAAGGGTAAGGGAAAGCTTAAGGGTGAGGGTAAGGGTAAGGGTAAGGATAAGCTTAAGGGTAAAAGCAAGGGTAAGGGTAAGGGTAAGGGTAAGCTTAAGGGTAAAAGCAAGGGTAAGGGTAAGGGTAAGGGTAAGGGTAAGGGTAAGGGTAAGGGTAAGGGTAAGGGTAAGGGTAAGGGTAAGGGTAAAGGTAAGGGTAAGGGTAAGCTTAAGGGTAAGGGTAAGGGTAAGGGTAAGGGTAAGCTTAAGGGTAAAAGCAAGGGTAAGGGTAAGGGTAAGGGTAAGGGTAAGGGTAAAGGTAAGGGTAAGCCTAAGGGTAAAAGCAAGGATAAGGGTAAGGGTAAGGGTAAGGGTAAGGGTAAGGGTAATGGTAAGGGTAAGGGTAAGGGTAAGGGTAAGCTTAAGGGTAAAAGCAAGGGTAAGGGTAAGGGTAAGGGTAAGGGTAAGGGTAAGGGTAAGGGTAAGGGTAAGGGTAAGGGTAAGGGTAAGGGTAAGGGTAAGGGTAAGGGTAAGCTTAAGGGTAAAAGAAAGGGTTAGGGTAAGGGTAAGGGTAAGGGTAAGGGTAAGGGTAAGGGTAAGGGTAAGCTTAAGGGTAAAAGCAAGGGTAAGGGTAAGGGTAAGGGTAAGGGTAAGGGTTAGGGTAAGGGTAAAGGTAAGGGTAAGCCTAAGGGTAAAAGCAAGGGTAAGGGTAAGGGTAAGGGTAAGGGTAAGGGTAAGGGTAAGGGTAAGGGTAAGGGTAACGGTAAAGGTATGAGTAAGGGTAAGGGTAAGGGTAAGCTTAAGGGTAAAAGCAAGGGTAAGGGTAAGGGTAAGGGTAAGGGTAAGCCTAAGGGTAAAAGCAAGGGTAAGGGTAAGGGTAAGGGTAAGGGTAAGGGTAAGCTTAAGGGTAAAAGCAAGGGTAAGGGTAAGGGTAAGGGTAAGGGTAAGGGTAAGGATAAGGGTAAGGGTAAGCTTAAGGGTAAAAGCAAGGGTAAGGGTAAGGGTAAGGGTAAGGGTAAGGGTAAGGGTAAGGGTAAAGGTAAGGGTAAGCCTAAGGGTAAAAGCAAGGGTAAGGGTAAGGGTAAGGGTAAGGGTAAGGGTAAGGGTAAGCTTAAGGGTAAAAGCAAGGGTAAGGGTAAGGGTAAGGGTAAGGGTAAGGGTAAGGGTGAGGGTAAGGGTAAGCTTAAGGGTAAAAGCAAGGGTAAGGGTAAGGGTAAGGGTAAGGGTAAGGGTAAGGGTAAGGGTAAGGGTAAAGGTAAGGGTAAGCCTAAGGGTAAAAGCAAGGGTAAGGGTAAGGGTAAGCCTAAGGGTAAAAGCAAGGGTAAGGGTAAGGGTAAGGGTAAGGGTAAGGGTAAGCTTAAGGGTAAAAGCAAGGGTAAGGGTAAGGGTAAGGGTAAGGGTAAGGGTAAGGGTAAGGGTAAGGGTAAGCTTAAGGGTAAAAGCAAGGGTAAGGGTAAGGGTAAGGGTAAGGTTAAGGGTAAGGGTAAGGGTAAAGGTAAGGGTAAGCCTAAGGGTAAAAGCAAGGGTAAGGGTAAGGGTAAGGGTAAGGGTAAGGGTAAGGGTAAGGGTAAGCTTAAGGGTAAAAGCAAGGGTAAGGGTAAGGGTAAGGGTAAGGGTAAGGGTAAGGGTAAGGGTGAGGGTAAGGGTAAGCTTAAGGGTAAAAGCAAGGGTAAGGGTAAGGGTAAGGGTAAGGGTAAGGGTAAGGGTAAAGGAAAGGGTAAGCCTAAGGGTAAAAGCAAGGGTAAGGGTAAGGGTAAGGGTAAGGGTAAGAGTAAGGGTAAGGGTAAGGGTAAGGGTAAGCTTAAGGGTAAAAGCAAGGGTAAGGGTAAGGGTAAGGGTAAGGGTAAGCCTAAGGGTAAAAGCAAGGGTAAGGGTAAGGGTAAGGGTAAGGGTAAGTGTAAGCTTAAGGGTAAAAGCAAGGGTAAGGGTAAGGGTAAGGGTAAGGGTATGCTTAAGGGTAAAAGCAAGGGTGAGGGTAAGGGTAAGGGTAAGGGTAAGGGTAAGGGTGAGGGTAAGGGTAAGGGTAAGGGTAAGCTTAAGGGTAAAAGCAAGGGTAAGGGTAAGGGTAAGGGTAAGGGTAAGGGTAAGGGTAAGCTTAAGGGTAAAAGCAAGGGTAAGGGTAAGGGTAAGGGTAAGGGTAAGGGTAAAGGTAAGGGTAAGCCTAAGGGTAAAAGCAAGGGTAAGGGTAAGGGTAAGGGTAAGGGTAAGGGTTAGGGAAAGGGTAAGGGTAAGGGTGAGGGTAAGGGTAAGGGTAAGGGTAAGGGTAAGGGTAAGGGTAAGGGTAAGGGTAAGGGTAAGGGTAAGGGTAAGCTTAAGGGTAAAAGCAAGGGTAAGGGTAAGGGAAAGGGTAAGGGTAAGCCTAAGGGTAAAAGCAAGGGTAAGGGTAAGGGTAAGGGTAAGGGTAAGGGTAAGCTTAAGGGTAAAAGCAAGAGTAAGGGTAAGGGTAAGGGTAAGGGTAAGGGTAAGGGTAAGCTTAAGGGTAAGGATAAGGGTAAGGGTAAGGGTAAGCTTAAGGGTAAAAGAAAGGGTAAGGGTAAGGGTAAGGGTAAGGGTAAGCTAAAGGGTAAAAGCAAGGGTAAGGGTAAGGGTAAGGGTAAGGGTAAGGGTAAGGGTAAGGGTAAGGGTAAGGGTAAGCTTAAGGGTAAGGGTAAGGGTAAGGGTAAGGGTAAGCTTAAGGGTAAAAGCAAGGGTAAGGGTAAGGGTAAGGGTAAGGGTAAGGGTAAGGGTAAGGGTAAGCTTAAGGGTAAGGGTAAGGGTAAGGGTAAGGGTAAGCTTAAGGGTAAAAGCAAGGGTAAGGGTAAGGGTGAGGGTAAGGGTAAGGGTAAGGGTAAGGGTAAGCTTAAGGGTAAGGGTAAGGGTAAGGGTAAGGGTAAGCTAAAGGGTAAAAGCAAGGGTAAGGGTAAGGGTAAGGGTAAGGGTAAGGGTAAGGGTAAGGGTAAGGGTAAGGGTAAGGGTAAGGGTAAGGGTAAGGGTAAGGGTAAGGGTAAGGGTAAGGGAAAGCTTAAGGGTAAGGGTAAGGGTAAGGGTAAGGGTAAGCTTAAGGGTAAAAGCAAGGGTAAGGGTAAGGGTAAGGGTAAGCTTAAGGGTAAAAGCAAGGGTAAGGGTAAGGGTAAGGGTAAGGGTAAGTGTAAGGGTAAGGGTAAGGGTAAGGGTAAGGGTAAGGGTAAGGGTAAGCTTAAGGGTAAGGGTAAGGGTAAGGGTGAGGGTAAGCTTAAGGGTAAAAGCAAGGGTAAGGGTAAGGGTAAGGGTAAGGGTAAGGGTAAAGGTAAGGGTAAGCCTAAGGGTAAAAGCAAGGATAAGGGTAAGGGTAAGGGTAAGGGTAAGGGTAAGGGTAAGGGTAAGGGTAAGGGTAAGGGTAAGCTTAAGGGTAAAAGCAAGGGTAAGGGTAAGGGTAAGGGTAAGGGTAAGGGTAAGGGTAAGGGTAAGGGTAAGTGTAAGGGTAAGGGTAAGGGTAAGCTTAAGGGTAAAAGCAAGGGTAAGGGTAAGGGTAAGGGTAAGGGAAAGGGTAAGGGTAAGGGTAAGGGTAAGCTTAAGGGTAAAAGCAAGGGTAAGGGTAAGGGTAAGGGTTAGGGTAAGGGTAAAGGTAAGGGTAAGCCTAAGGGTAAAAGCAAGGGTAAGGGTAAGGGTAAGGGTAAGGGTAAGGGTAAGGGTAAGGGTAAGGGTAAGGGTAAGGGTAAGAGTAAGGGTAAGGGTAAGGGTAAGCTTAAGGGTAAAAGCAAGGGTAAGGGTAAGGGTAAGGGTAAGGGTAAGCCTAAGGGAAAAAGCAAGGGTAAGGGTAAGGGTAAGGGTAAGGGTAAGGGTAAGCTTAAGGGTAAAAGCAAGGGTAAGGGTAAGGGTAAGGGTAAGGGTAAGGGTAAGGGTAAGCTTAAGGGTAAAAGCAAGGGTAAGGGTAAGGGTAAGGGTAAGGGTAAGGGTAAGGGTAAGGGTAAAGGTAAGGGTAAGCCTAAGGGTAAAAGCAAGGGTAAGGGTAAGGGTAAGGGTAAGGGTAAGGGTAAGGGTAAGGGTAAGGGTAAGCTTAAGGGTAAAAGCAAGGGTAAGGGTAAGGGTAAGGGTAAGGGTAAGGGTAAGGGTGAGGGTAAGGGTAAGCTTAAGGGTAAAAGCAAGGGTAAGGGTAAGGATAAGGGTAAGGGTGAGGGTAAGGGTAAGGGTAAGGGTAAGGGTAAGGGTAAGGGTAAGGGTAAGGGTAAGGGTAAGGGTAAAGGTAAGGGTAAGGGTAAGGGTAAGGGTAAGGGTAAGGGTAAGGGTAAGCTTAAGGGTAAAAGCAAGGGTAAGGGTTAGGGTAAGGGTAAGGGTAAGGGTAAGGGTAAAGGTAAGGGTAAGCTTAAGGGTAAAAGCAAGGGTAAGGGTAAGGGTAAGGGTAAGGGTAAGGGTAAGGGTAAGGGTAAGGGTAAGGGTAAGGGTAAGGGTAAGGGTAAGGGTAAGGGTAAGGGTAAGCTTAAGGGTAAAAGCAAGGGTAAGGGTAAGGGTAAGGGTAAGGGTAAGCCTAAGGGTAAATGCAAGGGTAAGGGTAAGGGTAAGGGTAAGGGTAAGTGTAAGCTTAAGGGTAAAAGCAAGGGTAAGGGTAAGGGTAAGGGTAAGGGTAAGGGTAAGGGTAAGCTTAAGGGTAAAAGCAAGGGTGAGGGTAAGGGTAAGGGTAAGGGTAAGGGTAAGGGTAAGGGTAAGGGTAAGGGTAAGGGTAAGGGTAAGGGTAAGGGTAAGCTTAAGGGTAAAAGCAAGGGTAAGGGTAAGGGTAAGGGTAAGGGTAAGGGTAAGGGTAAGCTTAAGGGTAAAAGCAAGGGTAAGGGTAAGGGTAAGGGTAAGGGTAAGGGTAAAGGTAAGGGTAAGCCTAAGGGTAAAAGCAAGGGTAAGGGTAAGGGTAAGGGTAAGGGTAAGGGTCAGGGTAAGGGTAAGGGTAAGGGTAAGGGTAAGGGTAAGGGTAAGGGTAAGGGTAAGGGTAAGGGTAAGGGTAAGGGTAAGGGTAAGCTTAAGGGTAAAAGCAAGGGTAAGGGTAAGGGAAAGGGTAAGGGTAAGCCTAAGGGTAAAAGCAAGGGTAAGGGTAAGGGTAAGGGTAAGCTTAAGGGTAAAAGCAAGAGTAAGGGTAAGGGTAAGGGTAAGGGTAAGGGTAAGGGTAAGCTTAAGGGTAAAAGCAAGGGTAAGGGTAAAGGTCAGGGTAAGGGTAAGGGTAAGGGTAAGGGTAAGGGTAAGGGTAAAGGTAAGGGTAAGCCTAAGGGTAAAAGCAAGGGTAAGGGTAAGGGTAAGGGTAAGGGTAAGGGTAAGGGTAAGGTTAAGGGTAAGGGTAAGGGTAAGCTTAAGGGTAAAAGCAAGGGTAAGGGTAAGGGTAAGGGTAAGCTTAAGGGTAAAAGCAAGGGTAAGGGTAAGGGTAAGGGTAAGGGTAAGGGTAAGGGTAAGCTTAAGGGTAAAAGCAAGGGTAAGGGTAAGGGTAAGGGTAAGGGTAAGGGTAAAGGTAAGGGTAAGCCTAAGGGTAAAAGCAAGGGTAAGGGTAAGGGTAAGGGTAAGGGTAAGGGTCAGGGTAAGGGTAAGGGTAAGGGTAAGGGTAAGGGTAAGGGTAAGGGTAAGGGTAAGGGTAAGGGTAAGGGTAAGGGTAAGGGTAAGCTTAAGGGTAAAAGCAAGGGTAAGGGTAAGGGAAAGGGTAAGGGTAAGCCTAAGGGTAAAAGCAAGGGTAAGGGTAAGGGTAAGGGTAAGCTTAAGGGTAAAAGCAAGAGTAAGGGTAAGGGTAAGGGTAAGGGTAAGGGTAAGGGTAAGCTTAAGGGTAAAAGCAAGGGTAAGGGTAAAGGTCAGGGTAAGGGTAAGGGTAAGGGTAAGGGTAAGGGTAAGGGTAAAGGTAAGGGTAAGCCTAAGGGTAAAAGCAAGGGTAAGGGTAAGGGTAAGGGTAAGGGTAAGGGTAAGGGTAAGGTTAAGGGTAAGGGTAAGGGTAAGCTTAAGGGTAAAAGCAAGGGTAAGGGTAAGGGTAAGGGTAAGGGTAAGGGTAAGGGTAAGGGTAAGGGTAAGGGTAAGGGTAAGGGTAAGGGTAAGGGTAAGGGTAAGGGTAAGGGTAAGGGTAAGGGTAAGGGTAAGGGTAAGGGTAAGGGTAAGCTTAAGGGTAAGGGTAAGGGTAAGGGTAAGGGTAAGCTTAAGGGTAAAAGCAAGGGTAAGGGTAAGGGTAAGGGTAAGGGTAAGCTAAAGGGTAAAAGCAAGGGTAAGGGTAAGGGTAAGGGTAAGGGTAAGGGTAAGGGTAAGGGTAAGGGTAAGGGTAAGGGTAAGCTTAAGGGTAAGGGTAAGGGTAAGGGTAAGGGTAAGCTTAAGGGTAAAAGCAAGGGTAAGGGTAAGGGTAAGGGTAAGGGTAAGGGTAAGGGTAAGGGTAAGCTTAAGGGTAAGGGTAAGGGTAAGGGTAAGGGTAAGCTTAAGGGTAAAAGCAAGGGTAAGGGTAAGGGTGAGGGTAAGGGTAAGGGTAAGGGTAAGGGTAAGCTTAAGGGTAAGGGTAAGGGTAAGGGTAAGGGTAAGCTTAAGGGTAAAAGCAAGGGTAAGGGTAAGGGTAAGGGTAAGGGTAAGGGTAAGGGTAAGGGTAAGGGTAAGGGTAAGGGTAAGGGTAAGGGTAAGGGTAAGGGTAAGGGTAAGGGAAAGCTTAAGGGTGAGGGTAAGGGTAAGGGTAAGGATAAGCTTAAGGGTAAAAGCAAGGGTAAGGGTAAGGGTAAGGGTAAGCTTAAGGGTAAAAGCAAGGGTAAGGGTAAGGGTAAGGGTAAGGGTAAGGGTAAGGGTAAGGGTAAGGGTAAGGGTAAGGGTAAGGGTAAAGGTAAGGGTAAGGGTAAGCTTAAGGGTAAGGGTAAGGGTAAGGGTAAGGGTAAGCTTAAGGGTAAAAGCAAGGGTAAGGGTAAGGGTAAGGGTAAGGGTAAGGGTAAAGGTAAGGGTAAGCCTAAGGGTAAAAGCAAGGATAAGGGTAAGGGTAAGGGTTAGGGTAAGGGTAAGGGTAATGGTAAGGGTAAGGGTAAGGGTAAGGGTAAGCTTAAGGGTAAAAGCAAGGGTAAGGGTAAGGGTAAGGGTAAGGGTAAGGGTAAGGGTAAGGGTAAGGGTAAGGGTAAGGGTAAGGGTAAGGGTAAGGGTAAGGGTAAGGGTAAGCTTAAGGGTAAAAGCAAGGGTTAGGGTAAGGGTAAGGGTAAGGGTAAGGGTAAGGGTAAGGGTAAGGGTAAGCTTAAGGGTAAAAGCAAGGGTAAGGGTAAGGGTAAGGGTAAGGGTAAGGGTTAGGGTAAGGGTAAAGGTAAGGGTAAGCCTAAGGGTAAAAGCAAGGGTAAGGGTAAGGGTAAGGGTAAGGTTAAGGGTAAGGGTAAGGGTAAAGGTAAGGGTAAGCCTAAGGGTAAAAGCAAGGGTAAGGGTAAGGGTAAGGGTAAGGGTAAGGGTAAGGGTAAGGGTAAGCTTAAGGGTAAAAGCAAGGGTAAGGGTAAGGGTAAGGGTAAGGGTAAGGGTAAGGGTAAGGGTGAGGGTAAGGGTAAGCTTAAGGGTAAAAGCAAGGGTAAGGGTAAGGGTAAGGGTAAGGGTAAGGGTAAGGGTAAAGGAAAGGGTAAGCCTAAGGGTAAAAGCAAGGGTAAGGGTAAGGGTAAGGGTAAGGGTAAGAGTAAGGGTAAGGGTAAGGGTAAGGGTAAGCTTAAGGGTAAAAGCAAGGGTAAGGGTAAGGGTAAGGGTAAGGGTAAGCCTAAGGGTAAAAGCAAGGGTAAGGGTAAGGGTAAGGGTAAGGGTAAGTGTAAGCTTAAGGGTAAAAGCAAGGGTAAGGGTAAGGGTAAGGGTAAGGGTATGCTTAAGGGTAAAAGCAAGGGTGAGGGTAAGGGTAAGGGTAAGGGTAAGGGTAAGGGTGAGGGTAAGGGTAAGGGTAAGGGTAAGCTTAAGGGTAAAAGCAAGGGTAAGGGTAAGGGTAAGGGTAAGGGTAAGGGTAAGGGTAAGCTTAAGGGTAAAAGCAAGGGTAAGGGTAAGGGTAAGGGTAAGGGTAAGGGTAAAGGTAAGGGTAAGCCTAAGGGTAAAAGCAAGGGTAAGGGTAAGGGTAAGGGTAAGGGTAAGGGTTAGGGAAAGGGTAAGGGTAAGGGTGAGGGTAAGGGTAAGGGTAAGGGTAAGGGTAAGGGTAAGGGTAAGGGTAAGGGTAAGGGTAAGGGTAAGGGTAAGCTTAAGGGTAAAAGCAAGGGTAAGGGTAAGGGAAAGGGTAAGGGTAAGCCTAAGGGTAAAAGCAAGGGTAAGGGTAAGGGTAAGGGTAAGGGTAAGGGTAAGCTTAAGGGTAAAAGCAAGAGTAAGGGTAAGGGTAAGGGTAAGGGTAAGGGTAAGGGTAAGCTTAAGGGTAAGGATAAGGGTAAGGGTAAGGGTAAGCTTAAGGGTAAAAGAAAGGGTAAGGGTAAGGGTAAGGGTAAGGGTAAGCTAAAGGGTAAAAGCAAGGGTAAGGGTAAGGGTAAGGGTAAGGGTAAGGGTAAGGGTAAGGGTAAGGGTAAGCTTAAGGGTAAGGGTAAGGGTAAGGGTAAGGGTAAGCTTAAGGGTAAAAGCAAGGGTAAGGGTAAGGGTAAGGGTAAGGGTAAGGGTAAGGGTAAGGGTAAGCTTAAGGGTAAGGGTAAGGGTAAGGGTAAGGGTAAGCTTAAGGGTAAAAGCAAGGGTAAGGGTAAGGGTGAGGGTAAGGGTAAGGGTAAGGGTAAGGGTAAGCTTAAGGGTAAGGGTAAGGGTAAGGGTAAGGGTAAGCTAAAGGGTAAAAGCAAGGGTAAGGGTAAGGGTAAGGGTAAGGGTAAGGGTAAGGGTAAGGGTAAGGGTAAGGGTAAGGGTAAGGGTAAGGGTAAGGGTAAGGGTAAGGGTAAGGGAAAGCTTAAGGGTAAGGGTAAGGGTAAGGGTAAGGGTAAGCTTAAGGGTAAAAGCAAGGGTAAGGGTAAGGGTAAGGGTAAGCTTAAGGGTAAAAGCAAGGGTAAGGGTAAGGGTAAGGGTAAGGGTAAGTGTAAGGGTAAGGGTAAGGGTAAGGGTAAGGGTAAGGGTAAGGGTAAGCTTAAGGGTAAGGGTAAGGGTAAGGGTGAGGGTAAGCTTAAGGGTAAAAGCAAGGGTAAGGGTAAGGGTAAGGGTAAGGGTAAGGGTAAAGGTAAGGGTAAGCCTAAGGGTAAAAGCAAGGATAAGGGTAAGGGTAAGGGTAAGGGTAAGGGTAAGGGTAAGGGTAAGGGTAAGGGTAAGGGTAAGCTTAAGGGTAAAAGCAAGGGTAAGGGTAAGGGTAAGGGTAAGGGTAAGGGTAAGGGTAAGGGTAAGGGTAAGTGTAAGGGTAAGGGTAAGGGTAAGCTTAAGGGTAAAAGCAAGGGTAAGGGTAAGGGTAAGGGTAAGGGTAAGGGTAAGGGTAAGGGTAAGGGTAAGCTTAAGGGTAAAAGCAAGGGTAAGGGTAAGGGTAAGGGTTAGGGTAAGGGTAAAGGTAAGGGTAAGCCTAAGGGTAAAAGCAAGGGTAAGGGTAAGGGTAAGGGTAAGGGTAAGGGTAAGGGTAAGGGTAAGGGTAAGGGTAAGGGTAAGAGTAAGGGTAAGGGTAAGGGTAAGCTTAAGGGTAAAAGCAAGGGTAAGGGTAAGGGTAAGGGTAAGGGTAAGCCTAAGGGAAAAAGCAAGGGTAAGGGTAAGGGTAAGGGTAAGGGTAAGGGTAAGCTTAAGGGTAAAAGCAAGGGTAAGGGTAAGGGTAAGGGTAAGGGTAAGGGTAAGGGTAAGCTTAAGGGTAAAAGCAAGGGTAAGGGTAAGGGTAAGGGTAAGGGTAAGGGTAAGGGTAAGGGTAAAGGTAAGGGTAAGCCTAAGGGTAAAAGCAAGGGTAAGGGTAAGGGTAAGGGTAAGGGTAAGGGTAAGGGTAAGGGTAAGGGTAAGCTTAAGGGTAAAAGCAAGGGTAAGGGTAAGGGTAAGGGTAAGGGTAAGGGTAAGGGTGAGGGTAAGGGTAAGCTTAAGGGTAAAAGCAAGGGTAAGGGTAAGGATAAGGGTAAGGGTGAGGGTAAGGGTAAGGGTAAGGGTAAGGGTAAGGGTAAGGGTAAGGGTAAGGGTAAGGGTAAGGGTAAGGGTAAAGGTAAGGGTAAGGGTAAGGGTAAGGGTAAGGGTAAGGGTAAGGGTAAGCTTAAGGGTAAAAGCAAGGGTAAGGGTTAGGGTAAGGGTAAGGGTAAGGGTAAGGGTAAAGGTAAGGGTAAGCTTAAGGGTAAAAGCAAGGGTAAGGGTAAGGGTAAGGGTAAGGGTAAGGGTAAGGGTAAGGGTAAGGGTAAGGGTAAGGGTAAGGGTAAGGGTAAGGGTAAGGGTAAGGGTAAGCTTAAGGGTAAAAGCAAGGGTAAGGGTAAGGGTAAGGGTAAGGGTAAGCCTAAGGGTAAATGCAAGGGTAAGGGTAAGGGTAAGGGTAAGGGTAAGTGTAAGCTTAAGGGTAAAAGCAAGGGTAAGGGTAAGGGTAAGGGTAAGGGTAAGGGTAAGGGTAAGCTTAAGGGTAAAAGCAAGGGTGAGGGTAAGGGTAAGGGTAAGGGTAAGGGTAAGGGTAAGGGTAAGGGTAAGGGTAAGGGTAAGGGTAAGGGTAAGGGTAAGCTTAAGGGTAAAAGCAAGGGTAAGGGTAAGGGTAAGGGTAAGGGTAAGGGTAAGGGTAAGCTTAAGGGTAAAAGCAAGGGTAAGGGTAAGGGTAAGGGTAAGGGTAAGGGTAAAGGTAAGGGTAAGCCTAAGGGTAAAAGCAAGGGTAAGGGTAAGGGTAAGGGTAAGGGTAAGGGTCAGGGTAAGGGTAAGGGTAAGGGTAAGGGTAAGGGTAAGGGTAAGGGTAAGGGTAAGGGTAAGGGTAAGGGTAAGGGTAAGGGTAAGGGTAAGCTTAAGGGTAAAAGCAAGGGTAAGGGTAAGGGAAAGGGTAAGGGTAAGCCTAAGGGTAAAAGCAAGGGTAAGGGTAAGGGTAAGGGTAAGCTTAAGGGTAAAAGCAAGAGTAAGGGTAAGGGTAAGGGTAAGGGTAAGGGTAAGGGTAAGCTTAAGGGTAAAAGCAAGGGTAAGGGTAAAGGTCAGGGTAAGGGTAAGGGTAAGGGTAAGGGTAAGGGTAAGGGTAAAGGTAAGGGTAAGCCTAAGGGTAAAAGCAAGGGTAAGGGTAAGGGTAAGGGTAAGGGTAAGGGTAAGGGTAAGGTTAAGGGTAAGGGTAAGGGTAAGCTTAAGGGTAAAAGCAAGGGTAAGGGTAAGGGTAAGGGTAAGGGTAAGGGTAAGGGTAAGGGTAAGGGTAAGGGTAAGGGTAAGGGTAAGGGTAAGGGTAAGGGTAAGGGTAAGGGTAAGGGTAAGGGTAAGGGTAAGGGTAAGGGTAAGGGTAAGCTTAAGGGTAAGGGTAAGGGTAAGGGTAAGGGTAAGCTTAAGGGTAAAAGCAAGGGTAAGGGTAAGGGTAAGGGTAAGGGTAAGCTAAAGGGTAAAAGCAAGGGTAAGGGTAAGGGTAAGGGTAAGGGTAAGGGTAAGGGTAAGGGTAAGGGTAAGGGTAAGCTTAAGGGTAAGGGTAAGGGTAAGGGTAAGGGTAAGCTTAAGGGTAAAAGCAAGGGTAAGGGTAAGGGTAAGGGTAAGGGTAAGGGTAAGGGTAAGGGTAAGCTTAAGGGTAAGGGTAAGGGTAAGGGTAAGGGTAAGCTTAAGGGTAAAAGCAAGGGTAAGGGTAAGGGTGAGGGTAAGGGTAAGGGTAAGGGTAAGGGTAAGCTTAAGGGTAAGGGTAAGGGTAAGGGTAAGGGTAAGCTTAAGGGTAAAAGCAAGGGTAAGGGTAAGGGTAAGGGTAAGGGTAAGGGTAAGGGTAAGGGTAAGGGTAAGGGTAAGGGTAAGGGTAAGGGTAAGGGTAAGGGTAAGGGTAAGGGAAAGCTTAAGGGTGAGGGTAAGGGTAAGGGTAAGGATAAGCTTAAGGGTAAAAGCAAGGGTAAGGGTAAGGGTAAGGGTAAGCTTAAGGGTAAAAGCAAGGGTAAGGGTAAGGGTAAGGGTAAGGGTAAGGGTAAGGGTAAGGGTAAGGGTAAGGGTAAGGGTAAGGGTAAAGGTAAGGGTAAGGGTAAGCTTAAGGGTAAGGGTAAGGGTAAGGGTAAGGGTAAGCTTAAGGGTAAAAGCAAGGGTAAGGGTAAGGGTAAGGGTAAGGGTAAGGGTAAAGGTAAGGGTAAGCCTAAGGGTAAAAGCAAGGATAAGGGTAAGGGTAAGGGTAAGGGTAAGGGTAAGGGTAATGGTAAGGGTAAGGGTAAGGGTAAGGGTAAGCTTAAGGGTAAAAGCAAGGGTAAGGGTAAGGGTAAGGGTAAGGGTAAGGGTAAGGGTAAGGGTAAGGGTAAGGGTAAGGGTAAGGGTAAGGGTAAGGGTAAGGGTAAGGGTAAGCTTAAGGGTAAAAGCAAGGGTTAGGGTAAGGGTAAGGGTAAGGGTAAGGGTAAGGGTAAGGGTAAGGGTAAGCTTAAGGGTAAAAGCAAGGGTAAGGGTAAGGGTAAGGGTAAGGGTAAGGGTTAGGGTAAGGGTAAAGGTAAGGGTAAGCCTAAGGGTAAAAGCAAGGGTAAGGGTAAGGGTAAGGGTAAGGGTAAGGGTAAGGGTAAGGGTAAGGGTAAGGGTAACGGTAAAGGTATGAGTAAGGGTAAGGGTAAGGGTAAGCTTAAGGGTAAAAGCAAGGGTAAGGGTAAGGGTAAGGGTAAGGGTAAGCCTAAGGGTAAAAGCAAGGGTAAGGGTAAGGGTAAGGGTAAGGGTAAGGGTAAGCTTAAGGGTAAAAGCAAGGGTAAGGGTAAGGGTAAGGGTAAGGGTAAGGGTAAGGGTAAGGGTAAGGGTAAGCTTAAGGGTAAAAGCAAGGGTAAGGGTAAGGGTAAGGGTAAGGGTAAGGGTAAGGGTAAGGGTAAAGGTAAGGGTAAGCCTAAGGGTAAAAGCAAGGGTAAGGGTAAGGGTAAGGGTAAGGGTAAGGGTAAGGGTAAGCTTAAGGGTAAAAGCAAGGGTAAGGGTAAGGGTAAGGGTAAGGGTAAGGGTAAGGGTGAGGGTAAGGGTAAGCTTAAGGGTAAAAGCAAGGGTAAGGGTAAGGGTAAGGGTAAGGGTAAGGGTAAGGGTAAAGGTAAGGGTAAGCCTAAGGGTAAAAGCAAGGGTAAGGGTAAGGGTAAGGGTAAGGGTAAGAGTAAGGGTAAGGGTAAGGGTAAGGGTAAGCTTAAGGGTAAAAGCAAGGGTAAGGGTAAGGGTAAGGGTAAGGGTAAGCCTAAGGGTAAAAGCAAGGGTAAGGGTAAGGGTAAGGGTAAGGGTAAGTGTAAGCTTAAGGGTAAAAGCAAGGGTAAGGGTAAGGGTAAGGGTAAGGGTATGCTTAAGGGTAAAAGCAAGGGTGAGGGTAAGGGTAAGGGTAAGGGTAAGGGTAAGGGTAAGGGTAAGGGTAAGGGTAAGGGTAAGCTTAAGGGTAAAAGCAAGGGTAAGGGTAAGGGTAAGGGTAAGGGTAAGGGTAAGGGTAAGCTTAAGGGTAAAAGCAAGGGTAAGGGTAAGGGTAAGGGTAAGGGTAAGGGTAAAGGTAAGGGTAAGCCTAAGGGTAAAAGCAAGGGTAAGGGTAAGGGTAAGGGTAAGGGTAAGGGTTAGGGTAAGGGTAAGGGTAAGGGTAAGGGTAAGGGTAAGGGTAAGGGTGAGGGTAAGGGTAAGGGTAAGGGTAAGGGTAAGGGTAAGGGTAAGGGTAAGGGTAAGGGTAAGGGTAAGCTTAAGGGTAAAAGCAAGGGTAAGGGTAAGGGAAAGGGTAAGGGTAAGCCTAAGGGTAAAAGCAAGGGTAAGGGTAAGGGTAAGGGTAAGGGTAAGGGTAAGCTTAAGCTTAAAAGCAAGAGTAAGGGTAAGGGTAAGGGTAAGGGTAAGGGTAAGCTTAAGGGTAAGGGTAAGGGTAAGGGTAAGGGTAAGCTTAAGGGTAAAAGCAAGGGTAAGGGTAAGGGTAAGGGTAAGGGTAAGCTAAAGGGTAAAAGCAAGGGTAAGGGTAAGGGTAAGGGTAAGGGTAAGGGTAAGGGTAAGGGTAAGGGTAAGCTTAAGGGTAAGGGTAAGGGTAAGGGTAAGGGTAAGCTTAAGGGTAAAAGCAAGGGTAAGGGTAAGGGTAAGGGTAAGGGTAAGGGTAAGGGTAAGGGTAAGCTTAAGGGTAAGGGTAAGGGTAAGGGTAAGGGTAAGCTTAAGGGTAAAAGCAAGGGTAAGGGTAAGGGTGAGGGTAAGGGTAAGGGTAAGGGTAAGGGTAAGCTTAAGGGTAAGGGTAAGGGTAAGGGTAAGGGTAAGCTTAAGGGTAAAAGCAAGGGTAAGGGTAAGGGTAAGGGTAAGGGTAAGGGTAAGGGTAAGGGTAAGGGTAAGGGTAAGGGTAAGGGTAAGGGTAAGGGTAAGGGTAAGGGTAAGGGTAAGGGTAAGGGTAAGGGAAAGCTTAAGGGTAAGGGTAAGGGTAAGGGTAAGGGTAAGCTTAAGGGTAAAAGCAAGGGTAAGGGTAAGGGTAAGGGTAAGCTTAAGGGTAAAAGCAAGGGTAAGGGTAAGGGTAAGGGTAAGGGTAAGTGTAAGGGTAAGGGTAAGGGTAAGGGTAAGGGTAAGGGTAAGGGTAAGGGTAAGCTTAAGGGTAAGGGTAAGGGTAAGGGTGAGGGTAAGCTTAAGGGTAAAAGCAAGGGTAAGGGTAAGGGTAAGGGTAAGGGTAAGGGTAAAGGTAAGGGTAAGCCTAAGGGTAAAAGCAAGGATAAGGGTAAGGGTAAGGGTAAGGGTAAGGGTAAGGGTAAGGGTAAGGGTAAGGGTAAGGGTAAGGGTAAGCTTAAGGGTAAAAGCAAGGGTAAGGGTAAGGGTAAGGGTAAGGGTAAGGGTAAGGGTAAGGGTAAGGGTAAGTGTAAGGGTAAGGGTAAGGGTAAGCTTAAGGGTAAAAGCAAGGGTAAGGGTAAGGGTAAGGGTAAGGGTAAGGGTAAGGGTAAGGGTAAGGGTAAGCTTAAGGGTAAAAGCAAGGGTAAGGGTAAGGGTAAGGGTTAGGGTAAGGGTAAAGGTAAGGGTAAGCCTAAGGGTAAAAGCAAGGGTAAGGGTAAGGGTAAGGGTAAGGGTAAGGGTAAGGGTAAGGGTAAGGGTAAGGGTAAGGGTAAGGGTAAGAGTAAGGGTAAGGGTAAGGGTAAGCTTAAGGGTAAAAGCAAGGGTAAGGGTAAGGGTAAGGGTAAGGGTGAGCCTAAGGGAAAAAGCAAGGGTAAGGGTAAGGGTAAGGGTAAGGGTAAGGGTAAGCTTAAGGGTAAAAGCAAGGGTAAGGGTAAGGGTAAGGGTAAGGGTAAGGGTAAGGGTAAGGGTAAAGGTAAGGGTAAGCCTAAGGGTAAAAGCAAGGGTAAGGGTAAGGGTAAGGGTAAGGGTAAGGGTAAGGGTAAGGGTAAGGGTAAGCTTAAGGGTAAAAGCAAGGGTAAGGGTAAGGGTAAGGGTAAGGGTAAGGGTAAGGGTGAGGGTAAGGGTAAGCTTAAGGGTAAAAGCAAGGGTAAGGGTAAGGATAAGGGTAAGGGTGAGGGTAAGGGTAAGGGTAAGGGTAAGGGTAAGGGTAAGGGTAAGGGTAAGGGTAAGGGTAAGGGTAAAGGTAAGGGTAAGGGTAAGGGTAAGGGTAAGGGTAAGGGTAAGGGTAAGCTTAAGGGTAAAAGCAAGGGTAAGGGTTAGGGTAAGGGTAAGGGTAAGGGTAAAGGTAAGGGTAAGCTTAAGGGTAAAAGCAAGGGTAAGGGTAAGGGTAAGGGTAAGGGTAAGGGTAAGGGTAAGGGTAAGGGTAAGGGTAAGGGTAAGGGTAAGGGTAAGGGTAAGGGTAAGGGTAAGGGTAAGGGTAAGGGTAAGGGTAAGGGTAAGGGTAAGGGTAAGGGTAAGGGTAAGCTCAAGTGTAAAAGCAAGGGTAAGGGTAAGGGTAAGGGTAAGGGTAAGCTTAAGGGTAAAAGCAAGGGTAAGGGTAAGGGTAAGGGTAAGGGTAAGGGTAAGGGTTAGGGTAAGGGTAAAGGTAAGGGTAAGCCTAAGGGTAAAAGCAAGGGTAAGGGTAAGGGTAAGGGTAAGGGTAAGGGTAAGGGTAAGGGTAAGGGCAAGGGTAAGGGTAAGGGTAAGGGTAAGAGTAAGGGTAAGGGTAAGGGTAAGCTTAAGGGTAAAAGCAAGGGTAAGGGTAAGGGTAAGGGTAAGGGTAAGCCTAAGGGTAAAAGCAAGGGTAAGGGTAAGGGTAAGGGTAAGGGTAAGGGTAAGCTTAAGGGTAAAAGCAAGGGTAAGGGTAAGGGTAAGGGTAAGGGTAAGGGTAAGGGTAAGCTTAAGGGTAAAAGCAAGGGTAAGGGTAAGGGTAAGGGTAAGGGTAAGGGTAAGGGTAAGGGTAAAGGTAAGGGTAAGCCTAAGGGTAAAAGCAAGGGTAAGGGTAAGGGTAAGGGTAAGGGTAAGGGTAAGCTTAAGGGTAAAAGCAAGGGTAAGGGTAAGGGTAAGGGTAAGGGTAAGGGTAATGGTAAGGGTAAGGGTAAGGGTAAGGGTAAGGGTAAGGGTAAGGGTAAGCTTAAGGGTAAAAGCAAGGGTAAGGGTAAGGGTAAGGGTAAGGGTAAGGGTAAGGGTAAGGGTAAGGGTAAGGGTAAGGGTAAGGGTAAGGGTAAGGGTAAGCTAAAGGGTAAAAGCAAGGGTAAGGGTTAGGGTAAGGGTAAGGGTAAGGGTAAGGGTAAGGGTAAGGGTAAGCTTAAGGGTAAAAGCAAGGGTAAGGGTAAGGGTAAGGGTAAGGGTAAGGGTAAGGGTAAGGGTAAGGGTAAGGGTAAGGGTAAGGGTAAAGGTAAGGGTAAGCCTAAGGTTAAAAGCAAGGGTAAGGGTAAGGGTAAGGGTAAGAGTAAGGGTAAGGGTAAGGGTAAGGGTAAGGGTAAGGGTAAGGGTAAGGGTAAGGGTAAGGGTAAGGGTAAGGGTAAAGGTAAGGGTAAGCCTAAGGGTAAAAGCAAGGGTAAGGGTAAGGGTAAGGGTAAGGGTAAGGGCAAGGGTAAGGGTAAGGGTAAGGGTAAGGGTAAAGGTAAGGGTAAGCCTAAGGGTAAAAGCAAGGGTAAGGGTAAGGGTAAGGGTAAGGGTAAGGGTAAGGGTAAGGGTAAGGGTAAGGGTAAGGGTAAGTGTAAGGGTAAGCTCAAGGGTAAAAGCAAGGGTAAGGGTAAGGGTAAGGGTAAGGGTAAGCCTAAGGGTAAAAGCAAGGGTAAGGGTAAGGGTAAGGGTAAGGGTAAGGGTAAGCTTAAGGGTAAAAGCAAGGGTAAGGGTAAGGGTAAGGGTAAGGGTAAGGGTGAGGGTAAGGGTAAGGGTAAGGGTAAACCTTACCCTCACCCTTACCCTTGCTTTTACCCTTAAGCTTACCCTTACCCTTACCCTTACCCTTACCCTTACCCTTACCCTTACCCTTATCCTTACCCTTGCTTTTACCCTTAAGCTCACCCTTACCCTTACCCTTACCCTTACCCTTACCCTTACCCTTGCTTTTACTCTTAGGCTTACCCTTACCTTTATCCTTACCCTTACCCTTACCCTTACCCTCACCCTTACCCTTACCCTTGCTTTTACCCTTAAGCTTACCCTTACCCTTACCCTTACCCTTACCCTTACCCTTGCTTTTACCCTTAAGCTTACCCTTACCCTTACCCTTAACCTTACCCTTACCCTTGCTTTTACCCTTAGGCTTACCCTTACCTTTACCCTTACCCTCACCCTTGCTTTTACCCTTAAGCTTACCCTTACCCTTACCCTTACTCTTACCCTTACCCTTACCCTTACCCTTACCCTTACCCTTACCCTTACCCTTACCCTTACCCTTACCCTTACCCTTGCTTTTACCCTTAGGCTTACCCTTACCTTTACCCTTACCCTAACCCTAACCCTTACCCTTACCCTTACCCTTACCCTTACCCTTGCTTTTACCCTTAAGCTTACCCTTACCCTTACCCTTACCCTTACCCTTACCCTTACCCTTACCCTTACCCTTACCCTTACCCTTACCCTTGCTTTTACCCTTAAGCTTACCCTTACCCTTACCCTTACCCTTACCCTTACCCTTACCCTTACCCTTACCCTTACCCTTACCCTTACACTTACCCTTACCCTTACCCTTGCTTTTACCCTTAAGCTTACCCTTACCCTTACTCTTACCCTTACCCTTACCCTTACCCTTACCCTTACCCTTACCCTTACCCTTACCCTTACCCTTACCCTTACCCTTACCCTTGCTTTTACCCTTAGGCTTACCCTTACCTTTACCCTTACCCTTACCCTTACCCTTACCCTTACCCTTGCTTTTACCCTTAAGCTTACCCTTACCCTTACCCTTACCCTTAAGCTTACCCTTACCCTTACCCTTACCCTTACCCTTACCCTTACCCTTACCCTTACCCTTACCCTTACCCTTACCCTTACCCTTGCTTTTACCCTTAAGCTTACCCTTACCCTTACCCTTACCCTTGCTTTTACCCTTAAGCTTACCCTTACCCTTACCCTTACCCTTAAGCTTACCCTTACCCTTACCCTTATCTTTACCCTTACCCTTACCCTTACCCTTACCCTTTCCCTTACCCTTACCCTTACCCTTACCCTTACCCTTGCTTTTACCCTTAAGCTTACCCTTACCCTTACCCTTACCCTTACCATTAAGCTTACCCTTACCCTTACCCTTACCCTTACCCTTACCCTTAACCTTACCCTTGCTTTTACCCTTAAGCTTACCCTTACCCTTACCCTTACCCTTACCCTTAAGCTTACCCTTACCCTTACCCTTACCCTTACCCTTACCCTTGCTTTTACCCTTAAGCTTACCCTTACCCTTACCCTTACCCTTACCCTTAAGCTTACCCTTACCCTTACCCTTACCCTTACCCTTACCCTTACCCTTACCCTTACCCTTACCCTTACCCTTACCCTTGCTTTTACCCTTAAGCTTACCCTTACCCTTACCCTAAGTAAGGGTAAGGGTAAGGGTAAGGGTAAGGGTAAGGGTAAGGGTAAGGGTAAGGGTAAGGGTAAGGGTAAGGGTAAGGGTAAGGGTAAGGGTAAGCTTAAGGGTAAAAGCAAGGGTAAGGGTAAGGGTAAGGGTAAGGGTAAGGGTAAGGGTAAAGGTGAGGGTAAGCCTAAGGGTAAAAGCAAGGGTAAGGGTAAGGGTAAGGGTAAGGGTAAGGGTAAGGGTAAGGGTAAGGGTAAGCTTAAGGGTAAAAGCAAGGGTAAGGGTAAGGCTAAGGGTAAGGGTAAGGGTAAGGGTAAGCTTAAGGGTAAAAGCAAGGGTAAGGGTAAGGGTAAGGGTAAGGGTAAGGGTAAGGGTAAGGGTAAAGGTGAGGGTAAGCCTAAGGGTAAAAGCAAGGGTAAGGGTAAGGGTAAGGGTAAGGGTAAGGGTAAGGGTAAGGGTAGGGGTAAGAGTAAGGGTAAGGGTAAGCTTAAGGGTAAAAGCAAGGGTAAGGGTAAGGGTAAGGGTAAGGGTAAGGGTAAGGGTAAGCTTAAGGGTAAAAGCAAGGGTAAGGGTAAGGGTAAGGGTAAGGGTAAGGGTAAGGGTAAGGGTAAGGGTAAGGGTAAGGGTAAGGGTAAGGGTAAGGGTAAGGGTAAGGGTAAGGGTAAGGGTAAGGGTAAGGGTAAAGGTAAGGGTAAGGGTAAGGGTAAGGGTAAGGGTAAGGGTAAGGGTAAGGGTAAGGGTAAGGGTAAGGGTAAGCTTAAGGGTAAAAGCAAGGGTGAGGGTAAGGGTAAGGGTAAGGGTAAGGGTAATGGTGAGGGTAAAGGTAAGGGTAAGCCTAAGGGTAAAAGCAAGGGTAAGGGTAAGGGTAAGGGTAAGGGTAAGGGTAAGGGTAAGGGTAAGGGTAAGGGTAAGGGTAAGGGTAAGGGTAAGGGTAAGGGTAAGGGTAAGCTTAAGGGTAAAAGCAAGGGTAAGGGTAGGGGTAAGGGTAAGGGTAAGGGTAAGGGTAAGGGTAAGCTTAAGGGTAAGGGTAAGGGTAAGGGTAAGGGTAAGCTTAAGGGTAAAAGCAAGGGTAAGGGTAAGGGTAAGGGTAAGGGTAAGGGTAAGGGTAAGCTTAAGGGTAAAAGCAAGGGTAAGGGTAAGGGTAAGGGTAAGGGTAAGGGTAAGGGTAAGGGTAAGCTTAAGGGTAAGGGTAAGGGTAAGGGTAAGGGTAAGCTTAAGGGTAAAAGCAAGGGTAAGGGTAAGAGTAAGGGTAAGGGTAAGGGTAAGGGTAAGGGTAAGGGTAAGGGTAAGGGTGAGCTTAAGGGTAAAAGCAAGGGTAAGGGTAAGGGTAAGGGTAAGGGTAAGGGTAAGGGTAAGGGTAAGGGTAAGGGTAAGGGTAAGGGTAAGCTTAAGGGTAAAAGCAAGGGTAAGGGTAAGGGTAAGGGTAAGGGTAAGGGTAAGGGTAAGGGTAAGGGTAAGGGTAAGGGTAAAGGTAAGGGTAAGCCTAAGGGTAAAAGCAAGGGTAAGGGTAAGGGTAAGGGTAAGGGTAAAAGTAAGGGTAAGGGTAAGGGTAAGGGTAAGCTTAAGGGTAAAAGCAAGGGTAAGGGTAAGGGTAAGGGTAAGGGTAAGCCTAAGGGTAAAAGCAAGGGTAAGGGTAAGGGTAAGGGTAAGGGTAAGCTTAAGGGTAAAAGCAAGGGTAAGGGTAAGGGTAAGGGTAAGGGTAAGGGTAAGGGTAAGCTTAAGGGTAAAAGCAAGGGTGAGGGTAAGGGTAAGGGTAAGGGTAAGGGTAAGGGTAAGGGTAAGGGTAAGGGTAAGGGTAAGCTTAAGGGTAAAAGCAAGGGTAAGGGTAAGGGTAAGGGTAAGGGTAAGGGTAAGGGTAAGGGTAAGGGTAAGGGTAAGGGTAAGCTTAAGGGTAAAAGCAAGGGTAAGGGTGAGGGTAAGGGTAAGGGTAAGGGTAAAGGTAAGGGTAAGCCTAAGGGTAAAAGCAAGGGTAACGGTAAGGGTAAGGGTAAGGGTAAGGGTAAGGGTAAGGGTAAGGGTAAGGGTAAGGGTAAGGGTAAGGGTAAGGGTAAGGGTAAGGGTAAGGGTAAGGGTAAGGGTAAGGGTAAGGGTAAGGGTAAGGGTAAGGGTAAGGGTAAGGGTAAGGGTAAGGGTAAGGGTAAGGGTAAGCTTAAGGGTAAAAGCAAGGGTAAGGGTAAGGGTAAGCCTAAGGGTAAAAGCAAGGGTAAGGGTAAGGGTAAGGGTAAGGGTAAGGGTAAGCTTAAGGGTAAAAGCAAGGGTAAGGGTAAGGGTAAGGGTAAGGGTAAGGGTAAGGGTAAGGGTAAGGGTAAGGGTAAGGGTAAGCTTAAGGGTAAAAGCAAGGGTAAGGGTAAGGGTAAGGGTAAGGGTAAGGGTAAGGGTAAGGGTAAGGGTAAAGGTAAGGGTAAGCCTAAGGGTAAAAGCAAGGGTAAGGGTAAGGGTAAGGGTAAGGGTAAGGGTAAGGGTAAGGGTAAGGGTAAGCTTAAGGGTAAAAGCAAGGGTAAGGGTAAGGGTAAGGGTAAGGGTAAGGGTAAGGGTAAGGGTAAGGGTAAGGGTAAGGGTAAGCTTAAGTGTAAGGGTAAGGGTAAGGGTAAGGGTAAGCTTAAGGGTAAAAGCAAGGTTAAGGGTAAGGGTAAGGGTAAGGGTAAGCTTAAGGGTAAAAGCAAGGGTAAGGGTAAGGGTAAGGGTAAGGGTAAGGGTAAGGGTAAGGGTAAGGGTAAGCTTAAGGGTAAGGGTAAGGGTAAGGGTAAGGGTAAGCTTAAGGGTAAAAGCAAGGGTAAGGGTAAGGGTAAGGGTAAGCTTAAGGGTAAGGGTAAGGGTAAGGGTAAGGGTAAGCTTAAGGGTAAAAGCAAGGGTAAGGTTAAGGGTAAGGGTAAGGGTAAGGGTAAGGGTAAGGGTAAGCTTAAGGGTAAGGGTAAGGGTAAGGGTAAGGGTAAGCTTAAGGGTAAAAGCAAGGGTAAGGGTAAGGGTAAGGGTAAGGGTAAGGGTAAGGGTAAGGGTAAGGGTAAGCTTAAGGGTAAGGGTAAGGGTAAGGGTAAGCTTAAGGGTAAAAGCAAGGGTAAGGGTAAGGGTAAGGGTAAGGGTAAGGGTAAGCTTAAGGGTAAAAGCAAGGGTAAGGGTAAGGGTAAGGGTAAGGGTAAGGGAAAGGGTAAGGTTAAGGGTAAGGGTAAGGGTAAGGGTAAGCTTAAGGGTAAGGGTAAGGGTAAGCTTAAGGGTAAAAGCAAGGGTAAGGGTAAGGGTAAGGGTAAGGGTGAGGGTAAAGGTAAGGGTAAGCCTAAGGGTAAAAGCAAGGGTAAGGGTAAGGGTAAGGGTAAGGGTAAGGGTAAGGGTAAGGGTAAGGGTAAGGGTAAGGGTAAGGGTAAGGGTAAGGGTAAGGGTAAGGGTAAGGGTAAGGGTAAGGGTAAGCTTAAGGGTAAAAGCAAGGGTAAGGGTAAGGGTAAGGGTAAGGGTAAGGGTAAGGGTAAGGGTAAGGGTAAGCTTAAGGGTAAAAGCAAGGGTAAGGGTAAGGGTAAGGGTAAGGGTAAGGGTAAGGGTAAGGGTAAGGGTAAGGGTAAGGGTAAGGGTAAGGGTAAGCTTAAGGGTAAAAGCAAGGGTAAGGTTAAGGGTAAGGGTAAGGGTAAGGGTTAGGGTAAGGGTAAAGGTAAGGGTAAGCCTAAGGGTAAAAGCAAGGGTAAGGGTAAGGGTAAGGGTAAGGGTAAGGGTAAGGGTAAGGGTAAGGGTAAGGGTAAGGGTAAGGGTAAGGGTAAGAGTAAGGGTAAGGGTAAGGGTAAGCTTAAGGGTAAAAGCAAGGGTAAGGGTAAGGGTAAGGGTAAGGGTAAGCCTAAGGGTAAAAGCAAGGGTAAGGGTAAGGTTAAGGGTAAGGGTAAGGGTAAGCTTAAGGGTAAAAGCAAGGGTAAGGGTAAGGGTAAGGGTAAGGGTAAGGGTAAGCTTAAGGGTAAAAGCAAGGGTAAGGGTAAGGGTAAAAGCAAGGGTAAGGATAAGGGTAAGGGTAAGGGTAAGGGTGAGGGTAAGCTTAAGGGTAAGGGTAAGGGTAAGGGTAAGCTTTAGGGTAAAAGCAAGGGTAAGGGTAAGGGTAAGGGTAAGGGTAAGGGTAAGGGTAAGGGTAAGGGTAAGCTTAAGGGTAAAAGCAAGGGTAAGGGTAAGGGTAAGGGTAAGGGTAAAGGTAAGGGTAAGCCTAAGGGTAAAAGCAAGGGTAAGGGTAAGGGTAAGGGTAAAGGTAAGGGTAAGGGTAAGGGTAAGGGTAAGGGAAAGGGTAAGGGTAAGGGTAAGGGTAAGGGTAAGGGTGAGGGTAAGGGTAAGGGTAAGGGTAAGCTTAAGGGTAAAAGCAAGGGTAAGGGTAAGGGTAAGGGTAAGCCTTACCCTTACCCTTACCCTTACCCTTACCCTTGCTTTTACCCTTAAGCTTACCCTTACCCTTACCCTTACCCTTACCCTTACCCTTGCTTTTACCCTTAGGCTTACCCTTACCCTTACCCTTACCCTTACCCTTGCTTTTACCCTTAAGCTTACCCTTACCCTTACCCTTACCCTTACCCTTACCCTTACCCTTACCCTTACCCTTACCCTTACCCTTACCCTTACCCTTGCTTTTACCCTTAGGCTTACCCTTACCTTTACCCTTACCCTTACCCTTACCCTTACCCTTACCCTTACCCTTACCCTTGCTTTTACCCTTAAGCTTACCCTTACCCTTACCCTTACCCTTACCCTTACCCTTACCCTTACCCTTACTTTTACCCTTAAGCTTACCCTTACCCTTACCCTTACCCTTACCCTTACCCTTACCCTTACCCTTACCCTTACCCTTACCCTTACCCTTACCCTTACCCTTACCCTTGCTTTTACCCTTAAGCTTACCCTTACCCTTACCCTTAACCTTACCCTTAAGCTTACCCTTACCCTTACCCTTACCCTTACCCTTACCCTTACCCTTACCCTTACCCTTACCCTTGCTTTTACCCTTAAGCTTACCCTTACCCTTACCCTTACCCTTGCTTTTACCCTTAAGCTTACCCTTACCCTTACCCTTACCCTTACCCTTAAGCTTACCCTTACCCTTACCCTTACCCTTACCCTTACCCTTACCCTTACCCTTACCCTTACCCTTACCCTTACCCTTGCTTTTACCCTTAAGCTTACCCTTACCCTTACCCTTACCCTTACCCTTAAGCTTACCCTTACCCTTACCCTTACCCTTGCTTTTACCCTTAAGCTTACCCTTACCCTTACCCTTACCCTTACCCTTAAGCTTACCCTTACCCTTACCCTTACCCATACCCTTACCCTTACCCTTACCCTTGCTTTTACCCTTAAGCTTACCCTTACCCTTACCCTTACCCTTACCCTTAAGCTTACCCTTACCCTTACCCTTACCCTTACCCTTACCCTTACCCTTACCCTTACCCTTACCCTTACCCTTACCCTTACCCTTACCCTTACCCTTACCCTTACCCTTACCCTTGCTTTTACCCTTAAGCTTACCCTTACCCTTACCCTTACCCTTACCCTTGCTTTTACCCTTGAGCTTACCCTTACCCTTACCCTTACCCTTACCCTTAAGCTTACCCTTACCCTTACCCTTACCCTTACCCTTACCCTTACCCTTACCCTTACCCTTACCCTTACCCTTACCCTTACCCTTACCCTTACCCTTACCCTTACCCTTACCCTTACCCTTGCTTTTACCCTTAAGCTTACCCTTACCCTTACCCTTACCCTTACCCTTACCCTTACCCTTACCCTTACCCTTACCCTTACCCTTACCCTTACCCTTACCCTTTCCCTTGCTTTTACCCTTAGGCTTACCCTTACCTTTACCCTTACCCTTACCCTTACCCTTACCCTTACCCTTACCCTTACCCTTACCCTTGCTTTTACCCTTAAGCTTACCCTTACCCTTACCCTTTCCCTTACCCTTACCCTTACCCTTGCTTTTACCTTTAAGCTTACCCTTACCCTTACCCTTACCCTTACCCTTACCCTTGCTTTTACCCTTAGGCTTACCCTTACCCTTACCCTTACCCTTACCCTTGCTTTTACCCTTAAGCTTACCCTTACCCTAACCCTTACCCTTACCCTTACCCTTACCCTTAACCTTACCCTTACCCTTACCCTTACCCTTACCCTTACCTTTACCCTTACCCTTACCCTTACCCTTACCCTTACCCTTACCCTTACCCTTACCCTTACCCTTACCCTTGCTTTTACCCTTAAGCTTACCCTTACCCTTACCCTTACCATTACCCTTACCCTTACCCTTACCCTCACCCTTGCTTTTACCCTTAAGCTTACCCTTACCCTTACCCTTACCCTTACCCTTACCCTTACCCTTACCCTTGCTTTTACCCTTAAGCTTACCCTTACCCTTACCCTTACCCTTACCCTTACCCTTGCTTTTACCCTTAGGCTTACCCTTACCCTTACCCTTACCCTTGCTTTTACCCTTAAGCTTACCCTAACCCTTACCCTTAGGGTAAGCTTAAGGGTAAAAGCTTAAGTTACCCTTACCCTTACCCTTACCCTTACCCTTACCCTTACCCTTACCCTTACCCTTACCCTTACCCTTACCCTTGCTTTTACCCTGAGGCTTACCCTTACCTTTACCCTTACCCTTACCCTTACCCTTACCCTTACCCTTACCCTTACCCTTACCCTTACCCTTACCCTTACCCTTGCTTTTACCCTTAAGCTTACCCTTACCCTTACCCTTTCCCTTACCCTTACCCTTACCCTTGCTTTTACCTTTAAGCTTACCCTTACCCTTACCCTTACCCTTACCCTTACCCTTGCTTTTACCCTTAGGCTTACCCTTACCCTTACCCTTACCCTTACCCTTGCTTTTACCCTTAAGCTTACCCTTACCCTTACCCTTACCCTTACCCTTACCCTTACCCTTACCCTTACCCTTACCCTTACCCTTACCCTTACCCTTACCCTTACCCTTACCCTTACCTTTACCCTTACCCTTACCCTTACCCTTACCCTTACCCTTACCCTTACCCTTACCCTTACCCTTACCCTTACCCTTACCCTTACCCTTACCCTTACCCTTACCCTTGCTTTTACCCTTAAGCTTACCCTTACCCTTACCCTTACCCTTACCCTTACCCTTACCCTTACCCTTACCCTTACCCTTACCCTCACCCTTGCTTTTACCCTTAAGCTTACCCTTACCCTTACCCTTACCCTTACCCTTACCCTTACCCTTGCTTTTACCCTTAAGCTTACCCTTACCCTTACCCTTACCCTTACCCTTACCCTTGCTTTTACCCTTAGGCTTACCCTTACCCTTACCCTTACCCTTACCCTTGCTTTTACCCTTAAGCTTACCCTTACCCTTACCCTTACCCTTACTCTTACCCTTACCCTTACCCTTACCCTTACCCTTGCTTTTACCCTTAGGCTTACCCTTACCTTTACCCTTACCCTTACCCTTACCCTTACCCTTACCCTTACCCTTACCCTTACCCTTACCCTTGCTTTTACCCTTAAGCTTACCCTTACCCTTACCCTTACCCTTACCCTTACCCTTACCCCTACCCTTACCCTTACCCTTACCCTTGCTTTTACCCTTAAGCTTACCCTTACCCTTACCCTTACCCTTACCCTTACCCTTACTCTTACCCTTACCCTTACCCTTACCCTTACCCTTACCCTTACCCTTACCCTTACCCTTACCCTTGCTTTTACCCTTAAGCTTACCCTTACCCTTACCCTTACCCTTACCCTTAAGCTTACCCTTACCCTTACCCTTACCCTTACCCTTACCCTTACCCTTGCTTTTACCCTTCAGCTTACCCTTAACCTTACCCTTACCCTTACCCTTACCCTTACCCTTACCCTTACCCTTGCTTTTACCCTTACCCTTATCCTTACCCTTAAGCTTACCCTTACCCTTACCCTTACCCTTACCCTTACCCTTACCCTTACCCTTACCCTTACCCTTACCCTTACCCTTACCCTTACCCTTGCTTTTACCCTTAAGCTTACCCTTACCCTTACCCTTACCCTTACCCTTACCCTTACCCTTGCTTTTACCCTTAGGCTTACCCTTACCTTTACCCTTACCCTTACCCTTACCCTTACTCTTACCCTTACCCTTACCCTTACCCTTGCTTTTACCCTTAAGCTTACCCTTACCCTTACCCTTACCCTTACCCTTACCCTTACCCTTACCCTTACCCTTACCTTTACCCTCACCCTTGCTTTTACCCTTAAGCTTACCCTTACCCTTACCCTCACCCTTACCCTTACCCTTACCCTTACTCTTACCCTTACCCTTACCCTTACCCTTACCCTTACCCTTACCCTTACCCTTACCCTTACCCTTACCCTTACCCTTACCCTTGCTTTTACCCTTAAGCTTACCCTTACCCTTACCCTTTCCCTTACCCTTACCCTTACCCTTACCCTTACCCTTACCCTTACCCTTGCTTTTACCCTTAGGCTTACCCTTACCTTTACCCTTACCCTTACCCTTACCCTTACCCTTACCCTTACCCTTGCTTTTACCCTTAAGCTTACCCTTACCCTTACCCTTACCCTTACCCTTACCCTTACCCTTGCTTTTACCCTTAAGCTTACCCTTACCCTTACCCTTACCCTTACCCTTACCCTTACCCTTACCCTTGCTTTTACCCTTAGGCTTACCCTTACCCTTACCCTTACCCTTACCCTTAAGCTTACCCTTACCCTTACCCTTACCCTTACCCTTACCCTTACCCTTACCCTTACCCTTACCCTTACCCTTACCCTTGCTTTTACCCTTAAGCTTACCCTTACCCTTACCCTTACACTTACCCTTGCTTTTACCCTTAAGCTTACCCTTACCCTTACCCTTACACTTACCCTTACCCTTACCCTTACCCTTACCCTTACCCTTACCCTTACCCTAACCCTTACCCTTACCCTTGCTTTTACCCTTAGGCTTACCCTTACCTTTACCCTTACCCTTACCCTTACCCTTAAGCTTACCCTTACCCTTACCCTTACCCTTACCCTTACCCTTACCCTTACCCTTACCCTTACCCTTACCCTTACCCTTACCCTTGCTTTTACCCTTAAGCTTACCCTTACCCTTACCCTTACACTTACACTTACCCTTACCCTTACCCTTACCCTTACCCTTACCCTTACCCTTACCCTTACCCTTAACCTAACCCTTACCCTTACCCTTGCTTTTACCCTTAGGCTTACCCTTACCTTTACCCTTACCCTTACAATTACCCTTACCCTTACCCTTACCCTTACCCTTACCCTTGCTTTTACCCTTAAGCTTACCCTTACCCTTACCCTTACCCTTACCCTTACCCTTACCCTTACCCTTACCCTTGCTTTTACCCTTAAGCTTACCCTTACCCTTACCCTTACCCTCACCCTTACCCTTACCCTTACCCTTGCTTTTACCCTTAAGCTTACCCTTACCCTTACCCTTACCCTTACCCTTACCCTTACCCTTACCCTTACCCTTACCCTTACCCTTGCTTTTACCCTTAAGCTTACCCTTACCCTTACCCTTACACTTACCCTTACCCTTACCCTTACCCTTACCCTTACCCTTACCCTTACCCTTACCCTTACCCTTACCCTTACCCTTACCCTTGCTTTTACCCTTAGGCTTACCCTTACCTTTACCCTTACCCTTACCCTTACCCTTACCCTTACCCTTACCCTTACCCTTGCTTTAACCCTTAAGCTTACCCTTACCCTCACCCTTACCCTTACCCTTACCCTTACCCTTACCCTTACCCTTACCCTTACCCTTACCCTTACCCTTACCCTTACCCTTACCCTTACCCTTACCCTTACCTTTACCCTTACCCTTGCTTTTACCCTTAGGCTTACCCTAACCTTTACCCTTACCCTTACCCTTACCCTTACCCTTACCCTTACCCTTACCCTTGCTTTTACCCTTAAGCTTACCCTTACCCTTACCCTTACCCTTACCCTTACCCTTACCCTTACCCTTACCCTTACCCTTACCCTTACCCTTGCTTTTACCCTTAAGCTTACCCTTACCCTTACCCTTACCCTCACCCTTACCCTTACCCTTATCCTTGCTTATACCCTTGAGCTTACCCTTACCCTTACCCTTACCCTTACCCTTACCCTTACCCTTACCCTTACCCTTACCCTTACCCTTACCCTTACCCTTACCCTTACCCTTACCCTTACCCTTGCTTTTACCCTTAGGCTTACCCTTACCTTTACCCTTACCCTTACCCTTACCCTTGCTTTTACCCTCAAGCTTACCCTTACCCTTACCCTTACCCTTACCCTAACCCTTACCCTTGCTTTTACCCTTAAGCTTACCCTTACCCTTACCCTTACCCTTACCCTTACCCTTGCTTTTACCCTTAAGCTTACCCTTACCCTTACCCTTACACTTACCCTTACCCTTACCCTTACCCTTACCCTTACCCTTACCCTTACCCTTGCTTTTACCCTTAAGCTTACCCTTACCCTTACCCTTACCCTTACCCTTACCCTTAACCTTACCCTTACCCTTACCCTTGCTTTTACCCTAAGCAAGGGTAAGGGTAAGGTTAAGGGTAAGGGTAAGGGTAAGCTTAAGGTTAAAAGCAAGGGTGAGGGTAAGGGTGAGGGTAAGGGTAAGGGTAAGGGTAAGGGTAAGGGTAAGGGTAAGGGTGAGGGTAAGCTTAAGGGTAAAAGCAAGGGTAAGGGTAAGGGTAAGGGTAAGGGTAAGGGTAAGGGTAAGGGTAAGCTTAAGGGTAAGGGTAAAGGTAAGGGTAAGCCTAAGGGTAAAAGCAAGGGTAAGGGTAAGGGTAAGGGTAAGGGTAAGGGTAAGGGTAAGGGTAAGGGTAAGGGTAAGGGTAAGGGTAAGGGTAAGGGTAAGGGTAAGGGTAAGGGTAAGGGTAAGGGTAAGGGTAAGGGTAAGGGTAAGCTTAAGGGTAAAAGCAAGGGTAAGGGTAAGGGTAAGGGTAAGGGTAAGCCTAAGGGTAAAAGCAAGGGTAAGGGTAAGGGTAAGGGTAAGGGTAAGGGTAAGCTTAGGGGTAAAAGCAAGGGTAAGGGTAAGGGTAAGGTTAAGGGTAAGGGTAAGGGTAAGCTTAAGGGTAAAAGCAAGGGTAAGGGTAAGGGTAAGGGTAAGGGTAAGGGTAAGGGTAAGGGTAAAGGTAAGGGTAAGCCTAAGGGTAAAAGCAAGGGTAAGGGTAAGGGTAAGGGTAAGGGTAAGGGTAAGGGTAAGGGTAAGGGTAAGGGTAAGGGTAAGGGTAAGGGTAAGGGTAAGGGTAAGGGTGAGGGTAAGGGTAAGGGTAAGGGTAAGCTTAAGGGTAAAAGCAAGGGTAAGGGTAAGGGTAAGGGTAAGGGTAAGGGTAAGGGTAAGGGTAAGGGTAAGGGTAAGCTTAAGGGTAAAAGCAAGGGTAAGGGTAAGGGTAAGGGTAAGGGTAAGGGTAAGGGTAAGGGTAAGGGTAAGGGTAGGGGTAAGGGTAAGGGTAAGGGTAAGGGTAAGGGTAAGGGTAAGCTTTAGGGTAAAAGCAAGGGTAAGGGTAAGGGTAAGGGTAAGGGTAAGGGTAAGGGTAAGGGTAAGGGTAAGCTTTAGGGTAAAAGCAAGGGTAAGGGTAAGGGTAAGGGTAAGGGTAAGGGTAAGGGTAAGCTTAAGGGTAAAAGCAAGGGAAAGGGTAAGGGTAAAGGTAAGGGAAAGGGTAAGGGTAAGGGTAAGGGTAAGGGTAAGGGTAAGCTTAAGGGTAAAAGCAAGGGTAAGGGTAAGGGTAAGGGTAAGGGTAAGGGTAAGGGTAAGGGTAAGGGTAAGGGTGAGGGTAAAGGTAAGGGTAAGCCTAAGGGTAAAAGCAAGGGTAAGGGTAAGGGTAAGGGTAAGGGTAAGGGTAAGGGTAAGGGTAAGGGTAAGGGTAACGGTAGGGGTAAGCTCAAGGGTAAAAGCAAGGGTAAGGGTGAGGGTAATGGTAAGGGTAAGGGCACCCTTACCCTTACCCTTACCCTTACCCTTACCCTTGCTTTTACCCTTAGGCTTACCCTTACCCTTACCCTTACCCTTACCCTTACCCTTACCCTTGCTTTTACCCTTAAGCTTACCCTTACCCTTACCCTTACCCTTACCCTTACCCTTACCCTTACCCTTGCTTTAACCCTTAGGCTTAACCTTACCTTTACCCTTACCCTTACCCTTACCCTTACCCTTACCCTTACCCTTACCCTTACCCTTACCCTTACCCTTGCTTTTACTCGTAAGCTTACCCTTACCCTTACCCTTACCCTTACCCTTACCCTTACCCTTACCCTTACCCTTACCCTTACCCTTGCTTTTACCCTTAAGCTTACCCTTACCCTTACCCTTACCCTTACCCTCACCCTTACCCTTACCCTTACCCTTGCTTATACACTTAAGCTTACCCTTACCCTTACCCTTACCCTTACCCTTACCCTTACCCTTACCCTTACCCTTACCCTTACCCTTACCCTTACCCTTACCCTTACCCTTACCCTTACCCTTACCCTTACCCTTGCTTTTACCCTTAGGCTTACCCTTACCTTTACCCTTACCCTTACCCTTACCCTTACCCTTACCCTTACCCTTGCTTTTACCCTTAAGCTTACACTTACCCTTACCCTTACCCTTACCCTTACCCTAACCCTTACCCTTGCTTTTACCCTTAAGCTTACCCTTACCCTTACCCTTACCCTTACCCTTACCCTTACCCTTACCCTTACCCTTACCCTTACCCTTACCCTTACCCTTACCCTTACCCTTACCCTTGCTTTTACCCTTAAGCTTACCCTTACCCTTACCCTTACCCTTACCCTTACCCTTACCCTTACCCTTACCCTTACCCTTACCCTTATCCTTACCCTTGCTTTTACCCTTAAGCTTACCCTTACCCTTACCCTTACCCTTACCCTTACCCTTACCCTTACCCTTACCCTTGCTTTTACTCTTAGGCTTACCCTTACCTTTACCCTTACCCTTACCCTTACCCATACCCTCACCCTTACCCTTACCCTTGCTTATACCCTTAAGCTTACCCTTACCCTTACCCTTACCCTTACCCTTACCCTTGCTTTTACCCTTAAGCTTACCCTTACCCTTACCCTTAACCTTACCCTTACCCTTGCTTTTACCCTTAGGCTTACCCTTACCCTTACCCTTACCCTTACCCTTGCTTTTACCCTTAAGCTTACCCTTACCCTTACCCTTACTCTTACCCTTACCCTTACCCTTACCCTTACCCTTACCCTTACCCTTACCCTTACCCTTACCCTTACCCTTACCCTTACCCTTACCCTTGCTTTTACCCTTAGGCTTACCCTTACCTTTACCCTTACCCTAACCCTTACCCTTACCCTTACCCTTACCCTTACCCTTGCTTTTACCCTTAAGCTTACCCTTACCATTACCCTTACCCTTACCCTTACCCTTACCCTTACCCTTACCCTTACCCTTACCCTTACCCTTACCCTTACCCTTGCTTTCACCCTTAAGCTTACCCTTACCCTTACCCTTACCCTTACCCTTACCCTTACCCTTACCCTTACCCTTACCCTTGCTTTTACCCTTAAGCTTACCCTTACCCTTACCCTTACCCTTACCCTTACCCTTACCCTTACCCTTACCCTTGCTTTTACCCTTAGGCTTACCCTTACCTTTACCCTTACCCTTACCCTTACCCTTACCCTTACCCTTGCTTTTACCCTTAAGCTTACCCTTACCCTTACCCTTACCATTACCCTTACCCTTACCCTTACCCTTACCCTTACCCTTATCCTTACCCTTGCTTTTACCCTTAAGCTTACCCTTACCCTTACCCTTACCCTTACCCTTACCCTTACCCTTACCCTTACCCTTACCCTTGCTTTTACTCTTAGGCTTACCCTTACCTTTACCCTTACCCTTACCCTTACCCTTACCCCCACCCTTACCCTTACCCTTGCTTTTACCCTTAAGCTTACCCTTACCCTTACCCTTACCCTTACCCTTACCCTTGCTTTTACCCTTAAGCTTACCCTTACCCTTACCCTTAACCTTACCCTTACCCTTGCTTTTACCCTTAGGCTTACCCTTACCCTTACCCTTACCCTTACCCTTGCTTTTACCCTTAAGCTTACCCTTACCCTTACCCTTACTCTTACCCTTACCCTTACCCTTACCCTTACCCTTACCCTTACCCTTACCCTTACCCTTACCCTTACCCTTGCTTTTACCCTTAGGCTTACCCTTACCTTTACCCTTACCCTAACCCTTACCCTTACCCTTACCCTTACCCTTACCCTTGCTTTTACCCTTAAGCTTACCCTTACCATTACCCTTACCCTTACCCTTACCCTTACCCTTACCCTTACCCTTACCCTTACCCTTACCCTTACCCTTACCCTTGCTTTTACCCTTAAGCTTACCCTTACCCTTACCCTTACCCTTACCCTTACCCTTACCCTTACCCTTACCCTTGCTTTTACCCTTAAGCTTACCCTTACCCTTACCCTTACCCTTACCCTTACCCTTACCCTTACCCTTACCCTTACCCTTACCCTTACCCTTAACCTTACCCTTACCCTTGCTTTTACCCTTAGGCTTACCCTTACCTTTACCCTTACCCTTACCCTTACCCTTACCCTTACCCTTACCCTTGCTTTTACCCTTAAGCTTACCCTTACCCTTACCCTTACCCTTAAGCTTACCCTTACCCTTACCCTTACCCTTACCCTTACCCTTACCCTTACCCTTACCCTTACCCTTACCCTTACCCTTACCCTTGCTTTTACCCTTAAGCTTACCCTTACCCTTACCCTTACCCTTACCCTTACCCTTGCTTTTACCCTTAAGCTTACCCTTAAGCTTACCCTTACCCTTACCCTTACCCTTACCCTTACCCTTACCCTTACCCTTGCTTTTACCCTTAAGCTTACCCTTACCCTTACCCTTACCCTTACCCTCACCCTTACCCTTACCCTTACCCTTGCTTATACACTTAAGCTTACCCTTACCCTTACCCTTACCCTTACCCTTACCCTTACCCTTACCCTTACCCTTACCCTTACCCTTACCCTTACCCTTACCCTTACCCTTACCCTTACCCTTACCCTTACCCTTACCCTTACCCTTACCCTTACCCTTGCTTTTACCCTTAGGCTTACCCTTACCTTTACCCTTACCCTTACCCTTACCCTTACCCTTACCCTTACCCTTACCCTTGCTTTTACCCTTAAGCTTACACTTACCCTTACCCTTACCCTTACCCTTACCCTAACCCTTACCCTTGCTTTTACCCTTAAGCTTACCCTTACCCTTACCCTTACCCTTACCCTTACCCTTACCCTTACCCTTACCCTTACCCTTACCCTTACCCTTACCCTTACCCTTACCCTTGCTTTTACCCTTAAGCTTACCCTTACCCTTACCCTTACCCTTACCCTTACCCTTACCCTTACCCTTACCCTTACCCTTACCCTTACCCTTATCCTTACCCTTGCTTTTACCCTTAAGCTTACCCTTACCCTTACCCTTACCCTTACCCTTACCCTTACCCTTACCCTTACCCTTGCTTTTACTCTTAGGCTTACCCTTACCTTTACCCTTACCCTTACCCTTACCCATACCCTCACCCTTACCCTTACCCTTGCTTATACCCTTAAGCTTACTCTTACCCTTACCCTTACCCTTACCCTTACCCTTGCTTTTACCCTTAAGCTTACCCTTACCCTTACCCTTAACCTTACCCTTACCCTTGCTTTTACCCTTAGGCTTACCCTTACCCTTACCCTTACCCTTACCCTTGCTTTTACCCTTAAGCTTACCCTTACCCTTACCCTTACTCTTACCCTTACCCTTACCCTTACCCTTACCCTTACCCTTACCCTTACCCTTACCCTTACCCTTACCCTTACCCTTACCCTTACCCTTACCCTTGCTTTTACCCTTAGGCTTACCCTTACCTTTACCCTTACCCTAACCCTTACCCTTACCCTTACCCTTACCCTTACCCTTGCTTTTACCCTTAAGCTTACCCTTACCATTACCCTTACCCTTACCCTTACCCTTACCCTTACCCTTACCCTTACCCTTACCCTTACCCTTACCCTTACCCTTACCCTTGCTTTTACCCTTAAGCTTACCCTTACCCTTACCCTTACCCTTACCCTTACCCTTACCCTTACCCTTACCCTTACCCTTGCTTTTACCCTTAAGCTTACCCTTACCCTTACCCTTACCCTTACCCTTACCCTTACCCTTACCCTTACCCTTGCTTTTACCCTTAGGCTTACCCTTACCTTTACCCTTACCCTTTTTATTTATTTATTTATTTATTTATTTATTTATTTATTTATTTATTTATTTAACATTAGGGACACAAACAGGTCAAAGACCCATGAAGAGTATCCACAAATTACATTGAGATGAAAATCAAAAATAGAAAATCAACGAAAACCTCTACACCAAATCAAAACCGAAAGTGAAATTCTCACTGCATCAAAAAATGTTTCTTGAGTTGTAGCTTGATGTTAGCACAATGAAATACATCGACAATTCGTAGCTCATTGCAGGTTCGGAACATTCTCACCAACGGAGAGTTTCTGGATGCATTTGTTCTTCTAAAAGGTACATGGAAAATTTCAAAAGATCTTAGATTGAAATTCGGGACATTAATGTGTACTTCCTGCAATAAATCCGGTACCTGCAACTCACCACTTACAATCTTCCTCAATATTACTACATCGGCTATACTACGTCTATTTTCAAGAGAGATCAAATTGAAATGTTTTCTGGCCATATAATAAAAACTGACATTTTCATCTGAAACAGAGAAATTACCTCTAAAACTTAAATATTTGAGCAATTTATTCTGTACTCGTTCGATTCTTTCAATGTAAATTTTATATTGTGGATTCCAAACGACCGAAGCGAAACTTAGTCTGCTTAAAACGTAAGCATAGTATACACTGAGAACCGGCCTGATACCTTTGAAATCCCTACATATCCTAAACAAAAATCCCAACGTTCTACTAGCTGAATTAATAATATTTTCAATATGAAATGAGAAAATTAACTTTTCATCCAGAATTACGCCCAAATCCCTGATGTGATCAACTCTCTCCAACGTCGCTTGATCGATACTGTATTGGAAAAGAATAGGAGTCCTATTACGTGTGAATGTTATTGTCCTACATTTAGAAGCATTCAAAAATAAATCGTTCGAACGACAAAACTCCGAGAACCTTTCCAATTCCTCTTGCACGATCTTACAGTCCTTCAAAGATCTGATAATGTAAAAAATTTTCAAATCGTCCGCATAGAGGAGCACTTTACATATCTGAAAGACAGAAATAATATTATTGATATAAATTAAGAAAAACAAAGGACCGAGGTGAGAGCCTTGTGGCACACCAGATGGACATGTGAACTCGGCCGACCTACAACCGTCCACAGAAACGAATTGCACTCTATCAGTCATATAGGATTCGCACCAACGCAAAAGACAACCCCCCACACCGACCTCAGAAAGACGACGAATGAGAATTCTATGTGAAATTTTATCAAATGCCTTACTGAAGTCGGTGTAAACAGCGTCAACCTGCAAACGCTCATCCATTGCTCTTTCCAAAAAGGTCATAAATAACAAAAGGTTAGTCTCTATGGACTTTCCCTTCAAAAACCCGTGCTGTTCTGGAATTATCTGATTCTTCACTAAACTATATAAATGGTCATAAACAAGTTTTTCAAAAAGTTTAGAAAAAGCGCATAATTTGCTGATGGGTCGGTAGTTTTCAACATTAGATTTATTACCACCCTTGAAAATTGGAACAACCGATGCAATCTTCCAGCGCCGAGGATATCTGCCCGTGCGGAGAGATAGATTGAAGATATGCTCAAGTGGAAGGCATAAAGCGGGACAATTACGTACAAAATATGATGGAATACTGTCAGATCCAGCACCCTTACTTTGATTCAGGGACCTTATAGATTTTTCGATTTCCTTAGCAGTTATAACAATTTTCGAAAGGTAAGTAGGGGAATCGGCCACAGTGGGATCTATACTGTTGGGTGAGTTCAATGGATCAACAAAAACACTATGGAAATATCTAGCAAAACTGTTGCTAATGTCTACTCCGCCCGTACTGACTTCACCTTTATATCTCATGGAAGAGGGAAGCCTGCCATGTTTATTCTTAGATGATGCAATATTGAAAAACAACTTGGGATTACTGGGCAGTTCACTTTCCACAAATTTAATATAATTAGAATAATCACATTTGATCATGATCTTTGACAATGCCCGAAGACGCCGAAACTCTAGCAAATCTTTTGTATTATTATAGATTTTCAATTTTTTATGAATTTTATTCTTTTTTTTCACTAACTTTATGGTATGTTTAGAAAAGTATGCAGGAAACCTAGAATTGAAGTACCTTTTAGGAACAAAATCCTCAACAACACGATCAATTATGCCATAAAATATGTCGAGATCAAGGTCAACGTCTCCACTACAAAGAAAATCAGACCACGGTATGGAAGACAGTTCATTGTTTATGCTATCGTAATTGCCTTTTTTAAAGTTATAGATACAAGTACTTGGTTTGGTGAGATATTTGATATTCAATCGCAGCATAAATTCTAATGAAGGATGGTGTTTGTCTTCTCCCACCAATGGACTGTTACATGGAGTAACCTGAGACAAAAGAGACTGACTACATAAGATCAGGTCCAAAATTCTATGATTACTGTTGACAACACTATTGAACTGCATCAGTTCGCATACGGAGAGAGCATCTATGAGATCAGAATATTTTGCCTCTACATTATTTGGTTCAAAATATGATTCGTTCGCGTCTGGATTACCTATCCATCTAATGGAAGAACAATTGAAGTCTCCGCACATAACAACCACATCATGTTCTATATTATTCTTTAGAAAACTCAATTTTGAAGAAAAGCTTGCACTGGCCTCGTAATCTCCAGGAGGCAGGTAGACGCAGCACAGAAAAATTCTCGTGGATCCAATCGTCATCTTAACCCATAGATCTTCAGCATCACTCTGGAATTGGGGAATCGAAAAGGCATCAAATCTATTCTTCACGGCAATCAAAACACCACCGCCAGTTCTCTTATCACTGGTTGTTGTTTCGCGATCGCGGCGGAACACTGAGTATACTCCAGAATCGATAAGTTCGGAATCGAACACAGAGCCATTGAGCCATGATTCGGTTATGAATATAATGTCATGATCATTGGAAGTTACATTTAACTTGAATTCATTGAGTTTAGTTTTTAAACCTCTAACATTCTGATAAAAAATATGGAGTGCCATGAGGATACAGCAAATCAATATTCACCGTACAGAAAATAATATACATATCAGGATGTTAATTTATTTTTGAGATATCGATTTCACTTGATATTTGAATTATTTTACTTTTATCATCTTTACGTAAGAGGATATTCCCATTCTGAATCCAGACGAACTTATATTTGTGCTCCCTTGCTGCATCACGGGCTCTTTTATGCAAAAGTCTATTCGTAGTGGTGAGATGTTCATTGACGAAGAACTTATTGGAAATTCCATCAATACTCAAACATCGATTATTCGATTGGGCACGCTTAACTTTCGCCTTTGACAGGAACTCATCTCTATCCAACTTTGATAAAAACTTAACAATTATGTGTTTCGGCTTTAAGGGTACTCTAGTGGGCACTCGTACTATGCTATCGATCTTCTCCCTTTTCAACGGGTAACCAAGAAAATTTCCAATGCAATCAACTATCTGAAATAAGTTTTCACCCTTACTTTCTGGGATATCTTGAATTTCAATACTGTTAGATTTCGTATGCTGTTCCATTGCATTCAGTTTAAAATCCAGAGACGACATCTGCTCTCTAAGATGCTTGTTTTCTGACCTCAAACCTTCAACAAGTTTGCTCAAACCGTTGAGAGTTCCCACGAGGTCCTCAAAATCGGAAATTTTATTAGAACAGAAATCCACGCTCCTCCTCATCTCGCGGACCTCGTTCCGCAACAACTGTAATTCAGCGTTCACGGAAGAAGTGGAACGGTCACCTCCGTCCTCGGCATCATCGTCCCGGGAAAGAGATGCTGCGACACCCGTCCGCGATCGAGTATTGCGACGTGGTGTAGGCGAATTTGTGCGGCAACCGCCGCAGAGCCATCGACCCCCAGGTAACTCACCGATCATTGATAAGTGCTGTTTATTTATATCGGAGCATACGGAATTTGCGTGATAATATCGCTCGCAAGCACCACATGGAAGGCCTGGGAACTTCTTTGACAGAGGTTTAATACAAGAAACGCACTGATTACTCATTATTGAACGATTATTGTCACAATCTAAAACAGCCTTCAGAAAGCAGAGCTACACAAATGGCATAAAACCTGGCTTCGAAAAATTCAATCGCTTGATATCCACTGATTCTCACGTATTTACTCGGGAGTCAAGAATCGCGATACACCTCGACACATTGACACATTGACATACCCTTACCCTTACCCTTACCCTTACCCTTGCTTTTACCCTTAAGCTTACCCTTACCCTTACCCTTACCATTACCCTTACCCTTACCCTTACCCTTACCCTTACCCTTATCCTTACCCTTGCTTTTACCCTTAAGCTTACCCTTACCCTTACCCTTACCCTTACCCTTACCCTTACCCTTACCCTTACCCTTACCCTTACCCTTGCTTTTACTCTTAGGCTTACCCTTACCTTTACCCTTACCCTTACCCTTACCCTTACCCCCACCCTTACCCTTACCCTTGCTTTTACCCTTAAGCTTACCCTTACCCTTACCCTTACCCTTACCCTTACCCTTGCTTTTACCCTTAAGCTTACCCTTACCCTTACCCTTAACCTTACCCTTACCCTTGCTTTTACCCTTAGGCTTACCCTTACCCTTACCCTTACCCTTACCCTTGCTTTTACCCTTAAGC
The DNA here is from genome assembly GCA_958510865.1 of Myrrha octodecimguttata. Lineage (NCBI taxonomy): Eukaryota > Metazoa > Arthropoda > Insecta > Coleoptera > Coccinellidae > Myrrha > Myrrha octodecimguttata. The sequence goes on along the minus strand of CAUEHS010000822.1, from coordinate 55,302 downwards.
TTACCCTTACCCTTACCCTTACTCTTACCCTTACCTTTACCCTTACCCTTACCCTTACCCTTACCCTTACCCTTACCCTTACCCTTACCCTTACCCTTACCCTTACCCTTGCTTTTACCCTTAGGCTTACCCTTACCTTTACCCTTACCCTAACCCTTACCCTTACCCTTACCCTTACCCTTACCCTTGCTTTTACCCTTAAGCTTACCCTTACCATTACCCTTACCCTTACCCTTACCCTTACCCTTACCCTTACCTTTACCCTTACCCGTACCCTTACCCTTACCCTTGCTTTTACCCTTAAGCTTACCCTTACCCTTACCCTTACCCTTACCCTTACCCTTGCTTTTACCCTTAAGCTTACCCTTACCCTTACCCTTACCCTTACCCTTACCCTTACCCTTACCCTTACCCTTACCCTTAACCTTACCCTTACCCTTGCTTTTACCCTTAGGCTTACCCTTACCTTTACCCTTACCCTTACCCTTACCCTTACCCTTACCCTTACCCTTGCTTTTACCCTTAAGCTTACCCTTACCCTTACCCTTACCCTTAAGCTTACCCTTACCCTTACCCTTACCCTTACCCTTACCCTTACCCTTACCCTTACCCTTACCCTTACCCTTGCTTTTACCCTTAAGCTTACCCTTACCCTTACCCTTACCCTTACCCTTACCCTTGCTTTTACCCTTAAGCTTACCCTTAAGCTTACCCTTACCCTTACCCTTACCCTTACCCTTACCCTTACCCTTACCCTTACCCTTACCCTTACCCTTACCCTTACCCTTACCCTTACCCTTGCTTTTACCCTTAAGCTTACCCTTACCCTTACCCTTACCCTTACCCTATAGCTTACCCTTACCCTTACCCTTACCCTTACCCTTACCCTTAACCTTACCCTTGCTTTTACCCTTAAGCTTACCCTTACCCTTACCCTTACCCTTAAGCTTACCCTTACCCTTACCCTTACCCTTACCCTTACCCTTGCTTTTACCCTTAAGCTTACCCTTACCCTTACCCTTACCCTTACCCTTAAGCTTACCCTTACCCTTACCCTTACCCTTACCCTTACCCTTACCCTTACCCTTACCCTTACCCTTGCTTTTACCCTTAAGCTTACCCTTACCCTTACCCTTACCCTTACCCTTGCTTTTACCCTGAAGCTTACCCTTACCCTTACCCTTACCCTTACCCTTAAGCTTACCCTTACCCTTACCCTTACCCTTACCCTTACCCTTACCCTTACCCTTACCCTTACCCTTACCCTTACCCTTACCCTTGCTTTTACCCTTAAGCTTACCCTTACCCTTACCCTTACCCTTACCCTTACCCTTACCCTTACCCTTACCCTTACCCTTACCCTTGCTTTTACCCTTAGGCTTACCCTTACCTTTACCCTTACCCTTACCCTTACCCTTACCCTTACCCTTACCCTTACCCTTACCCTTACCCTTACCCTTGCTTTTACCCTTAAGCTTACCCTTACCCTTACCCTTACCCTTACCCTTACCCTTACCCTTGCTTTTACCCTTAAGCTTACCCTTACCCTTACCCTTACCCTTACCCTTACCCTTGCTTTTACCCTTAGGCTTACCCTTACCCTTACCCTTACCCTTACCCTTGCTTTTACCCTTAAGCTTACCCTTACCCTTACCCTTACCCTTACCCTTACCCTTACCCTTACCCTTACCCTTACCCTTACCCTTACCCTTACCCTTACACTTACCCTCACCCTTACCCTTACCCTTACCCTTACCCTTACCCTTACCCTTACCCTTACCCTTACCCTTACCCTTACCCTTACCCTTACCCTTACCCTTACCCTTACCCTTGCTTTTACCCTTAGGCTTACCCTTACCTTTACCCTTACCCTTACCCTTACCCTTACCCTTACCCTTGCTTTTACCCTTAAGCTTACCCTTACCCTTACCCTTACCCTTACCCTTACCCTTACCCTTACCCTTACCCTTACCCTTACCCTTGCTTTTACCCTTAAGCTTACCCTTACCCTTACCCTTACCCTTACCCTTACCCTTACCCTTACCCTTACCCTTACCCTTACCCTTACCCTTACCCTCACCCTTGCTTTTACCCTTAAGCTTACCCTTACCCTTACCCTTACCCTTACACTTACCCTTACCCTTGCTTTTACCCTTAAGCTTACCCTTACCCTTACCCTTACCCTTACCCTTGCTTTTACCCTTAGGCTTACCCTTACCCTTACCCTTACCCTTATCCTTGCTTTTACCCTTAAGCTTACCCTTACCCTTACCCTTACCCTTACTCTTACCCTTACCCTTACCCTTACCCTTACCCTTGCTTTTACCCTTAGGCTTAACCTTACCTTTACCTTTACCCTTACCGTTACCCTTACCCTTACCCTTACCCTTACCCTTACCCTTACCCTTACCCTTACCCTTACCCTTGCTTTTACCCTTAAGCTTACCCTTACCCTTACCCTTACCCTTACCTTTACCCTTACCCTTACCCTTACCCTTACCCTTACCCTTACCCTTACCCTTACCCTTGCTTTTACCCTTAAGCTCACCCTTACCCTTACCCTTACCCTTACCCTTACCCTTACCCTTACTCTTACCCTTACCCTTGCTTTTACCCTTAAGCTTACCCTTACCCTTACCCTTACCCTTACCCTTACCCTTAAGCTTACCCTTACCCTTACCCTTACCCTTACCCTTACCCTTACCCTTACCCTTGCTTTTACCCTTAAGCTTACCCTTACCCTTACCCTTACCCTTACCCTTACCCTTGCTTTTACCCTTAAGCTTACCCTTACCCTTACCCTTACCCTTACCCTTAAGCTTACCCTTACCCTTACCCTTACCCTTACCCTTACCCTTGCTTTTACCCTCAAGCTTACCCTTACCCTTACCCTTACCCTTACCCTTACCCTTACCCTTACCCTTACCCTTGCTTTTACCCTTAGGCTTACCCTTACCTTTACCCTTACCATTACCCTTACCCTTACCCTTACCCTTACCCTTACCCTTGCTTTTACCCTTAAGCTTACCCTTACCCTTACCCTTACCCTTACCCTTACCCTTATCCTTACCCTTACCCTTACCCTTACCCTTACCCTTACCCTTACCCTTACCCTTACCCTTACCCATACCCTTACCCTTACCCTTACCCTTACCCTTACCCTTACCCTTACCCTTGCTTTTACCCTTAAGCTTACCCTTACCCTTACCCTTACCCTTACCCTTACCCTTACCCTTGCTTTTACCCTTAAGCTTACCCTTACCCTTACTCTTACCCCTACCCTTACCCTTACCCTTACCCTTACCCTTACCCTTACCCTTACCCTTGCTTTTACCCTTAGGCTTACCCTCACCTTTACCCTTACCCTTACCCTTACCCTTACCCTTACCCTTACCCTTGCTTTTACCCTTAAGCTTACCCTTACCCTTACCCTTACCCTTACCCTTAGCTTTACCCTTACCCTTGCTTTTACCCTTAAGCTTACCCTTACCCTTACCCTTACCCTTACCCTTACCCTTGCTTTTACCCTTAGGCTTACCCTTACCCATACCCTTACCCTTACCCTTAAGCTTACCCTTACCCTTACCCTTACCCTTACCCTTACCCTTACCCTTACCCTTACCCTTACCCTTTCCCTTACCCTTACCCTTGCTTTTACCCTTAAGCTTACCCTTACCCTTACCCTTACCCTTACCCTTACCCTTACCCTTACCCTTACCCTTACCCTTACCCTTACCCTTACCCTTACCCTTACCCTTACCCTTACTTAGGGTAAGGGTAAGGGTAAGCTTAAGGGTAAAAGCAAGGGTAAGGGTAAGGGTAAGGGTAAGGGTGAGGGTAAGGGTGAGGGTAAGGGTAAGCTTAAGGGTAAGGGTAAGGGTAAGGGTAAGCTTAAGGGTAAAAGCAAGGGTAAGGGTAAGGGTAAGGGTAAGGGTAAGGGTAAGCTTAAGGGTAAGGGTAAGGGTAAGGGTAAGGGTAAGGGTAAGCTTAAGGGTAAAAGCAAGGGTAAGGTTAAGGGTAAGGGTAAGGGTAAGGGTAAGGGTAAGGGTAAGCTTAAGGGTAAGGGTAAGGGTAAGGGTAAGGGTAAGCTTAAGGGTAAAAGCAAGGGTAAGGGTAAGGGTAAGGGTAAGGGTAAGGGTAAGGATAAGGGTAAGGGTAAGGGTAAGGGTAAGGGTAAGTGTAAGCTTAAGGGTAAGGGTAAGGGTAAGGGTAAGCTTAAGGGTAAAAGCAAGGGTAAGGGTAAGGGTAAGGGTAAGGGTAAGGGTAAGCTTAAGGGTAAAAGCAAGGGTTAGGGTAAGGGTAAGGGTAAGGGTAAGGGTAAGGGTAAGGGTAAGGGTAAGGGTAAGGGTAAGGGTAAGGGTAAGGGTAAGGGTAAGCTTAAGGGTAAGGGTAAGGGTAAGGGTAAGCTTAAGGGTAAAAGCAAGGGTAAGGGTAAGGGTAAGGGTAAGGGTAAGGGTAAAGGTAAGGGTAAGCCTAAGGGTAAAAGCAAGGGTAAGGGTAAGGGTAAGGGTAAGGGTAAGGGTAAGGGTAAGGGTAAGGGTAAGGGTAAGGGTAAGGGTAAGCTTAAGGGTAAAAGCAAGGGTAAGGGTAAGGGTAAGGGTAAGGGTAAGGGTAAGGGTAAGGGTAAGGGTAAGGGTGAGCTTAAGGGTAAAAGCAAGGGTAAGGGTAAGGGTAAGGGTAAGGGTAAGGGTAAGGGTAAGGGTAAGGGTAAGGGTAAGGGTAAGGGTAAGGGTAAGCTTAAGGGTAAAAGCAAGGGTAAGGGTAAGGGTAAGGGTAAGGGTAAGGGTTAGGGTAAGGGTAAAGGTAAGGGTAAGCCTAAGGGTAAAAGCAAGGGTAAGGGTAAGGGTAAGGGTAAGGGTAAGGGTAAGGGTAAGGGTAAGGGTAAGGGTAAGAGTAAGGGTAAGGGTAAGGGTAAGCTTAAGGGTAAAATCAAGGGTAAGGGTAAGGGTAAGGGTAAGGGTAAGGTTAAGCTTAAGGGTAAAAGCAAGGGTAAGGGTAAGGGTGAGGGTAAGGGTAAGGGTAAGGGTAAGGGTAAAGGTAAGGGTAAGCCTAAGAGTAAAAGCAAGGGTAAGGGTAAGGGTAAGGGTAAGGGTAAGGGTAAGGGTAAGGGTAAGGGTAAGGGTAAGGGTAAGGGTAAGCTTAAGGGTAAAAGCAAGGGTAAGGATAAGGGTAAGGGTAAGGGTAAGGGTAAGGGTAAGGGTAAGGGTAAGGGTAAGCTTACCCTTACCCTTACCCTTACCCTTACACTTACCCTTGCTTTTACCCTTAGGCTTACCCTTACCCTTACCCTTACCCTTACCCTAAAGCTTACCCTTACCCTTACCCTTACCCTTACCCTTACCCTTACCCTTACCCTTACCCTTACCCTTACCCTTACCCTTACCCTTACCCTTGCTTTTACCCTTAAGCTTACCCTTACCCTTACCCTTACCCTTACCCTCACCCTTACCCTTACCCTTGCTTTGACCCTTAGGCTTACCCTTACCTTTACCCTTACCCTTACCCTTACCCTTACCCTTACCCTTACCCTTACCCTTACCCTTGCTTTTACCCTTAAGCTTACCCTTACCCTTACCCTTACGCTTACCCTTACCCTTACCCTTACCCTTGCTTTTACCCTTAAGCTTACCCTTACCCTTACCCTTACCCTTACCCTTACCCTTACCCTTGCTTTTACCCTTAGGCTTACCCTTACCCTTACCCTTACCCTTACCGTTGCTTTTACCCTTAGGCTTAACCTTACCTTTACCCTTACCCTTACCCTTACCCTTACCCTTACCCTTACCCTCACCCTTACCCTTACCCTTACCCTTGCTTTTACCCTTAAGCTTACCCTTACCCTTACCCTTACCCTTACCCTTACCCTTACCCTTACCCTTACCCTTACCCTTGCTTTTACCCTTAAGCTTACCCTTACCCTTACCCTTACCCTTACCCTCACCCTTACCCTTACCCTTACCCTTGCTTATACCCTTAAGCTTACCCTTACCCTTACCCTTACCCTCACCCTTACCCTTACCCTTACCCTTACCCTTACCCTTACCCTTACCCTTACCCTTACCCTCACCCTTACCCTTACCCTTACCCTTGCTTTTACCCTTAAGCTTACCCTTACCCTTACCCTTACCCTTACCCTTACCCTTACCCTTACCCTTGCTTTTACCCTTAAGCTTACCATTACCCTTACCCTTACCCTTACCCTCACCCTTACCCTTACCCTTACCCTTGCTTATACCCTTAAGCTTACCCTTACCCTTACCCTTACCCTCACCCTTACCCTTACCCTTACCCTTACCCTTACCCTTACCCTTACCCTTACCCTTACCCTTGCTTTTACCCTTAGGCTTACCCTTACCTTTACCCTTACCCTTACCCTTACCCTTACCCTTACCCTTGCTTTTACCCTTAAGCTTACCCTTACCCTTACCCTTACCCTTACCCTTACCCTTACCCTAACCCTTACCCTTGCTTTTACCCTCAAGCTCACCCTTACCCTTACTCTTACCCTTACCCTTACCCTTACCCTTACCCTTACCCTTACCCTTACCCTTACCCTTGCTTTTACCCTTAAGCTTACCCTTACCCTTACCCTTACCCTTACCCTTACCCTTACCCTTACCCTTACCCTTACCCTTACCCTTACCCTTATCCTTACCCTTGCTTTTACCCTTTAGCTTACCCTTACCCTTACCCTTACCCTTACCCTTACCCTTACCCTCACCCTTACCCTTACCCTTACCCTTACCCTTGCTTTTACTCTTAGGCTTACCCTTACCTTTACCCTTACCCTTACCCTTACCCTTACCCTCACCCTTACCCTTACCCTTGCTTTTACCCTTAAGCTTACCCTTACCCTTACCCTTACCCTTACCCTTACCCTTGCTTTTACCCTTAAGCTTGCCCTTACCCTTACCCTTAACCTTACCCTTACCCTTGCTTTTACCCTTAGGCTTACCCTTACCCTTACCCTTACCCTTACCCTTGCTTTTACCCTTAAGCTTACCCTTACCCTTACCCTTACTCTTACCCTTACCCTTACCCTTACCCTTACCCTTACCCTTACCCTTACCCTTACCCTTACCCTTGCTTTTACCCTTAGGCTTACCCTTACCTTTACCCTTACCCTAACCCTTACCCTTACCCTTACCCTTACCCTTACCCTTGCTTTTACCCTTAAGCTTACCCTTACCCTTACCCTTACCCTTACCCTTACCCTTACTCTTACCCTCACCCTTACCCTTACCCTTGCTTTTACCCTTAAGCTTACCCTTACCCTTACCCTTACCCTCACCCTTACCCTTACCCTTACCCTTACCCTTACCCTTACCCTTACCCTTGCTTTTACCCTTAAGCTTACCCTTACCCTTACCCTTACCCTTACCCTTACCCTTACCCTTACCCTTACCCTTACCCTTACCCTTACCCTTACCCTTACCCTTGCTTTTACCCTTAGGCTTACCCTTACCTTTACCCTTACCCTTACCCTTACCCTTACCCTTGCTTTTACCCTTAAGCTTACCCTTACCCTTACCCTTACCCTTAAGCTTACCCTTACCCTTACCCTTACCCTTACCCTTACCCTTACCCATACCCTTACCCTTACCCTTACCCTTGCTTTTACCCTTAAGCTTACGTTTACCCTTACCCTTACCCTTACCCTTACCCTTGCTTTTACCCTTAAGCTTACCCTTACCCTTACCCTTACCCTTAAGCTTACCCTTACCCTTACCCTTACCCTTACCCTTACCCTTACCCTTACCCTTACCCTTACCCTTACCCTTACCCTTACCCTTACCCTTACCCTTACCCTTGCTTTTACCCTTAAGCTTACCCTTACCCTTACCCTTACCCTTACCCTTAAGCTTACCCTTACCCTTACCCTTACCCTTACCCTTACCCTTAACCTTACCCTTGCTTTTACCCTTAAGCTTACCCTTACCCTTACCCTTACCCTTACCCTTAAGCTTACCCTTACCCTTACCCTTACCCTTACCCTTACCCTTGCTTTTACCCTTAAGCTTACCCTTACCCTTACCCTCACCCTTACCCTTAAGCTTACCCTTACCCTTACCCTTACCCTTACCCTTACCCTTACCCTTACCCTTACCCTTACCCTTACCCTTACCCTTACCCTTACCCTTGCTTTTACCCTTAAGCTTACCCTTACCCTTACCCTTACTCTTACCCTTACCCTTACCCTTACCCTTACCCTCACCCTTGCTTTGACCCTTAGGCTTACCCTTACCTTTACCCTTACCCTTACCCTTACCCTTACCCTTTCCCTTACCCTTACCCTTACCCTTACCCTTACCCTTACCCTTACCCTTACTTAGGGTAAGGGTAAGGGTAAGCTTAAGGGTAAAAGCAAGGGTAAGGGTAAGGGTAAGGGTAAGGGTAAGGGTAAGGGTAAGGGTAAGGGTAAGGGTAAGGGTAAGGGTAAGGGTAAGGGTAAGCTTAAGGGTAAGGGTGAGGGTAAGGGTAAGGGTAAGCTTAAGGGTAAAAGCAAGGGTAAGGGTAAGGGTAAGGGTAAGGGTAAGGGTAAGCTTAAGGGTAAGGGTAAGGGTAAGGGTAAGGGTAAGCTTAAGGGTAAAAGCAAGGGTAAGGTTAAGGGTAAGGGTAAGGGTAAGGGTAAGGGTAAGGGTAAGCTTAAGGGTAAGGGTAAGGGTAAGGGTAAGGGTAAGCTTAAGGGTAAAAGCAAGGGTAAGGGTAAGGGTAAGGGTAAGGGTAAGGGTAAGGGTAAGGGTAAGGGTAAGGGTAAGGGTAAGGGTAAGGGTAAGGGTAAGGGTAAGGGTAAGCTTAAGGGTAAGGGTAAGGGTAAGGGTAAGCTTAAGGGTAAAAGCAAGGGTAAGGGTAAGGGTAAGGGTAAGGGTAAACGTAAGCTTAAGGGTAAAAGCAAGGGTAAGGGTAAGGGTAAGGGTAAGGGTAAGGGTAAGGGTAAGGGTAAGGGTAAGGGTAAGGGTAAGCTTAAGGGTAAGGGTAAGGGTAAGGGTAAGGGTAAGCCTAAGGGTAAAAGCAAGGGTAAGGGTAAGGGTAAGGGTAAGGGTAAGCTTAAGGGTAAAAGCAAGGGTAAGGGTAAGGCTAAGGGTAAGGGTTAGGGTAAGGGTAAGGGTAAGCTTAAGGGTAAAAGCAAGGGTAAGGGTAAGGGTAAGGGTAAGGGTAAGGGTAAGGGTAAGGGTAAAGGTGAGGGTAAGCCTAAGGGTAAAAGCAAGGGTAAGGGTAAGGGTAAGGGTAAGGGTAAGGGTAAGGGTAAGGGTAAGGGTAAGGGTAAGGGTAAGGGTAGGGGTAAGAGTAAGGGTAAGGGTAAGCTTAAGGGTAAAAGCAAGGGTAAGGGTAAGGGTAAGGGTAAGGGTAAGCTTAAGGGTAAAAGCAAGGGTAAGGGTAAGGGTAAGGGTAAGGGTAAGGGTAAGGGTAAGGGTAAGCTTAAGGGTAAAAGCAAGGGTAAGGGTAAGGGTAAGGGTAAGGGTAAGGGTAAGGGTAATGGTAAGGGTAAAGGTAAGGGTAAGCCTAAGGGTAAAAGCAAGGGTAAGGGTAAGGGTAAGGGTAAGGGTAAGGGTAAGGGTAAGGGTAAGGGTAAGGGTAAGGGTAAGGGTAAGCTTAAGGGTAAAAGCAAGGGTAAGGGTAAGGGTAAAGGTAAGGGTAAGGGTAAGGGTAAGCGTAAGCTTAAGGGTAAGGGTAAGGGTAAGGGTAAGGGTAAGCTTAAGGGTAAAAGCAAGGGTAAGGGTAAGGGTAAGGGTAAGGGTAAGGGTAAGCTTAAGGGTAAAAGCAAGGGTAAGGGTAAGGGTAAGGGCAAGGGTAAGTGTAAGGGTAAGCTTAAGGGTAAGGGTAAGGGTAAGGGTAAGCTTAAGGGTAAAAGCAAGGGTAAGGGTAAGAGTAAGGGTAAGGGTAAGGGTAAGGGTAAGGGTAAGGGTAAGGGTGAGCTTAAGGGTAAAAGCAAGGGTAAGAGTAAGGGTAAGGGTAAGGGTAAGGGTAAGGGTAAGGGTAAGGGTAAGGGTAAGGGTAAGGGTAAGGGTAAGGGTAAGGGTAAGGGTAAGGGTAAGGGTAAGGGTAAGGGTAAGGGTAAGGGTAAGGGTAAGGGTAAGGGTAAGTGTAAGGGTAAGGGTAAGCTTAAGGGTAAAAGCAAGGGTAAGGGTAAGGGTAAGGGTAAGGGTAAGGGTAAGGGTAAGGGTAAGGGTAAGGGTAAGGGTAAAGGTAAGGGTAAGCCTAAGGGTAAAAGCAAGGGTAAGGGTAAGGGTAAGGGTAAGGGTAAGAGTAAGGGTAAGGGTAAGGGAAAGGGTAAGCTTAAGGGTAAAAGCAAGGGTAAGGGTAAGGGTAAGGGTAAGGGTAAGCCTAAGGGTAAAAGCAAGGGTAAGGGTAAGGGTAAGGGTAAGGGTAAGGGTAAGCTTAAGGGTAAAAGCAAGGGTAAGGGTAAGGGTAAGGGTAAGGGTAAGGGTAAGGGTAAGGGTAAGGGTAAGCTTAAGGGTAAAAGCAAGGGTGAGGGTAAGGGTAAGGGTAAGGGTAAGGGTAAGGGTAAGGGTAAGGGTAAGGGTAAGCTTAAGGGTAAAAGCAAGGGTAAGGGTAAGGGTAAGGGTAAGGGTAAGGGTAAGGGTAAGGGTAAGCCTAAGGGTAAAAGCAAGGGTAAGGGTAAGGGTAAGGGTAAGGGTAAGGGTAAGCTTAAGGGTAAAAGCAAGGGTAAGGGTAAGGGTAAGGGTAAGGGTAAGGGTAAGGGTAAGCTTAAGGGTAAAAGCAAGGGTGAGGGTAAGGGTAAGGGTAAGGGTAAGGGTAAGGGTTAGGGTAAGGGTAAGGGTAAGGGTAAGGGTAAGGGTAAGCTTAAGGGTAAAAGCAAGGGTAAGGGTAAGGGTAAGGGTAAGGGTAAGGGTAAGGGTAAGGGTAAGGGTAAGGGTAAGGGTGAGGGTAAGCTTAAGGGTAAAAGCAAGGGTAAGGGTAAGGGTAAGGGTAAGGGTAAGCCTAAGGGTAAAAGCAAGGGTAAGGGTAAGGGTAAGGGTAAGGGTAAGGGTAAGGGTAAGGGTAAGGGTAAGGGTAAGGGTAAGGGTAAGCTTAAGGGTAAAAGCAAGGGTAAGGGTAAGGGTAAGGGTAAGGGTAAGGGTAAGGGTAAGGGTAAGGGTAAGGATAAGGGTAAGGGTAAGGGTAAGGGTAAGCTTAAGGGTAAGGGTAAGGGTAAGTTTAAGGGTAAGCTTAAGGGTAAAAGCAAGGGTAAGGGTAAGGGTAAGGGTAAGGGTAAGGGTAAGGGTAAGGGTAAGGGTAAGGGTAAGGGTAAGGGTAAGCTTAAGGGTAAAAGCAAGGGTAAGGGTAAGGGTAAGGGTAAGGGTAAGGGTAAGGGTAAGGGTAAGGGTAAGGATAAGGGTAAGGGTAAGGGTAAGGGTAAGCTTAAGGGTAAGGGTAAGGGTAAGTTTAAGGGTAAAAGCAAGGGTGAGGGTAAGGGTAAGGGTAAGGGTAAGGGTAAGGGTAAGTGTAAGGGTAAGGATAAGGGTAAGGGTAAGGGTAAGCTTAAGGGTAAAAGCAAGGGTAAGGGTAAGGGTAAGGGTAAGGGTAAGGGTAAGGGTAAGGGTAAGGGTAAGGGTAAGGGTAAGGGTAAGCTTAAGGGTAAAAGCAAGGGTAAGGGTAAGGGTAAAGGTAAGGGTAAGCCTTAGGGTAAAAGCAAGGGTAAGGGTAAGGGTAAGGGTAAGGGTAAGGGTAAGGGTAAGGGTAAGGGTAAGGGTAAGGGTAAGCTTAAGGGTAAAAGCAAGGGTAAGGGTAAGGGTAAGGGTAAGGGTAAGGGTAAGGGTAAGGGTAAGGGTAAGGATAAGGGTAAGGGTAAGGGTAAGGGTAAGCTTAAGGGTAAGGGTAAGGGTAAGTTTAAGGGTAAGCTTAAGGGTAAAAGCAAGGGTAAGGGAAAGGGTAAGGGTAAGGGTAAGCTTAAGGGTAAAAGCAAGGGTAAGGGTAAGGGTAAGGGTAAGGGTAAGGGTAAGGGTAAGGGTAAGGGTAAGGGTAAGGGTAAGGGTAAGGGTAAGGGTAAGGGTAAGGGTAAGGGTAAGCTTAAGGGTAAGGGTAAGGCTAAGGGTAAGGGTAAGCTTAAGGGTAAAAGCAAGGGTAAGGGTAAGGGTAAGGGTAAGGGTAAGGGTAAGCTTAAGGGTAAGGGTAAGGGTAAGGGTAAGGGTAAGCTTAAGGGTAAAAGCAAGGGTAAGGTTAAGGGTAAGGGTAAGGGTAAGGGTAAGGGTAAGGGTAAGCTTAAGGGTAAGGGTAAGGGTAAGGGTAAGGGTAAGGGTAAGGGTAAGCTTAAGGGTAAGGGTAAGGCTAAGGGTAAGGGTAAGCTTAAGGGTAAAAGCAAGGGTAAGGGTAAGGGTAAGGGTAAGGGTAAGGGTAAGGGTAAGGGTAAGGGTAAAGGTAAGGGTAAGGGTAAGGGTAAGGGTAAGGGTAAGCTTAAGGGTAAGGGTAAGGGTAAGGGTAAGCTTAAGGGTAAAAGCAAGGGTAAGGGTAAGGGTAAGGGTAAGGGTAAGGGTAAGCTTAAGGGTAAAAGCAAGGGTAAGGGTAAGGGTAAGGGTAAGGGTAAGGGTAAGGGTAAGGGTAAGGGTAAGGGTAAGGGTAAGGGTAAGGGTAAGGGTAAGGGTAAGGGTAAGGGTAAGGGTAAGGGTAAGGGTAAGGGTAAGCTTAAGGGTAAGGGTAAGGGTTAGGGTAAGCTTAAGGGTAAAAGCAAGGGTAAGGGTAAGGGTAAGGGTAAGGGTAAGGGTAAAGGTAAGGGTAAGCCTAAGGGTAAAAGCAAGGGTAAGGGTAAGGGTAAGGGTAAGGGTAAGGGTAAGGGTAAGGGTAAGGGTAAGGGTAAGGGTAAGGGTAAGGGTAAGGGTAAGCTTAAGGGTAAAAGCAAGGGTAAGGGTAAGGGTAAGGGTAAGGGTAAGGGTAAGGGTAAGGGTAAGGGTAAGGGTAAGGGTGAGCTTAAGGGTAAAAGCAAGGGTAAGGGTAAGGTTAAGGGTAAGGGTAAGGGTAAGGGTAAGGGTAAGGGTAAGGGTAAGGGTAAGGGTAAGGGTAAGGGTAAGGGTAAGGGTAAGGGTAAGCTTAAGGGTAAAAGCAAGGGTAAGTGTAAGGGTAAGGGTAAGGGTAAGGGTTAGGGTAAGGGTAAAGTTAAGGGTGAGCCTAAGGGTAAAAGCAAGGGTAAGGGTAAGGGTAAGGGTAAGGGTAAGGGTAAGGGTAAGGGTAAGGGTAAGGGTAAGGGTAAGGGTAAGAGTAAGGGTAAGGGTAAGGGTAAGCTTAAGGGTAAAAGCAAGGGTAAGGGTAAGGGTAAGGGTAAGGGTAAGCCTAAGGGTAAAAGCAAGGGTAAGGGTAAGGTGAAGGGTAAGGGTAAGGGTAAGCTTAAGGGTAAAAGCAAGGGTAAGGGTGAGGGTAAGGGTAAGGGTAAGGGTAAGCTTAAGGGTAAAAGCAAGGGTAAGGGTAAGGGTGAGGGTAAGGGTAAGGGTAAGGGTAAGGGTAAGGGTAAAGGTAAGGGTAAGCCTAAGAGTAAAAGCAAGGGTAAGGGTAAGGGTAAGGGTAAGGGTAAGGGTAAGGGTAAGGGTAAGGGTAAGGGTAAGGGTAAGGGTAAGCTTAAGGGTAAAAGCAAGGGTAAGGATAAGGGTAAGGGTAAGGGTAAGGGTAAGGGTAAGGGTAAGGGTAAGGGTAAGGGTAAGCTTAAGGGTAAAAGCAAGGGTAAGGGTAAGGGTAAGGGTAAGGGTAAGGGTAAGGGTAAGGGTAAGGGTAAGGGTAAGGGTAAGGGTAAGGGTAAGCTTAAGGGTAAAAGCAAGGGTAAGGGTTAGGGTAAGGGTAAGAGTAAGGGTAAGGGTAAGGGTAAGCTTAAGGGTAAAAGCAAGGGTAAGGGTAAGGGTAAGGGTAAGGGTAAGGGTAAGGGTAAGGGTAAAGGTAAGGGTAAGCCTAAGGGTAAAAGCAAGGGTAAGGGTAAGGGTAAGGGTAAGGGTAAGGGTAAGGGTAAGGGTAAGGGTAAGGGTAAGGGTAAGGGTAAGGGTAAGCTTAAGGGTATAAGCAAGTGTAAGGGTAAGGGTAAGGGTGAGGGTAAGGGTAAGGGTAAGGGTAAGGGTAAGCTTAAGGGTAAAAGCAAGGATAAGGGTAAGGGTAAGGGTAAGGGTAAGGGTAAGGGTAAGGGTAAGGGTAAGCTTAAGGGTAAAAGCAAGGGTAAGGGTAAGGGTAAGGGTAAGGGTAAGGGTAAGGGTAAGGGTAAGGGTAAGGGTAAGGGTAAGGGTAAGAGTAAGGGTAAGGGTAAGGGTAAGGGTAAGGGTAAAGGTAAGGTTAAGCCTAAGGGTAAAAGCAAAAGTAAGGGTAAGGGTAAGGGTAAGGGTAAGGGTAAGGGTAAGGGTAAGGGTAAGGGTAAGGGTAAGGGTAAGGGTAAGGGTAAGCTTAAGGGTAAAAGCAAGGGTAAGGGTAAGGGTAAGGGTAAGGGTAAGCCTAAGGGTAAAAGCAAGGGTAAGGGTAAGGGTAAGGGTAAGGGTAAGGGTAAGCTTAAGGGTAAAAGCAAGGGTAAGGGTAAGGGTAAGGGTAAGGGTAAGGGTAAGGGTAAGGGTAAGCTTAAGGGTAAAAGCAAGGGTAAGGGTAAGGGTAAGGGTAAGGGTAAGGGTAAGGGTAAGGGTAAGGGTAAGGGTAAGGGTAAAGGTAAGGGTAAACCTAAGGGTCAAAGCAAGGGTAAGGGTAAGGGTAAGGGTAAGGGTAAGGGTAAGAGTAAGGGTAAGGGTAAGGGTAAGCTTAAGGGTAAAAGCAAGGGTAAGGGTAAGGGTAAGGGTAAGGGTAAGGGTAAGGGTAAGGGTAAGGGTAAGGGTGAGGGTAAGGGTAAGGGTAAGGGTAAGAGTAAGCTTAAGGGTAAGGGTAAGGGTAAGGGTAAGGGTAAGCCTAAGGGTAAAAGCAAGGGTAAGTGTAAGGGTAAGGGTAAGGGTAAGGGTAAGCTTAAGGGTAAAAGCAAGGGTAAGGGTAAGGGTAAGGGTAAGGGTAAGGGTAAGGGTAAGGGTAAGGGTAAGCTTAAGGGTAAAAGCAAGGGTAAGGGTAAGGGTAAGGGTAAGGGTAAGGGTAAGGGTAAGGCTAAAGGTAAGGGTAAGCCTAAGGGTAAAAGCAAGGGTAAGGGTAAGGGTAAGGGTAAGAGTAAGGGTAAGGGTAAGGGTAAGGGTAAGGGTAAGGGTAAGGGTGAAGGTAAGGGTAAGGGTAAGCTTAAGGGTAAAAGCAAGGGTAAGGGTAAGGGTAAGGGTAAGGGTAAGAGTAAGGGTAAGTGTAAGGGTAAGCTTAAGGGTAAAAGCAAGGGTAAGGGTAAGGGTAAGGGTAAGGGTAAGGGTAAGGGTAAGGGTAAGGGTAAGGGTAAAGGTAAGGGTAAGGGTAAGCTTAAGGGTAAAAGCAAGGGTAAGGGTAAGGGTAAGGGTAAGGGTGAGGGTAAGGGTAAGGGTAAGGGTAAGGGTAAGGGTAAGGGTAAGGGTAAGCTTAAGGGTAAAAGCAAGGGTAAGGGTAAGGGTAAGGGTAAGGGTAAGGGTAAGGGTAAGGGTAATGGTAAGGGTAAAGGTAAGGGTAAGCCTAAGGGTAAAAGCAAGGGTAAGGGTAAGGGTAAGGGTAAGGGTAAGGGTAAGGCTAAGGGTAAGGGTTAGGGTAAGGGTAAGGGTAGGGGTAAGGGTAAGCTTAAGGGTAAAAGCAAGGGTAAGGGTAAGGGTAAGGGTAAGGGTAAGGGTAAGGGTAAGCTTAAGGGTAAGGGTAAGGGTAAGGGTAAGCTTAAGGGTAAAAGCAAGGGTAAGGGTAAGGGTAAGGGTAAGGGTAAGCTTATGGGTAAAAGCAAGGGTAAGGGTAAGGGTAAGGGTAAGGGTAAGGGTAAGCTTAAGGGTAAGGGTAAGGGTAAGAGTAAGGGTAAGCTTAAGGGTAAAAGCAAGGGTAAGGGTCAGGGTAAGGGTAAGTGTAAGGGTAAGGGTAAGGGTAAGGGTAAGGGTGAGCTTAAGGGTAAAAGCAAGGGTAAGGGTAAGGTTAAGGGTAAGGGTAAGGGTAAGGGTAAGGGTAAGGGTAAGGGTAAGGGTTAGCTTAAGGGTAAAAGCAAGGGTAAGGGTAAGGGTAAGGGTAAGGGTAAGGGTAAGGGTAAGGGTAAGGGTAAGGGTAAGGGTAAGGGTAAGGGTAAAGGTAAGGGTAAGCCTAAGGGTAAAAGCAAGGGTAAGGGTAAGGGTAAGGGTAAGGGTAAGAGTAAGGGTAAGGGTAAGGGTAAGCTTAAGGGTAAAAGCAGGGGTAAGGGTAAGGGTAAGGGTAAGGGTAAGCCTAAGGGTAAAAGCAAGGGTAAGGGTAAGGGTAAGGGTAAGGGTAAGGGTAAGCTTAAGGGTAAAAGCAAGGGTAAGGGTAAGGGTAAGGGTAAGGGTAAGGGTAAGCTTAAGGGTAAAAGCAAGGGTGAGGGTAAGGGTAAGGGTAAGGGTAAGGGTAAGGGTAAGGGTAAGGGTAAGGGTAAGGGTAAGGGTAAGTTTAAGGGTAAAAGCAAGGGTAAGGGTAAGGGTAAGGGTAAGGGTAAGGGTAAGGGTAAGGGTAAGGGTAAGGGTAAGGGTAAGGGTAAGGGTAAGCTTAAGGGTAAAAGCAAGGGTAAGGGTAAGGGTAAGGGTAAGGGTAAGGGTAAAGGTAAGGGTAAGCCTAAGGGTAAAAGCAAGGGTAAGGGTAAGGGTAAGGGTAAGGGTAAGGGTAAGGGTAAGGGTTAGGGTAAGGGTAAGGGTAAGGGTAAGGGTAAGGGTAAGGGTAAGGGTAAGGGTAAGGGTAAGGGTAAGGGTAAGGGTAAGGGTAAGGGTAAGCTTAAGGGTAAAAGCAAGGGTAAGGGTAAAGGTAAGGGTAAGGGTAAGGGTAAGGGTAAGGGTAAGGGTAAGGGTAAGGGTAAGGGTAAAGGTAAGGGTAAGCCTAAGGGTAAAAGCAAGGGTAAGGGTAAGGGTAAGGGTAAGGGTGAGGGTAAGGTTAAGGGTAAGGGTAAGGGTAAGCTTAAGGGTAAAAGCAAGGGTAAGGGTAAGGGTAAGGGTAAGGGTAAGGGTAAGGGTAAGGGTAAGGGTAAGGGTAAGGGTAAGGGTAAGGGTAAGGGTAAGGGTAAGGGTAAGGGTAAGCTTAAGGGTAAGGGTAAGGGTAAGGGTAAGGGTAAGCTTAAGGGTAAAAGCAAGGGTAAGGGTAAGGGTAAGGGTAAGGGTAAGCTTAAGGGTAAAAGCAGGGGTAAGGGTAAGGTTAAGGGTAAGGGTAAGGGTAAGGGTAAGGGTAAGGGTAAGGGTAAGGGTAAGCTTAAGGGTAAAAGCAAGGGTAAGGGTAAGGGTAAGGGTAAGGGTAAGGGTAAGGGTAAGGGTAAGGGTAAGGGTAAGGGTAAGGGTAAGCTTAAGGGTAAAAGCAAGGTTAAGGGTAAGGGTAAGGGTAAGGGTAAGCCTAAGGGTAAAAGCAAGGGTAAGGGTAAGGTTAAGGGTAAGGGTAAGGGTAAGCTTAAGGGTAAAAGCAAGGGTAAGGGTGAGGGTAAGGGTAAGGGTAAGGGTAAGCTTAAGGGTAAAAGCAAGGGTAAGGGTAAGGGTGAGGGTAAGGGTAAGGGTAAGGGTAAGGGTAAGGGTAAAGGTAAGGGTAAGCCTAAGAGTAAAAGCAAGGGTAAGGGTAAGGGTAAGGGTAAGGGTAAGGGTAAGGGTAAGGGTAAGGGTAAGGGTAAGGGTGAGCTTAAGGGTAAAAGCAAGGGTGAGGATAAGGGTAAGGGTAAGGGTAAGGGTAAGGGTAAGGGTAAGGGTAAGGGTAAGCTTAAGGGTAAAAGCAAGGGTAAGGGTAAGGGTAAGGGTAAGGGTAAGGGTAAGGGTAAGGGTAAAGGTAAGGGTAAGGGTAAGGGTAAGGGTAAGCTTAAGGGTAAAAGCAAGGGTAAGGGTTAGGGTAAGGGTAAGAGTAAGGGTAAGGGTAAGGGTAAGCTTAAGGGTAAAAGCAAGGGTAAGGGTAAGGGTAAGGGTAAGGGTAAGGGTAAGGGTAAGGGTAAAGGTAAGGGTAAGCCTAAGGGTAAAAGCAAGGGTAAGGGTGAGGGTAAGGGTAAGGGTAAGGGTAAGGGTAAGGGTAAGGGTAAGGGTAAGGGTAAGGGTAAGGGTAAGCTTAAGGGTATACGCAAGTGTAAGGGTAAGGGTAAGGGTGAGGGTAAGGGTAAGGGTAAGGGTAAGGGTAAGCTTAAGGGTAAAAGCAAGGGTAAGGTTAAGGGTAAGGGTAAGGGTAAGGGTAAGGGTAAGGGTAAGCTTAAGGGTAAGGGTAAGGGTAAGGGTAAGGGTAAGCTTAAGGGTAAAAGCAAGGGTAAGGGTAAGGGTAAGGGTAAGGGTAAGGGTAAAGGTAAAGGTAAGGGTAAGGGTAAGGGTAAGGGTAAGGGTAAGGGTAAGCTTAAGGGTAAGGGTAAGGGTAAGGGTAAGCTTAAGGGTAAAAGCAAGGGTAAGGGTAAGGGTAAGGGTAAGGGTAAGGGTAAGCTTAAGGGTAAAAGCAAGGGTAAGGGTAAGGGTAAGGGTAAGGGTAAGGGTAAGGGTAAGGGTAAGGGTAAGGGTAAGGGTAAGGGTAAGGGTAAGGGTAAGGGTAAGGGTAAGGGTAAGGGTAAGGGTAAGGGTAAGGGTAAGCTTAAGGGTAAGGGTAAGGGTAAGGGTAAGCTTAAGGGTAAAAGCAAGGGTAAGGGTAAGGGTAAGGGTAAGGGTAAGGGTAAGGGTAAAGGTAAGGGTAAGCCTAAGGGTAAAAGCAAGGGTAAGGGTAAGGGTAAGGGTAAGTGTAAGGGTAAGGGTAAGGGTAAGGGTAAGGGTAAGGGTAAGGGTAAGCTTAAGGGTAAAAGCAAGGGTAAGGGTAAGGGTAAGGGTAAGGGTAAGGGTAAGGGTAAGGGTTAGGGGAAAGGGTAAGGGTGAGCTTAAGGGTAAAAGCAAGGGTAAGGGTAAGGGTAAGGGTAAGGGTAAGGGTAAGGGTAAGGGTAAGGGTAAGGGTAAGGGTAAGCTTAAGGGTAAAAGCAAGGGTAAGTGTAAGGGTAAGGGTAAGGGTAAGGGTTAGGGTAAGGGTAAAGGTAAGGGTAAGCCTAAGGGTAAAAGCAAGGGTAAGGGTAAGGGTAAGGGTAAGGGTAAGGGTAAGGGTAAGGGTAAGGGTAAGGGTAAGGGTAAGGGTAAGGGTAAGAGTAAGGGTAAGGGTAAGGGTAAGCTTAAGGGTAAAAGCAAGGGTAAGGGTAAGGGTAAGGGTAAGGGTAAGGGTAAGCCTAAGGGTAAAAGCAAGGGTAAGGGTAAGGTTAAGGGTAAGGGTAAGGGTAAGCTTAAGGGTAAAAGCAAGGGTAAGGGTGAGGGTAAGGATAAGGGTAAGGGTAAGCTTAAGGGTAAAAGCAAGGGTAAGGGTAAGGGTGAGGGTAAGGGTAAGGGTAAGGGTAAGGGTAAGGGTAAAGGTAAGGGTAAGCCTAAGAGTAAAAGCAAGGGTAAGGGTAAGGGTAAGGGTAAGGGTAAGGGTAAGGGTAACGGTAAGGGTAAGGGTAAGGGTAAGGGTAAGCTTAAGGGTAAAAGCAAGGGTAAGGATAAGGGTAAGGGTAAGGGTAAGGGTAAGGGTAAGGGTAAGGGTAAGCTTAAGGGTAAAAGCAAGGGTAAGGGTAAGGGTAAGGGTAAGGGTAAGGGTAAGGGTAAGGGTAAGGGTAAGGGTAAGGGTAAGGGTAAGGGTAAGGGTAAGGGTAAGGGTAAGGGTAAGCTTAAGGGTAAAAGCAAGGGTAAGGGTTAGGGTAAGGGTAAGAGTAAGGGTAAGGGTAAGGGTAAGCTTAAGGGTAAAAGCAAGGGTAAGGGTAAGGGTAAGGGTAAGGGTAAGGGTAAGGGTAAAGGTAAGGGTAAGCCTAAGGGTAAAAGCAAGGGTAAGGGTAAGGGTAAGGGTAAGGGTAAGGGTAAGGGTAAGGGTAAGGGTAAGGGTAAGGGTAAGGGTAAGGGTAAGGGTAAGGGTAAGGGTAAGGGTAAGGGTAAGGGTAAGCTTAAGGGTATAAGCAAGTGTAAGGGTAAGGGTAAGGGTGAGGGTAAGGGTAAGGGTAAGGGTAAGGGTAAGCTTAAGGGTAAAAGCAAGGGTAAGGGTAAGGGTAAGGGTAAGGGTAAGGGTAAGGGTAAGGGTAAGGGTAAGCTTAAGGGTAAAAGCAAGGGTAAGGGTAAGGGTAAGGGTAAGGGTAAGGGTAAGGGTAAGGGTAAGGGTAAGGGTAAGGGTAAGAGTAAGGGTAAGGGTAAGGGTAAGGGTAAGGGTAAAGGTAAGGTTAAGCCTAAGGGTAAAAGCAAGGGTAAGGGTAAGGGTAAGGGTAAGGGTAAGGGTAAGGGTAAGGGTAAGGGTAAGGGTAAGGGTAAGGGTAAGGGTAAGGGTAAGGGTAAGGGTAAGGGTAAGCTTAAGGGTAAAAGCAAGGGTAAGGGTAAGGGTAAGGGTAAGGGTAAGCCTAAGGGTAAAAGCAAGGGTAAGGGTAAGGGTAAGGGTAAGGGTAAGGGTAAGCTTAAGGGTAAAAGCAAGGGTAAGGGTAAGGGTAAGGGTAAGGGTAAGGGTAAGGGTAAGGGTAAGGGTAAGCTTAAGGGTAAAAGCAAGGGTAAGGGTAAGGGTAAGGGTAAGGGTAAGGGTAAGGGTAAGGGTAAGGGTAAGGGTAAGGGTAAGGGTAAAGGTAAGGGTAAGCCTAAGGGTCAAAGCAAGGGTAAGGGTAAGGGTAAGGGTAAGGGTAAGGGTAAGAGTAAGGGTAAGGGTAAGGGTAAGCTTAAGGGTAAAAGCAAGGGTAAGGGTAAGGGTAAGGGTAAGGGTAAGGGTAAGTGTAAGGGTAAGGGTGAGGGTAAGGGTAAGGGTAAGGGTAAGGGTAAGCTTAAGGGTAAGGGTATGGGTAAGGGTAAGGGTAAGCCTAAGGGTAAAAGCAAGGGTAAGTGTAAGGGTAAGGGTAAGGGTAAGGGTAAGCTTAAGGGTAAAAGCAAGGGTAAGGGTAAGGGTAAGGGTAAGGGTAAGGGTAAGGGTAAGGGTAAGGGTAAGCTTAAGGGTAAAAGCAAGGGTAAGGGTAAGGGTAAGGGTAAGGGTAAGGGTAAGGGTAAGGCTAAAGGTAAGGGTAAGCCTAAGGGTAAAAGCAAGGGTAAGGGTAAGGGTAAGGGTAAGAGTAAGGGTAAGGGTAAGGGAAAGGGTAAGGGTAAGGGTAAAGGTAAGGGTAAGGGTAAGCTTAAGGGTAAAAGCAAGGGTAAGGGTAAGGGTAAGGGTAAGGGTAAGAGTAAGGGTAAGGGTAAGGGTAAGCTTAAGGGTGAAAGCAAGGGTAAGGGTAAGGGTAAGGGTAAGGGTAAGGGTAAGGGTAAGGGTAAGGGTAAGGGTAAGGGTAAGGGTAAGGGTAAGGGTAAGGGTAAGGGTAAGCTTAAGGGTAAAAGCAAGGGTAAGGGTAAGGGTAAGGGTAAGGGTAAGGGTAAGGGTAAGGTTAAGGGTAAGGGTAAGGGTAAGGGTAAGGGTAAGCTTAAGGGTAAAAGCAAGGGTAAGGGTAAGGGTAAGGGTAAGGGTAAGGGTAAGGGTAAGGGTAATGGTAAGGGTAAAGGTAAGGGTAAGCCTAAGGGTAAAAGCAAGGGTAAGGGTAAGGGTAAGGGTAAGGGTAAGGGTAAGGGTAAGGCTAAGGGTAAGGGTTAGGGTAAGGGTAAGGGTAAGGGTAAGGGTAAGCTTAAGGGTAAAAGCAAGGGTAAGGGTAAGGGTAAGGGTAAGGGTAAGGGTAAGGGTAAGCTTAAGGGTAAGGGTAAGGGTAAGGGTAAGCTTAAGGGTAAAAGCAAGGGTAAGGGTAAGGGTAAGGGTAAGGGTAAGGGTAAGCTTAAGGGTAAGGGTAAGGGTGAGGGTAAGGGTAAGGGTAAGGGTAAGGGTAAGCTTAAGGGTAAGGGTAAGGGTAAGAGTAAGGGTAAGCTTAAGGGTAAAAGCAAGGGTAAGGGTCAGGGTAAGGGTAAGTGTAAGGGTAAGGGTAAGGGTAAGGGTAAGGGTGAGCTTAAGGGTAAAAGCAAGGGTAAGGGTAAGGTTAAGGGTAAGGGTAAGGGTAAGGGTAAGGGTAAGGGTAAGGGTTAGCTTAAGGGTAAAAGCAAGGGTAAGGGTAAGGGTAAGGGTAAGGGTAAGGGTAAGGGTAAGGGTAAGGGTAAGGGTAAGGGTAAAGGTAAGGGTAAGCCTAAGGGTAAAAGCAAGGGTAAGGGTAAGGGTAAGGGTAAGGGTAAGAGTAAGGGTAAGGGTAAGGGTGAGCTTAAGGGTAAAAGCAGGGGTAAGGGTAAGGGTAAGGGTAAGGGTAAGCCTAAGGGTAAAAGCAAGGGTAAGGGTAAGGGTAAGGGTAAGGGTAAGGATAAGCTTAAGGGTAAAAGCAAGGGTAAGGGTAAGGGTAAGGGTAAGGGTAAGGGTAAGGGTAAGGGTAAGGGTAAGCTTAAGGGTAAAAGCAAGGGTGAGGGTAAGGGTAAGGGTAAGGGTAAGGGTAAGGGTAAGGGTAAGGGTAAGGGTAAGTTTAAGGGTAAAAGCAAGGGTAAGGGTAAGGGTAAGGGTAAGGGTAAGGGTAAGGGTAAGGGTAAGGGTAAGGGTAAGGGTAAGGGTAAGGGTAAGGGTAAGGGTAAGGGTAAGGGTAAGGGTAAGCTTAAGGGTAAAAGCAAGGGTAAGGGTAAGGGTAAGGGTAAGGGTAAGGGTAAAGGTAAGGGTAAGCCTAAGGGTAAAAGCAAGGGTAAGGGTAAGGGTAAGGGTAAGGGTAAGGGTTAGGGTAAGGGTAAGGGTAAGGGTAAGGGTAAGGGTAAGGGTAAGGGTAAGGGTAAGGGTAAGGGTAAGGGTAAGGGTAAGGGTAAGGGTAAGGGTAAGGGTAAGCTTAAGGGTAAAAGCAAGGGTAAGGGTAAGGGAAAGGGTAAGGGTAAGCCTAAGGGTAAAAGCAAGGGTAAGGGTAAGGGTAAGGGTAAGGGTAAGGGTAAGCTTAAGGGTAAAAGCAAGAGTAAGGGTAAGGGTAAGGGTAAGGGTAAGGGTAAGGGTAAGCTTAAGGGTAAAAGCAAGGGTAAGGGTAAAGGTAAGGGTAAGGCTAAGGGTAAGGGTAAGGGTAAGGGTAAGGGTAAGGGTAAGGGTAAGGGTAAAGGTAAGGGTAAGCCTAAGGGTAAAAGCAAGGGTAAGGGTAAGGGTAAGGGTAAGGGTAAGGGTAAGGTTAAGGGTAAGGGTAAGGGTAAGCTTAAGGGTAAAAGCAAGGGTAAGGGTAAGGGTAAGGGTAAGGGTAAGGGTAAGGGTAAGGGTAAGGGTAAGGGTAAGGGTAAGGGTAAGGGTAAGGGTAAGGGTAAGCTTAAGGGTAAGGGTAAGGGTAAGGGTAAGGGTAAGCTTAAGGGTAAAAGCAAGGGTAAGGGTAAGGGTAAGGGTAAGGGTAAGCTTAAGGGTAAAAGCAAGGGTGAGGGTAAGGGTAAGGGTAAGGGTAAGGGTAAGGGTAAGGGTAAGGGTAAGGGTAAGGGTAAGCTTAAGGGTAAAAGCAAGGGTAAGGGTAAGGGTAAGGGTAAGGGTAAGGGTAAGGGTAAGGGTAAGGGTAAGGGTAAGGGTAAGGGTAAGGGTAAGGGTAAGCTTAAGGGTAAAAGCAAGGGTAACGGTAAGGGTAAGGGTAAGGGTAAGGGTAAGCCTAAGGGTAAAAGCAAGGGTAAGGGTAAGGTTAAGGGTAAGGGTAAGGGTAAGCTTAAGGGTAAAAGCAAGGGTAAGGGTGAGGGTAAGGGTAAGGGTAAGGGTAAGCTTAAGGGTAAAAGCAAGGGTAAGGGTAAGGGTGAGGGTAAGGGTAAGGGTAAGGGTAAGGGTAAGGGTAAAGGTAAGGGTAAGCCTAAGAGTAAAAGCAAGGGTAAGGGTAAGGGTAAGGGTAAGGGTAAGGGTAAGGGTAAGGGTAAGGGTAAGGGTAAGGGTAAGCTTAAGGGTAAAAGCAAGGGTAAGGATAAGGGTAAGGGTAAGGGTAAGGGTAAGGGTAAGGGTAAGGGTAAGGGTAAGGGTAAGGGTAAGCTTAAGGGTAAAAGCAAGGGTAAGGGTAAGGGTAAGGGTAAGGGTAAGGGTAAGGGTAAGGGTAAGGGTAAGGGTAAGGGTAAGCTTAAGGGTAAAAGCAAGGGTAAGGGTTAGGGTAAGGGTAAGAGTAAGGGTAAGGGTGAGGGTAAGCTTAAGGGTAAAAGCAAGGGTAAGGGTAAGGGTAAGGGTAAGGGTAAGGGTAAGGGTAAGGGTAAAGGTAAGGGTAAGCCTAAGGGTAAAAGCAAGGGTAAGGGTTAGGGTAAGGGTAAGGGTAAGGGTAAGGGTAAGGGTAAGGGTAAGGGTAAGGGTAAGGGTAAGGGTAAGGGTAAGCTTAAGGGTATAAGCAAGTGTAAGGGTAAGGGTAAGGGTGAGGGTAAGGGTAAGGGTAAGGGTAAGGGTAAGCTTAAGGGTAAAAGCAAGGGTAAGGGTAAGGGTAAGGGTAAGGGTAAGGGTAAGGGTAAGGGTAAGGGTAAGGGTAAGCTTAAGGGTAAAAGCAAGGGTAAGGGTAAGGGTAAGGGTAAGGGTAAGGGTAAGGGTAAGGGTAAGGGTAAGGGTAAGAGTAAGGGTAAGGGTAAGGGTAAGGGTAAGGGTAAAGGTAAGGTTAAGCCTAAGGGTAAAAGCAAGGGTAAGGGTAAGGGTAAGGGTAAGGGTAAGGGTAAGGGTAAGGGTAAGGGTAAGGGTAAGGGTAAGGGTAAGGGTAAGGGTAAGGGTAAGGGTAAGCTTAAGGGTAAAAGCAAGGGTAAGGGTAAGGGTAAGGGTAAGGGTAAGCCTTAGGGTAAAAGCAAGGGTAAGGGTAAGGGTAAGGGTAAGGGTAAGGGTAAGCTTAAGGGTAAAAGCAAGGGTAAGGGTAAGGGTAAGGGTAAGGGTAAGGGTAAGGGTAAGGGTAAGCTTAAGGGTAAAAGCAAGGGTAAGGGTAAGGGTAAGGGTAAGGGTAAGGGTAAGGGTAAGGGTAAGGGTAAGGGTAAGGGTAAGGGTAAAGGTAAGGGTAAGCCTAAGGGTCAAAGCAAGGGTAATGGTAAGGGTAAGGGTAAGGGTAAGGGTAAGGGTAAGAGTAAGGGTAAGGGTAAGGGTAAGCTTAAGGGTAAAAGCAAGGGTAAGGGTAAGGGTAAGGGTAAGGATAAGGGTAAGGGTAAGGGTAAGGGTGAGGGTAAGGGTAAGGGTAAGGGTAAGGGTAAGCTTAAGGGTAAGGGTAAGGGTAAGGGTAAGGGTAAGGGTAAGGGTAAGCCTAAGGGTAAAAGCAAGGGTAAGTGTAAGGGTAAGGGTAAGGGTAAGGGTAAGCTTAAGGGTAAAAGCAAGGGTAAGGGTAAGGGTAAGGGTAAGGGTAAGGGTAAGGGTAAGGGTAAGGGTAAGGGTAAGCTTAAGGGTAAAAGCAAGGGTAAGGGTAAGGGTAAGGGTAAGGGTAAGGGTAAGGGTAAGGCTAAAGGTAAGGGTAAGCCTAAGGGTAAAAGCAAGGGTAAGGGTAAGGGTAAGGGTAAGAGTAAGGGTAAGGGTAAGGGTAAGGGTAAGGGTAAGGGTAAGGGTAAAGGTAAAGGTAAGGGTAAGCTTAAGGGTAAAAGCAAGGGTAAGGGTAAGGGTAAGGGTAAGGGTAAGAGTAGGGGTAAGGGTAAGGGTAAGCTTAAGGGTAAAAGCAAGGGTAAGGGTAGGGGTAAGGGTAAGGGTAAGGGTAAGGGTAAGGGTTAGGGTAAGGGTAAGGGTAAGGGTAAGTGTAAGGGTAAGCTTAAGGGTAAAAGCAAGGGTAAGGGTAAGGGTAAGGGTAAGGGTAAGGGTAAGGGTAAGGGTAAGGGTGAGGGTAAGGGTAAGGGTAAGGGTAAGGGTAAGCTTAAGGGTAAGGGTAAGGGTAAGGGTAAGGGTAAGGGTAAGGGTAAGCCTAAGGGTAAAAGCAAGGGTAAGTGTAAGGGTAAGGGTAAGGGTAAGGGTAAGCTTAAGGGTAAAAGCAAGGGTAAGGGTAAGGGTAAGGGTAAGGGTAAGGGTAAGGGTAAGGGTAAGGGTAAGCTTAAGGGTAAAAGCAAGGGTAAGGGTAAGGGTAAGGGTAAGGGTAAGGGTAAGGGTAAGGCTAAAGGTAAGGGTAAGCCTAAGGGTAAAAGCAAGGGTAAGGGTAAGGGTAAGGGTAAGAGTAAGGGTAAGGGTAAGGGAAAGGGTAAGGGTAAGGGTAAAGGTAAGGGTAAGGGTAAGCTTAAGGGTAAAAGCAAGGGTAAGGGTAAGGGTAAGGGTAAGGGTAAGAGTAAGGGTAAGGGTAAGGGTAAGCTTAAGGGTGAAAGCAAGGGTAAGGGTAAGGGTAAGGGTAAGGGTAAGGGTAAGGGTAAGGGTAAGGGTAAGGGTAAGGGTAAGGGTAAGGGTAAGGGTAAGGGTAAGGGTAAGCTTAAGGGTAAAAGCAAGGGTAAGGGTAAGGGTAAGGGTAAGGGTAAGGGTAAGGGTAAGGTTAAGGGTAAGGGTAAGGGTAAGGGTAAGGGTAAGCTTAAGGGTAAAAGCAAGGGTAAGGGTAAGGGTAAGGGTAAGGGTAAGGGTAAGGGTAAGGGTAATGGTAAGGGTAAAGGTAAGGGTAAGCCTAAGGGTAAAAGCAAGGGTAAGGGTAAGGGTAAGGGTAAGGGTAAGGGTAAGGGTAAGGCTAAGGGTAAGGGTTAGGGTAAGGGTAAGGGTAAGGGTAAGGGTAAGCTTAAGGGTAAAAGCAAGGGTAAGGGTAAGGGTAAGGGTAAGGGTAAGGGTAAGGGTAAGCTTAAGGGTAAGGGTAAGGGTAAGGGTAAGCTTAAGGGTAAAAGCAAGGGTAAGGGTAAGGGTAAGGGTAAGGGTAAGGGTAAGCTTAAGGGTAAGGGTAAGGGTGAGGGTAAGGGTAAGGGTAAGGGTAAGGGTAAGCTTAAGGGTAAGGGTAAGGGTAAGAGTAAGGGTAAGCTTAAGGGTAAAAGCAAGGGTAAGGGTCAGGGTAAGGGTAAGTGTAAGGGTAAGGGTAAGGGTAAGGGTAAGGGTGAGCTTAAGGGTAAAAGCAAGGGTAAGGGTAAGGTTAAGGGTAAGGGTAAGGGTAAGGGTAAGGGTAAGGGTAAGGGTTAGCTTAAGGGTAAAAGCAAGGGTAAGGGTAAGGGTAAGGGTAAGGGTAAGGGTAAGGGTAAGGGTAAGGGTAAGGGTAAGGGTAAAGGTAAGGGTAAGCCTAAGGGTAAAAGCAAGGGTAAGGGTAAGGGTAAGGGTAAGGGTAAGAGTAAGGGTAAGGGTAAGGGTGAGCTTAAGGGTAAAAGCAGGGGTAAGGGTAAGGGTAAGGGTAAGGGTAAGCCTAAGGGTAAAAGCAAGGGTAAGGGTAAGGGTAAGGGTAAGGGTAAGGATAAGCTTAAGGGTAAAAGCAAGGGTAAGGGTAAGGGTAAGGGTAAGGGTAAGGGTAAGGGTAAGGGTAAGGGTAAGCTTAAGGGTAAAAGCAAGGGTGAGGGTAAGGGTAAGGGTAAGGGTAAGGGTAAGGGTAAGGGTAAGGGTAAGGGTAAGTTTAAGGGTAAAAGCAAGGGTAAGGGTAAGGGTAAGGGTAAGGGTAAGGGTAAGGGTAAGGGTAAGGGTAAGGGTAAGGGTAAGGGTAAGGGTAAGGGTAAGGGTAAGGGTAAGGGTAAGGGTAAGCTTAAGGGTAAAAGCAAGGGTAAGGGTAAGGGTAAGGGTAAGGGTAAGGGTAAAGGTAAGGGTAAGCCTAAGGGTAAAAGCAAGGGTAAGGGTAAGGGTAAGGGTAAGGGTAAGGGTTAGGGTAAGGGTAAGGGTAAGGGTAAGGGTAAGGGTAAGGGTAAGGGTAAGGGTAAGGGTAAGGGTAAGGGTAAGGGTAAGGGTAAGGGTAAGGGTAAGGGTAAGCTTAAGGGTAAAAGCAAGGGTAAGGGTAAGGGAAAGGGTAAGGGTAAGCCTAAGGGTAAAAGCAAGGGTAAGGGTAAGGGTAAGGGTAAGGGTAAGGGTAAGCTTAAGGGTAAAAGCAAGAGTAAGGGTAAGGGTAAGGGTAAGGGTAAGGGTAAGGGTAAGCTTAAGGGTAAAAGCAAGGGTAAGGGTAAAGGTAAGGGTAAGGCTAAGGGTAAGGGTAAGGGTAAGGGTAAGGGTAAGGGTAAGGGTAAGGGTAAAGGTAAGGGTAAGCCTAAGGGTAAAAGCAAGGGTAAGGGTAAGGGTAAGGGTAAGGGTAAGGGTAAGGTTAAGGGTAAGGGTAAGGGTAAGCTTAAGGGTAAAAGCAAGGGTAAGGGTAAGGGTAAGGGTAAGGGTAAGGGTAAGGGTAAGGGTAAGGGTAAGGGTAAGGGTAAGGGTAAGGGTAAGGGTAAGGGTAAGCTTAAGGGTAAGGGTAAGGGTAAGGGTAAGGGTAAGCTTAAGGGTAAAAGCAAGGGTAAGGGTAAGGGTAAGGGTAAGGGTAAGCTTAAGGGTAAAAGCAAGGGTGAGGGTAAGGGTAAGGGTAAGGGTAAGGGTAAGGGTAAGGGTAAGGGTAAGGGTAAGGGTAAGCTTAAGGGTAAAAGCAAGGGTAAGGGTAAGGGTAAGGGTAAGGGTAAGGGTAAGGGTAAGGGTAAGGGTAAGGGTAAGGGTAAGGGTAAGGGTAAGGGTAAGCTTAAGGGTAAAAGCAAGGGTAACGGTAAGGGTAAGGGTAAGGGTAAGGGTAAGCCTAAGGGTAAAAGCAAGGGTAAGGGTAAGGTTAAGGGTAAGGGTAAGGGTAAGCTTAAGGGTAAAAGCAAGGGTAAGGGTGAGGGTAAGGGTAAGGGTAAGGGTAAGCTTAAGGGTAAAAGCAAGGGTAAGGGTAAGGGTGAGGGTAAGGGTAAGGGTAAGGGTAAGGGTAAGGGTAAAGGTAAGGGTAAGCCTAAGAGTAAAAGCAAGGGTAAGGGTAAGGGTAAGGGTAAGGGTAAGGGTAAGGGTAAGGGTAAGGGTAAGGGTAAGGGTAAGCTTAAGGGTAAAAGCAAGGGTAAGGATAAGGGTAAGGGTAAGGGTAAGGGTAAGGGTAAGGGTAAGGGTAAGGGTAAGGGTAAGGGTAAGCTTAAGGGTAAAAGCAAGGGTAAGGGTAAGGGTAAGGGTAAGGGTAAGGGTAAGGGTAAGGGTAAGGGTAAGGGTAAGGGTAAGCTTAAGGGTAAAAGCAAGGGTAAGGGTTAGGGTAAGGGTAAGAGTAAGGGTAAGGGTGAGGGTAAGCTTAAGGGTAAAAGCAAGGGTAAGGGTAAGGGTAAGGGTAAGGGTAAGGGTAAGGGTAAGGGTAAAGGTAAGGGTAAGCCTAAGGGTAAAAGCAAGGGTAAGGGTTAGGGTAAGGGTAAGGGTAAGGGTAAGGGTAAGGGTAAGGGTAAGGGTAAGGGTAAGGGTAAGGGTAAGGGTAAGCTTAAGGGTATAAGCAAGTGTAAGGGTAAGGGTAAGGGTGAGGGTAAGGGTAAGGGTAAGGGTAAGGGTAAGCTTAAGGGTAAAAGCAAGGGTAAGGGTAAGGGTAAGGGTAAGGGTAAGGGTAAGGGTAAGGGTAAGGGTAAGGGTAAGCTTAAGGGTAAAAGCAAGGGTAAGGGTAAGGGTAAGGGTAAGGGTAAGGGTAAGGGTAAGGGTAAGGGTAAGGGTAAGAGTAAGGGTAAGGGTAAGGGTAAGGGTAAGGGTAAAGGTAAGGTTAAGCCTAAGGGTAAAAGCAAGGGTAAGGGTAAGGGTAAGGGTAAGGGTAAGGGTAAGGGTAAGGGTAAGGGTAAGGGTAAGGGTAAGGGTAAGGGTAAGGGTAAGGGTAAGGGTAAGGGTAAGCTTAAGGGTAAAAGCAAGGGTAAGGGTAAGGGTAAGGGTAAGGGTAAGCCTTAGGGTAAAAGCAAGGGTAAGGGTAAGGGTAAGGGTAAGGGTAAGGGTAAGCTTAAGGGTAAAAGCAAGGGTAAGGGTAAGGGTAAGGGTAAGGGTAAGGGTAAGGGTAAGGGTAAGCTTAAGGGTAAAAGCAAGGGTAAGGGTAAGGGTAAGGGTAAGGGTAAGGGTAAGGGTAAGGGTAAGGGTAAGGGTAAGGGTAAGGGTAAAGGTAAGGGTAAGCCTAAGGGTCAAAGCAAGGGTAATGGTAAGGGTAAGGGTAAGGGTAAGGGTAAGAGTAA
Source organism: Myrrha octodecimguttata (assembly GCA_958510865.1). NCBI lineage: Eukaryota > Metazoa > Arthropoda > Insecta > Coleoptera > Coccinellidae > Myrrha > Myrrha octodecimguttata. Next base: position 25,417 of record CAUEHS010000822.1, on the reverse strand, counting down.
GGGTAAGGGTAAGGGTAAGCTTAAGGGTAAAAGCAAGGGTAAGGGTAAGGGTAAGGGTAAGGATAAGGGTAAGGGTAAGGGTAAGGGTGAGGGTAAGGGTAAGGGTAAGGGTAAGGGTAAGCTTAAGGGTAAGGGTAAGGGTAAGGGTAAGGGTAAGGGTAAGGGTAAGCCTAAGGGTAAAAGCAAGGGTAAGTGTAAGGGTAAGGGTAAGGGTAAGGGTAAGCTTAAGGGTAAAAGCAAGGGTAAGGGTAAGGGTAAGGGTAAGGGTAAGGGTAAGGGTAAGGGTAAGGGTAAGGGTAAGCTTAAGGGTAAAAGCAAGGGTAAGGGTAAGGGTAAGGGTAAGGGTAAGGGTAAGGGTAAGGCTAAAGGTAAGGGTAAGCCTAAGGGTAAAAGCAAGGGTAAGGGTAAGGGTAAGGGTAAGAGTAAGGGTAAGGGTAAGGGTAAGGGTAAGGGTAAGGGTAAGGGTAAAGGTAAAGGTAAGGGTAAGCTTAAGGGTAAAAGCAAGGGTAAGGGTAAGGGTAAGGGTAAGGGTAAGAGTAGGGGTAAGGGTAAGGGTAAGCTTAAGGGTAAAAGCAAGGGTAAGGGTAGGGGTAAGGGTAAGGGTAAGGGTAAGGGTAAGGGTTAGGGTAAGGGTAAGGGTAAGGGTAAGTGTAAGGGTAAGCTTAAGGGTAAAAGCAAGGGTAAGGGTAAGGGTAAGGGTAAGGGTAAGGGTAAGGGTAAGGGTAAGGGTGAGGGTAAGGGTAAGGGTAAGGGTAAGGGTAAGCTTAAGGGTAAGGGTAAGGGTAAGGGTAAGGGTAAGGGTAAGGGTAAGCCTAAGGGTAAAAGCAAGGGTAAGTGTAAGGGTAAGGGTAAGGGTAAGGGTAAGCTTAAGGGTAAAAGCAAGGGTAAGGGTAAGGGTAAGGGTAAGGGTAAGGGTAAGGGTAAGGGTAAGGGTAAGGGTAAGCTTAAGGGTAAAAGCAAGGGTAAGGGTAAGGGTAAGGGTAAGGGTAAGGGTAAGGGTAAGGCTAAAGGTAAGGGTAAGCCTAAGGGTAAAAGCAAGGGTAAGGGTAAGGGTAAGGGTAAGAGTAAGGGTAAGGGTAAGGGTAAGGGTAAGGGTAAGGGTAAGGGTAAAGGTAAAGGTAAGGGTAAGCTTAAGGGTAAAAGCAAGGGTAAGGGTAAGGGTAAGGGTAAGGGTAAGAGTAGGGGTAAGGGTAAGGGTAAGCTTAAGGGTAAAAGCAAGGGTAAGGGTAGGGGTAAGGGTAAGGGTAAGGGTAAGGGTAAGGGTTAGGGTAAGGGTAAGGGTAAGGGTAAGTGTAAGGGTAAGCTTAAGGGTAAAAGCAAGGGTAAGGGTAAGGGTAAGGGTAAGGGTAAGGGTAAGGGTAAGGGTAAGGGTAAGGGTAAGGGTAAGGGTAAGGGTAAGCTTAAGGGTAAAAGCAAGGGTAAGGGTAAGGGTAAGGGTAAGGGTAAGGGTAAGGGTAAGGGTAAGGGTAATGGTAAGGGTAAAGGTAAGGGTAAGCCTAAGGGTAAAAGCAAGGGTAAGGGTAAGGGTAAGGGTAAGGGTAAGGGTAAGGGTAAGGTTAAGGGTAAGGGTTAGGGTAAGGGTAAGGGTAAGGGTAAGGGTAAGCTTAAGGGTAAAAGCAAGGGTAAGGGTAAGGGTAAGGGTAAGGGTAAGGGTAAGGGTAAGCTTAAGGTTAAGGGTAAGGGTAAGGGTAAGCTTAAGGGTAAAAGCAAGGGTAAGGGTAAGGGTAAGGGTAAGGGTAAGGGTAAGCTTAAGGGTAAAAGCAAGGGTAAGGGTAAGGGTAAGGGTAAGAGTGAGGGTAAGGGTAAGGGTAAGGGTAAGCTTAAGAGTAAGGGTAAGGGTAAGAGTAAGGGTAAGCATAAGGGTAAAAGCAAGGGTAAGGGTCAGGGTAAGGGTAAGTGCAAGGGTAAGGGTGAGGGTAAGGGTAAGGGTGAGCTTAAGGGTAAAAGCAAGGGTAAGGGTAAGGTTAAGGGTAAGGGTAAGGGTAAGGGTAAGGGTAAGGGTAAGGGTTAGCTTAAGGGTAAAAGCAAGGGTAAGGGTAAGGGTAAGGGTAAGGGTAAGGGTAAGGGTAAGGGTAAGGGTAAGGGTAAAGGTAAGGGTAAAGGTAAGGGTAAGCCTAAGGGTAAAAGCAAGGGTAAGGGTAAGGGTAAGGGTAAGGGTAAGAGTAAGGGTAAGGGTAAGGGTAAGCTTAAGGGTAAAAGCAGGGGTAAGGGTAAGGGTAAGGGTAAGGGTAAGCCTAAGGGTAAAAGCAAGGGTAAGGGTAAGGGTAAGGGTAAGGGTAAGGGTAAGCTTAAGGGTAAAAGCAAGGGTAAGGGTAAGGGTAAGGGTAAGGGTAAGGGTAAGGGTAAGCTTAAGGGTAAAAGCAAGGGTGAGGGTAAGGGTAAGGGTAAGGGTAAGGGTAAGGGTAAGGGTAAGGGTAAGCTTAAGGGTAAAAGCAAGGGTAAGGGTAAGGGTAAGGGTAAGGGTAAGGGTAAGGGTAAGTGTAAGGGTAAGGGTAAGGGTAAGGGTAAGGGTAAGAGTAAGGGTAAGGGTAAGGGTAAGGGTAAGGGTAAAGGTAAGGTTAAGCCTAAGGGTAAAAGCAAGGGTAAGGGTAAGGGTAAGGGTAAGGGTGAGGGTAAGGGTAAGGGTAAGGGTAAGGGTAAGGGTAAGGGTAAGGGTAAGGGTAAGGGTAAGGGTAAGGGTAAGGGTAAGCTTAAGGGTAAAAGCAAGGGTAAGGGTAAGGGTAAGGGTAAGGGTAAGCCTAAGGGTAAAAGCAAGGGTAAGGGTAAGGGTAAGGGTAAGGGTAAGGGTAAGGGTAAGCTTAAGGGTAAAAGCAAGGGTAAGGGTAAGGGTAAGGATAAGGGTAAGGGTAAGGGTAAGGGTAAGGGTAAGCTTAAGGGTAAAAGCAAGGGTAAGGGTAAGGGTAAGGGTAAGGGTAAGGGTAAGGGTAAGGGTAAGGGTAAGGGTAAAGGTAAGGGTAAAGGTAAGGGTAAGCCTAAGGGTCAAAGCAAGGGTAAGGGTAAGGGTAAGGGTAAGGGTAAGGGTAAGAGTAAGGGTAAGGGTAAGGGTAAGCTTAAGGGTAAAAGCAAGGGTAAGGGTAAGGGTAAGGGTAAGGGTAAGGGTAAGTGTAAGGGTAAGGGTGAGGGTAAGGGTAAGGGTAAGGGTAAGGGTAAGCTTAAGGGTAAGGGTAAGGGTAAGGGTAAGGGTAAGCCTAAGGGTAAAAGCAAGGGTAAGTGTAAGGGTAAGGGTAAGGGTAAGGGTAAGCTTAAGGGTAAAAGCAAGGGTAAGGGTAAGGGTAAGGGTAAGGGTAAGGGTAAGGGTAAGGGTAAGGGTAAGCTTAAGGGTAAAAGCAAGGGTAAGGGTAAGGGTAAGGGTAAGGGTAAGGGTAAGGGTAAGGGTAAGGCTAAAGGTAAGGGTAAGCCTAAGGGTAAAAGCAAGGGTAAGGGTAAGGGTAAGGGTAAGAGTAAGGGTAAGGGTAAGGGTAAGGGTAAGGGTAAGGGTAAAGGTAAGGGTAAGGGTAAGCTTAAGGGTAAAAGCAAGGGTAAGGGTAAGGGTAAGGGTAAGGGTAAGAGTAAGGGTAAGGGTAAGGGTAAGCTTAAGGGTAAAAGCAAGGGTAAGGGTAAGGGTAAGGGTAAGGGTAAGGGTAAGGGTAAGGGTAAGGGTAAGGGTAAGGGTAAGGGTAAGGGTAAGGGTAAGGGTAAGGGTAAGGGTAAGGGTAAGGGTAAGCTTAAGGGTAAAAGCAAGGGTAAGGGTAAGGGTAAGGGTAAGGGTAAGGGTAAGGGTAAGGTTAAGGGTAAGGGTAAGGGTAAGGGTAAGGGTAAGCTTAAGGGTAAAAGCAAGGGTAAGGGTAAGGGTAAGGGTAAGGGTAAGGGTAAGGGTAAGGGTAATGGTAAGGGTAAAGGTAAGGGTAAGCCTAAGGGTAAAAGCAAGGGTAAGGGTAAGGGTAAGGGTAAGGGTAAGGGTAAGGCTAAGGGTAAGGGTTAGGGTAAGGGTAAGGGTAAGGGTAAGGGTAAGCTTAAGGGTAAAAGCAAGGGTAAGGGTAAGGGTAAGGGTAAGGGTAAGGGTAAGGGTAAGCTTAAGGGTAAGGGTAAGGGTAAGGGTAAGCTTAAGGGTAAAAGCAAGGGTAAGGGTAAGGGTAAGGGTAAGGGTAAGGGTAAGCTTAAGGGTAAAAGCAAGGGTAAGGGTAAGGGTAAGGGTAAGGGTAAGGGTAAGGGTAAGGGTAAGCTTAAGGGTAAGGGTAAGGGTAAGAGTAAGGGTAAGCTTAAGGGTAAAAGCAAGGGTAAGGGTCAGGGTAAGGGTAAGTGTAAGGGTAAGGGTAAGGGTAAGGGTAAGGGTGAGCTTAAGGGTAAAAGCAAGGGTAAGGGTAAGGTTAAGGGTAAGGGTAAGGGTAAGGGTAAGGGTAAGGGTAAGGGTTAGCTTAAGGGTAAAAGCAAGGGTAAGGGTAAGGGTAAGGGTAAGGGTAAGGGTAAGGGTAAGGGTAAGGGTAAGGGTAAAGGTAAGGGTAAGCCTAAGGGTAAAAGCAAGGGTAAGGGTAAGAGTAAGGGTAAGGGTAAGAGTAAGGGTAAGGGTAAGGGTAAGCTTAAGGGTAAAAGCAGGGGTAAGGGTAAGGGTAAGGGTAAGGGTAAGCCTAAGGGTAAAAGCAAGGGTAAGGGTAAGGGTAAGGGTAAGGGTAAGGGTAAGCTTAAGGGTAAAAGCAAGGGTAAGGGTAAGGGTAAGGGTAAGGGTAAGGGTAAGGGTAAGGGTAAGCTTAAGGGTAAAAGCAAGGGTGAGGGTAAGGGTAAGGGTAAGGGTAAGGGTAAGGGTAAGGGTAAGGGTAAGGGTAAGTTTAAGGGTAAAAGCAAGGGTAAGGGTAAGGGTAAGGGTAAGGGTAAGGGTAAGGGTAAGGGTAAGGGTAAGGGTAAGGGTAAGGGTAAGGGTAAGGGTAAGGGTAAGGGTAAGCGTAAGGGTAAGGGTAAGGGTAAGCTTAAGGGTAAAAGCAAGGTTAAGGGTAAGGGTAAGGGTAAGGGTAAGGGTAAAGGTAAGGGTAAGCCTAAGGGTAAAAGCAAGGGTAAGGGTAAGGGTAAGGGTAAGGGTAAGGGTTAGGGTAAGGGTAAGGGTAAGGGTAAGGGTAAGGGTAAGGGTAAGGGTTAGGGTAAGGGTAAGGGTAAGGGTAAGGGTAAGGGTAAGGGTAAGCTTAAGGGTAAAAGCAAGGGTAAGGGTAAGGGAAAGGGTAAGGGTAAGCCTAAGGGTAAAAGCAAGGGTAAGGGTAAGGGTAAGGGTAAGGGTAAGGGTAAGCTTAAGGGTAAAAGCAAGAGTAAGGGTAAGGGTAAGGGTAAGGGTAAGGGTAAGGGTAAGCTTAAGGGTAAAAGCAAGGGTAAGGGTAAAGGTAAGGGTAAGGGTAAGGGTAAGGGTAAGGGTAAGGGTAAGGGTAAGGGTAAGGGTAAAGGTAAGGGTAAGCCTAAGGGTAAAAGCAAGGGTAAGGGTAAGGGTAAGGGTAAGGGTAAGGGTAAGGGTAAGGTTAAGGGTAAGGGTAAGGGTAAGCTTAAGGGTAAAAGCAAGGGTAAGGGTAAGGGTAAGGGTAAAGGTAAGGGTAAGGGTAAGGGTAAGGGTAAGGGTAAGGGTAAGGGTAAGGGTAAGCTTAAGGGTAAGGGTAAGGGTAAGGGTAAGGGTAAGCTTAAGGGTAAAAGCAAGGGTAAGGGTAAGGGTAAGGGTAAGGGTAAGCTTAAGGGTAAAAGCAAGGGTAAGGGTAAGGGTAAGGGTAAGGGTAAGGGTAAGGGTAAGGGTAAGGGTAAGGGTAAGGGTAAGCTTAAGGGTAAAAGCAAGGGTAAGGGTAAGGGTAAGGGTAAGGGTAAGGGTAAGGGTAAGGGTAAGGGTAAGGGTAAGGGTAAGGGTAAGCTTAAGGGTAAAAGCAAGGGTAAGGGTGAGGGTAAGGGTAAGGGTAAGGGTAAGCTTAAGGGTAAAAGCAAGGGTAAGGGTAAGGGTGAGGGTAAGGGTAAGGGTAAGGGTAAGGGTAAGGGTAAAGGTAAGGGTAAGCCTAAGAGTAAAAGCAAGGGTAAGGGTAAGGGTAAGGGTAAGGGTAAGCTTAAGGGTAAAAGCAAGGGTAAGGGTAAGGGTGAGGGTAAGGGTAAGGGTAAGGGTAAGGGTAAGGGTAAAGGTAAGGGTAAGCCTAAGAGTAAAAGCAAGGGTAAGGGTAAGGGTAAGGGTAAGGGTAAGGGTAAGGGTAAGGGTAAGGGTAAGGGTAAGGGTAAGGGTAAGCTTAAGGGTAAAAGCAAGGGTAAGGATAAGGGTAAGGGTAAGGGTAAGGGTAAGGGTAAGGGTAAGGGTAAGGGTAAGCTTAAGGGTAAAAGCAAGGGTAAGGGTAAGGGTAAGTGTAAGGGTAAGGGTAAGGGTAAGGGTAAGGGTAAGGGTAAGGGTAAGGGTAAGGGTAAGCTTAAGGGTAAAAGCAAGGGTAAGGGTTAGGGTAAGGGTAAGAGTAAGGGTAAGGGTGAGGGTAAGCTTAAGGGTAAAAGCAAGGGTAAGGGTAAGGGTAAGGGTAAGGGTAAGGGTAAGGGTAAGGGTAAAGGTAAGGGTAAGCCTAAGGGTAAAAGCAAGGGTAAGGGTAAGGGTAAGGGTAAGGGTAAGGGTAAGGGTAAGGGTAAGGGTAAGGGTAAGGGTAAGGGTAAGGGTAAGGGTAAGGGTAAGGGTAAGCTTAAGGGTATAAGCAAGTGTAAGGGTAAGGGTAAGGGTGAGGGTAAGGGTAAGGGTAAGGGTAAGGGTAAGCTTAAGGGTAAAAGCAAGGGTAAGGGTAAGGGTAAGGGTAAGGGTAAGGGTAAGGGTAAGGGTAAGGGTAAGGGTAAGGGTAAGGGTAAGGGTAAGCTTAAGGGTAAAAGCAAGGGTAAGGGTAAGGGTAAGGGTAAGGGTAAGGGTAAGGGTAAGGGTAAGGGTAAGGGTAAGAGTAAGGGTAAGGGTAAGGGTAAGGGTGAGGGTAAAGGTAAGGTTAAGCCTAAGGGTAAAAGCAAGGGTAAGGGTAAGGGTAAGGGTAAGGGTAAGGGTAAGGGTAAGGGTAAGGGTAAGGGTAAGGGTAAGGGTAAGGGTAAGGGTAAGGGTAAGCTTAAGGGTAAAAGCAAGGGTAAGGGTAAGGGTAAGGGTAAGGGTAAGCCTAAGGGTAAAAGCAAGGGTAAGGGTAAGGGTAAGGGTAAGGGTAAGGGTAAGCTTAAGGGTAAAAGCAAGGATAAGGGTAAGGGTAAGGGTAAGGGTAAGGGTAAGGGTAAGGGTAAGCTTAAGGGTAAAAGCAAGGGTAAGGGTAAGGGTAAGGGTAAGGGTAAGGGTAAGGGTAAGGGTAAGGGTAAGGGTAAGGGTAAAGGTAAAGGTAAGGGTAAGCCTAAGGGTCAAAGCAAGGGTAATGGTAAGGGTAAGGGTAAGGGTAAGGGTAAGAGTAAGGGTAAGGGTAAGGGTAAGCTTAAGGGTAAAAGCAAGGTTAAGGGTAAGGGTAAGGGTAAGGGTAAGGGTAAGGGTAAGGGTAAGGGTGAGGGTAAGGGTAAGGGTAAGGGTAAGGGTAAGCTTAAGGGTAAGGGTAAGGGTAAGGGTAAGGGTAAGCCTAAGGGTAAAAGCAAGGGTAAGTGTAAGGGTAAGGGTAAGGGTAAGGGTAAGCTCAAGGGTAAAAGCAAGGGTAAGGGTAAGGGTAAGGGTAAGGGTAAGGGTAAGGGTAAGGGTAAGGGTAAGCTTAAGGGTAAAAGCAAGGGTAAGGGTAAGGGTAAGGGTAAGGGTAAGGGTAAGGGTAAGGCTAAAGGTAAGGGTAAGCCTAAGGGTAAAAGCAAGGGTAAGGGTAAGGGTAAGGGTAAGAGTAAGGGTAAGGGTAAGGGTAAGGGTAAGGGTAAGGGTAAGGGTAAAGGTAAGGGTAAGGGTAAGCTTAAGGGTAAAAGCAAGGGTAAGGGTAAGGGTAAGGGTAAGGGTAAGAGTAGGGGTAAGGGTAAGGGTAAGCTTAAGGGTAAAAGCAAGGGTAAGGGTAGGGGTAAGGGTAAGGGTAAGGGTAAGGGTAAGGGTAAGGGTTAGGGTAAGGGTAAGGGTAAGGGTAAGTGTAAGGGTAAGCTTAAGGGTAAAAGCAAGGGTAAGGGTAAGGGTAAGGGTAAGGGTAAGGGTAAGGGTAAGGGTAAGGGTAAGGGTAAGGGTAAGCGTAAGGGTAAGCTTAAGGGTAAAAGCAAGGGTAAGGGTAAGGGTAAGGGTAAGGGTAAGGGTAAGGGTAAGGGTAATGGTAAGGGTAAAGGTAAGGGTAAGCCTAAGGGTAAAAGCAAGGGTAAGGGTAAGGGTAAGGGTAAGGGTAAGGGTAAGGTTAAGGGTAAGGGTTAGGGTAAGGGTAAGGGTAAGGGTAAGGGTAAGCTTAAGGGTAAAAGCAAGGGTAAGGGTAAGGGTAAGGGTAAGGGTAAGGGTAGGGGTAAGCTTAAGGTTAAGGGTGAGGGTAAGGGTAAGCTTAAGGGTAAAAGCAAGGGTAAGGGTAAGGGTAAGGGTAAGGGTAAGGGTAAGCTTAAGGGTAAAAGCAAGGGTAAGGGTAAGGGTAAGGGTAAGGGTAAGGGTAAGGGTAAGGGTAAGGGTAAGCTTAAGGGTAAGGGTAAGGGTAAGAGTAAGGGTAAGCATAAGGGTAAAAGCAAGGGTAAGGGTCAGGGTAAGGGTAAGTGTAAGGGTAAGGGTAAGGGTAAGGGTAAGGGTGAGCTTAAGGGTAAAAGCAAGGGTAAGGGTAAGGTTAAGGGTAAGGGTAAGGGTAAGGGTAAGGGTAAGGGTAAGGGTTAGCTTAAGGGTAAAAGCAAGGGTAAGGGTAAGGGTAAGGGTAAGGGTAAGGGTTAGGGTAAGGGTAAGGGTAAGGGTAAAGGTAAGGGTAAGCCTAAGGGTAAAAGCAAGGGTAAGGGTAAGGGTAAGGGTAAGGGTAAGAGTAAGGGTAAGGGTAAGGGTAAGCTTAAGGGTAAAAGCAGGGGTAAGGGTAAGGGTAAGGGTAAGGGTAAGCCTAAGGGTAAAAGCAAGGGTAAGGGTAAGGGTAAGGGTAAGGGTAAGGGTAAGCTTAAGGGTAAAAGCAAGGGTAAGGGTAAGGGTAAGGGTAAGGGTAAGGGTAAGGGTAAGCTTAAGGGTAAAAGCAAGGGTGAGGGTAAGGGTAAGGGTAAGGGTAAGGGTAAGGGTAAGGGTAAGGGTAAGGGTAAGGGTAAGGGTAAGTTTAAGGGTAAAAGCAAGGGTAAGGGTAAGGGTAAGGGTAAGGGTAAGGGTAAGGGTAAGGGTAAGGGTAAGGGTAAGCTTAAGGGTAAAAGCAAGGGTAAGGGTAAGGGTAAGGGTAAGGGTAAGGGTAAGGGTAAAGGTAAGGGTAAGCCTAAGGGTAAAAGCAAGGGTAAGGGTAAGGGTAAGGGTAAGGGTAAGGGTAAGGGTTAGGGTAAGGGTAAGGGTAAGGGTAAGGGTAAGGGTAAGGGTAAGGGTAAGGGTAAGGTTAAGGGTAAGGGTAAGGGTAAGGGTAAGGGTAAGGGTAAGCTTAAGGGTAAAAGCAAGGGTAAAAGCAAGGGTAAGGGTAAGGGAAAGGGTAAGGGTAAGCCTAAGGGTAAAAGCAAGGGTAAGGGTAAGGGTAAGGGTAAGGGTAAGCTTAAGGGTAAAAGCAAGAGTAAGGGTAAGGGTAAGGGTAAGGGTAAGGGTAAGGGTAAGCTTAAGGGTAAAAGCAAGGGTAAGGGTAAAGGTAAGGGTAAGGGTAAGGGTAAGGGTAAGGGTAAGGGTAAGGGTAAGGGTAAGGGTAAGGGTAAAGGTAAGGGTAAGCCTAAGGGTAAAAGCAAGGGTAAGGGTAAGGGTAAGGGTAAGGGTAAGGGTAAGGTTAAGGGTAAGGGTAAGGGTAAGCTTAAGGGTAAAAGCAAGGGTAAGGGTAAGGGTAAGGGTAAGGGTAAGGGTAAGGGTAAGGGTAAGGGTAAGGGTAAGGGTAAGGGTAAGGGTAAGGGTAAGGGTAAGGGTAAGCTTAAGGGTAAGGGTAAGGGTAAGGGTAAGCTTAAGGGTAAAAGCAAGGGTAAGGGTAAGTGTAAGGGTAAGGGTGAGCTTAAGGGTAAAAGCAAGGGTAAGGGTAAGGGTAAGGGTAAGGGTAAGGGTAAGGGTAAGGGTAAGGGTAAGGGTAAGGGTAAGGGTAAGGGTAAGCTTAAGGGTAAGGGTAAGGGTAAGGGTAAGGGTAAGCTTAAGGGTAAAAGCAAGGGTAAGGGTAAGGGTAAGGGTAAGGGTAAGGGTAAGGGTAAGGGTAAGCTTAAGGGTAAGGGTAAGGGTAAGGGTAAGGGTAAGCTTAAGGGTAAAAGCAAGGGTAAGGGTAAGGGTGAGGGTAAGGGTAAGGGTAAGGGTAAGGGTAAGCTTAAGGGTAAGGGTAAGGGTAAGGGTAAGGGTAAGGGTAAGGGTAAGGGTAAGCTTAAGGGTAAAAGCAAGGGTAAGGGTAAGGGTAAGGGTAAGGGTAAGGGTAAGGGTAAGGGTAAGGGTAAGGGTAAGGGTAAGGGTAAGGGTAAGGGTAAGGGTAAGGGTAAGGGTAAGAGAAAGCTTAAGGGTAAGGGTAAGGGTAGGGGGAAGGGTAAGCTTAAGGGTAAAAGCAAGGGTAAGGGTAAGGGTAAGGGTAAGGGTAAGGGTAAGCTTAAGGGTAAAAGCAAGGGTAAGGTTAAGGGTAAGGGTAAGGGTAAGGGTAAGGGTAAGGGTAAGGGTAAGGGTAAGGGTAAGGGTAAGGGTAAGGGTAAGGGTAAGCTTAAGGGTAAGGGTAAGGGTAAGGGTAAGGGTAAGCTTAAGGGTAAAAGCAAGGGTAAGGGTAAGGGTAAGGGTAAGGGTAAGGGTAAAGGTAAGGGTAAGCCTAAGGGTAAAAGCAAGGATAAGGGTAAGGGTAAGGGTAAGGGTAAGGGTAAGGGTAAGGGTAAGGGTAAGGGTAAGCTTAAGGGTAAAAGCAAGGGTAAGGGTAATGGTAAGGGTAAGGGTAAGGGTAAGGGTAAGGGTAAGGGTAAGGGTAAGGGTAAGGGTAAGGGTAAGGGTAAGGGTAAGGGTAAGGGTAAGGGTAAGGGTAAGCTTAAGGGTAAAAGCAAGGGTAAGGGTAAGGGTAAGGGTAAGGGTAAGGGTAAGGGTAAGGGTAAGCTTAAGGGTAAAAGCAAGGGTAAGGGTAAGGGTAAGGGTAAGGGTAAGGGTTAGGGTAAGGGTAAAGGTAAGGGTAAGCCTAAGGGTAAAAGCAAGGGTAAGGGTAAGGGTAAGGGTAAGGGTAAGGGTAAGGGTAAGGGTAAGGGTGAGGGTAAGGGTAAGGGTAAGAGTAAGGGTAAGAGTAAGGGTAAGCTTAAGGGTAAAAGCAAGGGTAAGGGTAAGGGTAAGGGTAAGCCTAAGGGTAAAAGCAAGGGTAAGGGTAAGGGTAAGGGTAACGGTAAGGGTAAGCTTGGGGGTAAAAGCAAGGGTAAGGGTAAGGGTAAGGGTAAGGGTAAGGGTAAGGGTAAGGGTAAGGGTAAGCTTAAGGGTAAAAGCAAGGGTAAGGGTAAGGGTAAGGGTAAGGGTAAGGGTTAGGGTAAGGGTAAGGGTAAGGGTAAAGGTAAGGGTAAGCCTAAGGGTAAAAGCAAGGGTAAGGGTAAGGGTAAGGGTAAGGGTAAGGGTAAGGGTAAGCTTAAGGGTAAAAGCAAGGGTAAGGGTAAAGGTAAGGGTAAGGGTAAGGGTAAGGGTAAGGGTAAGGGTAAGGGTAAGGGTAAGGGTAAGGGTAAGGGTAAGGGTAAGCTTAAGGGTAAAAGCAAGGGTAAGGGTAAGGGTAAGGGTAAGGGTAAGGGTAAGGGTAAGGGTAAAGGTAAGGGTAAGGGTAAGGGTAAGGGTAAGGGTAAGGGTAAGGGTAAGCTTAAGGGTAAAAGCAAGGGTAAGGGTTAGGGTAAGGGTAAGGGTAAGGGTAAGGGTAAGCTTAAGGGTAATAGCAAGGGTAAGGGTAAGGGTAAGGGTAAGGGTAAGGGTAAGGGTAAGGGTAAGGGTAAGGGTAAGGGTAAGGGTAAGGGTAAGGGTAAGCTTAAGGGTAAAAGCAAGGGTAAGGGTAAGGGTAAGGGTAAGGGTAAGGGTAAGGGTAAGGGTAAGGGTAAGGGTAAGGGTAACCTTAAGGGTAAAAGCAAGGGTAAGGGTAAGGGTAAGGGTAAGGGTAAGGGTTAGGGTAAGGGTAAAGGTAAGGGTAAGCCTAAGGGTAAAAGCAAGGGTAAGGGTAAGGGTAAGGGTAAGGGTAAGGGTAAGGGTAAGGGTAAGGGTAAGGGTAAGAGTAAGGGTAAGGGTGAGGGTAAGCTTAAGGGTAAAAGCAAGGGTAAGGGTAAGGGTAAGGGTAAGGGTAAGCCTAAGGGTAAAAGCAAGGGTAAGGGTAAGGGTAAGGGTAAGGGTAAGGGTAAGCTTAAGGGTAAAAGCAAGGGTAAGGGTAAGGGTAAGGGTAAGGGTAAGGGTAAGGGTAAGCTTAAGGGTAAAAGCAAGGGTAAGGGTAAGGGTAAGGGTAAGGGTAAGGGTAAGGGTAAGGGTAAGGGTAAGGGTAAGGGTAAGGGTAAGGGTAAGGGTACAGGTAAGGGTAAGCCTAAGGGTAAAAGCAAGGGTAAGGGTAAGGGTAAGGGTAAGGGTAAGGGTAAGCTTAAGGGTAAAAGCAAGGGTAAGGGTAAGGGTAAGGGTAAGGGTAAGGGTAAGGGTAAGGGTAAGGGTAAGGGTAAGGGTAAGGGTAAGCTTAAGGGTAAAAGCAAGGGTAAGGGTAAGGGTAAGGGTAAGGGTAAGGGTAAGGGTAAGGGTAATGGTAAGGGTAAGGGTAAGGGTAAGGGTAAGGGTAATGGTAAGCTAAAGGGTAAAAGCAAGGGTAAGGGTTAGGGTAAGGGTAAGGGTAAGGGTAAGGGTAAGGGTAAGCTTAAGGGTAAAAGCAAGGGTAAGGGTAAGGGTAAGGGTAAGGGTAAGGGTAAGGGTAAGGGTAAGGGTAAGGGTAAAGGTAAGGGTAAGCCTAAGGGTAAAAGCAAGGGTAAGGGTAAGGGTAAGGGTAAGGGTAAGGGTAAGGGTAAGGGTAAGGGTAAGGGTAAGGGTAAGGGTAAGGGTAAGGGTAAGGGTAAGGGTAAGCTTAAGGGTATAAGCAAGGGTAAGGGTAAGGGTAAGTGTGAGGGTAAGGGTAAGGGTAAGGGTAAGGGTAAGGGTAAGCTTAAGGGTAAAAGCAAGGGTAAGGGTAAGGGTAAGGGTAAGGGTAAGGGTAAGGGTAAGGGTAAGCTTAAGGGTAAAAGCAAGGGTAAGGGTAAGGGTAAGGGTAAGGGTAAGGGTAAGGGTAAGGGTAAGGGTGAGGGTAAGGGTAAGGGTAAGTGTAAGGGTAAAGGTAAGGGTAAGCCTAAGGGTAAAAGCAAGGGTAAGGGTAAGGGTAAGGGTAAGGGTAAGGGTAAGGGTAAGTGTAAGGGTAAGGGTAAGGGTAAGGGTAAGTGTAAGGGTAAGCTTAAGGGTAAAAGCAAGGGTAAGGGTAAGGGTAAGGGTAAGGGTAAGCCTAAGGGTAAAAGCAAGGGTAAGGGTAAGGGTAAGGGTAAGGGTAAGGGTAAGGGTAAGCTTAAGGGTAAAAGCAAGGGTAAGGGTAAGGGTAAGGGTAAGGGTAAGGGTAAGGGTAAGCTTAAGGGTGAAAGCAAGGGTAAGGGTAAGGGTAAGGGTAAGGGTAAGGGTAAGGGTAAAGGTAAGGGTAAGCCTAAGGGTAAAAGCAAGGGTAAGGGTAAGGGTAAGGGTAAGGGTAAGGGTAAGGGTAAGGGTAAGGGTAAGGGTAAGGGTAAGGGTAAGGGTAAGGGTAAGGGTAAGGGTAACGGTAAGGGTAAGGGTAAGGGTGAGGGTAAGGGTAAGCTTAAGGGTAAAAGCAAGGGTAAGGGTAAGGGTAAGGGTAAGGGTAAGCTTAAGGGTAAAAGCAAGGGTAAGGGTAAGGGTAAGGGTAAGGGTAAGGGTAAGGGTGAGGGTAAGGGTAAGGGTAAGGGTAAGGGTAAGGGTAAGGGTAAGGGTAAGGGTAAGCTTAAGGGTGAAAGCAAGGGTAAGGGTAAGGGTAAGGGTAAGGGTAAGCTTAAGGGTAAGGGTAAGGGTAAGGGTAAGGGTAAGGGTAAGGGTAAGGGTAAAGGTAAGGGTAAGCCTAAGGGTAAAAGCAAGGGTAAGGGTAAGGGTAAGGGTAAGGGTAAGGGTAAGGGTAAGGGTAAGGGTAAGGGTAAGGGTAAGGGTAAGGGTAAGGGTAAGGGTAAGGGTAAGGGTAAGGGTAAGGGTAAGGGTAAGGGTAAGGGTAAGGGTAAGCTTAAGGGTAAAAGCAAGGGTGAGGGTAAGGGTAAGGGTAAGGGTGAGGGTAAGGGTAAGGGTAAGGGTAAGGGTAAGGGTAAGGGTAAGGGTAAGGGTAAGGGTAAGCCTAAGGGTAAAAGCAAGGGTAAGGGTAAGGGTAAGGGTAAGGGTAAGGGTAAGCTTAAGGGTAAAAGCAAGGGTAAGGGTAAGGGTAAGGGTAAGGGTAAGGGTAAGGGTAAGCTTAAGGGTAAAAGCAAGGGTAAGGGTAAGGGTAAGGGTAAGGGTAAGGGTAAGGGTAAGGGTAAAGGTAAGGGTAAGCCTAAGGGTAAAAGCAAGGGTATGGGTAAGGGTAAGGGTAAGGGTAAGGGTAAGGGTAAGGGTAAGGGTAAGGGTAAGGGTAAGGGTAAGGGTAAGGGTAAGGGTAAGGGTAAGCTTAAGGGTAAAAGCAAGGGTGAGGGTAAGGGTAAGGGTAAGGGTAAGGGTAAGGGTAAGGGTAAGGGTAAGGGTAAGGGTAAGGGTAAGGGTAAGGGTAAGGGTAAGGGTAAGGGTAAGCTTAAGGGTAAAAGCAAGGGTAAGGGTAAGGGTAAGGGTAAGGGTAAGGGTAAGGGTAAGGGTAAGGGTAAGGGTAAGGGTAAGGGTAAGGGTAAGGGTAAGGGTAAGGGTAAGGGTAAGCTTAAGGGTAAAAGCAAGGGTAAGGGTAAGGGTAATGGTAAGGGTAAGGGTAAGGGTAAGGGTAAGGGTAAGGGTAAGGGTAAGGGTAAGCTTAAGGGTAAAAGCAAGGGTAAGGGTAAGGGTAAGGGTAAGGGTAAGGGTAAGGGTAAGCCTAAGGGTAAAAGCAAGGGTAAGGGTAAGGGTAAAAGCAAGGGTAAGGGTAAGGGTAAGGGTAAGGGTAAGGGTAAGGGTAAGGGTAAGGGTAAGGGTAAGGGTAAGCTTAAGGGTAAAAGCAAGGGTAAGGGTAAGGGTAAGGGTAAGGGTAAGGGTAAGTGTAAGCTTAAGGGTAAAAGCAAGGGTAAGGGTAAGGGTAAGGGTAAAGGTAAGGGTAAGCCTTAGGGTAAAAGCAAGGGTAAGGGTAAGGGTAAGGGTAAGGGTAAGGGTAAGGGTAAGGGTAAGGGTAAGGGTAAGGGTAAGCTTAAGGGTAAAAGCAAGGGTAAGGGTAAGGGTAAGGGTAAGGGTAAAGGTAAGGGTAAGGGTAAGGGTAAGGGTAAGCTTAAGGGTAAAAGCAAGGGTAAGGGTAAGGGTAAGGTTAAGGGTAAGGGTAAGGGTAAGGGTAAGGGTAAGGGTAAGGGTAAGGGTAAGCTTAAGGGTAAAAGCAAGGGTAAGGGATAGGGTAAGGGTAAGGGTAAGGGTAAGGGTAAGCTTGAGGGTAAAAGTAAGGGTAAGGGTAAGGGTAAGGGTAAGGGTAAGGGTAAGGGTAAAGGTAAGGGTAAGCCTAAGGGTAAAAGCAAGGGTAAGGGTAAGGGTAAGGGTAAGGGTAAGGGTAAGGGTAAGGGTAAGGGTAAGGGTAAGGGTAAGGGTAAGGGTAAGCTTAAGGGTATAAGCAAGGGTAAGGGTAAGGGTAAGGGTGAGGGTAAGGGTAAGGGTAAGGGTAAGGGTAAGCTTAAGGGTAAAAGCAAGGGTAAGGGTAAGGGTAAGGATAAGGGAAAGGGTAAGGGTAAGGGTAAGCTTAAGGGTAAAAGCAAGGGTAAGGGTAAGGGTAAGGGTAAGGGTAAGGGTAAGGGTAAGGGTAAGGGTAAGGGTAAGGGTAAAGGTTAGGGTAAGCCTAAGGGTAAAAGCAAGGGTAAGGGTAAAGGTAAGGGTAAGGGTAAGGGTAAGGGTAAGGGTAAGGGTAAGGGTAAGGGTAAGGGTAAGGGTAAGCTTAAGGGTAAAAGCAAGGGTAAGGGTAAGGGTAAGGGTAAGGGTAAGCCTAAGGGTAAAACAAGGGTAAGGGTAAGGGTAAGGGTAAGGGTAAGCTTAAGGGTAAAAGCAAGGGTAAGGGTAAGGGTAAGGGTGAGGGTAAGGGTAAGCTTAAGGGTTAAAGCAAGGGTAAGGGTAAGGGTAAGGGTAAGGGTAAGGGTAAGGGTAAAGGTAAGGGTAAGCCTAAGGGTAAAAGCAAGGGTAAGGGTGAGGGTAAGGGTAAGGGTAAGGGTAAGGGTAAGGGTAAGGGTAAGGGTAAGGGTAAGGGTAAGGGTAAGGGTAAGGGTAAGGGTAAGGGTAAGGGTAAGGGTAAGGGTAAGGGTAAGGGTAAGGGTAAGGGTAAGCTTAAGGGTAAAAGCAAGGGTAAGGGTAAGGGTAAGGGTAAGGGTAAGGGTAAGGGTAAGGGTAAAGGTAAGGGTAAGGGTAAGCTTAAGGGTAAAAGCAAGGGTAAGGGTAAGGGTAAGGGTGAGGGTAAGGGTAAGGGTAAGGGTAAGGGTAAGCTTAAGGGTAAAAGCAAGGGTAAGGGTAAGGGTAAGGGTAAGGGTAAGGGTAAGCTTAAGGGTAAAAGCAAGGGTAAGGGTAAGGGTAAGGGTAAGGGTAAGGGTAAGGGTAAGGGTAAGGGTAAGGGTAAAGGTAAGGGTAAGCCTAAGGGTAAAAGCAAGGGTAAGGGTAAGGATTAGGGTAAGGGTAAGGGTAAGGGTAAGGGTAAGGGTAAGGGTAAGGGTAAGGGTAAGGGTAAGGGTAAGTGTAAGGGTAAGGGTAAGGGTAAGCTTAAGGGTAAAAGCAAGGGTAAGGGTAAGGGTAAGGGTAAGGGTAAGGGTAAGGGTAAGGGTAAGGGTAAGGGTAAGGGTAAGGGTAAGGGTAAGGGTAAGGGTAAGGGTAAGGGTAAGGGTAAGGGTAAGGGTAAGCTTAAGGGTAAGGGTAAGGGTAAGGGTAAAGGTAAGGGTAAGCCTAAGGGTAAAAGCAAGGGTAAGGGTAAGGGTTAGGGTAAGGGTAAGGGTAAGGGTATAGGTAAGGGTAAGGGTAAGTGTAAGGGTAAGGGTAAGGGTAAGCTTAAGGGTAAAAGCAAGGGTAAGGGTAAGCGTAAGGGTAAGGGTAAGGGTAAGGGTAAGGGTAAGGGTAAGGGTAAGGGTAAGGGTAAGGGTAAGGGTAAGGGTAAGGGTAAGGGTAAGGGTAAGCTTAAGGGTAAGGGTAAGGGTAAGGGTAAGGGTAAGCCCAAGGGTAAAAGCAAGGGTAAGGGTAAGGGTAAGGGTAAGGGTAAGGGTAAGGGTAAGGGTAAGCTTAAGGGTAAAAGCAAGGGTAAGGGTAAGGGTAAGGGTAAGGGTAAGGGTAAGGGTAAAGGTAAGGGTAAGCCTAAGGGTAAAAGCAAGGGTAAGGGTAAGGGTAAGGGTAAGGGTAAGGGTAAGGGTAAGGGTAAGGGTAAGGGTAAGGGTAAGCTTAAGGGTAAAAGCAAGGGTAAGGGTAAGGGTAAGGGTAAGGGTAAGGGTAAGGGTAAGGGTAAGGGTAAGGGTAAGGGTAAGGGTAAGGGTAAGGGTAAGGGTAAGGGTAAGGGTAAGGGTAAGGGTAAGGGTAAGGGTAAGGGTAAGGGTAAGGGTAAGGGTAAGGGTAAGGGTAAGGGTAAGGGTAAGGGTAAGGGTAAGCTTAAGGGTAAAAGCAAGGGTTAGGGTAAGGGTAAGGGTAAGGGTAAGGGTAAGGGTAAGGGTAAGGGTAAGGGTAAGCTTAAGGGTAAAAGCAAGGGTAAGGGTAAGGGTAAGGGTAAGGGTAAGGGTAAGGGTAAAGGTAAGGGTAAGCCTAAGGGTAAAAGCAAGGGTAAGGGTAAGGGTAAGGGTAAGGGTAAGCTTAAGGGTAAAAGCAAGGGTAAGGGTAAGGGTAAGGGTAAGGGTAAGGGTATGGGTAAGGGTAAGGGTAAGGGTAAGGGTAAGGGTAAGCTTAAGGGTAAGGATAAGGGTAAGGGTAAAAGCAAGGGTAAGGGTAAGGGTAAGGGTAAGGGTAAGGGTAAGGGTAAGCTTAAGGGTAAAAGCAAGGGTAAGGGTAAGGGTAAGGGTAAGGGTAAGGGTAAGGGTAAGGGTAAGCTTAAGGGTAAGGGTAAGGGTAAGGGTAAGGGTAAGCTTAAGGGTAAAAGCAAGGGTAAGGGTAAGGGTAAGGGTGAGGGTAAGGGTAAGGGTAAGGGTAAGGGTAAGGGTAAGGGTAAGCTTAAGGGTAAAAGCAAGGGTAAGGGTAAGGGTAAGGGTAAGGGTAAAGGTAAGGGTAAGGGTAAGGGTAAGGGTAAGGGTAAGGGTAAGGGTAAGGGTAAGCTTAAGGGTAAAAGCGAGGGTAAGGGTAAGGGTAAGGGTAAGAGTAAGGGTAAGGGTAAGGGTAAGGGTAAAGGTAAGGGTAAGCCTAAGGGTAAAAGCAAGGGTAAGGGTAAGGGTAAGGGTAAGGGTAAGGGTAAGAGTAAGGGTAAGGGTAAGGGTAAGGGTTAGCTTAAGGGTAAAAGCAAGGGTAAGGGTAAGGGTAAGGGTAAGGGTAAGGGTAAGCCTAAGGGTAAAAGCAAGGGTAAGGGTAAGGGTAAGGGTAAGGGTAAGGGTAAGCTTAAGGGTAAAAGCAAGGGTAAGGGTAAGGGTAAGGGTAAGAGTAAGGGTAAGGGTAAGGGTAAGCTTAAGGGTTAAAGCAAGGGTGAGGGTAAGGGTAAGGGTAAGGGTAAGGGTAAGGGTAAGGGTAAGGGTAAGGGTAAGGGTAAGGGTAAGGGTAAGGGTAAGCTTAAGGGTAAAAGCAAGGGTAAGGGTAAGGGTAAGGGTAAGGGTAAGGGTAAGGGTAAGGGTAAGGGTAAGGGTAAAGGTAAGGGTAAGGGTAAGGGTAAGGGTAAGGGTAAGGGTAAGGGTAAGGGTAAGGGTAAGGGTAAGGGTAAGGGTAAGGGTAAGGGTAAGCTTAAGGGTAAAAGCAAGGGTAAGGGTAAGGGTAAGGGTAAGGGTAAGCCTAAGGGTAAAAGCAAGGGTAAGGGTAAGGGTAAGGCTAAGGGTAAGGGTAAGCTTAAAGGTAAAAGCAAGGGTAAGGGTAAGGGTAAGGGAAAGGGTAAGGGTAAGGGTAAGCTTAAGGGTAAAAGCAAAGGTAAGGGTAAGTGTAAGGGTAAGGGTAAGGGTAAGGGTAAGGGTAAGGGTAAAGGTAAGGGTAAGCCTAAGGGTAAAAGCAAGGGTAAGGGTAAGGGTAAGGGTAAGGGTAAGGGTAAGGGTAAGGGTAAGGGTAAGGGAAAGGGTAAGGGTAAGCTTAAGGGTAAAAGCAAGGGTAAGGGTAAGGGTAAGGGTAAGGGTAAGGGTAAGGGTAAGGGTAAGGGTAAAGGTAAGGGTAAGCCTAAGGGTAAATGCAAGGGTAAGGGTAAGGGTAAGGGTAAGGGTAAGGGTAAGGGTAAGGGTAAGGGTAAGGGTAAGGGTAAGAGTAAGGGTAAGCTTAAGGGTAAAAGCAAGGGTAAGGGTAAGGGTAAGGGTAAGGGTAAGGGTAAGCTTAAGGGTAAAAGCAAGGGTAAGGGTAAGGGTAAGGGTAAGGGTAAGGGTAAGGGTAAGGGTAAGGGTAAGGGTAAGGGTAAGCTTTAGGGTAAAAGCAAGGGTAAGGGTAAGGGTAAGGGTAAGGGTAAGGGTAAGGGTAAGGGTAAGCTTAAGGGTAAAAGCAAGGGTAAGGGTAAGGGTAAGGGTAAGGGTAAGGGTAAGGGTAAGGGTAAGGGTAAGGGTAAGGGTAAGGGTAAGGGTAAGGGTAAGGGTAAAGGTAAGGGTAAGCCTAAGGGTAAATGCAAGGGTAAGGGTAAGGGTAAGGGTAAGGGTAAGGGTAAGTGTAAGGGTAAGGGTAAGGGTAAGGGTAAGGGTAAGGGTAAGGGTAAGGGTAAGCTTAAGGGTAAAAGCAAGGGTAAGGGTAAGGGTAAGGGTAAGGGTAAGGGTAAGGGTAAGGGTAAGGGTGAGGTTAAGCTTAAGGGTAAGGAAAAGAGTAAGGGTAAGGGTAAGCTTAAGGGTAAAAGCAAGGGTAAGGGTAAGGGTAAAGGTAAGGGTAAGGGTAAGCTTAAGGGTAAAAGCAAGGGTAAGGGTAAGGGTAAGGGTAAGGGTAAGGGTAAGGGTAAGGGTAAGCTTAAGGGTAAAAGCAAGGGTAAGGGTGAGGGTAAGGGTAAGGGTAAAGGTAAGGGTAAGCCTAAGGGTAAAAGCAAGGGTAGGGGTAAGGGTAAGGGTAAAGGTAAGGGTAAGGGTAAGGGTAAGGGTAAGGGTAAGGGAAAGGGTTAGGGTAAGGGTAAGGGTGAGGGTAAGGGTAAGGGTAAGGGTAAGCTTGAGGGTAAAAGCAAGGGTAAGGGTAAGGGTAAGGGTAAGCCTTACCCTTACCCTTACCCTTGCTTTTACCCTTAAGCTTACCCTTACCCTTACCCTTACACTTAGCCTTACCCTAACCCTTACCCTTGCTTTTACCCTTAGGCTTACCCTTACCCTTACCCTCACCCTTACCCTTGCTTTTACCCTTGAGCTTACCCTTACCCTTACCCTTACCCTTACCCTTACCCTTACCCTTACCCTTACCCTTACCCTTGCTTTTACCCTTAGGCTTACCCTTACCTTTACCCTTACCCTTACCCTTACCCTTACCCTTACCCTTACCCTTACCCTTACCCTTGCTTTTACCCTTAAGCTTACCCTTACCCTTACCCTTACCCTTACCCTTACCCTTACCCTTACCCTTACCCTTACCCTTACCCTTACCCTTACCCTTACCCTTACCCTTACTTTTACCCTTAAGCTTACCCTTACCCTTACCCTTACCCTTACCCTTACCCTTACCCTTACCCTTACCCTTACCCTTACCCTTGCTTTTACCCTTAAGCTTACCCTTACCCTTACCCTTACCCTTACCCTTAAGCTTACCCTTACCCTTACCCTTACCCTTACCCTTACCCTTACCCTTACCCTTACCCTTGCTTTTACCCTTAAGCTTACCCTTACCCTTACCCTTATCCTTACCCTTACCCTTGCTTTTACTCTTAAGCTTACCCTTACCCTTACCCTTACCCTTACCCTTAAGCTTACCCTTACCCTTACCCTTACCCTTACCCTTACCCTTACCCTTACCCTTACCCTTACCCTTACCCTTACCCTTACCCTTACCCTTGCTTTCACCCTTAAGCTTACCCTTACCCTTACCCTTACCCTTACCCTTAAGCTTACCCTTACCCTTACCCTTACCCTTACCCTTACCCTTGCTTTTACCCTTAAGCTTACCCTTACCCTTACCCTTACCCTTACCCTTAAGCTTACCCTTACCCTAACCCTTACCCTTACCCTTACCCTTACCCTTACCCTTACCCTTACCCTTGCTTTTACCCTTAAGCTTACCCTTACCCTTACCCTTACCCTTACCCTTAAGCTTACCCTTACCCTTACCCTTACCCTTACCCTTACCCTTACCCTTACCCTAACCCTTACCCTTGCTTTTACCCTTAAGCTTACCCTTACCCTTACCCTTACCCTTACCCTTGCTTTTACCCTTGAGCTTACCCTTACCCTTACCCTTACCCTTAAGCTTACCCTTACCCTTACCCTTACCCTTACCCTTACCCTTACCCTTACCCTTACCCTTACCCTTACCCTTGCTTTTACCCTTAAGCTTACCCTTACCCTTACCCTTACCCTTACCCTTACCCTTACCCTTA
This sequence comes from Myrrha octodecimguttata, assembly GCA_958510865.1. Classification (NCBI taxonomy): domain Eukaryota; kingdom Metazoa; phylum Arthropoda; class Insecta; order Coleoptera; family Coccinellidae; genus Myrrha; species Myrrha octodecimguttata. The sequence goes on along the minus strand of CAUEHS010000822.1, from coordinate 3,710 downwards.
CCCTTACCCTTACCCTTACCCTTACCCTTACCCTTACCCTTGCTTTTACCCTAAGGCTTACCCTTACCTTTACCCTTACCCTTACCCTTACCCTTACCCTTACCCTTACCCTTACCCTTACCCTTGCATTTACCCTTAAGCTTACCCTTACCCTTACCCTTTCCCTTACCCTTACCCTTACCCTTGCTTTTACCTTTAAGCTTACCCTTACCCTTACCCTTACCCTTACCCTTACCCTTGCTTTTACCCTTAGGCTTACCCTTACCCTTACCCTTACCCTTACCCTTGCTTTTACCCTTAAGCTTACCCTTACCCTTACCCTTACCCTTACCCTTACCCTTACCCTTACCCTTACCCTTACCCTTACCTTTACCCTTACCCTTACCCTTACCCTTACCCTTACCCTTACCCTTACCCTTACCCTTGCTTTTACCCTTAAGCTTACCCTTACCCTCACCCTTACCCTTACCCTTACCCTTACCCTTACCCTTACCCTTACCCTCACCCTTGCTTTTAGCCTTAAGCTTACCCTTACCCTTACCCTTACCCTTACCCTTACCCTTACCCTTACCCTTACCCTTACCCTTGCTTTTACCCTTAAGCTTACCCTTACCCTTACCCTTACCCTTACCCTTACCCTTACCCTTGCTTTTACCCTTAGGCTTACCCTTACCCTTACCCTTACCCTTACCCTTGCTTTTACCCTTAAGCTTACCCTTACCCTTACCCTTACCCTTACTCTTACCCTTACCCTTACCCTTACCCTTACCCTTACCCTTGCTTTTACCCTTAGGCTTACCCTTACCTTTACCCTTACCCTTACCCTTACCCTTACCCTTACCCTTACCCTTACCCTTACCCTTACCCTTACCCTTACCCTTACCCTTACCTTTGCTTTTACCCTTAAGCTTACCCTTACCCTTACCCTTACCCTTACCCTTACCCTTACCCTTACCCTTTCCCTTACCCTTGCTTTTACCCTTAAGCTTACCCTTACCATTACCCTTACCCTTACCCTTACCCTTACCCTTACCCTTACCCTTACCCTTACCCTTACCCTTACCCTTACCCTTACCCTTGCTTTTACCCTTAAGCTTACCCTTACCCTTACCCTTACCCTTACCCTTAAGCTTACCCTTACCCTTACCCTTACCCTTACCCTTACCCTTACCCTTACCCTTACCCTTGCTTTTACCCTTAAGCTTACCCTCACCCTTACCCTTACCCTTACCCTTACCCTTGCTTTTACCCTTACCCTTATCCTTACCCTTAAGCTTACCCTTACCCTTACCCTTACCCTTACCCTTACCCTTACCCTTACCCTTACCCTTACCCTTACCCTTGCTTTTACCCTTAAGCTTACCCTTACCCTTACCCTTACCCTTACCCTTACCCTTACCCTCACCCTTGCTTTTACCCTTAAGCTTACCCTTACCCTTACCCTTACCCTTACCCTTACCCTTACCCTTACCCTTACCCTTACCCTTACCCTTACCCTTACCCTTACCCTACCCTTGCTTTTACCCTTAAGCTTACCCTTACCCTTACCCTTACCCTTACCCTTACCCTTACCCTTACCCTTACCCTTACCCTTACCCTTACCCTTACCCTTACCCTTGCTTTTACCCTTAGGCTTACCCTTACCTTTACCCTTACCCTTACCTTACCCTTACCTTACCCTTACCCTTTCCTTACCCTTACCCTTACCCTTACCCTTGCTTTTACCCTTAAGCTTACCCTTACCCTTACCCTTACCCTTACCCTCACCCTTGCTTTTACCCTTAAGCTTACCCTTACCCTTACCCTTACCCTTACCCTTGCTTTTACCCTTAGGCTTACCCTATCCCTTACCCTTACCCTTAACCCTTAAGCTTACCCTTACCCTTACCCTTACCCTTACCCTTACCCTTACCCTTACCCTTACCCTTGCTTTTACCCTTAAGCTTACCCTTACCCTAACCCTTACACTTACCCTTACCCTTACCCTTACCCTTACCCTTACCCTTACCCTAACCCTTACCCTTACCCTTGCTTTTACCCTTAGGCTTACCCTTACCTTTACCCTTACACTTACCCTTACCCTTAAGCTTACCCTTACCCTTACCCTTACCCTTACCCTTACCCTTACCCTTACCCTTACCCTTACCCTTACCCTTGCTTTTACCCTTAAGCTTACCCTTACCCTTACCCTCACACTTACCCTTACCCTTACCCTTACCCTTACCCTTACCCTTACCCTTACCCTTACCCTTACCCTTACCCTTACCCTTACCCTTACCCTAACCATTACCCTTACCCTTGCTTTTACCCTTAGGCTTACCCTTACCTTTACCCTTACCCTTACCCTTACCCTTACCCTTACCCTTACCCTTACCCTTGCTTTTACCCTTAAGCTTACCCTTACCCTTACCCTTACCCTTACCCTTACCCTTACCCTTACCCTTACCCTTACCCTTACCCTTGCTTTTACCCTTAAGCTTACCCTTACCCTTACCCTTACCCTTACCCTCACCCTTACCCTTACCCTTACCCTTGCTTTTACCCTTAAGCTTACCCTTACCCTTACCCTTACCCTTACCCTTACCCTTACCCTTACCCTTACCCTTAACCTTGCTTTTACCCTTAAGCTTACCCTTACCCTTACCCTTACCCTTACCCTTACCCTTACCCTTACCCTTGCTTTACCCTTAGGCTTACCCTTACCTTTACCCTTACCCTTACCCTTACCCTTACCCTTACCCTTACCCTTACCCTTACCCTTACCCTTACCCTTACCCTTACCCTTACCTTTGCTTTTACCCTTAAGCTTACCCTTACCCTTACCCTTACCCTTACCCTTACCCTTACCCTTACCCTTTCCCTTACCCTTGCTTTTACCCTTAAGCTTACCCTTACCATTACCCTTACCCTTACCCTTACCCTTACCCTTACCCTTACCCTTACCCTTACCCTTACCCTTACCCTTACCCTTACCCTTGCTTTTACCCTTAAGCTTACCCTTACCCTTACCCTTACCCTTACCCTTAAGCTTACCCTTACCCTTACCCTTACCCTTACCCTTACCCTTACCCTTACCCTTACCCTTGCTTTTACCCTTAAGCTTACCCTCACCCTTACCCTTACCCTTACCCTTACCCTTGCTTTTACCCTTACCCTTATCCTTACCCTTAAGCTTACCCTTACCCTTACCCTTACCCTTACCCTTACCCTTACCCTTACCCTTACCCTTACCCTTACCCTTGCTTTTACCCTTAAGCTTACCCTTACCCTTACCCTTACCCTTACCCTTACCCTTACCCTTACCCTCACCCTTGCTTTTACCCTTAAGCTTACCCTTACCCTTACCCTTACCCTTACCCTTACCCTTACCCTTACCCTTACCCTTACCCTTACCCTTACCCTTACCCTTACCCTACCCTTGCTTTTACCCTTAAGCTTACCCTTACCCTTACCCTTACCCTTACCTTACCCTTACCCTTACCCTTACCTTTACCCTTACCCTTGCTTTTACCCTTAGGCTTACCCTTACCTTTACCCTTACCCTTACCCTTACCCTTACCCTTACCCTTTCCCTTACCCTTACCCTTACCCTTACCCTTGCTTTTACCCTTAAGCTTACCCTTACCCTTACCCTTACCCTTACCCTCACCCTTGCTTTTACCCTTAAGCTTACCCTTACCCTTACCCTTACCCTTACCCTTGCTTTTACC